>JAJSRV010000020.1:402653-1002653 GCA_021527715.1 Neoseiulus cucumeris
CTTATTGACCTTAATTACCTTGATCCTTAGTACCCTAGTAAGTTACTAAGGTGATTCTGAGATGCCATGGGAAACCTTAGTAAATCATTAAGATACTAGGGACTAGGGTGACCAAGGTACCTTAGTACCTTCAGTAGGGTTCGGATGTCTAGATGCAGATTCGCGATTTACATCCAAAACATCCCGAAACCGATCTCACCGATCACATACGAATCTCTGCGGCGACCGATATTCATGATGCGTTCGGTCAGGAGATTCTCTCTTAAGATATACTTGATACATTAGTGAGCATTCTGGTTTCTATCTCGTCCTCGGGGCCGAGAAAGATAGACTCTGTAGAATTATTTTTATCTTTCATTCATAAATGCATGCGGAGGCAAGAGGTTGAAGGTTCAAAATCCGGTTCAAAATGTTTCCGTTTATGAACATCTTATCGAGATGTCGTATAAACAATTGAGTGTGGTGTGAGTGGGCTTAACCACAAGCACTGTTCGAAATTTCGTCTTCGCTAGTTGCTGTCAGCGAATGCATCCACTTTTCGCCGCAATAAAGCAAAAGCCAAGATTCCGCCCTGGATGTAGGTAAAAGCACGCTCATGCCTCGAATGCACGAGAACAGCGGCGACATACTTACGAGCAAGTGACTCGGAGCGATTCAAGTAGTAAGTTCTAAATTTGACGGAAGAAACGAAGTTTCAAAAAAAAGATATGTACTGCGCCGATTAGGTGGTGCATGTCTAGCAACAAAATTGAGTTAGGAGGCTTCGAGCATTGCAGCGAGGGTCGAGTCGAGAGTCTTCATCTGGAGGCGCTCGGTACGCTGGCACTTGTATCCAAAACGGAATCAAACCGTCACCCCTGCCAGAAACTTGTTGTTCCCCTGATTTGAATCAAATCGCTCGATTTCGTTCCCAGGACACATCAACAACACACATAGTACGAGGAAAATCTTGTCCAGTCCGAAGTTCCGTCTGCGGAACATCTGCGGACTGATGGGATCCATAATGCGACGGAGCAACGACCTTGGATGCACCCAGGGGGTTTTCTGGCAGAACATCAGGAGCCGAAAAGGACATAACTGGAATCTGGAAAACCTCAAGGTGAGTTCGATCTTCTCACAACCGAAGTCATCGATTCAAATCTTGTCCGCCTCAGCTCTGATCCGCGTTATTGTTTCCGTTCGAGTGGTTTCTAATCTTTTTTTTCGGAGCTTTCACTCGTCCTCAATGAAACGTCTCATATCGACGGCTCGGGACGCCTGTCACCGGGGTCTTCACTTTGCGTCGAAAACCTGTCGCTGGCTCGTTCGCTATCGAAGGGCGACGAAAGAAGCATTTGCCAAAGCTGTTTGCGAAACTTGCAGCAGGCACTTGCAGAGACTTTCATTTCCGTCGTTTCCGTGTTGACGTATATTAAATCATATTTCTAGGGTGTCATATCGGCGTTATTAAACCACCCGGACACTGAGAAAGACCATGACATTGAGCTGAATCAGATTCAATCCTACGTTTCCAAATGTGGTTCCTATATGTATGACAATATCGGGCGATAGAACCTGGTAGATTCCTCGTACTGCCAACCTCCAGCCGAGAAGAGGTCCTTTAGATCCGGTTCTATATTGATCTAGAGCAGCGGTCCGTAACCTTTTTCGTCTCGCGCCCCCCTGTTTTCAACACGCCATAGAGTCCTATGGGGCGCGACGACTCCCCTGCATCCCCCTCACCTCAGAATGCCATGGACCGCAGTCAGAGCGCCGCGCCCTCCTAGGGGGGCTTGTTCCCCCCTCCGTTTGCGGAAAGCTGATCTAGAGAGTTTCCTGGGAGATGTCCTTTCCCGCGATTCCCAGGCCTTTGAACCGATCAAGTCTTCTCTAAATTAACCCACGTCGCCTTTATTCTTGAGAATTTTTGTTTCCTGAGCTCAAAAGTATTTTTTCGATCCCAATGTATTTGGTTCCCGTGGGAAGTTTCCAACCTGAATGATCAGCAAGTAAAGCTCGAAAGGACCACCACAAATCTAGAATTCCCAAGCACTCTGCTTCTGGAGATGTACAATTTTAGTTGGCTGTTCCGTGACTACTCACCAAACAACTCGTTCTCCGGACAATGGCGCGCAAGAGTGACCGAACATCGGAATGTGTGAACCAGTCATCGAAAGCGCCGGTTTGTCAAATCGTACAGAGAGTCTAAAGCTACCGTGCCAACGTCCCCCGGTCCCAGTGCCTACATGCCCCGCCATCGGAACTTATAAGTACTGAAAGCCTCTATCATACGACAATTGCAGTTGTACGAGTCCCTACATGGTACACTGTGCATCCTAATATTGAGTTTTCTTGAATTGCGGTCGAATACAGTAATCCCCTGTTTTACGCGGTTCATCTTACGCGGATTCATTTTACGCGGTTTCATTTTGAGGCTAACCCCGGCTTCTTGAGGTGATTCTGGGGCCCGCGGAGGGCCCGTGGACCCCCGAACTCCAAGCACAAGGGACCCCCGGATCCCCTGAACTTCAAGATCGGGGCTCCACGGGTCCCCTCGAATGTGCTCCACGGGGCACCGTGGGTGTCCGCGGCCGCCTAGAATGAAATCTCGCAAATTCGGCCATCCCCCGTTTTACGCGGAAAAACTCGTTTAACGCGGTTTTGAAAACCGCGTAAAACGGGGGATTACTGTATTATACATTTGGTTTTTACGGCATTCAAGACCAGCCCGTTGTTGCACATCCACCTATGTGTCTTGGTGGTCGCTCTCGTTGTCATTTGAGAGAACACTGTTAGGTCATCGTGCTAGAGGAGCAGTGTCGTGTCGTCTACAAACGAAATCAATGAGGCCTCAGTTTGGTCCTCAAGCAGGTCGTTTAGGAACAGTCCAAATGAATGAGTACACGATGCTTGACCTCCAGCAGATTTCGATAGTTCGTGTGCCTTGTCGGAGCGAAGGTTTTTTTTACCACCTTGAGTACTTCGTGCGAATGCCGTTCCGAAACTTCATCTCTCGGATAACCTGATTGGATCCCTTGACTGTTTCAAAACTGGTCAGAGATTGTTCAAAGACTGGTCAGAGACTGTTCCATAACTGGTCAGCACGAATTTCCGAAAGTTTCCCGTCCGAAATCAGCAAGAAGTCCATTTGAAAAATGAACGGGCGTTTTTAAGCTGAATAGCTGAGATTCATTTCAGTTCCAAAAATAGCACTCTAGCCCCATTGTTGACCGAGTTATCGAAGTTTTCGTGAAGAGTTGCTGCTTGAGTGATCCATAACTGGTCTTTTCACCCTAAACGTTCCCTCAGACTATCAGTTGAATCAAGATCGATTCAAAACCTCTAGTCAAACATCCGATCTGCTTTTCTTGGCGGGATGTTCTCCCGACGTCAGACATGTCAACGCTGCAGCCATCGTGGCGTCTCATTGCATTGCGCCGAATCCCATTTAATTCTATCATTCAATCTGTGGCAGATTTCAATATCAGGAGCCCGGTTCTAAACTGCTGCTATAAGTTAAAACTCGAGCTTGGGAGTTCAGGGATTATTGATCAATCGAGCTTCCTCAATTCAAGGATGCATTAATATGTCGATTACATCGATGAGATTCCCCAATCGAACGTCTCCCGATGTGGACTGACATCATCAGGAATCATTCATCCATTTATCCATCAGATTTATGAATAGATGGAGAGTCGGAAAATATTCATGCCTGAAATTTAAGCCTGTTGCTTCAACTTGTCGTTTTTTTGGCCCCCCCCCCCATTTGTCGTGGAGGAATCCTCGGAATCCGTCCTTGAAAAGCGGAACCAATTCGGTTCAGAGGCGGGACTTCAAACCTCTGTGATCAGCGGACTGATCGTTTTTCTTCCACTCAGAACTGATTCGTTGTCTTGTGATTTCAGGTTGAGGATCTCCTGGGTCAAGGCTCGTTTGGGGTGGTGTTCAAAGTAAAAGCGAGGGACGATGGCTTCTCGGCCGCTATCAAATGCATCAAGAAAAACGTCGTCAACACCGAGAAAGAGCTGTCGAGGGTGAAGGCTGAATTTTCGTGTTGGAGAGCGATGAGCGAACACCCGCATGTGATCTCGTTGTTCGCCTTCTTAGAAACTGACAGACATTGGTGCTTTGTCATGGAGCGCGAAGATTTTGGCAGCCTGAGTCAAATTCTCCGAAGTGAAGGCAAATTCATTATCTTCTCTCCTCCTTTATCTTTTATGAACTTTGGGCCAAATAACCGAGTAGAAGGCCGAATAAGACGAATACAGGAAAAGCTCGTCGAAACAAATCTCGCGCGACCGACGGAATCTGTTCGTTGTAATGGGAATTCGATTACAACGAGAGGTTTCCAAAGCGTTGACGAAAGCCCAGCCAAATAGAAATTCATTTCCAGTTCGTTCTATCGAAAGTTCGTTGTACCGAGCTCCATCTGTACTTCTCGTCAGCTGATATGTACCGGTGAACAACTCGTACAATTGTGATCGTCGGTCGGAGGGCTCTCGATCATTGACTCCGTCACCGTAAAACGTCGAATCGAATAATTCACCATCAGGTCATCAATAATTCCTCAGATGTCATGCTAACTTCGGAAACGGTCCGGAAAATCGCCGCTCAACTCGCACACGCAATATCTACGTTGCACCATGCAGGCTACTTGCACCGGGACATAAGCTGCTCGAACGTCTTGCTGACGGAGAGCCTCGACTGCAGGCTCATCGATTTCGGCCTCAGCGTCAAGGCTACCAGCGCCTTCAACAGGTAGGATGGGAAGAGCCCGAAACAACTCTCACGCGTTTCAGCGGGTATCGGAAGTAAGAATCACGAAAATAGTCAGCATATTACCGGCTTCAGTCGTTCTACAGGTGCGGTTCTCTAGCCTATATGGCGCCCGAAGTTCTGGATAAGAAAACCGCGACTTGTGCTGCTGATTGGTGGTCATATGGAATTATTGTGTACGCTATGATTGTGGGTAAAACACCTCTGGCTCTTTACGCTATGAAGAAACAAGTTAATCTCGGGGCCATGCCAAAAGATGCAAGGTAAGTCGGCAAACATGACGCCGAATTCCAACCGAACTCCCGATGAACTACATTTGTGACAGCGAATTATGAGAAATGATGATGATCTCATCCTGTCATCAAGTGGGATCCATCCGAGACATCTTGGAATGCCCAATAGTGCTTCTACTCTCGAGGCGATTGTTTTTGTGAGAACTCTGTTTGCGAGTGCAAAAAATTCTTTCAGGTACGAACTGGCCAAGAAAGCTCCCATAACATTCAGCAGTCAGATGGCTTCCGAGAAACGCGCGCTCTTGACTGATTTTCTAAGGTGGGGACAGTTTTCGGAGATATCGAACCTAACGACCTGGCAACATGTGAACCTGTGAGATCTGCTTCATTGTACCGTGAAGCGAAGTTGGAAAGAGTTATCAACCACCCCGTTTTTTGAAGTTTCAGATCCGACCCAGAATCTCGCCTTGGAGCTCGCGATGGGATGAATTTCGATTTGATAAAAGCGCATCGATATTTCGAAGGGGTCGACTGGACAGACCTTGACCGAGCCAAAATGAATATTCTTAGAAGAATCGAAATTAGATCAAAGAACACATGATGGATGCTGCCGATTGATTGAAAAATAAACTGAAATGACGGACATTCTGAATGATATCAAATTATTCTGTAGGCGCAGCGATGAGTTCGTTCGTAATGTCTCATTTCCTATCTAGACAGGAATCATCAACCCGAGCTTAGTCCGTGCTGCTCACTGAGATGCATTGCAAGAAGCTTTGGAGTCCAAAAATCCATTTCTGTGGGAATTACAGTGATTTTATCGAAATGAGATTCAGTGGGGATCAGGGAGATAGGTAAAGTCGATCCAACCTCTATTTTGAAAACATCCGTGGTAGGATTGTGCACAACTTGTTATACGCATACATCGTCACCGCGTCGAGCTCCAGCTCACGACGGATGCCGCAGGCGACTCCGATGCATCTCGAATTGAGATCAACAGACTGGAAAACGAAGTGAAACTCTGTCAGATTGTCGAGAACAGTGACTTTATTTAGTTTTGAGGTTGCGTTCGAATATTATGTGTTCGAAGACCAAGATTGAGATGTCATTTGTGAGAGATGAATGCTGTTTTCAAACGTGTCTGAGGGTTACTTGTGGGTTTTGCGACCTCTTTCAGAACGGCGCGAAAAACAAGGGAAACTGCGTGTTCCACGAACGCCAGAATGGCCAAAAGGGAGAGCAGAGGCCTGCAGGTCGCCCAACCAACAAGTACCTGTCTGAGAATCGCAACTACAACGTCCTGGGTTCTGCTGATACCCGATTGATGAAGTGAAGAAAAAATTTCTCAGAAAAATCGGCAATCTATGTTAGCTCCGAGAAAATTCTGAAAAGCTTTCGAGTGACACTCGAGTCTTATTTCGCGAAAAGTCCGATTTTTCTCTTCTACCACGGCAGTTCAGAGTATTCTTCTGAGACAAGACCATGATCGCTCTCGGAGTATTTGCGGAATGCTCATGAGGAATCGAAACACTGTCTAGTAGTCATGACTCATGACTGGACACTCGGCTCAGGTTACGAATGGAGGCTGGCGCCGCAGGCACAATGGGAGTCGACGAAGAATGAAGCGATCCTCGATTCGAACTAGATTTCCGACTTCGATTCGTTTTGGGTCAGTTCCAGGAGACAGACGTCTCGATATCGAACAGACAAGCGAGAACCACAGCCAGCCGAACGCGAACCAAAGTTGAGAAAACGGAAAAGCTTGAACGATCACACGTCAGCTTTCCCGTGCTGTCCGACCGACGTCAATGAATTCGGCCGGGCGAAAAGATGATTCCCGGAGTCAAACCACGATTCTACAGCGTAGCGATCTCTGTCCGTTCATCGATTCCTTGTCAATCGGATTATACATTGGACCGAACGTTTTCTGGGGCCCATTCTGTAAACGCATCAGGAAAGATGAGTTCTCATTGGTGGAAAACTTTTCCCGGCAGTCGAAACAAGGAGCTCATCCTGGACTTTCCGAATAGGGGGAGTCGATGCCGATTTCGTCGCCGAACGGCATCCATAAACACAGGGCTAACTTAGAGTCATGGGCCTTCCCCGCGTCTCTACGATAAGGGATCACAGGAGATCTGCGTGATAGTGACTCACTGTTTGGCAGGGCTTAAAAAAGCGGAGGAGTAGGCTTCTCCCTAAACTCTCTCTTATTCGAGTCACCGGTTTAGATTAGAGAATAGAAATTGGATAAAAACAGAGCTGCATCTCAGAATACCCCAAACTAGCGAACTCCTGACATGAAGTTCCAACTTTTGCTTGTTCTCAGCTGCGTCGCACTGGCCTGGGGTGAGTTGCTCTAGAACTGATGAAGACTTGAAGGCTGGAAGCTCACACTCGTCGAGGTAACAGGCGAGACATATGGCGGACTTTGTGAACGAGGAGAGGCATCCATCACAGTTTTCCGTCTGAAAACTATTATTCCCCAACGAAACTTGAGGGAGGAAATACGAATCCTTTGCGTTCGAGGAAACTCTTCGCGCCGAGCCATACCCAGTCTCAAACAGCTCTGGAGGCTGAAAGAATCTCTCGGGAACCCCACAGCGCCTAGTTGTCATTTCCGCCTAATGTTCTTCTCCTCAATCAGGTCAGAGCGGCAATGCTGACGCTTACCTCGACGAGGTCTTGAACAACGCTCGAAACAATCCCGAGGTACGCGCCAAAATCGACCCTCTCCGCATCGACAACATCAGTTTCAAGAAAGGATCTGCTTCGGATGTGAGTAGAATATGTTTGACAGTGGTGACTCAAATCAACCGAATACTCCTCCTTCAACTACATGGCATGATCGAAACGATGAATTTCTTCAGATAAATGTCTACGGGTTGCTGAGTCTTGCCCGTACTGGGCCTGCAACACTCACTGCACTTGGAAACGGGAATTTCGCCATCGACGCCAATCTCGGCCTGAATCAAGTCACGGGCAGCGGAAGATACAGATACCGCGCTCTCTTCCGCTTCAAAGGAAGTATATCAGCAAAGGTCAACCGTATTTCGTGCAATGTGCGGATCGCGATAAACAATGGGAGAGCGACTCTGCAAAGCTTCAATGTCGGCTCCATGAGTGGTCTCAAAGTAACCAGATTTACCGGAGCGACCGTCGTGTTCAACTGGTTGGCGAAGTGGATAATCAACCTGATTGTGAACAAGAATCGAGGCAAGATCAGAGGTCAAATCGAGAACGCTGGGAGCGAAGCCATCGCCAAGGCCCTCGAGAGAGTTGACATCGGCAAGTTCATACCCACTTTCTGATCTTTGGCTGAGAAGATATCCCGCCCATGGATTCAGAAGATATCTGGACTTCCAATAGACAAATGAATGACTCGATTTCAATATGAAACTGTCGAATGGGATATAAAACAATAAAGTAATGTCCCAGAAGATTTGATGTGCTTCGTCGTAGAATAATTCCAGGTATGTTCAGAGGAAGCAATTGAATTTCGGTAAAAGTTTGACATATGATTCGCGTTCTAGTGCTGTCATTGATTGTTAATTGCGGGTGATTATTGGACTTGAAGTGGAAGCCTTGCAATCAGTGGGATCGTTAGTAGCCCCCAGTAAGCCCGAGAACCTAAGTCCTTGATCCCAACAGTTGCCCGTTAGGTTCAACGAACGTCACGACAGTTTGTTCTTCGATCTTTTTATCCTGATCTCTCAAAACTGGTCGAACGCACGAATGGCAACAAGGAAAAGGGGTTTCTGATCAAACTCCGAAATCAACGCAGTCAGGTCTCAGGGGGGCTGGAAATACAATGTAATGGCAGCGGCTTTCAATTCATTGGGAGTGTCCTCTTGAACTCACAAGCATGCGTGAGCGGCTCATGCTTTTAAAGGAATAAGCGTCTGCGAATTTCTTAGAGAACCGTTGAAAGAGCTCGTCGAATGTATAATCCATCTTACGCTGTAGGTTCTGTATCAACTAAGGCTGGTCCGAATTCTGCTGAGTGAATTATTTTTCAGCAAAAAAATTGTACGGGACTCGCTTCTGATGGATAGGTGAGAGGAGTCTGGAGGGATCTGTACCCGTATTTCATTCGAAAATCCTCAGTAACTAAAGGAGTAACGGTTGTTCTTTCACACGCTTGTGTCAGGAACCTTGTTTATACTTGGCTTGATTCGAGTATATACAAAATACATGTTGAACACATCGAACGCGCTGAAGGAGTCAAAAGTTACCACAAAGAGGAAACTGTGGTCGACCTAATACGTGATGTCGTGGATTCCCTCTATCCGAGGGAAATCTCAGTCTTCGTTCCCCCGACCTCGCACGGTTGGATGATGTGGGTCGCGGCAGATATTTCAAACCTATCAGCTCAAAACTGTGGCCTCTGCTGTTGGTAGTTGTGAGGCTGGGGTGGCTGAGGAGGGCCGGGCCCAAGGCGAACACGTTTGGCGTTGGGTCCGCTGTCCGCCGCGTTTTGAATCGACGATCGAACTTTATCGTTGGCTTGGGCGTTGGCCTTGTCGGTGTCGTTATCCTCCTCAGTGAGAAAGTCCCTCTTCGGATAAGGTATTGGCCCTCCGGCGAACACGTCAGCGGTTGGCATAGGGTCCTCGAGAAAATATGGATCGTTCATAGCCTGTTCGGAAGTGAGTCTCTTCGTGGGATCCATCAGAAGCAATCGCTGTAGCAACTGGAATGCTTTCGAGTCCGACTTCACCTGCAAATTTCACCGAGGTTATGAAAGCCATCGTCAGATCCGGAAAGTCCAGCCGATCCGGGCTCCGCTCTGGTCTCACGTACCTTGTGTTTTTCCATGTACTTGCTGAGAGAGCAACCCTGATAGGACGAGCGCTTGAAATCTTTAGTCAAAGTCGGATGCTCTGGCATTTTCTTGAGATCTTCCCAGTCCCTGTCGAGAGGGTACCCCATGACGTTAAAAATCCTATCCAGCTGATCATGATGGTACGGATTCGAGGTCTTGATGTCTTCTTGACGACAGTGGAAAATAGGTTCAGATGTGAGCAGTTCGGCGAAGATGCATCCGATAGCCCAGATATCAATAGCTTTTGTGTAATGTCGAGCGCCTGAAAAATACGGAATGAAATCCGTCGTTTAATCTGGATGTGGAATATCGAATTCGAATCAATTGGTTTGCTGAGGTTATCAGAGACATTCAGCAGGGATTCGGAGGAACTGCTCACCCAGAAGAAGTTCCGGAGCTCGGTACCAGAAAGTCACAACGACGGGGTCCAAGTCGGCCAGAGGCTTCAGTGGAGAGTTGAACAGTCTAGCAAAACCCATATCTGCAATTTTAACCTTCCCGCGGTCCGGCCCTTCACCCATTACGAGAATGTTAGCGGGTTTCAAATCTCTATGTAATACCCAGTTGGAATGCAAATAATGAATTCCATTCAGGATTTGGTACAACAGCGATTTGACCTGGAAAATTGAATAATGATGTTATAAAGCTCGTCCTCCTAAGAACCTCGTCTGAAGCTTGAAGCTACTGAACTGAGCCAACATGAGTTTACATAGGTACTGAAGTGAGATCGCCTGATTGGAAGCGAAATGGACTTTGTGGATATGAAACTGCTAATTCTCTTAGATAGTAACTCACCATGGACCTTGGGGTAACGACAGTCTTCTTGTTCGCCTTGGCCGTCCGGTGATACTTGATTATGTGCCACAGGTCATGTTCAGCAAAATCAAATAAAAGATAAACTTTGCGGTCGGCATGGGACAAGAACACTCGTTGAAGATTAATCACATTTGTGTGCTTCAGTTCCCTCAACAGTGCGATCTCTCTGGAACAGAGATAAAAGGAATGAATCTTTTTCAAACATGTATCTGTTAGCTCAAGAAGAATCCCTAACATAAGGCTAGAGCACGCCAAATACTCCTCGATAAGAACAGAACACATACCTGCACGCAGACATCGAGATCCCAGTCCCCTCGATTTGCTTGAGGGCGTACTCTCTACTGTCACTCCGTTCGTTGGCGTTCTTCGGTCTGGCTTTGTATACATGACCATAGGTTCCTCGGCCCACCTTGCAGCCTTCGAAATCGAAGAGGTCTTCAACCTTTTCTCTTTCAGAGGAGGTTTTCACTTTAAACTCGTAGTCCATCTGCAAACCATAAAACGCAACTTCAATTTTACTGGATGAAACTGAGGAACGGCGAACCGTATCCACATAACTTTGATCATAGAACAAGACTCGAAGAAGAGGAGTTATCACGGGAGTTCAAAGCTCCCAAATAATTTTAAATCGCAGCGGTTTTTGCAGTTGCACAAGAACGATCCCCCAAACGAGACGAAACCGCCCCTGAAACTGAGCTCGGCGTCGCGGGAATTGCGAAGGTTTCCTCTGCTCCATAACCGGGGCTCTCGAGGACTTGGCTGAGCTATCTCGTAGAGCTTACGGTATTGCATGGAGCGCAATACCCGAAATCGCATGGGAGAAACTCCAGCGCAACGATTCACTCACTTTTCTTTGGACGGAGGAGCCGCAGGTCACAGAAGGATTGAGGAATGATAGTTCAAGAAGGTTGGATCACAAATTCATTTTCGGAAGAGACTTTCTACACCGAGGAGCTCTTTCGAACTCATATTCTAAAAACCGGGCACTTGCACGATTAAAGTTTGTTTACGTTTCTGATGCCAGCGGGAGCCAGCCGCGACGCACCCAGCGGCGCTGTGTGTGTGTTTGTGCTCCTCGTCGTCGTCGGCGGTCTCGATAGCAATGCATTCATTCGTGGCGGCTTTCAAATGCTCGAAACTCGAAACGACACAAGTTGGACGTTTCGGCAGTTGGTCGTGTAACGGCTCGTCACGGCAGGTTACGGCCCGAAAAAGAGAACCTCGTGGGGGGAATACATTGCTAATCTGTACGAATGCTGCAGAAGAGTAAGAACCCTATCCGTTGTTTCAATCTTCGGCTATGAATGCCGCGCCAATGGCGGTCGTCCGACACCGTCCAGTTTGTCTCCGATGGCCCGAGTTTGCTCGAGAATTTCGGCCGATCAGCTAGAGATGTGGCTCTCACCCTTTGTCAGTGCGCGGACCCTCGGCCGATCAGTGCCTTTGACGGACCTCTTGGGACCCCTTAGCTCCGCCGACGATCACTGGAAAATTTTGGCCCCAACCCATTAGAACCTAGGAGGTTGAAAACCACTGAGCTAGAGAATTCTCTGACCACATATCTCCACTCCGCGACCGAGCGCGACAATGTGGAACCTCCTCGGGGGGATTTAGGAGCATCAACAACCGTGATCATCGAGACGGAATCCGAGGAATGCGATGGGCGACGAAACCCCGGTAGATCCTTCGACCGAGAATAGCCGTCTCCTGCAGTGACGTAGCGAGACCCGGGAGCGTCCGGTGCGGAGCTCGATTTTTCTGAGAATTTCGAAAATGCCGCCCCCCGCGACCCTTACCAAGTAGAAGTGACAACCGAAAAAACAGAGAAAAAGTCCCTTAGAACGCAGGATGCCGCCCCTCGAGATGTGCCGCACCACCCGCCCCCCTCCCTTCTCGCTACGCACTGGTCCCCGGCATATCTCGATGGAGTAAAGGACACCTCCTCCATCTCCTGATTATAACCGTAGACGTTCCCTCAGCTTGTGCTTCACTTTTGCGGTTAGAGTAGGGAAGTTTCATCGGAGGAGGCTCGCGGTAGATATTTTCGCTGAGCCGCGTAAACTTGTTTACGATGAAGACAGCACATCTAATGGCATCAGCAATCTTCCCTAGATTGTGTGGAGAGCGTGTTCGAACAGCTGAAGGATTCAATGGGATATCCGCTGGGACCTCTGAGGTGTAATTTGGAAGCACCGTCGGGAGATTGTGATTTTCGGGAACACATCATGCTTCTGGGAGAAATCTGCTCTCATTGAATCTCCAAATAGAAAACGGAAGTTCGTCCCCGAACATAATATGAGTACATTCAGTACTGAGAGTTAAATGAAAGAGCTTATGCTATTAGTTCTTCCTGGTTTCGTTGGTGATGATTTTCATAACCGCGAACGAACGAAACAAGTTCTTCTACCGTTTCTCACGCCTCTGCCAATGCTGCATGAATTCTCGGGTAACACGGGTGTATTGGGTGTCGACACTCCATGGGTTCCACCAATAAGCTACAGACAGGATTTCCGAGAAACTGGACATTACGGCTCCAGTATAGCTCCTGCTCGCGACATTCTCATTCGTTCCGTTCGTTAGTTTGTTTTTGTCGTGATGTCAGAGCTGGTTGTCGCCGTGATATGTAGACTCGAATGTTTAAACGTATCACCAAAACTTTACCCCTTCACTGTCAAACATCGCTCTCCGAAACATAATTAACGAGAATTGACCGCGGTGCTGGAATTGAGGAAGTTCGCACTCTGACTGAACCAACCATCCCGCTCATCGCGGAGAATGAACTCAAGAATATGTGCAACATCGGTTGCGAGAACTGTGAGCAGAGCATTCTAGCATATGAACAACATCATGAATTCTGCGAGCTGCTTTTCGTGATTGTCAAGACGAGTTTTGAACCTCTGTAGATTCGATTTCGATTTCAGAGTCCTCTGGTTTGACGAGAGGACTCGACATTGCATCAAACAGGTTCTATCCAGATTAGCTTAGCTACTCGCCATTTATCGCAATTTTCAGGCCGCGAACGTTCTCAAATCAGCCCCCACGGGAATGGACGCTATAAAGGTAGTGGGATTGAAGAAATATCCAATGATCTGCATCCAGACTTGGTTTCAAATGTGCGAATTCCTCACGAAGGGTGATTCCCGAATTCAATAATAAAGTTACAGATTCTTGTCCGACTCGAGAGATCGAATGTCATCCTCGCATATCAAATTCATGATCGATGTCGCTGGGAGTGAAGTCAGTACCGAGGGAGGAACAAAGAAAACCAAAATATGACTTAAAAACAGACATCCCTGTCGCCAACTTTATTAGATCATTTCCTCGCCTTGCTGGTCATAACATTTGAGCGAATGATCCGATCATGTTTTTCCAGCTGCAATAAACGTTGTCCAGACAAACATACGCCGAGAGAAGAGGAACTCACAGCACCTGTTTGTTTCATCTCAATCGAACATAGCAGCTGCTTCCTCTTGATATTCGCAGTACACAGCCATGTATTTGGCAACGAAACCTTCTAGATGGAAAATCGGTTTCGACCCCAGGTGCATGCGGTGTTCGAATATGGCAGCCTCCGCGATGATTCTGCCTTTGATTGAGTCGTCAGTCTTCTCAAGCAGACGTTGAAGAAGCTCTTCAAAAATCAACTGCGGTGGCACAAGATGAGAAAGCAATTCGTACAAACGTTGTCGCACGTCAAAAAGTTTCTGCGGTGTTTGTTCTTTGATGATCTCGTTCGCCGTATCTCTGATGTAAATTTCCCAGTCCGGCAAAATGACGTCTTGATCCGCAGAAAAGGGATACTGCTTCACCCGACACGCTTCGAGCATGAGAATGGCTTTTCGCAGATTACCATTTGAGTTCTGCGCAATCTTCTGCGCCAGTTCTGGCGGCAGACTAAGATTTTCCTTCTTCGCGATGAAGTTCAAAATGCTCACCTGGAAAGTCAGATCCGAGTTGTCAACAGAAAAAAATGGAAACCTTCATCCGCAATCGGGTTACAAAGTCTCAGATAGGTTTGAGGACGATCTTACAATTTCTGTACTGCTCGGCGCAGGGACCCTGATTCCCAGGCATCGGCTCCTTATAGCCGGTATGACTTTCGTCGTCGAGTTACAGATGAGAATCAGCCGACAGGATTGCATGTACTTTTCCATTGTTCGTCGGAGCGCGTGTTGGGCATCTCTAGACAGCCGATCGACCTCCGTCAGAATCACCACTGAAACGAGGGGATTAACAATGTGACTTCAAGTTCATGTGACGAGAGGGAGAGACAGACCTTTCGAATTCTGACAGATACAGCAGTTTTCCCCAAACCTCAGGACAGTTTACCTTTGAAAGCCTTCTTACGGTCCTCTTTATCTTGAGTGGCGGTCACAGCGACATTCTGTGTTTGAGCGATATTCTTCAACAACTCTTGGATCACCACCCTGTCCTGGATACCTACATCGGATGGATTCACCTCGATGTGATAGTTTGACGACAGCTGAAGTAATTAGATTTGCATTACTGGTCGTGCGTTGAATTAGAATTCATTCCGCGCGATGATTCACATATCTGCATCATAAAGAAGGGCATTTCGTTGAATGAGAGGGGAAACATACCGTCCGGATTTCGATTTTTTTCTTGCTCTGCGTAGTGAAAACCTGTTGCTCGATGCGGAGTCTCTCGACGCCGTTACCAAATAACTCTTTCAATGTGGCCATGATGCGAGTTTTCTTACCCGCACCCGAGGGGCCGTATACTAAAAGATGGGGGAGATCTCCTCCATTCACCTGCGGGAATGCACTGTACTATTATCCGCGCTGTTTCATTGAACGGAGGGAAGAGTTCCATCGATAATCTACAGCGGCTGAAAAGTATGACAGGCGAGCTTAACACTTCGACTCTCACCAATCCCTTCAGCCAAGAGGCTTGTTTCTTGTGGTAATCCAACTTCTCCAGATCCTTCGGTCTGTATTTGTCGAGGTACAGCGCCATGATCGTCTTTCATGAAAAACTCTTACAGAAGGTGAAAAATGATTTTCTCAGGTCGGACTGTTGTCGTTGCTCCGATAGTCGAACAGCGCGATTGAGAGAAGGAAAAATTGCGCCAATTCCTCAGGTGGGACACTAGCGACCTCTAGATTCTCGAAATGTCCGTTATTACATGGTCAACATCGACTCTCGAGTTTGAATGGAATCGAAAAGAAGACAGCTTCGATGGAAAGCACCCATCCCTCAAATCTGGAAATCGCTCGCACAACTTGCCCATCAAAAAAATGGACCGGCTCCCTACCTCTTTGTTATGATTGTGAGCTGACGTCGTCTGTTTGTTTACATCACAGTTCCTTCATGCGGACCCACAACTGGTGAGAGACTTTCGGCCTCAACACGGTGAACCTCTTGTGAAGAGTAGACCTATAGACCTGGCCTGGATTCCTGAATTATCAAGGAAACATCAAATCGAAGCAATCGATTGTTGAGTGAAGACCCCGACGTCGTGGATGCAAAGTTTCTGGACGAATCAGCAGCCGCCCAAGCGAAGAGAATCAAACCCTTAATAGCTTGTCGGTCCGTTTCTCATCAATCGATTCGGAATGGCTGACGATTTCGATTTCGATGACGATGACATTATCGACACTCAGGTCGCTCAAAGGAAGCGGCTATTCTCCAAAGAGCTATGCGCCATGATGTACGGTTTCGGGGATGATAAACAACCCTATATGGAGACCGTGGACCTTCTTGAGGAGCTGGTGATTGAATTCATCACGGATCTATGCCACAGAGCCATGGAAATAGGTGGGTTCCCAATCATGCTTGCTTGGATGATCATAAAGGCTTCATCGGTCTTGATTGATTCGTCGGCTGAATTGTTAGAACATCATCTATAATCAGAAGCCTGTCATTAACATTTCGAATTCAAATGGTCGCTTAACATTGCTATCTCGACATTCTAGGACGCCCAGGACGGGTTCAAGTCGAAGACATCATTTTCCTCGTGCGGAAAGACCCTCGAAAATATGCGAGGGTAAAAGACCTGCTCACCATGAACGAAGAATTGAAGAAAGCTCGGAAGGCTTTCGACGAGGTCAAATACGTGCAACAATAAACGCTGCCGCTCTCCGAATGGCGAATAATTTCTGTGTTGTAAACTATGTACCTATAACGAAACAAATGGAATAAACATCTCGTATATTTTTGTGGAGATGTCTTCGACTTTTTTGTGAGAACCTATGTGCGCGTCGTTTATCGACAGAAACGGCGAGGTGGTGAACGCGGTCTCCTCCACATGTGTGAAATCAAATGTGTGACCGATAAGTGCCAGCAGTTTCGAGCGGGAGGTCGCTACCAGATTGAAGTCTCTCTCTGATTGACCTGATGCGTGGGTGACGGATAGCACATTCCTTCCGCAGTGTTCTAGTGGAGCATCTCTTTGCCCTCTTCATCGAGAATTTGCGAGTTCTTGCTCAGGATTTCCTCTCGTACAGTCTATTCCGCTCACTCATTATGTAGAGTGAAAACCATGTCCCGAGAAATTTCCATCGATTCCGTGTTTTCGGTGTGATTCAAAACCGCGATTGAGAACCTCAAACTCTTGCGGTTTCGGTTCCAGTTTTGAGCCGAAAAAGCTTGCGGTTCTAAAACCGGGGTGAAAAACCACTGCAGGGCCTAGTCAGCTCGCTGACCTCTTCCGGGCAATCTGACCAAGCGGAAAAAATACTAGACTGACTATGTTAGACGGAGTTGAGAGAGAATTGTCTCCGAGTGTGCCGTCTAATGTTTCTCGAAATCGAGTTCTAGGGTAGAATCTCTTATACTTTGTAGCTTGGGAGACAGTTCACGTCGAAAGTTTCTGCTGAGATTTCCGGCGTTCGCTCCTCTCTCTCTCTTTGGAAGGATGCGCATAGCGAAGAGTTGAGTCTTTTCATCTCAGATCCCTAGAGGCGTTTCCCGGGATAATCAACTTACGGAGCAAGCCTGTAGCGAAGCGACGACTGTCCGCAAGGGTTATACGGCATTGTCCTGACTTCGATTGCAAACTTTTTCTATCTCTCTCTCGTATCTATGCTCGTTGATTTCGAACATTTCGACTTGCTAATGAGGGACTCCAATCTCATACTTCCGAGTCCACAGCACAGACTTCTTCGAATTCGTAATACGGCGTTTCGATTCAGTCTCAAAACTCGATTATGAAGGGAGCCTTGGGATCATTTAGCCAGAAAAAGCTAAATTATACATCAAGGGGCACCTGCACTCGCGTTTTCTTGAGAAACTCTGGAGGCAGAACGTGCTCGTCAAAGTTATTTTAAGCCCCATTGTGCGGAGAAAACTCTGAGCGTGGCACAGTTTGCCATCCCGGTGGAAACAACAGCAATTTCATCTGAAGAGCGGATCTTGCATGAGCAAGATCGAGCTCAAGCACTGCACGAGGTTGGAAAGGGACTTGGAATGTTTGAGTGTTAGAATTTCTAAACGATTATCGGAAAGAACAACCATCAACGAGAAATGTGGCAAATCTGTGCGAATAAATCGTTTAGCTCGAAATGAATAGACGCGGGCCGCATATCCCAATAAATAAGAGTACATCATCACCTCAATATATAACAGCCTCGAGTTACAGTTGAAGTACGCTCGACCAAATCCATTCTGTTCGAGTCTGTAACCGGTGTCCCGCTCCCAAATCGGAGATAATGCCAGAGCTAAAGTCCCGATGGGAGACAACGGAACATGATCTCTATCGAAACATTCGAGAAAAAGTGATAAAGCATGGTGCGTTGGAGTTCCGAGGATTGAATCGCTCGAACGAACGTCAGGAAGGACTCGAAGACAAGTTTTGCGATGTTCGTAGGCGACAAAATTTCAACAGGTTTTCCACCATGTCGGAATGAATGTGCTCATCTTCTCTCCTTGAGCCGTGCTATAACGTTATTTATGAAAATGAGACCCGCTGCTGTTTGCATTCGAGCCCGCCTCCTCGCACAAAGCTCATCACGCTCCAAAAGAGCAGCGGAAGGTTCTCGAGCCGTGAGCGGTCGGAGCCCGCAGGCCATGGGGTCTGATACATCCTGATCATCAATCGGATGCTTGTTATCCTTCTCGAGACGATGAATAAACAGACGGATGCCTTTGAAAGGGAACTGTTTGAGACTACCGTCGCTCGCAGACACCGAACCTCCAACCGCTTGTTTGGGAAGAATAAAGCTCGACAATTCTGACACAAAGTCCAAACGTTACTGCGTCGAATAAAATGGGATTACGCCCGGCTCCTCGCTTGAGTTTCGAGCCCATATTCCTCTCTCGCGGCGTTGAAGGCCGTGGCGCGCCCTGATGGAGTGTTTGGTTCCCCGTCTCCGCTCGGAAGAGCCTACACTGCTCAACATTTATTCTGACGACGATGTGAGCAACCATTTGGAGAGGATGCGTGTCACTAAATGGCTCGCTGTTTTCGCCACATCGTCGGCCGGTCGTGTACCAGGCGAGTGGGGAAGAATTCATTCCTTGTACCGCCGTCTGCGCGAGGCCAAACGACGGTTATGTTCGGCTATACATTCGTAACAGAACCCCAGCAATGAATTTCACGGAGCTCTGCTCGTTCCACACGGTCATTAATCGGCCTTAACGAACTCATACCACGATTGTGCATTCCATCGCACGCAGATATGAATTGGCGGTGGAACGCTGGGTTCCCCAATATATTATTCGTCCGTTTGCTCAAAGGAGTTGGATGACGACCTGTTACCGGGAGATAGATAAACGAGAACTCTACATAATCAAGATGCGCTACTCTTGCGTGAAAGAGCCCAGATCGGGATTCGTTACAACTTCGAGATTTGAAACATTCTCCCAAGGAAGAATTATTCATCCACAGATTTGAAGCGTGTTCGCTGAGACGACGTTCTTTAAAAACAGCTCACAGAGCTCTGATGTCCTCGACTGATTCATGAGAACATCGTCAGACAGCCTGAGCACTCGATCGAAGCCCCTATCAGGGTCTCCTACGAGATTCTTATCTGAGATTTTCTCTCTTGTGTGTCTCTCGTCCGACCACGGAGGAAGCGAGCGGCGCTCGTTTGTCCTGAGAGCTCGTCGCAGAATATTCCATTTTGTTTCGGCACGCAAATTATGATTCATCAGAACGGAGCGTATCGAAGCAGCGATGGCTCGTTATCGAGATCAAGTTGCGCCGTCGCCGAATCTAAATTTCGCGGCCGACCTTGACGCTGCTGTCAGGACGATTCAGATTCTGAAGTCGGCAAAGTTTGCAGAAGCAGTAAACAACAAAATGCATTAGCGAACTCAGCGAAAAGTTGAAAACAGTCGGCTTTCTCGACGAAGAGAGCAGCGCGTTCTCCACCGATCCAAGAGATGATTCACTGCCGTCTCATAAACCTCACATGAGGCGATGTTAGAATTTGGTCTACCTTGTGAAAAATACAACCAAAACGGCCGGAGCGCTCGGGAAACAACAGAACCTCACCGGTTCTGTTCGGCGCAAAGATTCAATCCACCTGGGATGGGAAGTCGGCAACAGGAGTTTTCATAATTTTCTCGCTTAACAGAATCAAACGCTTATCGTTCAGAGAATCGATCCGCCCTGGAATGTTCCTGTGAGAGGTTTCCACTACAAAGTGCCGAAAACCTCGGCGTCGTTCGTAACATTATCAAACATTCCGATGATTGAGCCTTGCGCCTGTGAATAATTCCACTGCAGCGGGCTTTGTTGATGCTCTGCGCCTTCGTGAGATTTGATTTGAAGCTACGAGAGAGCATCCGGCTCAAGTTGAATACGTCGGTAGAATATTACGTTGCAGCTATTCGTCATCTATCGTGTTACCGACCGACGCTGCTGACACGAAGGGCTGGACGAGTTCTTTTTTTGGCTGATCAAGTTTCACTGTTCAGTGCACTCACGAACGTCGGTTGATTATGACTAATAGACCGTATAACCACCGTAAAAAAATTGACGATGGTTGGACGGACGGACGGATGGCATCGAGACGCGCTCCGCTGCCGAGTTGAATCTTGAAGCCGTGCCTGGAATTCCGACTTCCTGAGACAGAGTCGGTATCATTACTCAGAGTGCTTCCATTTTTCCAAAGTAGATTTTTTTACCGTTGACAGCGAGCAAAGACGGGTACTGTTCCGGAGTACAATTTCATTTTATTTGTTTGCATCGCGGGCTCCTTTCTTACATTAGCCATTCTGAATAGTATCTGTGTACGTTGATGACGCCGTTGTTGTCTGCTGCATGAGGGGATCTCCTATAAAAACCTAGTGGAACTCACTAGAAAGGTCTTCGGTCGGTCTATCGCTGCGAAGGTTCAGTGGACGAATAGAGGAACGGTCCGGCAGATGGATGGATGAACGATCGGAAACGTTTTTCCTCCAAAGAGGAGGTCGGAGCAAATTATTCCATGGCTAGCTCTAAAAACTAGGGTCCCATATGGGAATAGAGATGACGAACGAGAAACAGTCAGACTATAATAAGCACAACCGGTGGCGAGGGAAGGAAAGAAGCATAAAGTACAACGCACTCAAGTGTCCAGGAGCCGAACAGCCGTGGGTTGGACACTGAGTGAGAGTGAATCGGTCAGCCAGTTATTCTGACAGCCAGTCCCCCAGGCGGGCGGGTAGGGCAGCCGGTGGGCACTGGTGAGCTTTCATCTCAATAATTGCTTGAGCTAAATTTGGCTTTATTCAGGCACGCAGTTGAGGAACAACGATGAGGACCGAAAGTCCAAGACCGTAACCTATTCAGAGGCTACAGAGTGAGGTGAAATCTGAGCGGCCGTTCCAACTCCTACAGAAAAGCGGACGGACGTTGCGTAAGACGAATCGTCGGGTGCCTGAGACCAACAATGGCCTTCGCGCATTGTGTTCCCGCGACGATCGATGGGGATCGAACACCGAAAGCGCCGAGAATTTTCCTATCAGACGTCTTTTGAGGTCCGTAACATAGAGCGCCCTGGAGAGACCGAGCTAAAAGCTACATTCACTCATGAGCATTGAATGGTTTCAGTCGTTCCGAAAATAAACGAATAGGCCCATCGAGTGTCGATTATCGCGAAGTCATTATCGTCAATATTCGATCCAGAAGAGGCAACGCCCTCGTTGTTTACGGATTTTGCCGAGTTTCCTGTTCTGGGAAGTAACTCGCTTGATTCAGTGTCTTGATTCATGAGCTAATGGACTCGAGGTATCGATACGTGTCCCTGAGAGAGCGAGTACCGATTCCGCACAAAGCAATCTATGTTATCGTTCCTTTGATGCATTGTAAATAATATTGATGAGGAATCGACCATGTGCTATGACCAAATATATGAGATTTGGCATGTTTGCTCGAAAGAGCGGTATTTTCAATCATTTCGAACGTCCGCCCCACCCTGATTCTCAATAACTCCAAAGTCTCAATAACTTATGGAACGAAGGTTAGGCTTTCGTAAGTAAGTTTAAGTAAGGCTGTACAACTCGGCGAGGCTTCGACGTCGCCGACATTTGATGTGTGTAGAAGAGAAAAGTTCCGTGCTTGAGCCGAGGCGAGGAAAGGAAAAGCCAACGGGTTTGAGATTAGAACAAACAACAATAACGACGACGACATCAACGACAAGGCCGAGCATGGGAACGAGGACAACGGGAAGGACGAGAGCCAAGCCACCCACATCCAATTATTTTCTTTAAAAAGCCTCTGGCGCTTCTCTCTCTCCCCTCCGCTCCTCATTCTCCTGACGGCGATGCCGCGGCGACTGCTAATGCTGCTCCTACTGTTCTTCTCCATTCCCTTTCAAACTCTGACTGTCTGGTTTGCTCCCTCAGTCGCCGGGAGAATCTAGAGTTCAACCAGCACCAGGTTCCGACCGCGCCATTCTGAAAGTGTGTCAAGCTGGTTGCATCCATTGCGCAGTCATTGTTTTCCTCGGAGCCTTTTAGATCTGGAAACGTGCAGTCGAGTTTCTCTCCAAACTCCAATTTTGTCCGACTGTTCCTCTATGGGAAACGAACCAGAGCGCCGGGAGAAGTTTGGCGCGTATTCGCAACTGGGAAAAAGTCTCGCAATCTTCTGACTCCCGACCAACTTCGCCTGTTGAACTTGAAAGGCGAACGTTTTCGAAAAATATCCTCCCCGAAAGCGCTTGGTACTTGTTCAATCTTGGTGCAACACATGAATCCGCGAGACTCTTTGGCCTCGAACGACCTCGACCTCGAGTGAATCCAACGTGTACCTGTCGTCGTACTCCCTATCAAAGAGGTCGTCGTCGTCGTAGTCCGTGGGGAAATAAGGGACCGGCGTCGATAATTCCATTCAGACGCAGCGTTTCCCGGTGATGCTTGCAGTCCGGAGGTGCTTTCTTCACTGTGTACCCGACAAATGACCGTGCTCCTCTTTCAAAAGCGAGACGTTCACGATTTTTCTCTCGGCGCGAATCGGAGAACCGCGACGTCATTAGATCTAAAAATAGAAACTGAACCCCAAATCCCTGGCCGGGACCGATCCCGCCAGAACCACGAGAAACAATGCCAACGTCTGAACCTCTTTTGTCCCAGTCTCGTCGAACCCTTCTCTGATTGAGAACCGGTAATAAGTACTCTGGAAGAGAGCGTGGATTATGATTTTTCACTATGTGAAGCAACAGATGCTGTTCTGGGAGCTATCTCTCGGCGGACCGATGCGGGGACTCTTTTCCACGTTTCGTCTCGAAGTTTTTCGGTGCCTGTTGGCGGTTTTAGGACTCAATTTATCGCAGTGGGCCAGACTCGTCGTCCAAAGGCAGAAGTCCGCCACAGAGCACGTTCAGTGACATTCGTTCTTATCTGAAGCAACATGCGCTTCCTTCCCCAGCATCATATCTCTAAGCAACCTGACCCACGCCGCCGCGGTCTGTGTTCGTATGATCTCCAGGTGGTGTACTCGACCCGATTCTCGTCCAGCGCTCCAAACTTTATCGAATCACAGGACGAACATAGTTCCTAGTTCCGGTCTGGATCGCGTAGTTCTGGCGCTGCGAGAACATCAATCTGGCTGCTCTGTTGGTTTTGTCAACGTACTCCTCCGACCGGTAGATACCCTAATGCGTAGTCCGAAGTCTTCGATCTGAGAGATTCGTTGAAACATTGAACATGGAATATTCGAGACAAGCGGTGAGGTATCATGCTCTAGCCCCGTGAAGAAGGGCCGCCAGAGAGCCACTGTTCCAGGAGCACGGGCGCGCGCACGCAAAAGATGCACATCAGCAAACATTCAAAAAACAGGAGCTCAAAGAAGCAGAGAAGGCACTACACACAGGCAGAACTTTGCAACTTCTTGCTGCAAAAACAAGAAACAGCGACTCGGGAGCGCAATCGATTATTCCTTCCTCATCAAAATTGATCTCGAGGGAGCGAGTTTTTGTTTGTTCCACCGAGCCGTGCTGGAGGAGTCCGTGGAATCCAATCTTTCGGACGTTGCGAAGCGATGCGTCTTGCTCAATTTGGCCACAAACGAAATACGAATGCACTCGAATGAAGACGAACCCTGTAACGACGACCACAGCGGAATACTCTGTATCCGGCTATTCCTGATCGATGAACGCTTGAGTCACGGCCTCGGCTTCCTGAGAGCATGCTCTCAGAAACTTTGTACTACAAACTTTGTAGCTCTTTCAGACCCGCTGTGGCAACCGGGAGGAATTCGAACGTCGAAGTAACTCGATATCAGAATCAATGATTGGGAACGGCTCGGAACACAGGTGTCCTTGCAACATAATCCGCAGACGTCGAGTCTCTCGAGACGTCTGCGCGACAGGCAACGTTGAGACGGAGAACATGCACTAGCGGCCGGGGGAGCAGAAGCAGACGAAGAGACTGCGTTCTCATCTCGTCATTCTGAGTAATGGGCGCACCGTCACACTATGACTGCAAGCCGAGTTTTTCCCTCGTCTGCTGCCGTTCTTGTCCTGCGATTCTCCTGCATTTTGTTGTTGTCGTTGTTGTGGTCGTCGTCGTCGTTGTTGTCGTTGCAGCGGCAGCTGAAAAAGAACTCCGGAAAAAATGCAACCAGAGACTTAAGCTCTTCTGTTCCACTCGTTCCGGAGCGACTGCAGTTTGCGTTCAAGCAGTTATTCTCAGAGAGGTAAGACCATCCCGCCGTTACTCGGTGTGAGCCTGCGGTTCGCTGTGCATTTTAAGTTGGGACGAATGAGAACGCGGACTATATGGACGGCCAACAGCTGCCTCGGTCGTGTGGATACGTACATACGTGTTCGCATTCTTCTGTGGAGATTTTATTGCAGAGACCAAACTAAACCCGGACAACGTTGACCGAAAGACGAGCGCCGCGGCCGAGAGGGAAATAAGGAAACGAAGAACATCAGAGGGACGAGGCCGCTGCCGTTCGGACTTGGGCAGAAAGTCTTCCACGTCGATTCGAAGCAGAGTTCGCCCTCGAAACGTGTGACTGAACGAAACGTCGACGATGTAAGACGAGGATCACAGAGGAAGAGTCCTTGAAGGCAAACTCAACAAGAAGAAATCCATTCGGGACGACCAATCAATTTCAGAGAACCGTCTTTTCGGACCAATCGAAGTAAGCGACGTCAGAGTCCGCAGCAAAGAGTGGCAGCGCATACGCGTACGCGCAGTCCCCAAAAGGGAACGACTAAGAACTCCCGAAGTGGTAATCGATTCACGGGAAAGCCTAGTCGGACCGCAGACGAATTTCTTCCTCCGGAGCGAGTCTCAAAGGTGCGCGGAATCGATCACTTTAGGTAGGATCTCTCGTCTGTTTTGAGAGCGGTCGGAAAGTCGAGCGCGATCGCTTATTAGGAAAAGGTTCGATATCGTTCTCGGATATTTTCTCCATCCTTCTGTGAGGAAAACAGACGACGTTCATTCGAATCGTGTCTCTTAGAGAAAATCGAAGCCAGAGGCTCCGCTGGATGCATTCATCAAGGATTGTTCCTCTGGATGGCGGTACATACGGCAAGCCCGAAATGTTCCACCCTCCAAATGTCTGCCGCTTCCTGCTGCTCGTCTTGCCAGCACAGCTTAGGCAAAGCTCCAACCGTCCGTCCGCCCGCCCGCCCGCCCGCCCGTCGAACGTTGCCTAGACGGAACGCGTGCTGAATAATTAACACGATTTTCGTCTTAGAAGGGACCGAGGAACGAGCGAGAAATCGGCAGCAAAGCGCACCGACCGAGTTTGCTCCTTTGAAAGCTGCCATCTAACATTCTGCGCGAATCGGTCAAAGATGGCTTCATGATTCTAGGATCCGTACTCAGTCAGAGCAGGATTCCGGACGTATCACTTCAGGCAGGAAAATTCCTGGATGTTCTTCGAAAGTTGTTTCGTTCGAGGGTCACGACGGGTCTGCTCGAAAGTCGATAATGTTTCAATGGCTTTGTTCCGATGCGGACTCCGCACTGTTGTTGTTTCTTTTCTTCGATCCGACCACGAGAACTTCGGGATAACCGATTTATTCCGCTACGCTTCTCAGAATCCGTGCCGGTTTTCGCTTCTTCTGGGTTTGCAAGTATCGCAGTTTCTTGCAGCAAGTTGTGGCTTGACTCCGTTCGAGTTATAAATAGGAGAGTGAGATAGCTATAGCCAAGGCGGTTGCAGTGGCTGCGCGTGATAAAACAACCCCGAGAAGTTTCTTTTTTCTCCGACAAACTCCCTGAGCAGAAGCACAAGTGGACTTCCCTACGCGATCCGGAACTCCTGATTTCGCCACTTTCGTTACCTGATTTGCCTGCTCGCCTAATTTCGTCTAGAACTCTTCCTCCAAGCCAGCCTGATCGATGTCGTTATTTTTCGATTTTCTTCAAATGCGTCTCTCGGGCAGCGCTATGTAAGACACTTCTGAATTCGGATCCGTAGAAGCTCTGACAGGTCGCGGAGCCCGAGCATAACTCCGTAACTCATCTTGATTGGAACTCATTCGTGGCGAATTAACTCAACGAATGAAATCCGCAACAACGATGCGGGCGAAGCGATAAAACCTTTTGAAGTCACGAGGCGTGAAGTAGACAACCAATTGCTCGACAGAAGAAGTTTCATCGTCTGAGGGAACCGAAGTGCATCAATGTTCCAACCGGTCGATCGAGAAATCCACGAGGAGGATCAAGTGTCTGAGTGAACAGGGTTCACAGAGACTTCGATTCCCGCATGCACATACGTCCTGTCATTCAATTACGAGCGACCTTTTGAAAACGTGAAGTCGGCTGCGTGGCTGACCCCATTGTCCGAGAACAATGAGTCTATAATCGAATCGAGTTGTACTATCGACAACGTGATCACACGATTCCCTCCCACTCCCCGAGAGCGACTGCCTTCACGGCTGGTCTACAATAGCCCACGGGAGGAATATTTGCAGAAAACACTTCAGGACTCGATGATTGGTTCCTGGATTATTTTTGTCACCCGAGCGAATCCAGTTCAGCGCTTGTGTCATTTCCTCCGTTTCCCAGAGAAAAACGCTCCCCACATCTTTGAACTCGGTGCCGTCATCCTTCTCTTCGCGAGGAAACCGCCACTGTGGTCTTAGATGCTCTGCAGAGGCCTCATTCCCCTTTGATCTCGAGGATAGAGCTCTCGGAATTTTCCGAAGCGCTGAAGATCGTGCTTAACATACTCCTGAAGTCCAGGTCGTTCTCCTGGAAGTTATAATCGGTTTCTAGCAGTCTCGACATGGGCATGGCGATCCAGTGGTTCTTTTGGCTGAGCTCTGCCGTGTGCTCATCTTGCCCGACTTGAGATCTGGAGAGAATTGAATGTCCCGCAGGAAATCCACATCCGAGCATTCGATGATTTCTGAACGTGGTATAACTTTCGAAAAGGGAAAGGACCTCGTTATTAGTTGCGAGTCTCGGCTCACAAAGTTTCGACCGTCACTCCGCGCATCGAACAGACAGAAAAGGTCAATCAGTGAATGCATTCCGAGTGTGTGAATGTTGGATGTTCGAGCACAATGTAAAATCGCATGCCTAGTTGCTACCGGCGCATATTTGCGATCAAATTCCGCCCTACAGGGCAAATATTACCTGTTCGCTGTTTAACGAGAGATCGAATTCCAAATATTCAGAAAAGCAAACAACGCCCTCCTCCCTTCCCCACCCACCCCCTTCTGGAATGAAAGGGAAGTCTCTCGCAGCGCGCTCCAGCGCACACGGCCGACCTCTATCCCGTCAAAATGAACATCAACAAAAGCGAAAGAATTCAGCGACGAGTCTTTTTTTTCTCGAGAACATTTAAATCGCAGATCAGTTGTCGAAGCTTCCTCTCTCGTTTTGTGCCTCTTTTCCCCCATGGAACGGGATTGGATTTGGTTGATTCTTCCAATTTCGTTACATCACTACACTCGAAGTCGAGGCTCAACTTCCTAACAAATTAAATTTTGTACTCAGACGTCTCTTTGACTTAGGCAGGCAGACAGTATCCGGCGGAGCACTTCCTCCTCGAGGCTTCCACGCGCATCGTTGTCCCCAATTTTCTCTCAAGGAAACTCAATATCCAGAGCGGCTCTGAATGGAGGTGAACAGTTTTGGAACATTCCTTTTTCAGGTCAGAAAGGCTCTGTTCCCTTTCCGTCCGGTGAAAACCGACCTCGAACTCTCCATAAATTCTCTCTATGGCTCCACCAGAGAATAACCCGAGCACGGTGTCTGAAGGGACACTGAAGTCCCCTCCATGCCCATTCTCAATTGAAATCGAACGATTTGCTCGGCCGTCAATCCTTTTCTGAAACACCCTCAGAAACTCTGAAGGTCGAAAAATTGGCTCCGGGATTCAACTCCTTCAGACCACGCTTTTTTTCGTTCTCTTGGGGCAATATCAGCGATGCACACACGCACAGCTCCGTGAAAACGATGCAGAAACTTTCTGGGTGCGAAGCGAGCTTCCAAAACGTTCCTTGCGACGAAATATACTCAAATAGAGGATCGATGACAAGTAGCTCTCATGACGGCGGAGCTTTCCCATTTGAATGTCTCCAGGGCTTTGCTGTCGTTGACAGCTTCTCTTTCAGGCGGATACGTCGACTTGATCGCATACGTGATCCCGCGTTGAGTCAGCTTTGTCGCGCTCGGAGAATGCCTGAAATTTAAGCGTGAACCGTCGTCCCTTCGACGCATTGCTCGGAAAGACCAACGGAATGGAGCGAGTTCAAGAGTCCAGAACAACGAGAATTCCTCGGAGGAAGCCAAATCGTCGCTGAATCGTAATCCAAAGTTCTTCCAGAGAAATTTGTTTACTCCCGTCGAATCCGGCTCGCTTCTCTGGCAATAATACACTCTGGGTTGAGCGGTGTGGGGGGTTTTGAGCGAGCGTCAACTCGGGTTTGAGCCGACAAAAGTTCATCCGTAGCTCTGAGGCTTCTTGAGGATCAAAGTGTGTAAGTTTTTCAAATCCTCAATTTCGTCTCTTTCGGACATGGGTGAAATTTTTTTGAACGGCAATCTTTTCAGCGACTCCATCATGCTTTGCTAACCCTTTTCAGAACTCCGACCACACGTCCAAGAGCTTTCCGAGTAACACGACCTCGAGCGGCTCTGGCGGCGCTTTCCCTTCTTGTTTTCTCGTATCATAATACCTTTCCCACTACCCGTTTCCTCGAAACCGATTTCCCTGAGAGCAATTTCCCCGAATATCCATTTCTACGAAAACCCGTTTCCCAGAAAATCTTCCTCTCTCTCTCTCTCTACCCCCGAGATGCTCGGGGCTGAGGTGGTGGAGGTGAACTCTCGCGTTGTTTGGCCTCTACATCTCTTGGATCACAACAACTGAGATGGCGCTCCGATCGACTCTGGCGTCAATCGGCCAACATTGCTAGTTCGGAGATTTTTCCGAAGGTATGATATAATGATGGTTGCAGCGACTTTGACACCCTTCCGTGATGCCCGATCGGGACGCCGGGAGAATGTCCTGGGAAACGGGTCTCGGGTAAGTGGACCTGCAGCATCTTGTCGAGACCCGGGAGAAAAACGGAATATCCGCGGATGAATATAGGCTTCTGGGCGTACTTGAGAAAATGGAACAACAATTTCCTCGAGGTATCGAGTTTCGATGCAAGCAACCTACTCTCGCCGGAGATACTTCAACGTGAAACCTTGCTGCTTCCAGCATCACTAATATCTTCGGAACCGCCTTCAAACTTCGAGACGTTCCAGCCATTGATGAAAAATGAAGTTTCGCCGTCTCATTATTCGAGACATCGAAGTAAACCGATCGAGGGCTTAAATTCTACCGTCTTGCGCCACGTAAGCACGTTCTTTAATCACGGCAAATTGCGAAAGACTGCGGCCTCATTGTGGGAATATGTAAATTTCAAGCGTAAGAAAGTTCGAGAACGGCTCACAGAATTTGAAGTTCAGCTTTCGGAAATCGAGCATCTTCTGAGAACGCTCTCAGGAATAATTGGGAGCGGCCCGAAGCGGCTCGCTTCGAACAGACTTCGAATGTTTACCATTGTTGAAGCTCTCTCTCGGGAGCTAGAATCCGATTATTCGCTAAATGAGAAGTTCTATATTGTTAGCGTTCTGCGGTTTGAAAATAACTAAGCGACGTCCGATTCGAATCAGCGCGACGAGCAGCTTTGATCCGAGTGCATTATTCACATCGGTAGGGGGAGCAGGGGGACCTCGACGACCCTGGTTTGCTCCATTTTTCTAATGGGAACTTCTTGAGAAAGCAAGCCATATGCACAAAACACCGTTCATGATGGCGTGCGCCCTCATAATATATGTATGCATGTATGAGCGTTATCTCAAGTGTGGATTCCGCTCCTTCTCCAACGCGAACAAACGACCACCGCTTCTCAGGAGTCCCCTTGCGTTCTCTGAAGAGTTCCAGCGGGCTTTCTGCCGTACCAATTTACTGAATAACGGACCGAGGTTCCTAAGAAATCATCAAGGTGAACTGCAACACCAGACGCTGCAGGAGGGGCTTTCCATTGAAAACTCCAATGTTGTCTTCTCGGAGAAACTCCGAGCGCGGTTCAAGCCCCTCTAGAGCGATGAGGCGTCCGCGTGTCTGTCGAAGGAACGTCGATTCCAACTCGGTGAAGTTCCTCGGGAGTTCTGCTGAAATTTCCGGACGAAAGCGAATGTTTCCCGGGCGGTCCCGATGGGGGCTCACGCCGAACTTGTATTCTCCGGGAGCTTGTAGTCCTTGGCTGTTGATTGGAAGGTCTGTGGCTCTACAGGAGTAGCAAAGCCGCAGCTTGCGGTCCGAAGGGACGTCACTTAAACTTAATCAAAGTGGCTCCCCTGTCGCTGACCGCCCGGCGGGCCGGCTGGCTGGTGGGCTCGAATGGGCATCACCTGTCGCTCAAGCAACAGCCTTCTCACCGCTCCCTCAGTCGATCGTTCAGCCGTCTACTAACGCTCCGAGAGGAAAAGCCGTCGGTGCCCCTTCGGCGCGGCGAACCCACCGACCAACGAGGCCAGCGAGCAAGCAACCGACCGACTCAATTTTCTCTGCGCATTGCGCGCGCAACTGCAGAGCCCAGCCGGCTACCCAGAAGGTTCCACTTGTAGGCTTTCCTTCGCGAATCTTTGCACTCGATCCGAGCTTGAGTTTGATCGCGTCGCTAATCGGATGGAGTCTCCTCGTACATTGATGGATTTTCAATCAGTTTTGGAGAAAACTGATTTTATTTCGGTGAACAACAAGCGACAACTTGTCGTCGCTGGTCAGATAAGAGCGGAGACGAGCGCACTGCCACGCCGCGTCGACGCTCGCTGATAAAGGTGTTTTGAAGTTCCTTGGGGAGAAACGTCGACATTCAAGTGGAGAACGACACAGAAGCGGAAGCGACGACTATGGCGACCGCGTTCAAGGAGGGATCTGACAGAAGGACCGGGTATCGATGTTTTCGTCGAGAGCATCGTCTTGGTCTCGTTTCATCCTGTCTTTTTTTCGTCACGATTCTGCGCACGCGATGCTGCTGGCCGACGCATGCCGTGAATTGATGAGCGCAGCACATATTTCCATGGACCAGCTCCTGTCGTTCGAGAGAAGGAAAAAGATGTTTCCAACGAGACCAAAAACCTTATCGATCTGAGGTACTGTTTTCGAACGTGGACGATGAGCGTGCAGGGACGCGGGCAAGCGTGTACAAGCCTCGCTAGTCAGCGGACCGGGATGACGTTCCTCAACGTTTCAAATTGAAATTTCCATTCAGCAAGCACTGATTCACCGGTCCATGAAATGGGTTTTCGGAGTTACGGCAGCGTCTGCCGCACCAGCTGCAGTCACCGGCGGCGCGGGCGTCCACAGCAGAAGAAGTCGACTAGAATTGGTCAGACTCTACCGCACGACTGCTATTCTCGTTCGTTTGATGCAAATTGTGGACATCCGAGCCCGTTGAATGTACCAGGCAAGAACCTAACCAACCGAGTACCCGACAGAAAGTCAACCGCAATCGACTCGAGAACCTTTTCCTCCAGAAGACGATCTCGAATGTAGCTACCAACTTTCTTTACCAACGCGTCCGAATAGAGATAGTCTTCGTCCCATCAGAAATGAGCTCCGCTCCATTCCGGAGATTCATCAACGAACGAAATCTTCATACGACCATAGTCGAGTGTGAAATATTCACCTCGTGGAGCGGCTCCATTGAACGGTTGCTCGTGCTCATGTGGTTCCCTCCACGAATACAAATGGCTATGCAGCAGATCCGTTAAATATCATAGTGAAGGGTTGCAGAACGCTGGCCACGATCGATCAGTGTCGGGAGCTATTCCATTCCCCAGCTCCAAACATAATTGTGTGAACCCCAGGGCTCGTCTCTTGACCTTGAGGAAATGCGCATATGAGTGCGCCTGTACTCTGCAATTCAGGACGGCTTCCATTCAAACGTCAAAAACAGCCACGCGCTTTTCTAATGTGTTCTCAAGTAGCCTTACGGAATTTCGTGTTGGCCGGATATTCTCTGTCGCGTGAAACCCCACGTTTCCAATCCATCCTGTCACTGCTCAACGTAAAGAACCTTTGGAAAGTCGACGAGCAGCACTGATCGAGCCTGAGTTGAATCCGTGCATTCATGAAGGCATCCAAACTAGTTTATTGTTTTCAGTGTCACGTTCTCGTCCGCTCCTCCCCCTTTTTCCCATCCCTGTTCGGGTTGAACGAGGCCTCGAAATAGATGTCTTCAGGGTTGTTGACACCCAGCAGGAGTCTCTCTATTCGCGACGAGGATCCGGTGTCCTCCACTCTTAAAGTGCATTGTTCTACGGCCGGCTGGAGAAGCTTGGAGTCGGCCTTCCAGCTGATATCAACAGGTGTTTATTTCGAGAGGCAATGCTCGCTGCACCGCCGTCCGTCGCTGAAAAGAGCCATCAGAGCCAATGACGTCTTGTTCGCCACACGGTTGATTGTCAATCGGTGAAATTTGTCAAAAGAATCTGCCGGCTCGAAGGTGACATCGACGTCCGTGGTGAGCGGTACGAGACCGCCAAGGTCGCCGAATCCGCGATTTCTCGGCGTATTTTCCTGTACACTTGGATCGGCTTCGAGTAGTTCTCCCGAAATACGTGAGATGTTTGTTAATCGAACTGACAATCGAGAGCCCTCGGGAAACCCAGGAGCGATTGTCAATCACTCATTTCGTGGACGGAGAATGGAAATGAAAATGAAGTCAGGCGACCGTCGGATCGAACTGGTGATTTGAATTGAAACGATTTCGAATTCTCGGGGGATTTGCCAAAAATAACTCGGTAAAGGACAGGAGATCTCGATTTTAGAAATCGCCCCTCGGCAAACTTCGTGCTTATCCGTTATTGGCCTTGATTCCTTCCCGCACTTCGTCCCTCCAATAACAAAGTTGGCTCCAAGGAGCCTCGCGGGTAAAAGCTTCTCGTCAGCGGGCTATACGTTTGTGGAGTCTACTTTGTTGCTTAACGTATTTCGTTGGTTCAGCTGCCGCCTACGTGCTGACTTTCCCAGACTATAGATAATGCTTACGCGTCGAAGAGTAGCAGCCAAGTAGGCGGACGGGCGGTCTGGCTGGCAGAAAATCAGCTTCCCAAGCCGGCCAAACGGGCATCACACGTTTTCCTCGAACAGAAAAACGCCATCGGTACACATCCAATGTCCACATCAAAAATTCCATCACGGCCAGAGGTGTTCAGAGACGGCCGAATGATAGCTTTTATACTTGGATCAGAGCTCGGTCAAGTAGCGATGGAGGGATTTGTCGATTCGAATCGAACCTAATTCTCTCAAATCTGAAAAACCTCGAATGAAGAGTGCGAGAATATAGTTTTCGTCATCCATCACAGAGTACTTATAAAACTCGCGGAATGATTGAGCGGAAGTACTCTAAGTGAGGGGACAATTCTGAGGCGGTTCTCAGCGGAGTAGCAGAAGCTGGCAAGGAAAACCACCTCGATTTGAAATCCCTGGGCTTTTTTTGGAATATCGGTCTCGCAAGCTGTGATATCGATTATCTAATAATTCTCGCTGACGCGACGTCGCGTCCTGTCACTCCCAGAAAGGGGCGGTTGATTCGCTGTGACATCGAGAGTCATCCGCTCTTTGTGACCACCACCGAATCGCCGATGCACAGCACAACAATTTGTTGCTCGAAAGGGTCTACCGGTTCCTCCCGCAGCGTGCGCTGTGTTTGTTGTGGTGGGCAACGGTGTTGTTTATGTGTGCGTTTGTTAGTTTGTGTGTTTCCGCCAGTGTCCAATTGTAAGGGGTATGCGCCTGTGGTGCCCGTTCTCCTTCTCCTTTTTGCCGCCACCGTCGTTGCCGCTGCTGCGCTGATGTTGATGTTGTCGTCGTCGTCGTCCTCTTTACCGTTGTTGTTGGTGTCGTCGTCGTCGACGTTGTTGTTGGCAGCAGCAGCATCGACGACGGTGCGGTGGCGGCGACCTCAGCGGCAGCAGCCGCGACGGTAACGACAACGACAGTGGCGGCAATGGCGGTCGTGGTGGAAAAGAAGCAGCAGCAGTATGGGGAGCGAGTGCGGCTCTGAGGAAAACGAGGAGAAGGGTATACGTTGTCGACGACGACGACAACAACAACGATGATCGTGGTGTTGGTGGTGGTGGCGGCAGCAGCATCGGTGGGTGAGGGTCATTCTATGCGGGACAGTAGAGGGCGCTCGTCCCGCAAGGTGTACCCACCCCGAAGGCGCTTTGACAGCCTACAGCGCGCGATACTCTGCCCGCACTCGGTCGGAGTGCGCCGGTCGTCGCAACCCAGTGATTCGACACAGCGCCTTGGCCCCTTGCAGCCCCGCAGCCAGCCCGCCAGGCAGCCAAGCAGCTCGCTAGGCAGGCAGGCAGGCAGGCAAGCAAGCAAGTAAGCAGACCAACCAACCGACCGACATACAGACGGGCGGACGGACGGACGGACGGACAGACGGACTGACAGACATTCAGACCGACAGACGCACAGACCGACAGTCAGCCAGCCAGCCACGCAGCGAGCCGAACAGGCAGGCAGGGTGGAAGGAAGGAAGAAGGCACCAAGCAAGCGGGCAGCAGGCAGCAGGCTTGGGCCCCGAAGGCATCAAGCAAGCTGAAAGAGCGGCTGGCTGGCTGTGGTGGTGGTAGTGATGCTGGCGGCTGCTACTACTGCTGCTGCGGCTTTTTCTTCCAAACATTACTCGACGATGTGTACTACTTGTATTTCGATCGAACAACAGTACAAAAACAAGTAAGCAGCCAATCCGTTGTCGTCTAGCTGATCGAGAAGTGGCCGTAGTTAGCACCTGCATCGGTCAACGATGAACCGACTTCCCGACTCGTTGCTTCGTTGATCGGTTGCTTTGTTGCCTGCTCGGTTGGTACGGAGACTGTCCGACCCGCGAACGCTCTCATTGCAAGCGGAGCCATCATCGAGCTTCGGATCGACTGACACGCAAGCCGGGGTTCGGACCTTCGGAGAGTCGTTCTTCTCGATTCCGACACTGCAAACAGGCTGACCGACGAACCACTGACCCATAGTCAGTCGACGAGCTGACCGGCCGTTTGATACAATGATTCTATGATTGGTGTTCTCGTAGACCGGATAAACAAGTGACTGTGCAGGTTCTGAGCATGCAGCACCAACGGTAAGCAGGCGACAAGACGGGCAAGCAAACAAGCAAGTGCAACAGCGAATGAGCCATCAAACAACTCTGGAAACGCGCGAGTAAGGCATGGAAGTCTACCGCTAGTCGGTGGTCGATCTCTTTCGGCGACGAACAAAACAGAGAAGACCACGCAGTGTCGCTGACTGACAGACTGACCGAGCGAGCGAGCGGCCAACCGTGTCTTTTCGTGTTCATGCAAGCTGTGAGACGATAAGAGGTGTAGGAACCAGGTTATATTTGACGTTATTGCCTCTCAGTTCGGATGATTCCACGAAAATCGACGAACGCGCGGTTTCCGTGAATCCGATCAGCCGCTCGGCGCATGCTGGATCGTCTCCGTCTCTCTCCCCGCGCGAACGAGCCAGCTAGTCCAGTGACTGACTCTCTGACTGACTGACGGAAGGTTGGTAAGTAGAAGCGCTCTGAAGGACGGACGGATATACGGACAACGTAGCCGCCGCCACCGACGACGACGACGACGTTGCCGCAGAGCAACGGAATCGCGCACCCGTCCCTTCTCATGGAACAGCTGAGAGTGAAACAACAGCACCAGCCAACCACCTAGCCAGTTAGCCAGACTGGCAGCCGGCGGATCCACTGGCGCAGCAGAAGCGGAGACGGTGATGGCGGCGACGACGACGACGACGGCAGGCGGGCGGGCGGGCAAGCGGACAGACAGAGGGAAAGTCGTCAAAGTAAGCTGTTGTGAATTTTTCGGCCGAATCGAATGAGCCAAAACAAGTGCGTTCACAAGGGTAATGGAGACACCGCGAGTGAGTTGGTGACTGACTGCGTGCGTCGACCCATCATCTCGATCGATGCGTTTGTTGATTGTGTTGTGCTTGTTAGCATCGTTGCTTGTTTCCGCTGTGATTGTTGAGGCTTCGCAAGTAAAACAAGCAACGACACTGAGAACAGGGTAAGAGGAAAGAGAAAACTCCCATCACAACCACAACAAGAGAGCGGAGGCTACTCCCTCGCGGAGATCTCGCGCATCATAAGGCCAACAGACGACGATCGCAGAACTTGCAGAATGTTGTTTCCTCTACTTCGTGTCTTCTAATTGGCATTATACTACGTACTAGTCGCCGACGACGCGACGTCTGCTGCTTCTGGAGTTACGAGTGGAATGCGGCGAGGCCGGTGGGTCACTAGCGCGCTCTCAGGAAACGCACAAAGTGAGCAAACCAAAAACAGAAGAACCGAGTTGTTGTTGTTGATCAGCAACAATAACACGAGACAACCGACTGTGTAGTGCTCGCTAATGATCGACTCCGATTGGAATTCGAGTCGAGCAGACGGTCAATCAGCCGCACGGCGTCAGTGGGATTCTCAGCAACTGAATGTCGATCAGCTCGTGCAAGGTACCACTGAGGTGGTCGACTTGCCATGCAAGGATCACCCTCGCTTGAAAATCTCGTTCTCCTTTTCCGCTCGCCGCCCCGCATTTTTCAGTTCCAATGGGACACAGCTGGTAGTGACACTCCAGTGTCAGGCTAAAGAGTGCACTGCAGTGGTGGAATCACCTGACAGAAAGCCGGTCATTGTTCGGTTTCCGTTTTGATACTCGCGATGCCGTTATGAAATCATTCCACATAACACAGGTTCTCACTTTCCTAAACATCCATCGATGTTTCTATCTGGTTAATGTTGTGTCTTCTCCTCCACAGGCTTCACTGAACCTCCGGGAGGATTGTGCTTTTTCGCCGTCGGCTTGACGATCATGGTTCAACAATCCGTGCAGTGTTGTGATTCGGTGGATGAGCAGCAGCTACAACAAGAACAATAAATCGAATTGGTCGAAGTGACCGATCGCTGCGGCAGCAACAAGAAAAACTGACGACGACGACGACGGCGACCAAAACAGCTGCTTCATTCGAACTGTTCCGATTTTGTGTGAGTTTGCGCGCGCGCGCGTGAAAGCGTGCCGGCGTGTTGTTCGTGAACTCTTCAGCTTCGCTTTGATCATCATCATCATCATCGTTTTCAATCGATCGATCGATTGATCTTCTGGATCAACTGCCATAGTTGTTGTGCTGCGAAACTGCGAGGAAGGAAGAGGGAGCGAGAAACGACAAAGACTTTCAAACAGCTAACGAATTCATATTGAGCAACGATGGCGGCGCCACCGACGCCCACAACACGCTTCAGTGATAACTACGAGCTCAAAGAAGAGCTTGGAAAGTGAGTAAAATTGTTCTCGTTATTCACACTGCTAGCATCATCGAGAGACGAAACTCTCACGACGATGACGAGGGGATTCCCAGGCTGCACCGGACATGTCTCAAACTATACATGTATACATATATAAATGTAAACGTACTCAAGTCACCGCGGATTTGAGGCAGCCAGAATCAATTCGTACCGGAATAAATTTACAGCTAGCGTCTAATTCACTGTTCACATCGACTTCCCGATCGGGATATTCTTGATTCGCATCGTTTGATTCAATCCAGTCGCTCAGCCGCGCTCATTCATTCAGATGGAGCAACATTGATTTTTCCAAGTCAACGTCGACGATGGTTCTCTGTTGTTCTCCGAATTGTGGCTATTTGCGGATCGAGTAGGTATTTAGTGAAGGCTGGGAAGCTGATGAACGTCGAACGTTGGAGGGAGAGAGAGAGAGGACGTTAGTAGTTCTCTTTGGGCCGTACGCTAGGCTGTATGCAGTACTTTGTGCCCCGCTGCTGCATATGTGATGAGTTTGGTCCAGTGTGCTCTTGCTGCTTCACTGACCGGCTCAGTCCGAACCGTGTGTGCAGACCCGAAGCAGAACCGACGTTACTGCGATTGCCTGGCGCGCATGCCCAGATAACGAATGATTTCAGTTCCATCTGAACCATTCGGTATCGATTGGAACAGACCACCGGATCTCGCTGATAGAAAAAAACTGATGAAAAAAAAGCCACTGTGCTCGCTCGTACGAAAGCGGCAACGAAATCGCCGTTGGAGAGCAGACAGTGAGTGAGAACGAGGAAGTCAGGCTGGCAGTAGTGTTGGGGAGAAAGACTAGAACAAGCGTCTCTTTAGAACAGTGGGCCTGTGGGCATTCAGATGGCCTTCCGTGGAATTAGAACGTCTCTCAGTAGCTTCTGGCTGAGTGGCGAGACTCGGCTCGGTCGATCTCTCCGAGTGAGATCACTGTTGCACAGGGACGCGGAACAGCCTATGGCTCAACACTCGCAATGGGAGTCGATCAAAAGTAACAACAGAAAGAACTGACTGACTGACTGACTGACTGACTGACTGAGAGCCGACGAATGTCGTTTGCAAACGGAATCGCTTTTGACAGAGCGTTCTCAAATTGCATTCTCTCCGCGTTGGAAGGGGGTTTGAAACGCTCTGAAAACATGTAGGATGCGAGGACAGCAAAAAGAGTACGGCTCAATTATGTTCTCCGAGTTTGATGTTCAAACGACGAACGTCATTTCTTTTCATCAAAACGCATCAAATAACGCCTTCGAAGGAGCTCGGCGACTGAATGAGTCAAGTCAGCAAAACTTCTCAAAAGTTTTGCGGTTGAACGCCAAAGGCAGTAGAGGCTTTCAGGCTGAGCCAAACAAGAACGATGCGCGAGTGCCGTGGATCAAAACAGGGATTGGTGACACGTCCTCATGAAATTATTAGTTCTTGTGGATGAGATGGAGAATAACTTGAACTTAGCACTCGGATCATCTGAATCGGCGCAAAGTATTGAGCCATGATCTAGCGATCGCGTTAACAGCGCTTCGTAGTTCCTTTCGGGGACGATCGCTCAAACTTTCAATACTGTAAATCCTTTTTTGAGGGCGTAAATAGCGGACAGATTTAATTCTACTCTTTATAGCCCCTCGAATCGAGAGTGATGCCGAGAATCGCTAGAAGCGGTAACTGCAAGATATCGTTCCAAGATGGCGCCCTCCGCGACGGTTCATAGCGTTATGTGAACCTGAATTGGCTCAAATGCCCACAATAGGAGCAAACTCCATGTTTTCCACTAACGGGTGAATTTCCTCGGTCAGATCCGATATTGTGACGACGAATCTATCCGATCCCAGATCCACGCAGGTCATGGATGAGATCCAATATCACGTGGTAACGTCAATCGTCCACAGAGCACAGCTGACTTGACTTCGCCGTCGTACTCGCTCTAACTCAGTCGAGACCAACTCACGAGACAATTTGTCCTCTTCGCTCGGAACAGCGTCATGCGAGAAGTTTCAGCGGAAAAGCTCTTTGATATCCGGATAATCGACTTTGCTCCTCCTTGATGTTTGCAGAATAGTAATCGCTGCAATTAGCCGTCGGTGTAACCTCTCGACGAATCGCCACTCTTTGCCAGAGAATTACCATAGAACACTCGCGTAAACTACTTGATCACCAAGAATTGAGAACGTCAACACCGAAACCGCTACGCGAATCGATTGTATGACTCCCCGTAATTGGTAATACAACGGTACACAATGATGAATCATGCGGTCACTAGGTGAGGATAGAAATGGAAGGATCTTGACTCTTGTTTGCTGTCGCCGCTGCTTCAGTCGCAATACCTTCCGCGCACAATCAGATCTCAAGAGGTCGAGTCGCTTCTTGTGTTGGGAGTTAGTATCGCAAACTGCAAAAAAGTCGGCTGAATCTTTCACAAAGGTATCTGCGAGAGTCGCTCCCTCCCGGGATTTCTTTCCGACGGTCTCCCTTTTAGAGTTTTCCTCTCGGGAACTTCCCCTCGGTAACTTCTCTTCGAAAGCCCTTCCTGGAAGTGCGCGACAGAGTCAGCGGCAACATGTTCCATTCACTCACTTGCACGCCCGCAAACACACACAAACTAACAAAAGTGCACACAAACAAACAAGCCATCAAAGAAAGAAACAAACAAACAAACGAGTACTCTCTTATCCGAGAGAAGCCCCGGGAACGCTTGGATGGCGAGTGTAGCATGCACCATAACCGGCAGTCGAGCTAGCGTTCGTTCAGAATGACTGCGCGGACTCATTGGGCCATGGCCAGTAGTGTGTACGGCGGCGCGCGCCATGTCGTGGATTATTTACAATAGCACCCCTCAACCCCAGGTCCATAGAGCTTCTTTACGCAGCAGGGCCTGTACTTACCATAATGAAAGTTTGCATCAGTCGCTCGCGCCCTCGCCAGCCAGCAAACCCACCGACCACCAGCAAGCAAGCAAACGAGTGAGCGAGTTAGCTTTCTAGCTAGTCTCCCAGCTAGCCGGGTAACTGGGTCCACATGACAAGGACGCTCCATGCGCCCGCTGACTTAATGGCCATGCGAGCAATATGTAGTCGCACGGACAATGCTCTATTTGTGGAGCATTTTCGTAACTTGTTTGCTCCCATTCATCAGCAACTCTATACATTTTGTTCTCCTTTTTTTCTCCCCAAATACATCTCCCGTGCAGGTGACCGGGAGAGTCACCTGAGAGCACGAATGGTCCCGTTCGGTCACAGATCACTTGACAAAGGTGACGACTCATGCAGGGTTTAGATTTACCTCGAGTTTAAACCAAAATATTTTGACTTGATGGGCGTATCGGAACATTCGAATGAGGAGTGGCCGCCTTATTCTGAGTCGCGAAGCGAAAAAATCGAATTCACCGTTAGAACTTCAACCTTTCATTCGACACAAAAGCAACGCTAATCCGAAAAACGATTTGAAAACAGCGCTGACCACTCGGCCACCTCATCGGTATGGATTTGAAGACGTTCTCGTCGTCGTTCGCTCTGAATTATGGACTCATCGATATTGGTTCCAGCGGTTGAATCGAAAGGGTTGGAGAGACGCCAGAACCGGATTTACGGCGCCAATCGGTTTGATCCTGTTCCAATGTAGTTGGATCTCGCTTTCGAGTCGTTGTTGGCGCCGAAAGAGCGCCGTTTGGAGTTTCATGTCGCTTCGTTCAAACGATGTTCTCAGTGAGCTATTTTGGTCGATATACCTCCAAGAGCCCGGAGGGGCTCAGCGATAGGTCATATCCTCGCTGCTTTCAATCAAATCCTCGCTAAGACTTTCAACGATCACGAGAGAGCGGAACCGCTTCGCGCGGAAATTCTTCGATCGGAAGAACGGTGAGCTTCCCGGTGAACAGCACTCCGACGACATTTTTTCTCTTGATGCCGCGAAGGCGCTTTCGGCGACACGGATGTTCATTGGTGGTTCCTGGAATGAGATTCCTCCAGCCGCCATCGCCAGAAAATAAAACTTTCTGCCGTCAGTCGTATGGCAATCTCATTCGTGGTTGAAGGCATCATTCTCGAAGCGAAAATTGAACGCATGGGCAGAGCCTTCGTTCGCAGAACTCGCGAGTCGAGGCCGCCTAATTCTAATTGACGGATTCCATGTGGAGAGGGCTCAGTGTGGGCGTCAGATCGATGCGGTTATCTCTACGCAGCTCACGGCCACAGCTTAGGAGCAGGCCGAAATTCTTAATTGATCGAACAAAAGCCGAAAAAGTTCCGCAGGATGAGAGAAACAAAATTTTGGAATGATTCTATTCGAGGATCCAGAATCGCGTATTTTTTTCCTATCTGCGGTGGATGGTGGACGTTATCCGCCCTATCGATTCGAATTTCCGAGCCAAGCGAGGGACGACCGGAAACTTTCAATCCTTTTTGCGCAGAACGTCGTCGCCAAGGACTTCATTCGAGGTGAGGCTGCGCGAGGAACGAAATTCCGCGCACGTTCCGGTGATGGTCATGGAGATCCGCTGAGATAAAAGAAAATAAACTGCGGCGCTCCATCTAATCCAGCGACCAATCCACTACAATCAAAATGAAAAGAGCCTTCCATTGGAGATTGTCTCTCAGAGGACACAATCCAGCGGATAGTTTACAATACGCTTTGCAAAGCCCTTTTAATTGCACTAATACGGATGGGACTGTTGCGCAGCCATAAAACTTTTCAATGTTACGACGAGAGAACTCTTTTCGCCAAAAGGGAGCTCGCTGGCTGTATTACGCTCAGGTGGTGGCAACTAATCGACTTCGTGAAACAAGCTACTGATATCCGACAACCTTGAGTTCCTCTTGAAACGTTTGCGATGCGCCTGTTTTCGAGTTCCGCATATTCAACACAAATTGAGCTTTAAATCAGAAACAGAAAGCCATCTCCGGATTTTTTTGTGTAAATTTTCTCTAAAACAGTCCTTCCGCGTACGTGGCGATTAGCAAAGATTCTCAAAAATGTTCAAAGAGTGGTCGGGATCAAGCACTGCGCTTATCAGATGCATTAAAGCCGTAGTTGCAAAGCTATTGGAAGTGTTTCGACGCACCTGTTGGCGTGTAGAAAGCGAGAGGACGAGCGATGGAATGAAAGCGCGAGACATTTCACGCGGACGCGGCGAACGCTGTTGGTGGCACCTGCAGCAGGACTGCGCCAAACGGTCATTAGGGCAATGGGCCATGAGTATAATACGGAGCAGTTCCTCGACGCAACCGTTTCAGACCCAAGCTACGGCGTCGGATACATACAGAGACAAACACTCGTTACCAAAGTTCTCCATGAATGCGAATCGCGTTGCATCGTTGCACGCGGGAAGCTTCAACAATGCACGAAGCGATTCCCGAATCGGAATGCGCGGATATTGTTTTGCTGACAGATTTCCCGAACTTGAACCATTGGTCTTCGTCTCGTTAACATTTCAAAGTTGCTCGGAACTCCCAGCTGCTGCCGAGACCGCGGTCCAGAGAATGGATTGACGACTGAATGGCTGTCAGAATGTCCGACGTACGACGATTCTCCTGAAATCTTCGCTCATGAGTCTGAACAACGCACAGGAGCTCTAAGCAAATTAATTTTCACGGTTTCAAGTTTTCCGATCGCTCTTCGTTGTCACTGAGCTGATCGTGGGCGTTGTTTCAACTCGGTAGAGCAACAAAATTTTTCTGTTTCTTTCTTCTAGAGATGTTCCTCTTCGAGGACGAGGAAATTCTGTGGCATTCTCTCGCAGGACTTTTTCCCCCCGTCTTCATGTAACTTCCGTTCCCTATTCACAAATTTAGTGCTCAAAAAGCAGATGCGTTCCCAAAACCACGATGCCATGCTCTCCATGATCCAAGAAGAGTCTTGTTCAGAGTATCCGAACATCGAGACCTCGGAAAGTCAATGAACAAGTCTATACATTCGGCAGCAACGCCTCTCATACTGCCTCGGCTTGTTTGTTCAGAATCATGTTTTTATCCGCAATGGACAAACCCGAAATGTCCTCACTCGGGAAATCGTCGCTTGAAAGGGATGCGGATGTTACACGAGTGACAACAGGAGTGGCTGCTGCTGTAGTTGTAGCGGGGGGGAAGGAGCAACGGCAGCTGCATCAGGAGCCAATGCCGACCATCTGCTGCTGCTACCGCTCTCCGGTATCCGTCGCTTCCCTCATTTTCTATCCCTCATTCTTTCTTTTCGGTGGAATTCTGCACTGCGAGGGAAGCATCAACAGGTGGCTGACTCGAAGGCTGACCTAGTGTGATGGCCGTACGCGTCTTCGTGTGTGTCCACCAGAGGTCCCTTCCTTGTCTTCTCTCTCGCTTTCGGTTGCGACTTGCGCATTGTCTCTCGCCTTGCGTCTCTTTCTCTCTCTCTCTCTCTTCCCCTTTTTCCCTGTCATATTGAGAGTGTCTATTCACCCTTTCTCTAATTTTATGTGGCGGTAGTCTGTGTTGCTGCTGCAGCTGTCGGTATTGATATCCTTTTTTAGCAACTGCAGGTTTCTCTATCATCGGGAAAACATGAAGCGACGAAGATAACCCCTGAACTACCTACGTCGAATGATTCCGCGAAACATGAGAAGATCAACGGAGTTCGACCCCCGGGATTCGATGAATCGGAACATCTCTCTGAATCGTAACGGGGTTTCTGATCCCGACACTGTGAGGTTTCGAGGCTCGCGAGAATACTTGGTCCGCGGGGTAATTCCCTCTTAAAGTTCGTAGAAGGGACGTTTTCAAGGAGCAGTTGAAGTAGGTTATGAGCCGTGCTTCGAGAGCTGAGCGAATAGAGGTTGCGGGCCGTCGGGCGGGCGGACGACCTGCTACGTGAGCCCTCCCTCGGACGAACAGGAAAATCCTATACGACGGAGCTCAGAGCTTACCATCGGAGGGCATTGTGGGACCTTTTCAGGCCCCGCCGACCTGATTAGTGGAATCAGGCTCAGCACTCTAGTTCCCATACTGCTCTAAAAGCAGGCGCTGGGTGTATGGAGACGACTAGCAAGGGTCTCAACATGAACGAGCAAACCAACCAACCATCCGACACAAGTTCGTGGATGCAGCAAAAGTAGTTACTGCTCCTTCTTTCGCTAGTAAATAAACAACCACCGAAAACGGCCAATCGCTGACTTACACCGCGGCCGGCGGTGCTGCTGCGGCCGACAACAGCACCACTACTGGAACCACCAGTACCTCTGCTGCAGTTTCGACAACGACGACGATGGAGGCGTGGACAACCACCTCTGCCACCACAATATGGCACGAAGTCGAATTAAGTAGAGAACACGCGTTGCTCGGATAACCTTAAGACTCGCGCGGGGAAAATACGTTACGAAAGTTATCCGTGTTATGCCGAGTTGTTTACCAACTTACCCCGGAAGAGGTCAGGGTCGGTAATAACGTCGCGGAAACAAGCGGCACCGAACGGAGGCGGCGTTCATTTTTCCGCATCGCTGCTAGAGGTGGAGCACGGATTCAATCAGACGACGTCGACTTTGCCGCGGCCGCCGCCGCCGGCGCCGCAATGCCAGGTCATACGACAATTCCATGTCCAAGGAGTACAGGAGATCTCCAAAGCAGAAGGAAAACTCCTTCTCTCTCTCTCTCTCGCAGTATGGTCATTTTCATCGAGAAGACGAGGACATCGTATTATCGCGGGACTCTCGGCCGTGCACCGTCAGAGCACTTGGCAGTAACGGGAGGAAAACGAATCAGGAGGGACGAAGAAAAAACCCACGAACGTTTGAACTCTCTTGGACGATACTTTGATGATAGGCTTGAGGAACACTCGGATAGAGATCGGCAAAGATGAGTTGTGATCGAGTTAAATTGAGATCTCAGAGACCAACCACGCCCTTGCGTCGAAAAACACCGCTCGACGTAGCTGCCTGCTGGGAGACACCTCAAAGAGTTGACGTTAATTAATCCGGTACACGTATTTATACTGCTGGAGCGCGAAGCCGAACTCATATTGAAACTTTAATCAGCAGACCGGTCGACCTGTCTGTCTGCGTGTTTGCCTGTCAGTCTTTTTCCCCTCGGTCGTCTCGAACGATTGAAATTTCTACGAAATTCTCAAAGCAGACGAGCGCAGAAGGCAGTTCACCTGAAGATCTCGTTGATTAATCAAGCTGAAACCTTTCTAGCGGACTCGTTATGCGAATCCGCAACGGATGTTCCACCGGCTGAGAACGAATGATATTCAGAGTTTAAAAACGTTTCCGGGTTCACGGTGACTCGGAGAAGAATTCTGATTTTTCCTCTTATTTACTTTGCAGGGGAGCGTTTTCCATAGTGAGACGGTGCGTACAGAAGTCCAGCGGGCTCGAGTTCGCAGCGAAAATTATCAACACTAAAAAACTGTCGGCTCGAGACTTCCAGAAGCTGGAACGTGAAGCTCGAATATGCCGGAAGCTGAACCATCCAAACATTGTCAGATTACACGACAGCATACAGGAAGAAGGGTAAGACTCTCAACTTCTCCGATGACTCTATTTCAAAGTTTCCGTTGTTCTGAGGATGGATGAATTGAGCGGCACAAAGAGTCAGGGTTTATAGAGAAAAAGTATCTTTCGATTTATCCGCTTCTCGTGCATTCATTGGAACTCACGAACAGCAAATGAAGGAATCGCTTTTGCGTTTTAGATATCACTACCTGATTTTCGACCTGGTGACCGGAGGAGAACTATTTGAAGACATAGTGGCGCGAGAATACTACAGCGAGGCCGATGCTTCCCACTGCATTCAGCAGATCCTGGAAAGTGTCAACCATTGCCACCAGAATAATGTCGTCCACAGAGATCTCAAACCAGAAAATCTCCTTCTTGCCAGCAAAGGTTAGTTGAAATAACGGCGGGGACGAAAGATCAAACTTTGAACGGTGAACTTCTCTCAATTCGTACAAAAGAAAGAGTCGAGGCACCGTTGCGGTGCTTTCGCAACTTCTATAGCAGTCGTTCTTTAGTGTTGTTACTTGAACTCTTCAACTTCATCAAGTTTGAGTTACGCGTCGAACTCTCTGTTGAGTTTGTCCCTTGTGGAATTCCTGCTCAGAATAGTCGTGGAAGAATACACGGATGCCATACGGAGCCATCAACCAAAGTTGTCGACAAACACAACAACGAACGCCTCTAAGTTCGCTTATTTTTTATCGAGTTCTGTTCGAGGTCTTCTCTGAATTGAATCAAGCGATCGATTCAATCGAAATTTCTACCTAAGCTCTCGCCGCGGCTTTTTCTCGAACCCTGTCAACTCATCTTATCAACCTCACGCGCGGTAGATGCAGACTGAAAGGAGATATTGATCTCTGCCTTGGTTCAGATTTCGCTATGAAGCTCAAAGCACTCATGCTGATGAAAAACGGATGGAAAACATATATGAAGAAAGTTTCGAAAATAATTTGAAACTAGAGGAAGTACTTGAGCAGTCATGTTCCCTTGATCCTGCAAACGATCAACCGCTAATTTACTTTCCCTCTTTCAGCCAAGGGAGCTGCTGTGAAACTTGCTGACTTTGGTCTTGCCATCGAAGTGCAGGGTGAACAGCAGGCCTGGTACGGCTTTGCCGGCACACCGGGTTACCTTTCACCTGAGGTTTTGAAAAAAGATCCGTACGGGAAGCCTGTAGATATTTGGGCATGTGGAGTGATTTTGTACATTCTGTTGGTCGGTTACCCGCCCTTCTGGGACGAAGACCAACATCGACTGTATGCCCAGATCAAGGTGAGTGCCTGAACAGCTAGAACGGAACACGATAACTCATTAGAAAAGTGGCCTGCACACCACTACACTGTCGTTGGAACTGGTATGACGACCAGCTTATTCCCCCTTTCACTCAGTAAGGGAGTAGTATGCGTGCAAAATACAGCACGTAGCTACGTCTGCACTGTCGGCTGTTCGTCTTTCTTTCCGTTCGCCTGGTTGCGGGCCCAGTGGCGCTGCCAAGCCAGGGCCGAGTGCAGTTAGCATCCAATGGCGTGACCGAAGAATGCCGTGCCGTAGCGCAGTATCTTGTATTGATACTTGTAACAAAGCTGGAGCAAGCCGCTCCGGCTCGACGACGGTCGCTGGCACCGTCGTCGTGCATTTTAATTTCCTCCCTGTATCACGCGATTCATTGGAAGATGTTTAATACTATCTACCTGTTATTGTTGTTTTTAGGCGGGTGCATACGACTACCCATCACCGGAATGGGACACGGTGACGCCCGAGGCCAAGAACCTTATTAACCTAATGCTCACGGTCAACCCCGCTAAAAGGATCACCGCCGCCGAGGCACTGAAGCACCCCTGGATCTGCCAGAGGGAACGCGTGGCGTCTACTCTCCACCGACAAGAGACTGTCGAGTGCTTGAGGAAATTCAACGCCAGAAGGAAGCTCAAAGGGGCGATATTGACCACAATGCTTGCCACGAGGAACTTTTCGAGTGAGTGCTTGCCGTTCTCCCCTGTTCTTTGTTCCGATAGGTTCCTCGTTCGTTTCCCATCGGGACACTCAACTGCCGATTATGGACGGAAATTAGAGTCGTGCACATCACGTTCCATCGATCTGCTTCTGTGGTGGATCAGTGAGCCTTGCGCGCTTCCTGATCCAGTCCGCTGGAATCGGCTGCCGAGGCTCGCGGAAGAAAGCGGAGCTCTTTTTCCGTCAGTTGTCCTTCTACTCCTTCTTCGCTCTGATCTTTGCTTTAGATCCTGATGTTTGACTGCGCACAGACTATCACCTGTCCTATCTTTCCGCGATGTGATCATTCAGGATGTGTTCCACAGCTTTCTTCGATGTGTATACACTTCGTTGGGCGTTGCTACTTCTGGTTCTTTGCTGGAAGCCCGTCCAGGAACAAATCGAGGCCAGACTTGAGCTCCATGGGAAAAAAAGAACTTACAGAGGATGACAGTCTCCTGAAAACTTTTACCTGAGAGCTTCCCGAATGACTCCTGGGTCGGGGCATATCAACAACGGCTCCAAGAATCGACTTGATTCGGGTTGTAACGTGACGCTGACGTGCTGGAGCTGCATCCCACTGGGCTCGAACAGAGTTGATCTTTCCTCTATTCCTGGACTTCTCGTCAGGATTCTCGGAAGCCATCGTTTCCTGTCACTGTCTTTCCTGTCGTTCCGCCCGTTGCTTCGATTTTATGGATACTTTATTTTCAGTCTCCCATGTATGTATTTATTTTCCAGTCCATCTCAATAGTAGCACGTCCTCAATCTGCGGTCAAGGTCATCCACTCACGGCCTCTGTCGACCGAATCGATTGCTGTGTAACCCCAACTATCGCACCGTTAAGGAAACTAAATCTTCAATTCTCTCTCTTCCTCTGTGTCACACAGTTCATATACACATTTTCAGATTGATTTCGAGAAGAGAACTGGACCTGGGGTTCAGTTTTGCTTCGATTCATTCTAAAGTCTTCGGTCGGTTGGTTCGTCCGTTTGTCACATTTGTTCGATGTCTAACGTTTCTCTTAGATATGTCTAGATAGTCGTACTGATCATTAAATGCATATTCGTGTTGATGTCAACGAGAAAGGAAAAGAACAGAAAGCCTCGCAATCGCATCGCAAGGGAACGGAAAAATCGTAGAAACCTAAACTTCAACGAGCACAGTAGAAACGGAAGAGGAAACGAGTGAGTTGAAACGATATCAATCACTCGAAAACTGTCGACCGACCGGAATGAGGTCGCGAGTTGGGCTTATCAAAAGCCCTCTCGAGTTGCTCTGCCCTGGTTCACCTCTGCCCCGATAGACCCCCGTATTCAAGCAATTGTGTGTTTGAAGCTTCAAACCGGAACGCTCCGACGTTTCCTTTCGTTGCCGGAAGTATTCGAACGAACTTTCGATGGCCGGCCCAACAGTTCAAAATCCAACGCTAAGACTCGAATCTACTAGCAGCGGACAGTTGCCAGTGTTGACGCCGACCACGAACAACAAAAAGCATTTCCCAGCGATCGATATCGGTCTTCCTCCGGGTCCCCGTTTCGCGGCTTTCGTTGAGCAATACGCTGATAACCAAGAACGAACGAATCAGAATAGTTTCCATTATTATGAGCCTCAGAATGCTCGAATTGCATCTATTTGATTCGAACCGTTTGATTCAATATTGCGCCTACATCATTCTAGGTCGAAGCATAATCACGAAAAAGGGGAGCCAGGTGAAAGAGTCGACAGACTCCGCTAGCACCACGATTGAAGAAGACTCTGAATGCGTCAAAGGTATTACAATAACGGTCATCTCTCATCATGAATGATTATGATTATGGAGTATGATGGATGGAGTCCGCCTCTTTTCACCTCCTCATTTAAGCTTGCTCTTCTGTCCTTTTCTAGTGTGCCTCTTATTATCCTTGTTGTTGCTGTTGTTGATGTTGTTCTTGTGATTGATTATTCATCGTTCGGCCGAATTAAACGGTTAGCCAGTCAGTCAGCCAGCCATGCAACCAATCTACCAACTAACCAATCTACCCGTCTTTCATTATTCGCGCTTTTATTACCTTTAACCTCCTTAAACAGAATTGGAAATCCCTACTTTCGCGAAAACCGTCTTCTGTTCGAGACGGAAGGAGGTGCTGTTTGGATTTGTGCTTTGTGCACTACGATTTATGCTTCTGCTTCAGCCGTCTGACCGCAGGTTTTCCAAAAAATGTTTGCGTTTGGCTCTTGCAGTCGGCTTTTGCCTGCTGCGCCTTGCTTTCCGAGCCGAAAAATGCGTAAAATCGCGAGCTTACGATCCATTAAACGCTCAGTCCTCCGGAGCAAGTTGACGCTCAGGGCGACGAAAAATGTTTTGAACAGATTCCGCTGGAAGCAAGGGAGTAAAGACCGCGACACCATGTCGGAACGCTGAAAACGAACGGTTTTCATTCTTTTGCCCCGCGATCCCGAATGATTCCGGCCTTTGCTTCTCCAATCTGATTTGATGAATGCCTCTGAGGGCTCATCAGGAGCCACCAGGTCACTCTAACGATGATGTTCATGGAGGAACCTGAGCCGAATCTCGCTTGGCGGTGCTCTTCTGCTGAGCTTCTTCGACAGGGAATGGGAGCGCTTAAATTCGCGTTTTTGTCCTCGATGTTCACGAGGCGGCGAAAAACATCGTGGATGACGTGTGATTCGCTGACGCATAGATTTTTTGCGCATAACCTGGAAGCAATCTCACGCTTACGGGCACAACCACTGAAGGAGCCGCGTTTCTAGAAAGTTTGATTTCTTCAAAGGTTGAAAACAGATCTTCCATGGTGTCCAGGTTTTACGATTCGAATGAGCACTTTTTGATACCATCCTCTCTGATTCCTGAATTAGTAACGGACTCGGAAAGAAGGATCATCCTCATTTTTGACGGTCCTCTTACATGAGAGAACATCCATCATGTCATCCTCAAGAAGTTGAAAAAAACAGGGCGATTTGTTCTTGGAGCGGTTTCGAATTGAGTGTGTGATTCTCGCCTCCTATCTGGATCATGCGGCCCGCTTGTCGCCTGCTGTATGAATTCACGGGGCGTACTTCTATATGTCATTTCACCGAACGCACACACCTTGTCTACTTGTTCACCGAGTAAGAAGCTCGCTCACCTGTTTTGTCCTTCACCCACCCATGAATCCACGAAAAAGAACACGTTGAATCGCCCGATAACAACACCACACTGTTTCCGTACACACATCAGCCGCCTATCCAAATCTAAGGACTAAACATCGCTTTTTGATGAATTTTGAAAATCAGAGTTTTGTCATCGCGTGTCTTCTGCCCGATAGATATTTTTGCAGAAACACGGAGCTGTTCAAGAATGAATTGATTTCGCTGCAGGATTTTTTTCGCGCGTGGAAGACCGATTTAGTTTTTGAGAGAATTCTGTAGGTTCGCTATATCCTTTTTGCTTGTGGAGAATGTCTCCACTGACGCTGCAATCCACAAACAGTGGACTACAGGTAACTGTGCAAGGAGCAAGCAAGTAAGCAAGCAAGCAAGCAAGCAAGCGAGCAGGCGAAAACGCGAGCATTCGATTGTAGCTCGAAAGGTTATTGATAAATTCCGAGGTGCTTCATTTTTTATCGATACTCATTGCTGGAAGGGTTGTTGCTGCGCTCGGGCAACAATACTTGATGCGAAGAACCACTGCAGGGCAGCTCGCAGCATAACGTTCGCCGTTTCCCACATCACCTTTGATTTACTTGACATACTTGTTGTTTGGTCGCCGATGATCTCGGCGCCATTATCCATATTCTCACGGTTATGGAGTTCATCGATTGGGCTTATTATCTAACGTCGATCAACACTGTCCATAAGTCTCTTGTGTCGGAGATATTATGGACATGATGCATGACCTTGTTGTTTCGATTTGTTCAAGTATGAAAGTCGATTAGTTCTGGTAGGAAAGATGGTCGAACGAATGATAGAGTGACAATCGATTGATGCATTGACTGATACGCCGGTGGATGGAGTCCACTACGGACTCGATAACGGCTCATAACGGTTTTTAGTTACGTTTTCGTTGTGTTCCCGTTCCATTCCAAGGGGGCGGAAAGGAAGGTCCTCCTCAATGTGGAAGGAATGTACTCTATACGTCGCTTTGAGGTACTTTCTCCGGGAACGTTTCGAGCGATTGAGTCTTCCCATATGACAAACACGCAGACTCATCTCCTTTCCAGTTTTGGTTATTATGGTTGTTTATTCAGTTCTAACGCCGTTTCGATTCGAATGTTTTCTTCCCGCGTTGGGAGGTATCTGTTGGGAATATGCTTTTGCGAAGGGAAAACTGTTCGTTTTGCTCCAAGTTCCTAGAATCCTTTGTCCCATGAGTGCGTAGGAATGGTGGCGTGCTTTTGAACATTTTATTCGCCAACGACATCACATGTAGTTTTTGCTCCTCATGTTGTCATAGAAGAGATATTTTACCCGGGATCCCGCCTCACTCCAAGAAAACACGAACGCTACCCGGCTTTTCCGCCCGTTGAATGCGATATCCATCCAGTGAAAAATTTTGAAACCGTTTTTTGCGAATTGGCGACTCACCTTTTTGAGAAGAATTTCCACGGCGCTGTTAGGCTTTCGTCGCCGGATACCGTGGCTGTATGCTGTTTGATTGACGAGAGGATCGTGACGGTGCAGTAGGCCGTTCCTCTCATACGACGTTGTTGAAGCCAGCCGGAGAAACAACGTTAACCCTTGCAACCCTGAATTCAGTCAAGAATCATTTCAGACGTCACCAGCCATGGATCCGCACACAGCGGTCCAGAACGAAGCAAAACTGTGATCCAGTGTGATCCGCAAGGTACGATAACATACAGAGAGCTCGATGTATGATTTCTCGCTCGTCAGATTGTTCTGTGTACAACTAAAGATACGTATGGTACTGTACTTTGGCAATGATCGAGCCCGTGGTCGAATCGCATTAGCAGCAGAAATCTACGTTGCTAACCAAAACGAATGACACGCTCAGGGAGCTTTCAATCTACCTGCATCTGGTTCTTCGGCTGAATCAGATGTGGACCCTGACGCTATCCCGTCGACTCAGGCCCGCCATGATTACGGGAGCCGTTTGTCTTCGGTTCGTGCATGGCGGCCTAGCCATGGTGTTGTGGTTGCCTGTGCTTTCGAGTTGTTCGATGTTCATGTCATCATGGGAATCACTGCGCTGATCTTGAATGCCCACAGTGCATCTGTACTCTGCTCCGGCCGCAGAGAGATGCCGCGGAATCGAAGATGAGATGGAGAAACCCGATAGATTTGCTTTGCCCAGTGCAGCCTCTAGAGGCGAAGTGTCGATGTTGAGGGCCACCCATGCACGTAGAGCGATAACACCTGGAGAATGAAAAACCCGGTCTCCATAGAGCCTCTCGGAGTCCGCTTCAACTATAGAGGATTCCAAATACAGATACCGTCCTGGATAGCATTGCTCCGGTATTTTTTTTCTTGAAACACTTTTATCCACAACTTTCTCGATGGAATATTCTTGGATCGATTTTGAGTAGATCGTAAAAAAAAGACGATGCTCATCGCTGGAATCGAGCATGTTCTTTGAACCGATTCAGGCCACTGATCGAATCCTCGAGCCTCAATCAGAGTCAACGAATCGGAACAATCGTCCTCTATGATTCTCTCCGGATTTCGGAGTTCTCGCATCTGGAGCTTGCATGTTTCATTCTACTCGATTTCGATCTTCGTGGATCGATTAGCGATCCGAATTCCGCTTTTCCTCTCTATCTTCAATCGATTCTTAAATTTCCCAAGAGCGCTGCTCTCTGCTGCTTGCATACTTTCCGCCGCTACTGCCGTCGTTGTTGCTATTGCTGCCACCACCGCTGCCCCTACTGGCAGTGGTATTTCCTCTTCTGCCAGCGCTTCCTCCTCCACCCATCGAGCATCGTTGAGTGTTGTGTTTGGCCACAGTGGTCAGTCAACTCGACTCGATATGAGCAAGCTTACCTTTGCGCGAATAGCTTAACAACAGTCGCTGCAGCAGCAGTTTGGCCTTTCCGAAGGTATGCTACGCTATGTTTTGTGATGACAGTCGGTTTCCCGGCAGTGACTGCTTACAATTGTTGCTGCTACTGCCGCTGCTGGCACTGATCTGAGTGCGACGGGACGTTTTGAAAAGTTCAATCTGAAATTTGACCGCTAGCTGATCCCTGAAAGCGAGATCAGGCGGACTTCGTAGCCAAAAGGGGAAAGAGATCAAAGAGAACTGCGAAGGGTAGGAATTAAATCAACTCTAGAATCACCAAGTATTTCGTGTTTCATTGAACCAGGCGCCGTGATCCGCAACGGAGGAGTTGGTACAAGCTCTATGGGTTCTCCAGCAGTCGTTGACCGTAAGTACTCCAGTTCCGCGAAGGAAGGCTCCTAACTTTCTGCTACATGAAGCTGTTGTTGATGCTGCCGCTTTTATTACTGCTCCTGCTGACGGGCGCAGCAGCGGCCCTGGATGTGTCTCACCCCCAAGTCCTGTCCTGACGCTGAAGACAAGACACGGCTCGTTCAAGTGTCGCTCGCCAGTCAGTGCAGCAGGTACCCATGTTGCGAAATCGATCGCCCTCGCTACTGCTGCCATTTTCGCCCTGAACTGTTTGACAATCATTCCTCTCTCACAACTTACAACGCTCGCTCCTCTTCTCCCAAAGCTATGCTTGCCGTTGGTGCTGCTCCTGCTTAGCGCGCGCGCGCCTGACACTCTGTTGATCGTGTGTACTTATGGATTCGTCAAACCCATCGAGTTTGCCCCCGAGATCGGGTCTTCCTGCGCGTCGATCACTCCGATAGACAACTATCGTTGTTTGAAGTCCCATTATTGGAACGCGTCATAACAATGGTCGATCTTCGATCCACCCATATCGAGAATTCATCGAAGATTTCCCCCTGGAAAGGGGGAAGGGGTCACGCATCAGCTCTAGTGACAGCTGGTATGATTCAATGTATGTGGATGATACCACCAAAACAAATTTCGTCGTTCAACCTTATCATCTGACTTCTCTAAAAGCTCCATTTCATTCATCCACCTGCACCGCATCTGATTCTGTGGTCCCCCATGAAGCGATAAATTTCAAATCCTAACGCGAGCGTTGATGTATGTACGGAAAAGAATAAGCGAAGAATCCTAAATGCATCGCCCCTGCATACAATACGACGCGAACACAAAAAAACATAAAACTCGTTCCACAAAACCGATACTCATCCTCCGAACCCCGCCCCCCCCTTTTTGCTTTTCGTTGGCCGATCCTTGCTTTGATCTATTCGCATACTAACGCTTTACAAAGACAACCAGTCCGCAGCAGTTGATCTCCTCGAGTTCGGAATATCTTCCGGGTCCTCCCGCACAGCATTCGTTTCCACTTTCATCGCTAACCTATCTTTCCTCCAGCGCGCAAGCAAGAAGTGGTCAAACTCACTGAGCAACTCATAGATGCAATCAATTCAAGTGACTTCGAGACATACACGTGAGTTTAGGCCTGCATTTACCTCACTGAAATCGAGGAGTTGTAGCCATCCAGACCCACTCATCTGAATCAAGAGCGTCATCGCAGCGGGATCATCTGTCTAATTGAGACGAGTTCTTCCATTCAGGAAACTGTGTGATGCCCACATGACGGCTTTCGCGCCGGAAGCCATGGGAAATCTCATCGAAGGGATGGAGTTCCACAAATTCTACTTCGAAGTAGCCTCGAAACAGGTCAAGAGCGGCTTCAACACCACAATATTAAATCCCACAGTCCATATGATGGGAGATGACGCTGCCTGTATTGCTTACGTCAGGTGAGTTCCCGAAGCTTCCCTAAGATGAATGCTTGGAGTGCTCTGCTATTCGAAAGGATACTTGGAGAACATCCAAGGCAGCCGCATGCGGTCAGATGAGCAGAAGTATTCATGCATACACATTCCAAACAGGTTAACTCAGTACGTGGACAGCCGTACAGGGCAGGCGAGAAGCCGGCAAACCGAGGAAACCCGCATCTGGGTCAAGAAAGACAACAAATGGCAGAACGTGCACACGCACCGGTCGATGAATTTGCAAGCCCACAGTGATTAGAATTGGGAGGGGCATCTTGGCCGTCAACAACAGCATCAACAACAACAATATCAACATCTTCAAAAAGAACACCTTCAACAACATCCAGATCAGCAACAACATCAAGGACATCAACAGTTACAGCAATGTCAAGGACAACAACAACAACAACAAGAACAACAGAAACGACGAGGACAACTATATCAGCTTCAGCGCCTACATCACCAATTTGACTCAACGAGACTGCAACGAGTCTCGAGAACGGGTTTGAAGAGAGCGTGGTCATCAAAAAGCGCTGGCAGTTCCAAATCGTTGTCAAGCGCAGAATCTTCGTTCGTTTCGTTGTCGAGGAGTCAAGTGAGCTGCTCATCTAGCGAGCAAGAAACACAGTCACCGGTTCCAACAACAAGTTCGAGCGGCCCAATGTGCAGCAGTTCTCTTTCACCTATTGCGGCGTTCGCTACTCAAACTGAGAGCAATCATAAGGAGGACATCGATTCCAATGTCGACGATTGCGTTGCTGACGACATGGTCGACGACAGCGCCTACGACAACAACAACAACAGCAACAATGGACGATGCGCCCCTGTCCCTATTAATGAAGAAGACTCGAAGAGGCAGGTCACCTACAAAAACCCCAAGCAAAGCGTCCACGATAACGGGAATAGTAATCATTGGGATAACGATGATAATGGTGAACTTGATGGTGATAAACTGACCAACAGAATATCCACTCCGGTGGTCTCTGGCTCATCAACAGCGCTCTTTCGCAATTCTCATTCTTCTTGTATTGAATTTTCATCCTCTTGTACGGATGCTGCTGCTGCTGCCGCCGCCGCCGTCACTATCGCTGCTGATACTCTTGCTGCCGCCGCTGCTGCCGCTGACGCCGCCCCCACAACTACTTTATCGTCCTTTGAGCCACGAGACCCGAGCCACTCCAGCTGTCGCAGCTTAGATATCACAAAATGTTTTCTACCTATTCAGCAGAATGCTGCTGCAACTGGTTGCCGATTGTCTTCAGTGATTCGTTTCAGCGAAGCGCGACGGCGCGGATTAGTCAGTCAAGTCTCCGATTCGGCACTAGCTTGTTGTTCGTCTTTTTCTATCTCATCGACTAATACTACTACTCCTAATACTAACACTACTACTAATGCTACTACTTCTGATACCACTACTACTGCTAATACGGATACCACTAGTATCACTACTGAGGAAATAACGGAAATGTTTACTGATACTACTATTGCTACTGACACTACTACTACTACTACTTTGACGACTGAAACTACGTGTACCGCTCCTCGTACTATTTCTTGTTCTACTTCTCTCACGAGTCATACGATATCGTCTACCCCCGATGGCTGCTGCCGTCGCCGCCGCCGCTGCTGTTGCTGCGATTCCTCTTCGTCGTGCTACGCAGCGTCTCGCGTTCACACGTCTCTTGTTTCACCTTGTTGTTCATCAAGGATTCCACCGGGGAGCGCAGCATCAGCGGCCTGTACGGGCCCGCAGCAAGCGAAAAGCCTCACGCCACCTGCGGATGGAGTCGACGCGAAGCGTCGATCCGATGAAGTCGAGCAGCTTGTGCAAATTCAACGACAGCAGCAACTTCAAGAGCCACTGCGAACAGCGGCTGCAGCTCGTCGACGCGCGGCTTTTCGTGATTGTTGCACGGACAGTAGTGAGCCAAAATCAAAGCAAGCGAAAACTGTCTGATCGATTATTTGATGGATCGATAAGTGGTAAATGAGTGACCTCCGATTTATCGAGTGATCTAAGATTCATACTGTATAAGATCGTTTCTTCGCTTCTCAATGTCAATCCAGACGGAATTTGATTCCAACCTTCGATCGCTTGTCGACGAGCGGAATGTTTTCTCTTCTCGTTGTTTCCCATGTTGCTGATGGTCCTGATGCCAGAAACGGAATTCCTGTATCATTGCCTGACTGATTTATGCGGTGATTGATTGATTGATTGATGAACGTTTTTCGCTACAGGAATGAATGTATGAGAAGGACTGAAGGCGTGTTTATACGACGAAGAGCTCATATCCACTCCCAGGGGAGAAAGCCGCCGCTTACTCGCTCTCTTTGTCGCCATCAATCAGCTGCTTCCGATCCGTCGACGGGTCGGATCGAGTAAAATTTAGCGAAAAAATATGCCATTGGAGTCGAATCCGACTCCGAGCTCTGACTGCCTGAATCAATCGTTTACAGACGGGCTGGCGGGCAGGAGGAGAGACTGGTTGATCAATTAATTAATTAATTAATCAATTGATTGATTGATTGATCGATCGGATCGAGTTATTAATTGATCGATTGCTCGACTCAAAACCAACTTGATACTTGACGGTGTACTCTACTACTGGATATTTTGTTGCCTTTTTATCCATCGATTGAGTCGATTACTCTATTCCAGACACAATAGATACTTCATATTTAAGACCGTAATGATGATGATGATGATGAAGATAGGAGGCGAGAGTGTTGTTCAGCTGCATAAGTTTGGAAGAATGACTGAGTGATTGATTGATTGACTGATGAGTGATGAACTGGAAATGATGAAGATGAAGCTCGGTGAGTATGTTGTATTTTTTCTGATTAAGTGAGCACACTCGCGATAAACCTATGAGGACGGTATGCAACGCTAACTGGGTCGGCGATGACTCGGACAACAGCTCTCAAGTCCAATCAAGATTCCATTTCGGAATCAAATGTCTCCCTGCGTTGTTTCTGCGCAGTTTTCTCATCGGAGCGGAGGGAGTGCTCCACGAGCTGCGACATTCTTGCGCCAGTGATTTTCGAATTATTAAGGGTCGCCGGTGCGGGGATCTCCTAAATATATCCTCAAACCGGTCATCGCTGGCAGGACTCCCCCGGAAGCACCCAAGGCGTGTTTACTTGAAAGTATGATGGTGATGATAATGCCGTTCAGTAGGCCTCAACTTGTTTATTGGTTATAAGTGATGATGATTTACCGATGGATCATTAATTGAGCGGGCGCGTTTCATCCATTCAATTATGGTTAGTGTTATATGTATCTCTTTTCTGAAATTTGCCTTCAAAGGTGAATGGAGCGACACTTGACGTCGCGGTCGACGAGGAATACCAACGACTCACGTCGCCGAGTTGCGAAGATATAAGACGTCAGTGAACACTGAATTCGATGAGTGAAGCCTAACTACCAAATCTCTGTTTCTTCCCCCTTTTTCTGCTGCAACATAGTTGTACTACTACCGAGGCGGCAAACGCGGACGATGGAAACAAACATTCATTATATCGAATAATCATTGACATTGATAATTAATTATACCGGGATGAAAATGAGACTATAATTGATACTTCTATACTACTCTACTACCACTACACCAGCACTGATATGGTGATCATGTTCATATGATGTTGGTCCGTTCATTGATGCCCATTCGGATGGTGTCTGTGTGATTGTCGCTGGGTCGTTGTGTCTCTCACCGTCAGTGACTCACGAACAGACGGTCAGACAGACTATCAGGATCCCCATACCTTCAACTTCTATATGTATCCATCGATCGATCGATTTTACCTGTATTAACTCCTCGCGCAGTAGCAATTTTTGGAAGAAGCCCTCCACTCAGATTCATGAAGACGCAGAGAAAACCGAAACTAGGTCTTTTCACTTCGCTCATTAACTCGCAAGACGACCCAAACGAGACAAGAAGCAAACTCCACCGAATCCAACAACCTGCCGCTGATTGTTACCAGCTTCAGTTGTTCCGAGGGTTTGGAAAACTTTCGCGCATTGATATTCCGGCGAGTTTCCGACGCGCCACAAGTTGATCGGGTTCGTGTTTCCACTGGCCTACCGACAACTTGTCGCAGGAGGAACTTTCAAGCTGAACAGAAAGGAAAAACGACTTGCAGAGTCACCGATTGACTAGCGACCGTTTGAATGACTATATCAATGCTCCTACGAAATTTATTTTTTCTCTACTAGATCCTAGAAGTACCGGTCGCTCGTTGAACCAGCTTTGATCGGAATGAACCGCTTGACTCGAGGGAACAAAGCGAGCTGGAATCTGGCGATTTCAAAATTTCCATTAAATGACGTCAAATTTAAAGTTTAAGTTGGACATGGTTGACACATGAGGCCTGATCACAACTCGAAATTCATCGCCGCCGTTCAGGGGGGCCTCGGGACTTCCAAGCATTGATTCGACGTTGTGCTTTCACGTCAAGTTGCTGAGAACACGATTTGCGACATCGTGGGCCATGTCGCAATAAACCAATTCCTGATTCCGGCGACGATCGTGTGATACGATTGAGTTTTCTCTCAACACACGAGAAGAAAAAGAGCGATTTGCTGTCATACTCGCCCTCTTGTTAGGATGTGAGAGTGCCACTGCGGAGGAATGTCAATATCTTGTGGCACTTCAAGCAGCGGTTGGCATGCTCCACCAGAATGGTCTTGAGATCCAGTCTTTATCGAAATCTCGGAATCCTACGCCGGGGCCCCGTCTGACAGTGACGACGACGATGAGAACTACCAAAAGAGTTGCTGAACGATTCGCATCAGATCGAGACGTCTGGAACGCTGTCGGCTTCCAAGAAAGAAACTAGCCACGCATTTACGCAATTCACGTGCCGCAGAGCGTTTCATTGCGTTCAGACGCCACGATTCCTCGATATGTGACGTCCTCACCGCCAGGCAAAAGTTCTTCGTGTGTGCGACCGACGCGATTAGCTAAGAGGGAGATAGACCGTCGGTGTTGCAGTTCAAATTCATAAGTTAATTATGTTTTTTGTGATCCGAAGGACTTTCTTCGACCAACTCATCAGGGAAGGTACTCATCAAAATCTAGGCTTAGCATTTGTTTGCTCGTTATTCCTCGCCCCAGTTTTTTGATACTGCTCTGTTCGATGAACGATCGTCAACAACCACACTCTGGCACATGTACTTCTTGGATTTCTTCAAAAACCACCAAAAAAATAATACTGATACAAACTGTTTACAAGTATCTGCGCTATGGAAAAGGCCATTTCGGAAATGACAATTTCAGAAGCAAGACGAAAAATAAACTACTCAACTTGAAAAAAAACCAAAACTGTAAACTACTTTGATTCGTTATTCTGTGTCACATGAGCATCCACCGATCTAACGTATCTAAATGACTACATCGTCGGTGAATGTGAGAACCAAGGGCATCCAAGAAGGCTGTAGTCTTCCTAGACTCCGCGGACGACCTCTTGTATCGTCGATTCTCCTTTTGCAGTGGTCTGATTCACGGCCATATCGAATTCTGATATTCGTGGACAAGGCGCTAAAGGGCAAACCGCGAATCGAACGATCCACGGGAGCCACTGAAAACCATGGAAAACATCACCGATATAACAGATATCCTGCCCTATCCGCTTTTTCCAGATCGATTTAGGTTGACCTAGTTTCCCTCGGTTGACTCTTTTAACTCGTGCATGTACTCCAACATCTTCATAATAATCGATTGCTTGCGCGACGAATACATGAAATCAACGATACGATGACTCGGGTACAACATTGAGGATGGCGTGCTTTATTCACCGCACATGAATAACATCGAAAACATCTCCGGAAGTGATGCGTTCGGTGAACTCCCTCTCGAGAGTCGATTGAACGTGCGTCTCTGCGAAGGCGCAAGTGTTTTCCGCTCTCACGACGGCTGAATATCGGAGCGAACACCAGTGAGACTTCATTGTTGGAGTGCCGCTGTTTTTGTAAAGGAATTTTCCTTCGATAGCAAGCTCATTTGTTCAAAAGCTCTTTGATATGTTTCGCGATGAGATCAATGGCAACTGGAAACCAACGCATGATTTAGGTGAAGCAAGATTTCTGAGGTTCCGTTCGAGGAGAGCCGCCACAGCAAGTCGAAATAGCTTACCTTCATTGTCGGCACCACGCGGCACGATAACATCCGCGTACTTCTTCGTCTGGAAAATGCAAGAGTCTGTGTTGAATTCAGAGTTTCCCGATCGATCGTATCGCTTTGTATTCCCAGGGAGGCTAGCACGTAGTGCATCGCTACAATACGTGAAAACTCACAGGTAAGCAGAACTCTTCAAAAGCTGGTTTCACATATTTCGTGTACTGATGGAGAACAGTTTCGAGATCTCGTTTCCATTCCTGAGTGTCTCGTAAGACACGCCGCGAAAGTCGGGTGTCGGGATCCGTATCGACAAACAGTTTCATGTCGAATAGCTCACGGATCTGATGCACAAGAAAGCCTTTTGTAATAAAGTGAATAAGATCTGACACACTCGATTTAGGATTTTTCTATCCTGCTCTCGGACTTTCCGAAGAGTGGGTCTTTCGTACGGATTCGGATACGCTTCAAGCATTCGTTGAATCTGAAAATTTCCACTCACTTCAGGGAAATAGAAGATCAGAATACCTTCGATTAGATACACATCCGCCGGATGAAGGATATTGAACTCGTTCTTCTTCCGGCAATTATGCTGATAGTCATAGACAGGAATCTGGAACCATGAGATGAGAATAAATATTGTGAACGGAAAAGAGCTGTTCGGAGAGATTCGAACATAAGTGATGTCGGACATTAGTTACAATCTACCTTTACCACGCGTTCTGCTTTGATGTCTCGAATAGTTTGGAATAACAGCTCCTCATCGATGGCATCTGCAAAAATTCGACACGCCGTTCGAGAACTGTCAAGTGGAAACGATACCTCAGTATACGAAACCTGAGCTCTAATCGTGACCAGAGTCAACTTCACGTTTTCTCGCCCTTGGACCTTAAACTCACTCGGATGATCGAAATTGTAGTCTCTGGGTACGATTCCTCCGTCGATTTCACGGTAAAACGAATCTAAACTGATCACGACGACCTGTCGTCGACGTGATTCCATTTGGTTTTGCCCCAGTTTCTCCACTATCTTGTGACATACTGTTGTCTGTGGGAATAAAGTTCTCAGTGGAGATTTCCTCCGTCAAATCCAATATCATTCTCAGGTTCCCCAGGGGGACCGGCGAGCGCCACACAGAACGTTACGAAGTCTTGGTCAAAGCTGGCGGAGTCGAAAGCGCGCCGATTCCGAATGAAACTCGAACGTTACCTTGCCAGATGCGGTGCCACCGGCAACACCGATTATGAAAGGTTTTTTGTACTGAACGCTTGCTTGCGAGAACGGGGCGAACGACTGTCCTTTGCTGAACGCCGGAATTTCTGTGTCATTGGAGCTCATCGCGCCTCTCGCTGGCTCCGTGCTTTCACTGCGCAGCTCCCTGAATCAGCTGACAGAATGATGATTGTGATAGGTGCCTACCAAAAGAGGATTCGGTTCGAGTAGCCAACAAGCTGAGACACTTTATGCAAAACTTCACACAGTTAATAGTGAAGGAAGCATCCAAATGAAATATCGAGAAGACGGAGCTGCTCTGCGTCAAGTGAGGCATTTTTGGAAAATATCCGGGCAGTGCGAAGAGCGAATCAGAATGGGAACTACCGGCCGGAGGCAGCACGCGTCCGTATACCAGCAGCCAGCCCACTGGATAAACTCACTTTTAAAACGACAGAGTTGATGTAATAGTGTTCGCGGAACCGTCACAGAGCAAGTTGTGGTAACTCGACCTAAAAATTTCGCTCGGTTCTCCGGCCGCAAGACTCGTACTCTCCACTTTCCTTTCCAGGATGAAACGATACACTGTTTGCCACCACCGCAACCATAGCCAGAGTGACCGATGTACTGCCAGGAGCACGAACGGGCAGACATGGATACGACAGCGGCACTCTGCTCAAATAGTTTGCCTTTCGTTAGGTAGACTGTCGTAGAAAACTCTCAACTCTCTTCGGAAGGGTTCAAATCTGATTTTTTAGAAAAAAAAACAGTTCTCTGGAAGCATCAGATCTTCCGTGGAAATCATCGTTCGCTTAAACGAGCTTCCGGTAATTCATCAATCGCGGAGAGCAAGGCGAGTTCCTATGAAATCCTTTGGAGAAAATACAGTTGCGGAGCTGCATCGGTGAACAAAAAGCTGTCGAATACCAACCTCGACACACTGGCCCTGAGTGTCCCCTTCGAACTCGATGAGATATCATCGAATTTTGATTTCATCTGAAGTGGATTAATGGTCCACGCTTTCGAACTTTCGAATCGTTATCTTCAGAACGGCTGCGAACTGGGGGATGAGGTTTCCGTCACCACTTCACCCACTTAAGCTCAAAGGAGGAGAACAAAATTTGTACATCAAAGTCTCACAGCGTTGTTTATTCACTTTCTCTGTTGAGCCTTGAGTACTCGAGCAACGATCTTCTGCTCTTCAATGAGGAAGGCGCGAATGATGCGGTTGCGGACGCACTTTCCACAACGGGAGCCTCCGTAGGCGCGAGTGACGTGCTTCATGCGTTGAGACTGGCGCGAGCGTTCAACGGGACGAGCTCCCTTAACTCCGAGGAGTTTTTCCTTGCAGTCACCGCATTTGGGAACCGTGCGCCGCTTTCCCAAATAAAGGTAGACGAGACGGCCTCCTGGAGTCTTGGAGCTGCAATGAGTTCGAGCTTCGTTAGAATGAGGTGCTGTCGAGTCGAGTCTCTCCATGGTTCTCGACGTGAGACTCGAATGTCAACGTCCGCGATTGACATGAACCGAGGATGTCATTCGTCGGAGCGAGTCCTCCACTAGGCATAATGGACAACAAATGCCACAACGAATCTTCATGTCGGAAGCTTCTAAAATCAGGAGATCATTGACGATTTCGAGCCTGACCTTTAACTCTTCCTTGTTTACAAAAAAATCAGCTCTCGGGGTTTGTTGCAGTGACAGCAGGATTGCTGAACTCTCAAGTCAGAAATCTCTGATATGCACGTGTATGCTAATGATTTAGGGAACCTCTGACACAGTCCAACCATGCAAATCTTCAGAAGGCCTGCAACGCCGGAACCCATGGAAGCCGAGACCGCGCAATTTCCTACATTCTATTGCACCGAAATCGATGGTTCCACCACAGTTCTTTATGACCGAATATGACATGAGTGACCGGATCAAGAAAAAAACGGTCTTTCATTGACAGCCTATATCGCACTCGTGGATTCTTCATATGTAATAGCTTCGATTCAAGTCGCCACAAGTTTCGGGGACTGAGAGAAGTTCTGCCGCGTGTCACCACGAACAGAAACCAAGCATTGGGAGAGTTCTCGTTGTTTTCGAGCTCCAGAGTATTTAACTAGTAGGAATAACCTAAATATATCGCAAATATTTACTAAAGCACAGCTTACACTCGTCTTTTGTTGGAGGCGGTGTTGTAGGGGAGCCTACGACGTAGAACAAGTCGTTGCACCATTTTAAACCTGCAGATGTTCAAGAGTGTTATCAGGGGATATTCTGATGCGCTAATTCGATGAATTTCAGCAATTATTCACGAGATTTCTACGGATTCTTTTGGATATAGCACACGCACCGTTCTATGGAAAGGCCGAAAGGAGCGAACACGGAAACCGAAACCACTGTCTCGTCTATTTTGATGCCGCTGTAGTATCACGCGCGGGTACTGAGATCAACATTCCGCGGAGTCTCGTGGGATAACAGCAATCAGGATCTTGAAACTCGGCCCTCAATGAGGCCATTAATATATCTGTCGTTGAATAAAATAGGTGGATCATCATAAACAAGGCTGTGATACTTTCGGATACCGATCGACACCACGTGTGCCCCGCTAAAGATAGCGGACACACGACATGGCCCTAAACGGATTCGCAGGAACGGAGGAACGGCTAGAGCGACCGTTCCTGGAACGACACGAACGGTATCTTAACTATAAAACAATAAACTAAGGGAAGGCAGAAAAGGTCTGAAATGGGTATTAGATGCACAGCCCCGTGAACTTCGATAGCAGACGAGCTCTAAGATCACGATGATGATGATCTTTGCTGAAAATTAGTGCAATGGGTGTGCTTTGTGAAGTAATGAGACGGAAAAGTGCCGTTTCTCAGGAACGGAAAGTAAATACCGCGAGTCAGAGGCAAAAGGTCATGACAACCTTATTCCGCTCCGTGTGTGCAACAGTTTCAGTCATCTACATCGAATCCGTCACCATTTACGAACACACTTGAAGAAAACACCCAAAAACGAACTTTCCCAGTAAATTCCGCCAGTAACTCTGTGGATCCTGTCCGGAAATTTCGCGAGAAAGGCTCGCAGAATCAGGGCTCTGCTCACGAGGCAGGGGCTTGTTCAGACCTCAGAAGGGATGGGGATTCATTCTCCGTTTCCCGTTCCTCATCCATGCGTCCAGCATCGATGAAGAATTTCGCGAGCTCCTTCTCGATGGTCACGATATTTTCCGGTTGCTGCAGGCGGCGATCGAGCGAGAACTCTTGATATGGTCTAAACACATATCGCGCACCGCGAGGCAATCGTTCTCCGCTTTCCGATGTGGTTTTCCAGGCTTGTTATCAGACTTGTGACGATAACGAGTCACTGACCAGTTCTATTTGGGTTGGTCCCCTGGCGACTCATCCCTGCGCATAAACACAAGGAAGGCGGCTGCGGCGAAAGTAATGTCTACGTAATTTTATAGGTCTGCAAGGGCTTTGCAATTAGCTCGAATGGTGGGGGTTGATTTCAGCGCAGATTGAATTTAGCGCAGGCTTGATTTCAGCGCAGTCGATTTCCACGCAGGTCGATTCCAGCGCGGAATCGATTTCCGCGCAGTTGAATTCAGCGCAAAGGATTCCAGCGGTGTCGATCGCAGCACTCCTCCAGACGCTTAGTGCGCTTATATGAGCTCGTTGAGAAATTGCCACAATGGTGCAAGTTATTTCAACGTTGGGTGCCGAATACGGAAACATCGTTACTTCGGCATCTTTCTGTATTTTCGATGGGACTTACGGTGATGCCATGTGATTCAAGCGCGAGGTGATACACCTAATCGAAGAAAGATATGATCGACATTGGGAAAATTATGATCGATACCCTTGGAGGCTGACAGTAACTGGACGAAATGTGGTGCAAGTGAGATCGAGATAATCAAATTAGATTCAATTTGGAATGTGTGTGATTGAGTGATCGATATATCTGATGTTTTACTGTATTCTGAATCTCAAGACGATGCGCTCGCTGATAAGGTCATAGATGCGGTAAGATCCATTTTTCGGAAATTCGCCGCGCTGAAATCAACTGCGTGGAAATCAGCTCCGCGGTGAAATCGACCTGCGCGGAAATTGACTGCGCTGAAATCAATCTGCGTTGAATCCAATACACGCCCGCTCGAATTGCTTCTACTGTCTCGGAAACACTCCCGAAAGGGTCCTATACCGCAGTAACGTCTGTTCTGAAACGGCCAGGACGGCTCGAGGCTTCGCAACTTTAGTCGCGTGGCTACTCAATCTGTCCAGTGGCGTAGCTAGGGTGAATTTTGACTGCTATAGCTCCATGTTTTCCAAAGATGAGACTAGCTTAATCAAAATGCTACTCAACGGAATCCCCATTCCGTATCCGATGCATGGTCATTCGTGAATTCCTCTCGGAATCCCCTGTTTTCTTCTGAATCCCCTCTTTTTTTTCTTGAATCCCTACATTTTCTCCGATACTCTCATTTTAGTGACAGACGGGCGTTCGATGTCCGTTTATAATAAGTATGAGTACTTCGGGGAAACTCATTTTAGCTTCAATAGTCTCATTTCTCATTAGCCTCATCAGCTTCATTGGATTCGGAACAGATTTGGCTTCATGGAAAAAGAGTGCTGGCTACGCCACTGAATCTGTCGTTTTGCTCGTAAATTTCATTGTTTCTGTTCTTCTGGAGAAAGACGAACGGTTTCTCAACTCCACGTTTCGGATGGGGGCAGTGGCATTTCACAACTGCGTGGGGGACAATCCTGTGTTGGGGGGAGGGGTGACTGACAGAGATGATCATTTTCGCCGAGGAGCCGTCTCGGCATTTCTCCCAAGGCACGCGACTACTTCCCACGATTAGTCTTTCATCGTTCCTACATAGCGTCGGTCGGAAGATCAGAGAAAATTCGAAAATTGGGCATGCGGGCTTCAATTATTTCAAGCAGAGATCATCATCAGCGGAGTCGTCTGCTATGGAAGTTACTGAGCTTGCCTTTTTTAAAAGTTTCTCGTCATTTTCCAGTGTCCTCCGCGCCATGAAACGCATGCTGAAAACACCGTTCCCCCCGTCTCAAAGTGAGGGCGGTCCCCCAGTCCACCGTTATGCGAAAGTGGATCGTTGCGCTCATTTCCAGCAGAAATCATTATCCTCAGCGCCATACATCAACATGACTGTTATCAAAGATTAGCGAGACTGGCATTAAGATCCGTTTTTAGCCGTTTCTCGCGATCTGCTCCCTCCGTTCCTCCCGGACGTACAGCTGGGACACCGCTTCTTCCATTCCAAAAGAGTGCCGTCTATCCGCCTCGACGTTCCGAAATATTGACTGTCTGACCGTAAAATTCTGCGCCTGTTACTCAAAACAAAGATGGCGACCCTTATGGAAGATTTCGAACAGCAGTATGCTATACTTTCTGCCGAAATTACGACGAAAATATCGTCGCTGTCAACCGCAGGCGATGTTGATAGGAACAGTAACATCCGTGGAACCGAGAGGTTACTTGATGAAGCGAATGAACTCGTGAGTACCATCATCTGACTATGAAGTGTCTTCCCGGACCGAATGACAGCGCGAAGCCGATCCACCTGACAGTTGTCGCAGTTTCGTCATTCTTTCTCTGATTCTCCCGATGATATCCATGTCGAAATAGAGACACAGAGCTTCTGAGTGGCACATGAAATTGCTTTTTTTTCTGCTCCACAGCTGGAGCAGATGGAGCTCGAGGTTCAGTCCATGGTACCCGAACTCAAGTCAAAGTATGCTAACCGAGTGAGGAGCTATCAGGTCGAATTGAAGAGGCTAAAACAGGAATACGTAAGTCCTCAAAAGCGTCGCTGCGGAGGTGTCGTTTACTCGATGTACGATGAACCCCCATCAGCGAACTGAGTGTTGTACCTGACTACGCATTACAGCTAGATGCGCGATCGACATCTCGTGTCGAACTCTACTCATCAAGGGACAGTGGGGACTTCCCAGTAGATGACAAGGCCCAACTATTGGACACCACCGAGAGACTCGAAAGATCCACCAGACAACTGAGATCCGGTCGGCAGCTCGCGGTAGAAACCGAACAAGTTGGTGCAGAAATTCTCGGCGAACTTGGTCATCAACGAGAAGTGATCACTAGAGCTAGAGAACGAGTAAGTGTCTTTCATTTGTCTTTGCTGTCTTTTGAAGAATCATCCTCGGCTTGTTCGCAAACGGAGGCCATGTAGTGACTCTTCCGCACTTCTTTTGCAGATGAGAGAAACTAACCACGAAGTTGGGCGCAGTTCACAATTGTTGACATCTATGCTTCGGAAGGCCTTCCAGAATCGTATCGCTGGTCAGCTGGCGATTGGAACGGTGGTGTTTGTTTTTATCCTCGTCATCATATTGAGCATCAAAAATCATATCTGAGCGGGACTGTGCTTCCGGCAACGAAGCCCCCACGGAGCGGTCGCGACTGTATATATAAAGTGTTCCCGCGACGAAAAACCTTTGACGTGGATCTGGATATGTTCGACGAAGTGTCACAGGTTTTTGATTGATCTAGTCTTGGCTCAGTGCGCGGTCCCTATCCCGATGCCCAAAGCTTGCGTATCATCCCTAATTGGAATTATCGTTGGAATGCTTGAACAAGAAGAGAACTGCAATGGTAGTTCGCATTCGAGAGTATGTGATATGCCGATTGACTCGACTCCAGAACGATCGGATCATTCCAAACTATTATATTTAAATAAACTCAATGCCCCGGAGCGGAAATCAAATTGGTAACTACTCAATTGATTCTTTCTCTCAAAAGGCTCTCTGGTTTCAATATTTTCAAACCTCTTGAGGAGAATTCCTATCCTTCAATTTTTAAAACAGGTTCCAATTTTTCGCGATATTTGTTCCCAGTTCCAGAGAGCTGATCCGGCAGTGCAATAACTAGAACAGAGGGATTTCTCAATCACCACAACTTTCCATATTTTTTCCGGTCAACACGAGGATGTTTGAAGTGCAACTCTAGAGCTAGACGACGCAAGCCCCGTATGACTGAATGTTGAATATCTCGGAAAGGAGATATCACACATCTCCCGCCGCCCTCAAATGAGGAAAGGAATGATATCTCTCACGCACGTTTTCTGTCTGAAATCTTTGAAAATGAACCACGGGGAGCTCGCTTTCGAGCCAGGGGGTAAAACGGAAACTTTTCCACATCTCTCCCGTGGATTCGACTCGCTCGAATGACCCGGAGAGAATGAAGAACAGCGGTTTTCGTCACCTGAAAAATGAGAAAGGGGAATCGCCCGATTGTCGCTCACTGCGCGGAGCGTTGACCGTCGATGAGATCATTGTAAGGATAAGAATCTCAGATTTCTTCATTTTCCGCTTCCAATCGAGTAAGTTGATGTGCGACCGGTACGCTTGATTTGAAAGTCAATAAGTTTCTGATACCTCGAACGGAACTTCAGGGAGAGAAGATAATTCAGTCGGTCTCGGATGGAATTCGCTGAGGAGCGACCAGTCGTATAAATTTCAAGAGCCACGAGTTTCCTCATTCCGTCGTCGAGCCGACGCGGAGATCGCGGAAAGATTATCCAGAAATTTGGTTCACGGAGAGCTCGCAGACGTCAGACTCTCTGCCGTGGAATCGAGTTTCGGAATACATAATCTTGAAATAATCACTCGCAATCCTTGACTGAATCTGACGATTCGAATGTTTCTTCTCAAGCTCCCTGATAACTCGCGCCACGAGAGAACCCGAGAACTAACCTTGACGAAGTTATGACGTCTAGTATCGAGTGGAGTCCATTGAACACGGATTCTGAAAGACTGAGCAGATCCCCGAAGGGTTCCGATTGAATGATCCCATGGAGGAACACGGGAAGATGAGCGATATGTTGTCGAAGAAATTCATGGTCATAGCAATGGGGAAAAAGGGAAGAGCTCCCTGAAAGGCTAAAACATCTTGCAACTAACTCTTCTTTTCTGTTCAATCACGCACAAGTGCTTGCATCAGATTCGACATGGAACAAACAAAGATTGCGGCTGCATCAGAGACTTCCCGAGCCAGCAGACATACAGTGGTGACATACAGAATCTCTGATTATGGTAAGTTTGGAAACTGAGTGTTTTCGAAAAGGCAATGTGCGAGAAAAATAATGTCCAAGAACATTCCGAACGACTGAAAAACTTTCTCGGGCAGTCAGCCGATCGAACTTTCGCGTGTATTCGAATCGAACGAATCACTCTTGGATGAGCATTGCCGCTTAGCTCTTCAATGATCATATTTCCTCGTTTCCTCCAGGTTTCGACAGCGTCCTCAAATGGCCCTCAGTTCTTGCTTGTATAGGAGGAAAATGCATTTTTCCATGGAAATTTCGAGCATTGCCACCAGTTTTAAGTTTCGAAATAGGAAGAGTTCATGGATTCACTCTGCATTCGTGTCCTTCTTTGTTGAACTCATCTGGTCCCTCTGACGGGGGTCCCTCTGACGCGCGCAAATCGGTGCTTGGCGCAAATTGGTCTTTGGCTCAGATCGGTCTCTGGCTCAACTTGGACTCCGCTAAAATCGGGGTTTCGCTCAAATTGGGCCAAATCCCAGGGACACCGTGGCAGATTGAGTCTATTGTTCTGTCGATCGAAAGACGAGACTTCAACTCGAGAGCTCCTGTATTTTGAAGTCTCTAGTTCTGGACACCCATAAATATAATCTCTGGCTTCCTCTTCGGCTCGACAGAATGGAAGATTCCTTAAATTCCCAGAGTGATGAACGCGTCCGCAATCAGAGTCGCTCCCGGCTCAGCAATGTGCCGTCTGGTTCTCTTTCTTCGGTGGTGACGTCAGCGGAAAACCGAGCTAGCAAATTCGTGAAAACGCGCGGAGCTCAGCTTTCTAAAGCATTCTGGGTCAAACTCCGACAATTACCCAACGGAATACTCGCGGGTTTTGTGTCTTTTCATGAGGAGATTTCAAAGATGAGAACCTCCAGACTCGGAATTCAATGAATCAGGAAATCAATGATTCGATTCGATACAGTTGAACACTCGAATCCCGGAGGAAAACGAGCTTGCGATGTCCTGATGGATTTTCTATCAAACGAAGTGCTTTCCAATTCATCATCGATGAATTCATCGTTCAACTCCGATCTTGGCTCATACCCGATTGTAGGCTAATCGGCAGTCCAAGTTCTATCGCTATAATGAATGAAACATGCAGGGAACCCTGCTTTCCGCGGCCCTGTTCGCTTGCTACGTCGAGTGGCCGACGAGAAAGCCGAACCAGCCGACGCCAAGTCCACGCAGAAATGTCCAAGCTTCCTAGAGTGGTGGTTAGACATTAAACGCGTAGTCACGGATTACGGAATTCGGAAAGTTATGCATGCGTGACCGTGCAAGGTTGCTAGGAAAAAGAAAAAGCCGAAGAGGTTCTTCGAAGAGAACATCCAACTCTCCAATTTCAGTTGGATCATTTTTCTCTTCCTCCAAACGCTCTGTCGTTTGTTAGACGAATTCCGAAATCCATAAGCACAGATTTGCCCACCAGTGTGAGTCTCGTCCTCCAATACCAGATAGCAATTTCCTCTAGAGAAGGTTTCGACAGTTCCCACTCTGAAAGGCGAATGGCAGGTGAAATATGAAGAAGATCTGATTCCAAACCCCAAGGGCCACTGATACCAGAAGATTTCTGCGACACAGGCCACGAGCGCCTCTGGCGGAGGGCTGGGGCATGGGGAGAAGAAAAAATTCATCGGATTGGATCGAATCACTCGGTTCAATCTCAGTTTCTTCCCCCGAACGCCACGAGGCCTTACAGAAACTGAAAAGAAACGCTTCAAGGAAAAACATAAGCGAACGATGTCTCCGAGGATGTAAACGTTGCGCTTCAGAACTCACGGACGAGACACTGATTGAGTCGACTTTCGTCAGCTTTGACCCGATCCGAAACCTGCGAACATAGTTCGTGCTGACACGTTCGAGTGGAGCCATATCGATCCCTAGAAGATTCAAAAAGGTCGAATTCACCCAAGAATATACCGTCTCGTGTACTCGAGAATAAATTTCCCCAATTTTTTCGTTCCAGAGTTAACTCAGTCCAAAGCCGTGAGGAATGGATGGCCGGGAGTTTCGATATTGCGTGCATGCTCCCGCCTCGAGCCATATAAAGTTCTTACCTTCCCCACTTCAGCAGACGAGCGATAGTTCCTTACCAAACTCCGTGTGGCTCCCCTTTGCCCTCTCCTTCGGGCCCTCCTCTCTTTCGGCTTCCTCGCAATATGAGTGAGAGAGATGTGCGAGTGGAGCTCCCTCTGGGAGCACCGACACCACCACCGAGCGATTCCTTTCAATCAATCTCATCGAGACTTCACCGGCTGTTGTTTTGTTCTCGTTACGAGCACCTCCGCTCGACCCATCGCTCGATCGGTGGCCCGATCCTCGAGCCCATTCATCCTTTATAACCGCACGTGAGTTCACCCGAAGTGGAGTTGTCTGTCCAGAGAGGATAGCCATCCTCTCTGAGTCGAATCAGGTGCGCGGTAGCTCTGATGGTCAGAGAGCGCTCCAAATTCTCCCACGAATTTTCCTCATCCATCTTCTGTTCGGGTCGAGCATTGGTCGAGCGACAAATCCGTTGGATGCGAGATCCAACTTCGAGCTCTTTGCTCGTTATCGATTTTCCTCGCTTCAGGGAATATGGAAATTCATAGAACTCTTCCCTCCCAGTGACTTTGACGAACTGTGGCGGATGAGCGCCAGGAGCGCTCGCCGATCCAAACTTCTCGAGCAGAGAACACTGTTTCAAGAAACGAGCAAATTCCAGAACGTAGACTCACAATAGCTGACGACACAACGAAGTCGTCTGCGACAAACTAGAAGAATCGAACACGCCGAAACGTTACATGCTTGATTGCCCGCTCTGGCGGCATGACACTGTAATGCTGCCGCTTTCGAAATTTGATGTTATTCGATACGACACAAATTTCCATTTGTGGGCATGATTATGAGTTGCAGCTTTGCGACCAAGTGCAAAATAGTCAGGGATTCCGACACTATTTTTGCTCGCGTGAGTGACAGGATAGTAGTAGGCAAATCGTTGCATTCTCGAATCACGATTGCAACCGCGACGATATTTTGGACTAAACTTCACAGACTCTGGCAAGATGTCGTGCGTTCCGTTCATGAAGATATCCTCAAAAACGGCGTTTGGGGCGTTATATTTCTCTTGAGCGCCCAGCGATTGCTGTTTTCAAACTGTCCAAATCAAGGGATATCACACGATCGAAGACCTGGATGTATCCATCGGGTCGATTCTTCCCAACTTTGGTTCGTCATGACGGATTCTGTTTCAATTCCAGCAACAGCTTCCTTCATTCGGCTACAGTATGGCCACTATACCTGATTTTTTCGCTGGACAGAACGTCTTCCTAACCGGCATCTCTGGATTTCTCGGCAAGGTATGTTGAACTCTTCGGGAAATCCACAAACATCGAACATTCCACTTTCAAAATATCGGAAACAGTGCAGCGAGAATTAGTCACAGCTTCTGATTTGTACGATATCGCAGATTTCGTGTTCCGTCCTCGCTTGGTAGCTCTGCTATTATGAGCGATGATTTTGCTTTGCTTTTTAAACCTGGAAGTGTTCTCCTTCGCTTTTCCAGGTGCTAGTGGAGAAACTTCTGCGTTCATGTCCCGATATAGGGGCAATCTACGTGCTGATCCGAGAAAAAAAAGGAACCAACGGCCAGGATCGCCTCAACGCGATCTTAGCCGAGAAATTGTTCGATAGTTTGCATCGCAGCAGCCCCGAATGCTTCACGAAGGTAAGCGGTGGACTCCATCTCACCTTCGGGAACTTCTTCCAGACGCAACAACTGGTCATCGTGATCCCGGAATGTGAGCTGTGGAAAATCCAACAGCTCGACCCCGGTTGGGGATCGCTGGGTATTCACAGCTTGTCTCATTGCAGGTGAAGTTTATTTCTGGGGATCTTCTGAAGAGTCAAATAATACTTCACGAGAATGACCTGACAATGCTCCAAGACAAAATCAATGTAGTCATCCATTCGGCTGCTTCGGTAAGTTGTCCCTTTGGCACCATTTCGCCAGTCCAGCTAGAGAAGAACAATCATCTCGCGGAATCCTGAGTGCTCGAGCTACTTCTGGAATGGCGGTCTCTCGGTCGAAACATCTGGAACGCATTCAAAATTTCAGACATGGTCAAGCATTAAAGCCTCTGTTTAATCATCCGAGAGGTCTGTGATCGAAGCTGCAGAGGACTTCTGGTCTCACGCGTTCGGTTCGGACGCTTTGTGAATCAGCACAACTCGTCGAATTCGTTGCAAAGATAAACGGGGAACTCGAGCGAGTGGCCTGCTCCCTCATGCGGCCGAGATATCTAGTGCATTATGCAATCCGATGACATCCCTGTCAGGCGGCGTAATTCATAACGCGCTCCCGCTTCAAGCTCGCCAGGGGAGCTTTCAACGAGCGCGATCACTGTGAAAATCCAAGAAATCAACGACACGCGTGAGTTTGTCGGTTCAGTGCGAACAGATCGCGTTCGGCTCAAAAGTTCATCCGAACACCGTTGTCTCACAGACGCGACATTCTCCCATAAGACATGATCACGGCTTCCTTTATTGGAGACTGACGTCAGGGGATCGATAGCAGCCGGGGAACGGATCGATTCGATTCCAATTTCTTTCTCTGAAGCAGAAAACAGACGCTTGTTCGCTACCGCGGTTGTTTGCTTTAAGCATGCACTTCGGTAAAACCCGACGATCGCGGAAAATGCCGCGAACTTGGATCGAGTTCTCGGCCGAAGCTGCTTGAGATGAAGTTTCTGGAAAAGCAGCTTACCTTCGTCCGTTACAAATTGCACTCGAAGCGATGTCTTTCCTCCGAGGGGAAAGAACTGGGAAAGCTCGATATTTCACCTCGGCCAGTAGTCGCCTCAGTGAGGACGGCGGTATATCAGTGCGCGTCAAGCGCTGGTGGAGCGAAGTTCCGCTGAGAAATCCATGAGGGCACCTGAAACAGCGACTGCCGATTTCGGTTTTCTGCTAGGGATCGGGGAGCGTGCTCTAAGTGGGGAAATCATTACATTTTCTTCTCTTCCAGGTGCGTTTCTCCGAACCGCTCCGTAGCAGCGTTGAGATGAACCTCAGGGCCACCTATAAGGTGCTCGAATTCGCGAAAAGCCTAAAGAACCTAATATCTTTTGTACATGTTTCTACGGCTTACTCGAACTGCCAGCTGCGAGACGTTCAGGAGAAAACCTACAAGTGTGAAGTATGTATCCAAGTGTGGTTCAAAACGTCCCAAATTTTTGAGAACAAATGATCCATCGTGCTAAATCCATGCTATCGGATTCTCGAACAGATGGCGCCCACGCATGTGATGTCGATGTGTGAGTGGATGACCGAAGACCTTCTAGAGCACCTTTGTCCGAAGCTTCTGAAGGATCGGCCGAACACTTACACTTTTACAAAAGCACTCGCCGAAAACCTTGTTGAACAATACTCATCTAAAATGCCCGTCGCGATAGTTCGTCCCTCGATCATTACCGGTGAGTATTTCCTCCTTTATTTTTTCGAAAAATGAGATAATCTCCATCAGATCCATCCACGTTATCAATGGTGCAAACCGTCATGAGAGATCGGCGCCTCTGACGCTCCTCGGCGAAGTGATATGATCTTGTTTGTTTCTTTATGGCATAACAGTCAAAGACACTGAAGCGGATCGTCAAGCCGATAGTTTTCTGTGAACACTCGAGTATGTCGACAGAGCTATGACGATCCGGTTCGTCAACACAGACACGGATAGGAGTACTTGTAGCCTGGCAGCTCGGAATATATTGACCGGGATGGGTTCCGCGGGCACCTTGGGCCCGAAGCTCCGGATCTCGTGATTCGAACGAAATATGAATTTCCAGGGGCCGCTGTGGAGCCTCTGCCAGGATGGGTGGACAATTACAACGGTCCTAACGGGCTGTTGATCGCGCTCGGTACCGGAGTTCTCACCACCCTCTACACTCAACTCGACTGCATTGCCGACTTGATTCCCGTGGATTACGTGGCGAACACGATCCTAGCAGCCGCAAAACACACTAAAGATGGTTTCAAGATATACAACTGTACGTCGGGCACTCAAAACCCGGTCAAATGGTGGGTACAATCATATTGAAGCACTGGAATGATTCGGCATGGCGTGCCTAATCAGATTAACAGGCTCGGCTCCGGTGGACAACTGAATTGTTCTCTTTCTAGGCGGACATTCATGGAACAATCTGTGGACTTCCCGCACCGATACCCAACGACGTCAATCGTCCGTTACCCGCATCCCCGGATCACCTCACACAAACTTTTGCACCAGGCTCGTCTATTCTTACAGCATTACGTGCCGGCTCAAATGATTGACGCGGTTTTGCGCTGTGCGGGCAAGAAACCAGTGCTTTCGCGTCTCTATGAACGTTTATCAAACTCCATGGGGCTCTTGGAGTTCTTCGCGACAAACGAATGGGCTTTCGATAACACGAATACTCAGAAACTTTTCGAAGGTCTACATCCTAGCGACAAGGATGAGTTCAACTTCGACGTGCTTACCATCGATTGGGCTTCTTACGTACAGAGTTACTGCTTCGGAATTCGTGAATACATCCTCAAAGAAGACTTGTCGAATCTGGAGCAGGCCAAATGTCACCTCAGACGTTTGAGATACGTCAATTACGCTACAAATGTCGTGCTGGCGGTCGGAGCCTGGAAGGCTTGTTGCGCCGTGCTGCCTTGTGCCGACCTTACCGGTCTGTGTTAGACTCTGAACAGTCGCACTATCGAATTTTATAAATTATTATCCAAGTATTCTTTAACATTTTGTAAGTGGGTGCGTCACAACTAGTTTTTTTTGTGTTTTGAAAAAGTTTGTGAAGGAATTTTTGAAACCCACCGCATTTGTTGGGGTTGAATCAACTCAGAACGGAATCGAGAGCGATGCCGACACTTCACTAACATGAGTACAACGTGTAATCAATTTCTCTGAGTTGAATGTGATGTTTTGTAACTGACCCGAGGTGTGAATACTGACGACCCCTTGAGCCGAAGCAGCAGATTAGGCGAACAGGTCGAATTAATTTCCTTCCGTTGTTGATTTATTGTTCGACAGATCAAGCAAAAGAATCAAAAAACTCAACGACGAAGAGAAAACGGAGCAGCCAAGCGTGCGCATAGGGTTTTTGCACCAACCGAGCTGAAGAGAACACGAATTATAGCTAGACTACAAGGCTAATCGAAGCTTATTTTTCCGTATTCGGGTGATCTGTGTACATACCAAGGTGATTGATATCTAATATCAAACATCCGTGAGGATTCCTGAGCTGTCAATTGACTGGACGAAGTTTGCTGACTCAGATCTTCCAACGCGTTCATGACATAATTTTCTGTTCAACAAATTATTTTACGGCAACCGAGGACCAATCGAAGAGTGAAGTCATGTCGTTCAGTGTAAACCTTGTAGCCCATTGTCGTCCTAAGTAATTCTGGAAAGGGAACAGAATCTGAACTCGAAGCATAGTTTTGGGACCTCACCGTTTGTACATATAATAAAGAAATGTGGCAATACGTGATGGAAAACAGGTGGGAAGAGTCACGATTAGGAGATGAAGTTGCATTTGGATACCTTTTTACGGAACTAATAAATTGTTTCTAGACACGGAAACGAAACTTTCGAATTTTCATCTAATACTTTCATTCCATTTTGTTTTCCTGAGAATAAGTACTTACTTCGAGTGAAGCAACCACAGAAAACGCTTCGAACCGCTGAACGCGACCGCAGATTAGGAGGGAACTTCTTGTGGGAGAACCGTAAATCGTTCCAAATCAGAAACGAACAAATGTCCCGATCACTCGGAGTCGGCGAACCTGTTTTGCTTCCGTCAGCCCGGGGGGTCAGGGTACTTTCGAGTGACGTCAGTATCTTCCGTTGGAGCTTGTCTGATTCACGGTAGGAGGTGGGAACAGAATAAAGATCATTAATGGGAAGTCTTACTTTCGGATGGAGGAATTTGAGTTTTTCAGAAAAATAAATCTTCCATTTTTCAAAATACTCTCTGGACGTCATCTGAGTGCGAACTTCGCTCTGCTCGAGAGCTTTTGGCAACTCTTGTTCCCATGCCAGAAACTTCGTTTCCGATAAGCGGCCGATATGCTCGTTGATCAGCGCTGCCTGCGTCAGGAAAGGCTTGAACTCATCGTGAACTTAGGCAAGTATTTTGGGTTCATTGACTTGCTATCTCAAAATTTTCCACCGGGGGTCATCTGAAAGACGTCATCCTCCGACCTAATTCTTTTTCTTCGTTCTTCCCAGACTCTTCGACAATCGACTCTGGAGGCTGCTGCGCCGTTTTGGCGCTGTACGACATTGATAGCGTACCCCGGACATGTTTACGCGGGTATCGTTGACCCTTCCGTTCAACGACCAGAAAAGTAAGGAATTGTAAGCAGAATTTCTGCTCCGAGATTCGGTGTTCCATTATTCGAAAGGTCAGCAAACTTTAGAAATTTCAAGTCGACCGAATTTGCGCGATTATTTTTCACTTGACAAGGAGATGGAATCGCCTTGCAGGAGTCCAAGCTTTTCCGTGCGGCGACCCGATCGTTGGGGAGCTTACAGAAATGCTGCATACAGGTATTGGATGATTGTCGCGTTCCATGATGGCCGCCCCAGGTATCCAGTTCGGCCGAAGGAGCGTTCCGCGATCTGATGAGACAACTGAAGAAACGACATCAACTCCACCTCATTCAGATGCTCGGCAGTTTGCAAGATCTATAATCCATAAAATTTCCGTGGTTGACTGATTTGGTTTCCCATGAATTCGAGAATAGGTTAAACCGGAAGGGATTGCGCGAAGTTTTCGAGCCGAATTACATTAAGCTTACATTTTGGTATTCAGTGAAAACTGACAATCATGCTAAGTAGTTTACTCGTTATCAGTACACTCAGATCACATCCTCATTGTACTATGCCTTTTTTTCCAATTCAAGATTCATCGCATCCTGATGTTGATGCACTTCTTCGGAGAAACGCCAGTTTTTTCCTGTAAGAAATACCGGAATCGCTGTCGTTCAGAATCGATGATTGGAACACTTTGGCGGTGAATGAAAAAATTATATCCCACTCTTTCAGATCGATCTGCAACAGAGTCGCAATAAATCTTGGAGCTTTCATCCAATTGTACGAATTGAAGGAAATTCATTCGCAGCCACTCGTTGAGCGTACACATTCCATTCTATCATGATCACGTTTCCGGTGATCAGTCTGTTGAAGCCGCATTCGAAGAGCATCTCGACAGGAGACAGTTCATGATTGTTCACGGAGAGCAGCTCCGCAAGGGTGTCACGGATGCCGCTCAGTAAAAAGTCTCCGGCTGATCGATTCTGGAGGATGGAAGTCGTCCCCTTCGTACCTGAGAAGGGTTACGCTGGAATATCTTCTTCCATCAGGAGAAGACAAGTTGCGATTCTCTCACTTTTAGAAAACAGAATTCTCGTCGACGAATCGGCTGGGATCTTAGATCTCGGAGGAAGGATGAAGTTGTCGAACAGGAAAAAACTGTTAGACGAGGAGATTATCTCGAAGCGGAGTAAAAAGACAAAACTCAGTCTTCTCCGGTCAGAGTCGAGGGAAGGCCTTTCCAGCGCTCGGTTTTCGCGCTCGGAAGTGCGGGTTTTATGAAATCCGGCGGAAATCTCAAAATCGGCATCAATGAAGTTGTACCAAGCTGTATCAGCACTCGTCAATTGATCTAATTCATTTGATTCGACGATCTTGGCAAGTACGACCGTTTCATCCTGAGCACTACATACACGATCGGTTCACTCCAGACGCACTGGAGGTCTCAGATGATTTGTATATCGGCACTTTCATTTAGAGCAGTGGTTCTCAACCTTTTTCGGTTCGCGGACCCCCTGGATACCCCTCCCGTACAGCTCAATCTTACCGCAGACCCAGCCGAGGACCCCAGGTTGAGAATCACTGATTTTTTCCTTTGACTTTTAATGTAAGTTTATTTCCAATATTTTGGGACCTTAGCGATTACTTCAGATACCTATATAGGAATATTTACACATAAGAACCACTGATTTAGAGTATCGAGAAACTACCGAACCACGACGCGTGAAGTCCGTTGAACTACACTCTGTTTATTTTATTTAGAAGCCGAATCGTTTTCAGTGAATTCAACTTCTTAGGGGAACTGTGGAACTGATATCTGGGAGACACGAGAGGCGTCTATAACCTTGCGAGGGGTTCCGGCAGGGGAGGAGTTTGGGGGCCGTTGCTTTACCATAAGGAAGATACGTAGCGATATGCCATCCAGGCGACGTATCCTAGGCCCAAATGACTAGCGTATCCGGCTAATTTGAGACGTTGCAAGTGTGCTTTTCCTTGATCCAAATCCTTCAGGTCAACATTAAGGACAAACTGACGGATTCCGAGGCAATAACTTTGCACGTAAGCTGGCCAATCAATGGTACGCACGTCGAAGTTGAATTGCTCCTTGTCGCTGGAATGCAGATTCTCGAAGAGCTTCTGGGTGTTTATGTTATCGAATTCCCATTCATTTGTGGCGAAAAACTGAAGCAGATCCATGGAGTTTGACAGACGTTGGTATTGACGCCAAGCGCCCGTTCTTATGTTGGCGAAATCTTCTACAGCACCGAGGATCCGAGCCGGAACGTAATGCTCCACAAAAAGACGTGTTTCGTGTAACCATTTGCGAGACGTTACTCGGGGACAAGGATAGCGGATAATCTTCGTCGTTGGGTACCGTAGAGGGATATCGATCGATTCTTCCATGAAAGTCCGCCTGTGGAAAAATTATATGAATTCTGAACGTTCAATCCTGTTGCGGTGGCGCCCGAGCTACCGCTTGCCGATATCGAGGCACCGCATATAACGAAGTTAAAGGTTTTTCTATAAAAGGCCGCCATCTTGAAATAAACAATTAATTGAGTCAACCCTAGCCCCGCTGGCCGCCTGGTCGCCGAGCAAGCCGTGGTCGCGAGTGCATGCTGACATCGCCGGACCTTTGAAGGGGAACTACTTCTTGATCATAGTGGACTCCTATTCGAAGTGGCCGGAAGTTCGGGCACTCAAGCAAATCACGGGGCCGGCGATCAAAGCAGTCTTTGAAGAGACTTTTGCACGGTTCGGATACCCAGAAGTGTTGGTCACCGATAATGGCACCCAGTTCCGATACGGCGAGTTGGAAAACTTCTGCCAAGCTCACAAGATTCGACACATCTACTCGGCGCCGGGTCACCCGCAATCCAACGGACAGGCGGAGAGATTTGTCGACACTCTCAAGCGTTCGCTGCAGAAGTTGGGGGGGCAGGGGTGCATCCTCCAGCATGTCCAGACGTTCCTTGCGACCTATCGCAACACGCCGAGCGCGGCTTGTCCGGACGGCAGGACTCCCGCGGAACTTCTCCTCGGACGCAAACCAAGAACGGCTTTGGGTCTGCTGATGCCCAATGAAGAGGTCGCGCCGGATTCGCCTTCCGACTACAGATCGAGAATGAAGAGGAATTTTGATCGCCACCACGGCGTTCGAAGCCGCACCTTCGACATCGGAGACCGAGTCTTCGCCATCGTGAAACGACACAACAAGACGAAGTGGACCGCCGGTGTCATCGTCGGTCGAATCAGCGAGACGATGTACGAGGTTGAGATGGACGACAGCACCCACCGGCGACATGTCAACCAACTCAAGCCCCGCTATGCCGACGCGGAAACCCCGTACACGCAGACCTGGGACGACTTCGGGTTACAGCTGGCACTAACGCTACCGCTGTCTTCCGTCCGCGAGCCAACCAGCCCGATCGCCACGAGTCGGCCGCTGCCGGTGAGTCCCGAGACGCCCGACGTTTCCCTGGTGCTGCAACTCGAGCAAACCGCGATACCGTCATCCGAGGACGACACAAGCTCCGCTACGGAGGGCAGTCGAGACGATGAGCCGATGTCGATCGTGGAACCGTACGCGGCCGAGGACCCCGCGGTCGGCGCACTCAGTGCCTTGTTTGGCGCCTTGCCGGTAACTCCGCGACGGTTTTCCCCTCGGCCAGAACCGTCTCATGTACGATGGACTTCCTCCGCGATATCCCCATTATATTCGGATAGACGGTCGTCGAACCGCCGCCGACAGCCACCTAAAAGACTTGTGGTGGAGCCGACTACCGCCAAGCGCTACTCAGAGCAGCGCTGAGCTGGGGGAGGTGTTGCGGTGGCGCCCGAGCTACCGCTTGCCGATATCGAGGCACCGCATATAACGAAGTTAAAGGTTTTTCTATAAAAGGCCGCCATCTTGAAATAAACAATTAATTGAGTCAACCCTAGCCCGTGGTCGGTGTTCTCCCTGTCTCGTACATTTCCCCAGTTCAACATCACAACAAATCCCATTCTCCGACTCTCGACGAGCCCTCAAGCTTCAATACAATAGAAAAGCCGGAATTCGGCGAGGTCCTCACCAATTGATGGGGTTTTGAGTGCCCGATGTGCAATGGTAGATTTTAAAACCTTCGAAAGCTTCTTTCGCCGCTGCCAGAATTGTGTTCGCCACGTAATCAACGGGTATCAAGTCGGCAGTGCAATCGAGGTTACTGTAGAGTGTGGTGAGCGCTCCGGTTCCGAGCGCGATGAGAAGTCCATTGGGCCCATTGAAGTTGTCGACCCATCCCGGCAACGGCTCGACAGCCGCTCCTGTGAATGGGAAAACTTTATCTTCTGGATTTCTGACTGGACTACAGAAAGCCATCGCAATTTTCAAAGAGCAACTAGTATCGTCTTCTGGAATACTCTTCAAGAACTCTTCACTCACCTGTTATGATTGAGGGACGGACAATAACGATTGGCATCGCGGCAGAGTATTCTTCAACGAGATTCTCGGCTAGAGCCTTCGTGAACGTGTAAGTGTTCGGTCGATCCTTCAGAAGCTTCGCACGAAGTCGCTCCATCATGTCCTCAGACATCCAATCGCACATCGCTATCGCATGCAGGGGGTTGATCTGCTTGGAACAGTTGAGGAGAGAAAATATGAGATTTTTATCTCGCATTCGTGGTATGAACTTCGCAATGTTCACCTCCCTTGTGGAGATTCTAGTTGAAGCTATAGATCTGACAGAACTTTATGGGATTGGGAGTTCAACTACCTCCGGCTCGTAGGTTTTCTCCTCGAGTTTCCTTAGCTGACAGTTTGAATAGGCGGTGGATACATGCACGAAAGATTCGAGGTTTTTCACACCCTTGGCGAAGTCTAGCAGCTTCTTAGTGCCTTTGAGGTTCATCTCAATGCTGTGCCGCAGGGGCTCGTTGAAGCGCACCTAAAAGGAAGTGTCGGAATTTCGTAATTTCTATTCGTCTTTGACACAGTTAGTCTCGGATGGTCATTCGAAGAGGAACGGGGCGAGCTTCAGGTGCATCGAGCAATTTTATCAGGGCTTTACATCTTTTGCGAACTGCGATACCGAGGATCATGGTTCTCCCATTGTGAAAAGATGGGGAGTGGGGGGGGGGAGGGGAAGTCACTCACCGAAGCTGCCGAATGAATGACGACATTCACTTTTTCGTGAAGTAGCACCACATCGTCATCATTGAATATGATCTTCTCGACCAGCAGATCTCCCAATATATGTTTCACCTGGAAGAAGGGAAATGATCAACTTTGGAAGATTCCATTGGGTGGACACTGGATTCCGTCAACCTCCTTCGCGATCGCCAATCCTTGAAGTTCTGGTAACGACACTCACTTTTGAGAAGCACCCAGGATTGAGGTGACGGAGATTGTCGAAAAGTTTTGCGCTCAGAATTTTCTTGAGACGATCTTCACACCTTACTCCTCTCTTCTCACGGAGGAGCACATAAATGTTTTCTATATCTGGGCATGAACGGAGAAGCTTCTCCACGAGAACCTGAGAAAAGAATGGTCAAAAATTGAAGTCCGACAGAACAAAGTTTCCCAGAACAAAGATGATCAATATGGAATCAATGAGGAATAACACTGTTGTCGGATTGATTCACGAGCTTCACGTACCTTGCCGAGAAACCCAGAGACCCCGGTCAGAAAAATGTTCTTTCCGGAGAAAAACTCGGGAATAGTGATCATTCTGAATCTGTCCGAGGGCGTCCGATATCGCTGGAATTGTGATCGAGATGTAGAAAAAGAATGAACCAATCTCGTTTCCGCGAAACTCAACCTTTGAGGAGGGTGCGGAGCTCGAGATCTGCTTGCTCCCAGAAGCTGTTGTTTTCAAGTATGGCTAGAGATCAGGGGTTGTGATCTCCTACCATCTCAGTGATATAGCGGCGCGGTTTGCTTCTGCCTCGATTTTCGAAACACGGGTACCTTTCGAGCCATAATTAGAAAGATCGTGTTGGGTTCGGTATCTAGGAGGATCGTTGAACTGCCGCGCGGTCGCCATTATGCGGTCAATATTGAAACGGGGTTGAAATGCATGCGAGGGTTGATATCGCGGAGAGGCTTGAGCAGTGACTAGAGATGTTTTGATCATTCTCTAGGATTCTGCATTGCTAGGTGAAGTTGACTCGACAGGTCCCGTTCATTGCAACCCATCAGAGAACTAACTTCACTTCCAACTGTATGACTATTCGTAGAAGAAGCCTCAAACTATGTTGGAGTCTGTGACCTGAGATTCTAGGAAATCGTCTTCTATGAAGGAGAGCTTTGTCATCACGGATGTCATCCCTCACCTCTGCCTCAGACCGAACATGTTGAATGAACCAACTGCTGAGAACCTTTGAGTAGGAAAAATCGTCTTTGCACGTTTTAAATCATCCTGGATGTATCCTCTACAAATCAATATTTTGGGAATATATTCTCGGCTCCCCTTCGATTGAATCGGAATTCCCGAGAACCGGAAAGTGCTTGGAGAACAGCAGGAATTTCAGTGAGATGAGGAGCGGTGAAGGCAAATAGTGATGACGTAGTTCACGAGCCGAGAAACTTACCACACTTGCGAGGAGAGCTCAGTCGAAGTTCGTGTAGCGGGCCTTAACACATTCACTATCAACTGCAGCTTGCGTAAAAGCGGAAAGCAAAGTCGTTCGATCGCACATAGTGAACTCAAATGAACAGTTCGAGAGCTTATGAAGGGGTTTCAAGTGAGAAAGGCGCTCTCCAAACCCATGTTTCGCACCCCTCCTTCACTCGGGGTCGAGAAGCCTATTCTCTGAGACTGACCGGCTTCTGGAAACGAGATCTATCACTTCGCTACTCTTAGCGTCTCGCCAGTTCGGGCATGCGTTTTGGAAGAGAGTTAGAGAACTGGGGAGTTGAGACAACGGATCATAACCGTTGAAAGGCTAGGGGGATCGTCGAATTCGCTTCCTTCGTTTTCGTGGATGTCATCGTTTCTTCGGAAACGAATATTCGCATTCAGAGTAAACGAGTCATGATCCTGCCAATCCAACGGAATGGAGAACTTCTTCTGGCCGTGCCTACCATTTCGCAGCTGAGCGGAGAAGTTACTCTGGAGCACAAACTGTTCAAGTATGTGGAGACGGAGAGAGTCGACTCGGAAGACTGAAAACCGCCGAGCCGGCGGAGTTTTTCGTTCAGGTTTCATCGAAAACAAACCGGCACAGCGAGTCGATCATGTGATTCTACGATTATGGACTTTTATGGAAAGGCGGACTTTTTGAGCATGAGCGAAGTCACTGAAGCCGAGCTCATTCATGCGCTCAGACAGAATGGACGCGCGATTCGTATTCTTGATGAGACTATCCAGCTTTCCGTCACATGTTGAATGGGAAACTTGAAGGAATCGTGATGCTACTGCGGGTGATTTCGCAGTGAATCGGCAAGAGCTTGTTGGGGAAGAAGCTCCTCCTTAAGCGGGACTCACTCTCCGATATCACCATGTGGGTACCTCATTTAGGAGTGCTATTAGAAACATGATAATTCACTTGAACTCCTCTGATCTCATTTTCTCTTTCATTCATTGCTCCATAGCGTACTAACTTCATTCTCATGACGGAAGTATCGAAACCGGTTGTTAGCGGGAATTCCGAGTAAATTCGAGAGTGAGATCAGCCTGCGGTCATAACCGCTCTACGATGAGGAGTCTCAAGATTGTTCAGCGGGCTTCCGAGCTGGTTCATTCTCTCCCGTGCACCTGGTGAACGTCATGGACTAGAATTCCGAATAATCTGGAGCTTCTGGAATGAGTTGAAAAGGCCAGGATCCCCACGTGTAACTTCTGAATATACAGAAGCTATGATATGCTCCTGTACATGATGACCTCTGACCATAGTGCGTGTAGAAACTCCGCTCTCGAGTCGAGTATTGTTCATTGATCCCTTGGCGGTGCAACAATTGGGATCTTGAGACTTCACGATTGTTTTCGGAACTCCGTGCGGAGGAGCAGCCATTTTCGGAGTCTACCTCGCCTAATTCTAGAGATCAAACCGTCGATGAAAGAGAGCGAGCCGGATCGCTCGATACGAGACCAGCTGCTGTCGTCTCGCGAACGAACAAAACTTCGGAATGATCCAATGAGCGATAATCAGAAGAATATTTTGAGCAGTCGAAGAAAAATCTAGATACCTGTCGGATAAGGGGTTGATTCAGATTAAAAATGCCAATAGTTCGTAAAATGGACTCTTTTTATCCGTTCTCATCCCGTCATGATCAATCTTCTCCGACCTACCTCATGCTCTCAGATCTGTTTCCCACTGTGGGACTTATTGTACACTTTTTGATTTTCCGTGAGGTTCGAATCCTTAGATTATCATCATCATCATCGTTGTCGCCCACTCAATACATCTATCTATATCGAAACTGACTATAAAGCATTCTTGGAGCATTGGAATGATCGAGGCCAAGTCCATCTCCAGACTAACTCATATCTAAAAACTAAGTCAGTAGATCCCCGTTTTCGGCACTCATGCGGCGACAGTAGTCGATCAGATGCGCGTAGACATGCACCGAAACCCTCAAGCGTCGTTCGTTTTACTATCTATGTATCTACCGAATACGTGAACTTCTTAATGCGATGTGCTTTCTTTCCGCTAGCTAACTATCTACAATCGTTCCAGTTTTAACGGTGAACTTTCGTCGATGTCGCCGGTACTACAGGCTATTCGCAGGATGCGGCTTCTGTAAGGTGGCTGAGGTGGTAGTGGTTCACTGGACATGGTTAGTACAAGCTAGAGGACGAGCTCGAGGCCGCTCGACTTTTGCTCTTCGGCACCCGATGCGATGTGAACGCAATCGACGTATTTTGTTTTTTCTCTAACGGGTGAATACGAGCTCCTGGCGTCACATCGAACGCAAACTTTCAGCGAGACTAGGTTTGAGGAATGATCAGTGCTTGCTTGTTGTTCTGCGGGACACAGCAAATGTATAATTATGCAGCGATTCAAGGTTCGAGAGCCCTTGGTCGACAAGCAAACCTTAGGCCGATGAGCGTTCGGCTTCGCTTGGAGCCTCGCTCATGTCTGTAAGTGTTCTTTCCGCAGGTGACTTGAGATCATCGGGCCGACTTGAAGCTCTACTGTCTCCGGTCTGAGTCTGAGCAGACGTCGAAGGCACAGCCATCGCCGGCACGGGAACAATTTTCTCGGATTCGAATGTGTAGACGCTCTCCGCGTAACCCCCCGTGGCACTCTCCGCATACCCGGGGAAATCAACAATTTCTTCAGACATTGGACTATTTGGCACCGAATCGTGATCTTCCGGAGAGGGCAGCTCAGCCGGAGCTACATTGTGAGCTACGGCGGTGACGATCGGTTGCTTTTGAGGGGGCAGACCAATAGTTCGAGGATAGTCTGCCTGCTCCAGGATGGGTCGAGAGCACTTCGCGGCCAAGTGGTCGAAGCTCCGTCCATTGAGAAAGCAAACTAGCACTACTGTCATATTGTCGCAACCAAGGCCACCCATTGAGGTATCGGGAGCCAGGCATCGAGTCATTAGCTCTTCACAGATCTGAAAACGTAGGTCTTCCGTTAGCAAGAAAACTAAATATTTTCATCGTGGAACCTCAGGTCGGAATCACGAGCAGGCAATGCTTCGTCGGCGATGAGCATCGAGCCGACTGAGAACTCACAATTTCTGGCTCCATCCTTTCAGCGAGCCTTACACGTATAAATCGGACGACTTCTTCATTGGACATAACATCCCAAATGCCATCACAAGCGAGAACGACGAATTCGTGATCCGGCGTAAGCTGGAACATTGTGGTGATGTTGAGAAATGAAATTATCAACGACTTTATCGAAGCTATTTCTGGCATCAAAGCGATTCCAAATTACCGGTTCAACTGTCACGTCAGGGAACGCTGTGACGATTTGTTCATGCGCTGGCTTCTTTTCATTTTTCTTGAAGACGAAATCACCGAATGCTCGGGAGAGAGCCAGGTTTCCTGTTTATTGAAAGACATGTGTTGAAGTGTCATTCAGTGTTTAGCTCTCGCTCCCCCATTTTGAACGGATCTGAATGGGACGGTTCAGCGGCAGAACGGGTCGGGAGAATGACGGACTTTCCGAGTTACTGTATGACATTGTTTCTGCTTCGGGGGATCCAATTGAAAGATGAAATCCATAGCGAGCTGGATTACTCACCGTTGACTCTATTGAGATCTACCCAGCCTCCAGCCGCATTTATTCTTCTCGCTTCCTCTTTATTGGAAGGTTTGTGATCGAACGATAGAGGAACTGTTCGACCGGCGACGCAGCACACAGCCCTCGAGTCGCCGATATTTCCGCAATAAATGTTTCCCAATGTTTTGGGATCGTCTGAGAAAACTGGTTGAAAAACATTGATGTTAGAAGTGGGGAAGCTGGACGCAGTCGCGTTCACCGAAATGTGTGACGAATTGAGTGTGATAAAATTTCAGAGTCGTTTCCGAACAATTTCCGTACCTCTTTTGATGAGTACGACAACTCCTGTTGAGCCCGCAAGTTCTTCTTTCATCACGTCGTCTGCAAATCAAATTTTGGATGAATCAGGGTCTTAATCTGAGGAGAAAACCAAGCTTCCGAAGAGTCCATTTTCCTCTTGCTCTCACCGTTCAGCATATCCTGATCGACTTCAAGGAAAGCTTGTTGGATAGCCTCAACATAATTCCCACCTTGATAGGCTGGTTGCGCTACGATTTTTCTGTGGAATCAACGAAGAGATTCAGTGGCCTGTAGACCCCACGAGCCGGTTCGTGATATCTCGAAGCAGAATCCGACTCTGCAGCTATATGAGTGATTCGAACAATAATCAACAACCCCTCACACTTACCGGTGCACATGGCAGCTGGCGTATTTAGCAACTTTTGCGCCTCCATGGCCGTCATAAACTGCAAAGAACGCCGCATCATGGTCATCGGGAAGGCTCAGAAGATGAGTGTGCGCATCCTCCATGTTAATTCGCCAGCCTTGGAGACATGATGCTCCCACCTGGGAAGGGAGCAGTTCTATTAATCCTAACACGTATCGTAGACACAGAACATCTTGACGCTTTGTTGATTTCAAAAAACATGAGCAACCAGGGACGTACCTTGAGCATCTCGTTTCCACAGCATGAGGTTTCTTTAACAGTGACGGGTTCTGACAGTGTTTGTCCCATTTCCTATGCACTGCAAAGGAAGAGAACATCAATGAAACCACCAGTCCCTGTGCTATCAGGAGTCTCGGAAACTTTCTAACTTTCAGGGATAGTCTTCCCTCACACTCTTCCTCCCTCCCAAAGGAAACACTTCCCGGAATCTTCAGAAAATCACATTTTCCCCTAGCTCCTATCGTTGACAGATCATCAATACGCCGATCCCAAGCGGACAACTCTCGATTTTCGGGGTAAAAAATCAGCTGAACACAAATAATAGCAGAAGGGCGACATCTCTAAGGCCATGATTCAACGTCGGCTCCAATCGGCACGGAGCGAGAACGTCAGCTGGCTGCGAATAACACACCAACGATTCCGTATTCGGATCCAGTCATGTCACGCTTCAGAATCAAGCTATGTCCGACACAGCTCGGAATGCGCAGTGCGGAACGTCGAAAACGTCAATCGATTCTTCCGGACGAACCCTTCCACAGACCGACAGGGTAACTTCTCGATAAGTCGTAGGGTTAGGAACCTTGGACTGTTGAACATTTTCCAGATCGATGAACGTCAAGCTGAGGCGAGAACCGGTCTTCGATACAGACATTGATCTCAATAATAACTTGACGTGAGACAACGTTAGTGCGGCGCGACGAACCTTTGCGGGACGATTATTGACGGCTCATTCGTAAACTCAAGCACTCACTGGATGAGTTGCTTCCTTACTCACAGGTGCGTTTGAATCCTCGGAAAAGAAATTAGATAATGTACATCGATTCGGACAGTACACACTATAAGGTGCGAAGGTAGCAGAACAGTGATGAGAGTCGAGTCGAGAATTTCTCCTCTCTCCCGTCGGTGCGTTGTCGTCCGTCGGTGTTAGTATCGGCCGCTGCTGCTTCTACGGTGGCGTAGTGTTGGTGATAGTGCTGTTAGCTGCGGTGCAGCTGCTTTCGGTGGGCTCTCCAGAAGAAGCGAGAGGACCACTAAGGGCACTAGCACCACAGTGTCCCCGCGCTATCGACCTGTCTGGCTTTTGCCGCCATCTCCGCGCGAGTTTTAGCTGCACAAGTGACCAGACATCGAAATTCCAGGAACCGAGGGAACGAAAGGAGCGGCCGTTCCGGAAACGGAGGGAACGTTATTCTTTAGCTCACGCTTCAGAGGGTAGGAAAGATCAAAGGGCAAGAATGCACAAAAAGAGGCCGTAATGCAAGGCTGTGCGTGATCGCGCTGATTGCAGACGTCTCGAGAGACAATGCTGATTGTGATGATCTTTGCTGACTTGGACTGACAGATAAGCCATGTTAAACATTCAGGATCGGGAGACGTTCGTGGAACCTGTCTGTCGAACCACCGGGTGCTTGAGTGGGTGAACTCAAGAAAGTCCGAGATGCTCTCTCAGAATTGAAAACCCAGCAGCTCCCATCCACATGAGATACACACTGACTTCCTGTGTGGTTCCATTTATTAAAGCAATAGGTTTTACCCTTATTTTTGCCGATAACATTATTCTGAGCTTCAATTTGGAATGTTTGGCAAGCCTTTTCCCCAGACTTTTGAGTCAGAGAAACGCCGTTTCTCAGGCACGGAAGGAGGATACTGCAAGATCGAAGAGGAACATGATGACTCTCCTGTAGTGCTCCACGTTCACAACAATTTCGGTCGTCATCGGGTCCTTTATCGGAACTCCCACGGTTTCCGGGAAAACTTGGTGAACCGAGTTTCCAAATGGGTTGCTCATACTGACAATCTCTGGAACTCGGTGGCACAACTGGAGGAGGCGGGGAGGCGGTCCGCCCCGGACGCGGTTTCCAGAGAAGCGGAATTTTCATCGCCGGGAGTTGATGGGTTCAGAGGTCAAGACGGAGTCTTCCTCTCTCCGCTTCCTGAGTTCTGGGACGACAATGACAGCAAATGGGAATTTATGCTCATTCAGAGAAGTGAGAGGAGATGAACGCATGTGTAGAGCCTTTCACTGCCGCAGTTGTTCTTCCGCTCAGAAAGTTAGTCTCTTCTTGACTCTCGCCGCTATCAACCTCAAGAGACTCTCTTGAGGCAAGTCTGGACGAATGCTTCTCTTTGGTCGCATCGCTCCCGTCTCCCTCTGAATCCGAGCCACTAGAAACTAGGGAGACACGAGACCAACCCTAATCATGACGCTCACAAAGCTCAGAACGAAGTCTGTTCATGAAAATTGAAGGCTTGTCAAGTACGAATTCATCCTCATAGGAATTAACACCAACGTTGCCGAATTCTGGGCCCACTTGATCAATAATTCTGCTTCATGCATCATGGACCGAATCGTCTTCTCCACGGGGGTCGGTCGTTCGGTTTTGAAAGTGATGAGTTCCAGGAGGTGTACAAAACTTCGTTCTGATGATTTTATTTACAAATGTTGATTGTGGAAATAAAAGTGATATCGAGCTCTTTTTGTCGCGAACAGCTTTCGATCGGAGGAACTCGTTCCGAGATGGAGACGAGAACATGAGCCCGTAACCTACGTATAACTGGGCTCAGCTCAACGAGTTTACACTGAAATTCACATCGGGAGGTTCTTCCTCCATGAGAACATCGTTCGTTTCAACATCAGCTTCGACTTCATCCTCTTCCTCGTTGCTTTCGTCCTCCTCTTCCTCGCCTTCCTCATCCTCTTCTTCATCGTCGTCCTCCTCGTATTCACCCTCACACGATTTACCGACTGGTATAAATTCTTGATTCGAATGCATGATCTTTTCGAGGAACGTTTGGTAGCGACGCTCCTCACTCGAAAGTTCAGTTTCGTCCAAGGTAGTCTCCTCGGGCGCGAGCCACTGCATGTCAACTACAGCTGAAAACAGAAAAAGCGTTTAGAGACGAAATTCAATCTTGGGAACACTCCGGCTCCTCAAAGCAAAGCGTGATCCCTCGATTTGATGCTTGTACATATACCCGACACTGTTCTTCTGTTATCTTTCCGTGTTCAGCTACACTGTTTCCTCACTGTGATAGAACTCCAAATATACTCACGCGGAAGTTGTCTCGGGAGCCACGGCACCTGCCACGCCATTGATCTTCAGAAAGGCTTCCACTCAATTGATGCGGAAAGGACTCTCAGGGAAACTGTCCAGACTAGTCGGTCCGCAACACCTTCACAAAATCAGTGAGGCTCTATTCCGAAAGTTCGTTTGTTATTGTTGTTCTGCTCAGAACATGGCGCATCGATTCTTGAGCCTGCTGCTGTCTGCTACCGTGGTCTGGAAAAAAAACTCTTTCGAATTCTCATCCGACCAAGGGGTTCAAAGGTTCGGGAACGCTCTTCAGGTCGGAATTATGTAAACGGGGACACGGGAAATATGTGAAGGCGCAGATATTGGTTCGGTAGACTGTTTCGTGGTGGATCTAGTTGACGCCGGGTAGCGTCGCATCTCGGCGCGAAGAGCACTAAGGTGTTTCAACCTGAAAGAGGAGCTCTTATTCACTACGGGATCACCCTCGGTGTCCGAGACTGGACCTTCCCTAAGGCATTTGTTCAACAGCAAGGTCCTGAGCGGGATCGCGTTCTCCTAGTGTTCATTCCTGACAAGATCTCCGCCGAATGCCGCATTTTTATAACGCCGAAATACTCCAAATGCCGTTCTTCAAGGTTCTCAACATCAATCTGTACCCCTGACAATTCAGGTTCAAAAAAAACTCAGGGCGGCTGCAGCAATGGTAGTCTAACTAAATCGTGTTCTGAGTCGCAGATCCGCGGTAATTGCGTATAGAGCGATTTCCGAATCGCATTTGAGATATCGAATACAGACATACGGCGCGGAATCAGAGATCTCATTGAATGAAGTAGTGAAATTGCAAAACCATGAGCTTGAGAAAATCATGAGGGCAAAATCTTATCAAAAGAACGAGACCCTTTACGAGGGTTCTGGAATCAGCACCCTGGCCATACACGGCCTCTTGCCACAGCACCTTCTGGTAGAATGCAACATCAGAGAACTATCGAAAAGCAAAAGCTGCTGAACGTTGTATGCACGAGCGTCGAAAATGTCTTCCGGAGATACGCCCAATGCACAACTTACAACAGATTACTTAATCGGGTCTTTCCTTCGATTCCTTCCTTCAATTCTATCACGGAACCAGTGGAAGCTTGCGGTTTGTCGGTCAGCCTTCAAGAGCAGTGGAACCTAGACTTTCTTTTCCTGTGTTCACCGCCGGGTATATATGAGCAACATATTTTTTTCCTGAGGCTTCCGACCTGACGCAGTAAGAGAAACGCATTCGAATACCGGCGCGCGAGAGAAACAAAGAGAGTGGGCTGCCCAAGAGAGGGAGCGGCTCCTGCCAGCAGTGGTTTCTGTTTCCGGTTTTGTTCTTTTTGATCGAAACCTCGTGGTCGACGTAAGCAGCTCGTTTCGGTCACAAAAATGGGAGAAAACGTGTGCATCAGGCCGCTGGCCACGGTTTACGCCGAGTCAAATGAAGCGTCTGGTGCGAACGCTGGCATGCCAGCGGTATTCAGGGCTCCAATCAGGCCTGATTTGATTTCGTTCGTTCATCATCAACTCCTGAAGAACAAACGTACTCCCTATGCTGTGTCGAAAGAAGCCGGTCATCAGACTTCTGCCGAATCATGGGGTACGGGACGTGCCGTGGCTCGTATTCCTCGTGTTCGTGGTGGAGGTACTCACCGCTCCGGTCAGGGAGCTTTCGGAAACATGTGCCGTGGTGGACGCATGTTCGCTCCGACCAAAACATGGAGGAGATGGCATCGCCGCGTTAACGTGACCCAGCGCAGACACGCTGCTGCTTCTGCCATTTCGGCCTCCGGGGTGACAGCCCTTGTCATGGCGAAAGGTCATGCGGTTGAGCAAATCAACGAGTTGCCACTCGTTGTCTCCGACAAGGTGCAGGACTATCAGAAGACCAAGCAAGCCGTGACTCTTCTGAAAAGCTTGAATGCCTGGTCTGACGTCGAAAAAGTCTACCAGTCTAAGAGACTGCGACCGGGCAAAGGCAAGAGGAGGAACCGTCGTTACAAGAAGAAGTGTGGACCTCTAGTGGTGTACGAGCAAGACAATGGAATCGTTCGCGCGTTCCGTAACGTCCCCGGAGTCGATACCTGCAACGTGAACTCGCTCTCTATCTTCAAGCTCGCCCCAGGTGGTCATGCCGGCCGTTTCATCATCTGGACCGAAGCCGCCTTCCGGAAGCTGAACGATATCTTCGGCACGTTCAACAAGACATCAAAGGTGAAGAAGGGATACAGGTTGCCGAGACCCATGATGGCGAACACAGACATCGGTCGTCTGTTGAAATCCGAGGAAATTCGCGGAGCTTTCCGCAAGACTCCCAGGAAGTCGATCATCATCACGAAAAAGGAAAAACCGAATCCCCTCAAGAACCCCCATCTGATGAATCGACTCAACCCGTACGCCATCGTTGAGAAGAGGAGCCGCGTCCTCAAGTTGAAGGAAGCAGAAGGGAAGAACTTGAAGGCGAAACGAGCTGTTGAGAAGATGAAGGCTGCCGTCAAAGCTTTCAAAACAGTTCGCGCCTCTGAGTTGACCAAGTTGAAGCGTCTGGCGAAGCCGTTCCCGAAGAACCGTGGAGCTAAGAGCAAGAAGGGAGGAAAGAAAGCCGCTGCTGCTGCTAAAAAAGCTGCCTCGAAAAAGTGAAGGCGTTGTTCGGTAACATTTAGAGTTCTACGTCACCAGAATCTCTAATAAATGACGCTGACTTTCCCTTCCATCAGATGTTTGATTATTATTCCCACAGAACGAAAAATTAATCGATGCAGTGAAATCTGCAGTGACCGTCGAAACACGAGCTTTTCAGTACGCGTTAAGGATCCAGGAATCTCTTGAGGGCCTTCGATATAGGATTTTCAGAATCTCTTTGTGCGGACCATGGTACCGCGCTTGATATCCCCTCCATTCTTGAAATCTTTCAGTCTTGATTGCGGCGTTTCCACGGAAGGGACTCCGCTGCGGAATTCGGAGCAGACGACAGTCGTAGACTCTTCGCACCATTGTGTCCCGTGGTCCCTCTTCCAGCCAGGGCCCGAGGTGTGGTGCTGCGAGCGAGTGGAGCCACTGGTCTTGTTTTTGTTTTGCCCCGGAGGGATCATAGCGCAGGAACTTTACGTTCGCAGACACGCAGTTTCACATGTGCCGTCCTCCAATGTTGTGTCGAATGTTATTGAATTGTTTTCTCTGTTCTGACTCTGCTGCCGTCTATTCCGGTGAAAACTCCTTATGAATTGTTAAAGAGAAGGATAATTCCCACCACTGCGGTGCCTTCAGATCACCTGATCAAAAGTGTTCGGACTCTTCTTGGGCTCCTATCTCACCTATAGCTGTGCGGTCTCAATCCGGTTTGTTGTGGGGAGGATTCTCGCGAGCCCGGCATCTGCCATCGCCGACTGCGCATTGCTGGAAATGATTTTCTCTGCAAGCTTATCGCAGTTGAGCCGCGTTTACTGTCTGCTAAGCAATGTTGAATTATTATTCTAGTGGCCGCTGTTATGAGGTTTCGCCACTACAAATAACCCATGACTTCTCCCACGAGCCCTGCTGTGAGTTCGATCGGTTTTATACTCTGAGGATTCATTTCTCAACAACAGCAGGAGCCCCAAGAATTGCATGATGCATTCACAGATAACTTCCGTTACTCCGACAGCGAGAAAGCACGCACTTAAAAAATGAGAATTTTTGAAGTCTTCAGAAACAGAGGAGATCAGGGATACTTCGTCTATACATTTCGTTGCTGGATCCATAGCTGGATTCTTGACGCGGGGAATTTGTCAGCCCTTCGATGTGCTGAAGATTCGATTCCAGGTGAGCACTAATTTCTCTGGACAATGGCAGCCACAAATTGTTCCCGCTTTTAAATGTCTCAAATTTCTTCGTCTTATTCCCTTGCAAAAGAATTCGTCGACTCCTCGCAGATCAATGAACACTATCGTATTACGTTGCAGCTCCAGTTGGACCCGATAACTGTGAATTGTGATTCCGCGAAATATTCGGGAGTTACTCAAGCATGCCGGTTGATACTCCGAGAAGAAGGTAGCAACTAGTTTGATGACGTATTCCTCATCCTAAAAGACAATACGACGAACTGTTGTCATGGCAGCCCTCTAAGGAAATCCATTCTGATGAACTCGACCTCCGGTTTCAGGGATAACCGCCTTCTGGAAGGGTCACTTACCCGCACAAACGCTCAGCGTAGTCTATGGGGGGATCCAGTTTTACGGCTATGAATACTCGAAGAATTCCCTCTTCCCAGGTCGCAGTGATTTCATCTCAAATTTTACCAGGTAAATATAAACACCCGAGTTCAGCAACCGTTCGATCCGGTGATCTCGCTCTCGATTGATCCAATAACACGCTGAGCTCGAGAATGATCCATCTAGGCCTCCTCAGCCGAGTCACGATACTGAGCTGCCTTGATATCCACCAAGATTGCTGATTGACAGGTCCTGAGAGCAGAATCTTCTATGTCCGAACAATCATTGCGATGACTTTTGAATCAGTCAGGTCGAAATCAAAGCATGAGAACCTTGCCCTCTATGTCGAGCCATGCCCCCTCCCGGTGAAGAACTCAAATTCGAGTTTCTTCTCGATGTGCTGTCATCGATCACAACAATCCGGGCATCCGAATTCGCGTAAGAGTCAAGATCCTTTAGTTCTCGGATTCTGATCAGCGAACCTCGATTTCCCTCACACCAAATGCAGGGTGTTTCCCACGGTTGTCGGTGTGGGAGACTTTGTTGTTTGGCCATTTACACGAGCTTGTCGGTATACTCGGTCACCGAGAATCACTCTCATCTTAGGTTGACTTTCGCTCCGTGGCATTCGCGGAAGAAATTCAATCCGGTGTCCCACAACATTGAGAATCTGAAACATGGTACAGAGAGCGAGAAGAGGAGATCGCATCCCTTGACAACCAAATCTATACCGAAACTATTCAAGTGATTTTTTCTAGCGGAGCACTCGGCGGCGGAACTGCGATGGCGGTGGCTCATCCTTTGGATGTGTTAAGAACGCGGCTAGTTGCTCAAGGCGAACCAAAGACGTACAACGGGATGTTTGATGCTATGAGAACGATGAGAAGGCGAGAAGGCCCGCGATCGTTCTACAAGGGCCTCCTCTCAAATTTACTTCAGGTTTGGAGGAAAAAGCGAATGAGATCGTTTATTGCGGACTGCAGCTTTTACAAACTCTGTTTCTACTCTGAATCTAGGTGACACCATACAACGGAGCGTGTTTCGCGTTCTACCATTTTTTCCAAGGACTCCTGGGAAGCGTTCCATACTTACCGTCAAATTTGATTGCGGGGGCTTTGGCGGGATGTGCCGGTAAAACCTTGGTTTATCCCTTCGATCTTATCAAAAAACGGTTACAGGTGAGAGCCATATTCTATGGAGCAGAGAAAATCGAATCTTAGTAGCTCTTTGAGAGTCCGGTAACAAGATCACCGTTTTAGACAGCCAGCCAGTTCAGCATGGATCAAAACTAAAAATGTCCTCATTCCCAGGTTCAAGGGTTCAAGGACCGCACACACAGGTTTGGACATTACAACGGCCTCATCAGTTGTGCGCAGTCCGTGATGGCATTGGAGGGCGTGATGGGGTTCTTCAAAGGTTACGTGCCATCTTGCATGAAAGCGATGGCAATGTCGGCGTGCCAGTTCACATTTTATGAAGCAGCTCTGTTCCTGTTAACAACCCACTTCTCCGATCATAGAGATTTATGAATAGCCGGTCGGGTTGACGATTTTTCGAGGCGCCACATGTTTTCCGTGTCAAAGTTGAATGCTCGAAAGAATTGACGTCTGCAAGGATGGGTTTCTAGTTCTACGGTACCATAAAGTAATTTGTTCGATCGAGTACCGTAGAGGATATTGGCGCGACGCTGTCTACAACTTGTCATCGGAGACAACAAGTTTAATTTGTGTGAGGTCGATGTCAATAAAAGCATATTTTCAGATAGATGTGCTGAGGATCCCTCACTTGCAACAGGCTCGGAGAGTTAGTCCCTAAACTAGTCCCTCATGCAACAATAGTCGGGATGGCTCCTCCCTCAAATCACACAATCGAAGCATGCTGCGATGATTTCAGAAACCTTCATACACCCCATTGCGGGTAATTTTCTCCTTGGAAGCAGCCCGCTTTTTCCATCATGTTAGCATGTTGACACCAACTTCGTCCAGAATCTCCTTCCCTCTTAGGTTCGAAATCACAATCTATTCGAGGGTCGAAGTAGGTTGAATGATTCTCTCGTTTCGCCATGTAGAAGACATGGCACGAATAACAGTCGTGGCCGAATCTCAGGCATGTCGCACAAACTAACTTCATGCAGAATCTCGACCAGGACATGCAAACTCTGTCCCTCATTCTGCGATCCTCCAGGCAACTCCTTTGATTCTGCCCTCACAATTAGTTTTGGAACAAGATAGTTTTGTGGAGCCGATCCTCGAATATAAAACTGAACTTTTAATGGGTGAGATTGAAGATAACTTCGAGGGGCATCTCGAATCGGAATCAAGCCCAGCAAAGATCATCGTCATCATCGATTAGTTGCGTTTACGAAAGACACAAAAGTTTCGATATTTGTATTTTCCGTTTTTCAAATAGGCCCTCCCATGGGTTGAATTATCATCTTGAATGATAGACTAAGCATGCGAACTTTCGTCAGAAAAAAATGGAGTTCTCTCGCTGGAAAAAAAATTGTCCCTACCTTGGAGCAACAGTCTGTCGACGTTCTTTGTTATTCGAATGAGTGAAGGGAACAACATCATCAAGCCGGTCTTCTTCGATAATCTCATTTCAGTTTGTTTAAGCTTTACATTGACGGAATTCCGTTCAAAATAAGACACTGGAGGAATTTCAGCGTCTTGGTTGAGGTGTATGAAACTACGGATTCGAACCGGAACTACACGCGATGTACGTATCGAATGCGCAGAACAGCTGATCCTGCTATTTCTCGCCAAGAGTATTTCTTCTTACCAATAGATACGGTCTCCAAGAGCTGCATCGTGGCATGCTTTTGTGGGTGTCAGCTAGAAAATTCTTGTGTATTGACTAAACTTCATCTCGTGGGGTGGATCGAGGGATAGATATTCTCGGGACATTCTCAGCTGATATCGAGAAGTGTCAAAAATTGAGCGATGAGCTCTTTTGATGTCGGGCAACAAAGTCACTGATTCTCTTCCCTTTCAGATCAACCATGGGGAAGAAGAAAAAATCCCCAAACGTTGTGGGAAGCGCACAGAGGGAGAGTTTCCCTGAACAGCCAGAAAATGCCACATTCCAAGCTGCATGCGCCAAGATTCAAGAGAACACCCAAAGACATCTGGAGCGGATGAAAAGCATCGTTGGCGACGCCGAAGAACAAGGGGAGGTGGCAGTGGAGGAAGAGGTCATTTTCAACAAGCTCTCAGAAAACTTCTCAGGAAGCAAACAAGAAACCCAGGACATCCTAGGAAATCTCCTGTCAGGTAAGTCTCGTGGGCCATCGCATAGACGACACATTCTCGGAAATCATTGCGGTAACCGAAGAGATATAACGGTTGATCATTTTCCGACGCCGTTTTCTAGGGGCCGTGACCTGTCTCATATGCATCGAAAACGTACGCCACACCGAATCGACTTGGAGCTGTCCGTTCTGCTACCAAATACTTCACCTAGACTGCGTGGGTAAATGGGCGAAGGATTCGCTCTTCTTATTTGTGAAGCCGAGAGCCGAACAATCAGCTGCAACCACTTGGTCGTGTCCGAACTGCCGATCTCAACTCAAGACCATTCCCCAGCATTACGAATGCTTCTGTGGCAAGGAGAGGGATCCGAAGTTTGACAAATGGTAACTAGCCTGAGATGAAACAGTGGGACTCCAAAATCTCCCAATACCGTTTTCTCCGGGAATTGTTTGAATACTAAACTCCCTAATTCTGTACCGTTTTCACCGACAGGCTCTGTCCCCATTCGTGCGGATCGATCTGCGGTCGAGCTCTCAAACCGGCGTGCGGTCATAATTGTACTCTGCTCTGTCATCCTGGGCCGTGTCCTCCGTGCCCGAAAACCATTCAAGCACCTTGTTTTTGCGGCATCACGAAAATCACGAGACGCTGTTCCCAGAAGGAATGGTCGTGCGCAGGAGAGTGTGGACGTCCGTTGTCCTGCGGCTTGCACAAATGTCCTGACAAATGCCACCGCGGCGAGTGTCAACCTTGCAAGAAGCAAAGCATACGCAAATGCAACTGCGGCAACTCCGAACGCAAGACGGAATGCGCCGCTGCTCAATGGAAGTGTGAGAAAACTTGCGGGAAGCAGCTAGATTGCGGACTGCATTATTGTCAGGAGAAGTGTCACCGGGATAGCGATTGCGGGGCGTGCCCGGCGAGCGGGCCAAGATACTGCCCTTGCGGTCGAACCAAGTACACAGATTTGAGTTGTACGCAGAGCAGGGTGCCGACATGTCTCAATACGTGCGAGAAAATGCTGAGTTGCGGTGAGCACCGATGCTGGAATAAGTGTCATGAAGGTGAATGCGAAAACTGTTTGGAAATGGTGACGAAGACGTGTCGGTGCGGCTCGAAGTCGCGGCAAATGCAGTGTTTGAAAACGTTTTCGTGCGATAAGAAATGTGGTCGCTCCAAACCATGTGGTCATATCTGCACTCGTAAATGCTGCCCCCCTGACGAAGAGTGTCCACCGTGCACAATAGCGTGCAACAAAAAGCTTCACTGTGGAGTACACAAATGCCAAAGCCTCTGTCATAACGGACCATGTTTTCCGTGCAGGGATCAGAAGGAAAAGGTTTGTCCATGTGGAAAGACTTCCGCTCTGTTTCCTTGCGGCACGAAATTGCAAACTGCCAAAGTAGTTTGTAAAGAGGCATGCGAGATCCCGCCCGATTGTCATCATGAAAGCAAACCGAAGCACAGATGTCACTCCGGGCGATGTCCCCCATGCGCGCAGCCGTGCGGGCGGAGGCTCCCTTGCGGCCATGTTTGCCCGGCGAAATGTCACACTGCTGTGCTCACGAAAATCGTGCCAAAAGAGAAGCCCCGAGGTCCTTGGGAACCTCAGCCGCAGGTCCGCTGGGAGCTCATCGAGAAGCCGTGTCCTCCGTGCATTGAGATAGTTCAGATTGATTGTTTCGGAAAACACGGATTGAGCGAGTGGCAATGCCACACTGCGAGAATATCAAGTTGTGGGAAGCTTTGTGGGCGCATGCTGCCCTGCGGCCAGCATGTCTGTAGTCTGGAATGTCACGTTGTCGTCGGCGCCCAGAACAATCTGGTTTCCGGATCGAATTGCGAACGCTCCTGCGGCAATGGTTGTCAGTCTAAAAGTCGACCGAAGGATTGCACGCACCCCTGTGGGAAGCCTTGTCACTCCGGTGACTGCGCACCCTGCAATCAATACATGCAGTTCAGATGTTATTGTGAGAACACGTTGACAGTCAAGGCTTGTAGAGAATGGTGCGGAATGACTGACGATGAGCGTCGGGCAGCGAGATCCTGTGTACAGCGCTGTGGGAAGAATCTCGAATGTGGACATCGCTGTTTCCTCAAATGCCATCCCGGCGACTGTGGGGATCCGGCGATGTGCAAAAAGATGATAACTCTTCATTGTTCTTGCAAGAGAATCAAGAAAGAAGTCTCTTGTGATGGAAGAGCTGGAAATGGACCAAAAGTCAAGTGCGATGAAGAGTGTCGCGTCATACAGAAAGAGAAGCAACGACAGGAGAACGAACGTAAAGCCGCTGAGGAGGCGATACGAAAGCAGCGGGAAGAAGAACGCAACGCTCACGAAGTCGAAAGAGTGCTGGGAGGGCGCAGGACCAAACGAGGGAAGAAGAAGGAGTTCGAGGATGGCATCGACTCCTCTGGAGGATTCAAGTTCGACATTGTGGCGTGGACACTGCTGGCGGCCGTGGCTCTAGTATTCGTTGGGATAGGTATCAAAGTGTGGTTTGATTCCTGAACATATTTTCCCCATCGACCGCATTATCGGTTGACGTAATTCGGTCGATGGGAACGATTTTGTCTTGAATAAAGATCATCATTTTCGGAAGATCCGGTGATATTTGACAATAAAACCATCTCTTGGTGAGCTCGGGTTGAACCTCGACGGGAAACGACAACGCGCGATTCAGAAACAATCAAAATACCGAATCATTAACACCTTATGGTGGAGATGGTATATTATCTTTTACTTTTATCAGCCTATATCTGGCTGATAAAAGTGGTTGGTTATTTCCGACTTCGAACTCGGCGGAATGCTGTCTCGTCTCTGAAATCTGAATTTCCACCCCCTCCTCCCCAGAGTTATAGATGAGATTCCAACGTCGTTGAGAAACAGGGTTCTTCACGGCCTTCCTTTTAATAAATATAGATTTATAATGGATATACAAAATGAATATAGACAAAAATACTCATAAAATATATTGGCGTGAGCCATTTCTTTTTCCTGGTTGACGCCTGGTTTGCACTCATTGCGAATTGCGACACACGAACGGCCGAGTCAGACCAAGAATGATGGATTGTCTCTGGATGTACTCTGCAAAAACACTGGACGGATTTCATGGAAGGGAGACTACGAGTGGATCGGATGTCATACTAATCTGAGAAGACGGAAATCGCTTGACTTCGAACTTGAAAGTAGCAGTGACTCAACCTGGATCAAATTCCCCTATATCGTGCCAGAATCTCATCCCGTAATACATTCGAATATCGATCAGCTTGTCGACTTGAAGAACGTGGGTGTTTTGTGAACGAAAGTAACTGGAAACTGATCGGGACTCAGTCAATTTATTCTCTAGGGTCTGGAATCGAATGATTTCCGGCTTCTCAAGATTTGTACTGCTTCTGGATCGAGTTTTAACGATTTTCCAGGAAACCCTCATCACGATGCGCGAAAACCGCACTATAGCGAAGCTCACTAGGCGAGGTATTCCTGTATTGGGAAATGCATTCCTCTTCCGACAGAAGCTTTGTGCGCTTCCGTTACACGATTGAATGTGGGGAAGCTCTAGATATCGTTATGAATTCGATTGCTATTCTCTCCCTGTATAACCAAACTCAAGCCGGAGATAAGACATTTTAATATTGCGGTTCGCGAATCAGAGAGCTTTTCCTGTGATCGGCGAGATATGGATTTGAAGATCAATCTCGTATCCGATTCACTCAATCACTATGAACCAGAGTCTCGATTCTGCGCCCTTAAGGTTTACGCCGGGGGAACGAGCCCCCGATGTCTCCCCCCTATAGTTACGCCACTGCTGTCCTCAGACTGCATATCCCTCTAATTATCGAGACATCTCTATTTGTGTACTCAGTCTTCTACCTAGTTACTATTTATCTGATGATCCGCTACTTCTACTTGGTATATTTCCCGTCGAAACGTCCGGCTCTTCTGGGATTCCTCTTCGATAGTTCCTTCCGATTTTCGTCGTCCTCATCGTTTTCGTCGGTGTTCGTTGACCTTCCAGGTGTATCCATAAATGCCGCGTTGAGATCCATCTTCTTTTTCCTTCCCGTATTTGCCCGTCCTTCATCTTATCTCGTCCGAACTCTTCTAACAATAGCGATAATTCATCGACTCCGTCATCCTCTCCATCTGACCTCATTGTTACGTTGAATTCATCCTGCTGGTTCTGTCCTGAGGTACTCGGCAACTCTTATCACTCGTTTCTGAAAGCCCAACCAGATCGTCATCGAATGGAACTGTTTCTACGTGCTCTTCCTCAAATGGATTATATGTACCAGCGGAGTTGCTAGCAATGAGCAGTGCACTGATGGCTTTTCTCATTTCCCAGCTGTACCAACCGGTATGAATCTTTTGGCAAGACTTCCGTAACAACTAGCGGCCTCCTGAATTTCTTTTGCGATTTAGAAGGTTCAATCGTCTGTGCCGGCAACCACGAAACGATAACAATGTCGCCTATTTTGTAACAATGTTGCCTATTTGTGGTCGTCGTTTCCCATCGTGATTCCAAGCGTATTCTTCTTGGCTTTTTTTCTGTCGTTTTTCTGATCTCTTCCCGAATTTCCTCGGCCGGTCTCCGCACTTTTTCTTGCATGTTTTCAACTACCTGCGCGAAATTGTCGATACGTGGCAGATATCCATGCAGCCCCTAGAAATGCCGATCCTTAATCCGACATAATCACCCCTGAATTTCCATACGCCAAGAATCTCTTCTCGAATCACTCCTCCCTCATCCGTCGACTTCGTTGCCTCGATTACCTCGAACTTCGTTAACCCGTCTATGACATGTTGTTTCCGATCCGCAGTGGTCCTATGTGATCGATGAACCCCTTTTTGAAAAGTTCGCCTTTCTGGCTTGATCGGATGGCAGAATCCTTCCCTTTTTCATGACTTGCTTTTGTAAAACAAACAATTTAGGCAGTTCTTCAAATGAAATTCCGCGTACTCCCTCATGTTTGGGAACCAGTAGTGCCTTCTGATCAATTCCAATGTTTTCCTTCTTCCGAAATAGCCCGCGTTTTCGTTCGCGATCACAATCATATATTCTCTAAGTGCTCTTGGAAGCACGAAAGTATTCCATTTCGTCTTGAGCTTCCCCTCTCTATCTCGATCCTCCATTATTTTGACCAGAAGTTCGTCGGTTATTTTGAACGAGGTTCCTCTCCCTGACCGTCCGCTCCTTAATCGGTTCATCAGTCGAGCTCCGCAATTTGCTTGACTACATTCGAATCAGACACGACCGTGAATTTTATTCCGAACAAATAATGTCTTTACCTTCCGATGCTCCATACAACCGCTAGTTGCTCAAGTTTTTTCGAGTGATAGTTTTGCTCTAATTGCGATAATTTTTTGCTGATCGCGTAAATCAGCCTCAATTCCCGTCGTCTCGTTGCATCAACATCGCGCCCAGGCCCACGATACTCGCATTACAATGCAATTCCATTTCTCTGTTTGGATCGAAACTTTCCAGGATCGGTTTCTCTGCCAGTCGTCTTTTCAACTTCTCGAACGCTTCGTCTCACTTTTCCGACCACTCGAACCACATTGTGAGCGGATGTGCGATCGTCGCATATCCTACAATGAATTTGCGGAAGAAACGTTGTAAGCCCGAGAAATCGTCGCACTTCGTGAACATTCATTGGCTCCAGAAATCGTTTTACCGCTTCCAATTTCCTCGTGACCGGCTGCACTCCATCCTTCGATATTCTGAATTCTAGGAACTAAACGGTTCTCATCAAGAATTGGCACTTGCTTAGCCTAACAGTCAAGCCCGCTTGTTTCAGCGCCTCCAACACCTTGTGGATTTGATCCAAATGCTCTTGATAATAGTCAGCTCCGGTAGTCAGGTCGTGTAGGTTCGGTTGTACCTGTTTTCCACCAGCGCCTTCTCTGACCTTCATCATCACCTCCTGAATCCGATAGTTTGATTTCACCTTCGGTGCGTTCAGCTTTCGATAGTCGATTACCATCCTGAAACTTCCGTCCGGCTTTTTCACTAACATGACTGGACTAGCATAACTTGCTTCCTACTCTTCGATCATTCCTGCCTCCTTCATCCGCTTGAGCATCTCCTGTAAAGTCTCCCGTTCTATCATCGAAAACCGAAAATTGTTTTTTTGAAGTGTACACGCATTTATTCATGGATAAATGGGGGGGGGAGTTATTTGGAATTTACAATGGACGCGATTCGCCACGGGTACAGACGCTGCAAACAACTTGATCTAGCTATCTCTCTGGCCGAAAAAAACAAAACCCTTCCGAGTATTACAATGTCGCAAGTCAAAGAGATCATCGAAAAAATCTTCTTTCCGAATTACTCTCCTGAGATATTTGATATCACAATCCCTTAACAATTCGGACACTAGAGGGAGTTCGATCGACCCCTTGTTTAATCCACACCTTTTCTCAACCCTCCGGATAAATCTCCTCTGTACGGCCACCAGAGTTTCCGAGTCCCTTTGGCTCAAGGCGTTCCATATCACGCTTCCATAGAGCAAAATCGGCACAACATGAGATCTGTACATTTTCAAGTATACAGTGGGCGAGCTAATGATAAATGATCGCATAATCCAGTTACATATCGCTGAAGTTTTCTTCACAACAGTTAGTGCTTGATGAGAGAAGTCTAAGGATGAGCTCATTACAACCCCAAGGTCCTTCATCGACTCTAGTTTCATCAGGGCCTCACCCCCAATGAAGTAATCGTGCGTCAGAGATCGCGATCCGATTCTCATGACTCCACACTTATTTGTTGATAGCGACAGACCCATTTTCTTGGTCCAGACATGGAAGTCATCCAAGGTCTCCTGAAGCAGCTCGCAGTCCTCACGGCCTCGTATAGCTTTGACCAACTTTATATCGTCAGCGTACACGAAAAAGCTGACCCTCTGACCAAGTATATGCTTCACCTGGTCCACAAACAGGAGAAAGAGGACGCTTCCTAAAACGGTGCCTTGCGGGCATCCCGTAGTCGCAAACCCGGTTCGAGAGAGGCAATCATTGACCTTCACATTGAACGAACTTTCGGATAGAAAATCCGAGATCCATCGCACGATTTTCGACCCCACACCCATCGTGGGAAGCACGGATATGAGGAGATCATGCGGCATTGTCTCAAAAGCAGAGCGAAAATCGGTATATACAACATCTACATCAACACATTTGTTCTTATGGAGTGCCAGCTGATTTAGAAAACCGAGGAGACAGTCCGTCGTCGACCTCTGCTTTCGGTATGCGAACTGCTGATGCGACAAAAGTTCCTGAGTCTCCGCATTTCCGAGTATCGCCTTGCACACCAGGCGTTCCATGGTTTTGCAGATTACTGAAGTCATAGACACCGGTCTTTTGTTTCTCGGATCCGTTCTCGAGCCTTTCTTATGTACAGGGGCAAGCCACGCCGTCCTGAAAGAAGCCGGCACTCTCCCCTCCTCCAATGAGCGTTGGAAGAGCATGCTCAGTGGGTATGATATTCCCAGAGCTGTCTCCCTGAAGAACATTGCCGGCAGAAGCTCTGGATTCATGCTGCGTTTCGGCTTCATTTCCCGCAGGCAGTTGTACACTGCCATTTCCGAAAGATCAACATCGTCGACCCTGCATATCCCGTTCGGAATGAGAACCGCATCGGGCACGGGGAGTTGAGTTCCTCCAACCTTGTAAGTCTCCTCAAAGATCCGACACAGGAGGTCAGCTTTCGCTTTGTCCTCGGTCACCGCATCAGCCCTCTCGTCCAGGAGAACGGCCAGATCATCCTTCAACTTGATCCGGGTGGACATGTAGTTGAAGAATCTCGATGTATCCGACGATGACGCAATATTCCGTTCAAGCAAACATCGCTGGCGCATCAGACATCTTGACAGCTGTCTCTGCAGTTTCCTCACTCTGCCGGTGTCCGACGCATCACATTCCGAAAGAGCCAGCTGGAGTCGTCGAACACAGCCCGCAATCGGTCGGTTCGTCGCGGAGTCCCTGATCGGTACATGTATTTCCACCAAGAAGTAGAGGTACTCTGTAAGCATTTTGTACATATCTTCTACATCTCTCGATCGTTCAAACATCTTCTTTTGGATCTTCTTCTTCTTCGTTCTTTGTTCTTCTTTTGGATCTACCCAATTCGCTCGAGCGACGACCGTTCCCGTGTCTACGCTCATTTCGCCACCTCCTCGATTTATGACAGGCAGTAAAACTTCTTCGGTTTGAATCTCGTAGATTGCCTCGATGTTGTTCGAAACGAATCAAGTTTCCATTCCGTCTGACTGGCTCCGTTCTCACGAAACACACCGATTTCGGTCGAACCTTCACGTGCTCTTTCGCTTTCATCTACACCCGTCGACTCTCCAACGCGTATAGCTTTTCGATTTCCAGGATGGCCAAAGTGTTTCCCAAATGCATGTCTTTCATTAGCGTGGCCGTGTCTTTGAAATCCTGGATGAGCTCGTCCGTGTCTTCATGCTCTCGCTTGATCACGAACGGTGCCACGCTATGATATTCTACCGCTTGCCGTTGCAACACTCGGTCCTTCAGATCTTCCTGCGTAGATCTGAGACGCCGTGTCAGCCTTTCTGCTCTAGCCACGAATATGTCTAATGATTCTCCTCGTTGCCGATAATCCAACACATATATACGTCGAAGAAATTCTTCGATGAAGAAAGGGAGCTCGACATGTTGGGATCGCTGAACAGAATGGAGTCACGATTCGATCAAGTCCACAAGATTGCCGGAAATTCCGATCTCCTGACTCCTCGCGATCTCTTCAACAGAGAATATCACTGTGTACTCTCGAACCATAAAGAAGACATCGACGAGGAGGAATTCAGAATCGAGAGAACCAGACTCCGAAGTTTAGTTGCATCTGCGAAATTCGAAAAAGGGAACGATTTCTAGAGGGCGTGCCACTCGATCTCTTCAATTTCATACAGAAATACGGACTCAGAACTTCGCTCGCTAATACATATCGTGATCTCAATTCGGATCTTCTTCACCATCGGCATCGGCGTGGCGAGTTGTGAGCGCAGCTTCTCCAAACTCAAGTTAATAAAAACCCATCTTCGGTCGACCATGGGCGCTCAGCGTCTCAACAGTCTTGCGATCCTTTCAATCGAGCACCAGTTGACGAACGAGTTGGATTTCGAAGGCGTCATTCAAAAGTTTGCAGAGAACGCTCGCCATTGCTCGTAGTCGGAGTTTCAGAGAACTACGGAACAAAACAGAACCTATGGAAGATAACAAACCAAAAAAAAGTCCCTCATAGTCCAAGAGTCCACGTCGCGAGGGATGGAAACCTTTCGTGGGCTAATTGTACTTGTACTCGGCGGCCTTGACGTTCTTGAACCTGAACTTCTGATCACATCGGAAAAACAGATTGATTCTGTGGACGAGCAATATGATCCGCGAAGTGCGACGTCAGAGAATAAAGTCGTCGTCTATGCTACTGAGTTTGAGAAATTCCAACCCCGGTAGCTTTCCGTGAGATTTTGCGAAAACACCAAGTACGGATAGGTTCTCAGAAACACAAAAACTCGATTTCAACCCTATTGCATTACCCTCCGCCAGTTTCAAAGGCGTCAGTTTCCATAAGATATGTCTAGACTTTTCCTTTGCACCTTGACCTCTCCCTCATCTGGAATTGCGACGATTAACGCCTTGTGTTTTAACATTTAGAAAAGCAGCCACGATGTATCGATTCTGCTTTCCATTCCTTCGGAGCCGCGCGTACGTTGTTTTTCTGCAATCATCAGCTCGAACCGGAGGGGTAGGTCACGCGAATCGGACTGTTATAGTGGAGTGATCCAAACCCAGTTCTCCACTTCAAGGAATGCGGCATCGAACCCTCGAATCTTGTGGAATGTGGAACATCGGCCGCCTTCTCTCCACTCGATGCAGAATCTCCTCGGAACAAAATGGCCGGAAATGGGGGAGGAGGACGCGTTTCCTCATCGAGGAGGGCTACACTCTCCCATTCGTGCTACGCGGTCAGCTAGTTCCTTTTTATTTATCTGAAAACATTAGTTCCGACCATATTCAGTATCGGAGTGGCTTTTTCTGAGGACCTACTGCCGGAAAAGAGTATTTTTGTGTAAAAAAATTCTACAAAAAGAGAGAGTTTGGTCAAAGAAGGCATCCGAATTTCCGTTAAGAGCTCTCCTCGTCCGAAAGAGAGACCGAGAGGGAACTTCGCGCGAAACTTTCATTTCTGTTCGTGCAAGCGCGAAGACTGCGCGGCTCAGGCTCGTCTGTTTTTTCTGGTTCAAGAAACTATCTTCGACGAGCCAAGGTGTGTTCATTTGAGATTCATCCTATAGACCAGCGTGAGTTAGGTTTCATTGGACTGATGCTGTTTCAACTCGACTCGTCAATTCTCAAATGTGATCGCTGTGGGCTGAAAGCCGTGATCGTCGACGTGCCAGTCATCCTCCGTGGATAGATGGGAGAATCTCAAGTTGTGTAGTGTGTTCAACGATGTTGATAATCGATGTGTGATCATTAATCTCTGTTCTCCTGTGTTCCTCAACGGTCTCGACTCTGCGATGTCGTGATTTGTGCCATTGATGTGGGATCCACAATGCTTGCTTGAAGCATCCATCTTACAAAAGCCTCCATTCACTGAATGCTCTAGATTTTATCAGAGCATCGATGTTCCGTTTCCCTCGGCTCGCGGTTCTAGTAGGCGGGGTCCCCAGGAAGGCGCACGTGTCGGTCTCATTCTCTAACCCTAGATTCATTATTACAGATGCTGGGAGACACGGAAGAAGTGGAAACTTTCGCATTCCAGGCTGATATTGCTCAGTTGATGTCCCTCATGATCAACACTCTCTATTCGAATAAAGAAATCTTCCTTCGACAACTGATCTCAAACGCCTCCGATGCGCTCGACAAGGTCAGCTCTGAGTCGTTCACCGACTCGTTGAGGTTGAATGCTCAGAAAGAGCTCAGGCTCATTTACCATCCGAGTCGACAACTCCGAACCCCTCGGCCGCGGTACAAAGATCGTGCTTGACCTGAAGGAGAACCAGACCGGATATTGCGACGAGCGAAAGATCAAGGAAATCATAAGGAAGCACTCGCAAATCATCGGCTATCCGATCAAGCACCTCGTTCAAAAGGAACGCGAAAAGGAGATCTCGGACGATGAAGCTGATGGCAAGAAGGAGAAGAAGGAAGGCGACATCGAACACGTCGGCGAGGCCGAGGATGCCGATAAGGAGGGCGGTGGCAAAAAGAGGAAGGAGGAGCCCATCAAGGAGAAGAAAACCGAGTATGAGGAGGTCAACGATACCAAGCCCATCTGGATGAGAAATCCCGCCGAGATCTCGCCCGAAGAGTACGGAGAGTTCTACAAGTCACTCACCAACGATCGGGAAGACCATCTGGCCATGAAGCACTTCGCTGTAGAGGGTCAGCATGGATTCAGTGCTCTGCTCTTCATTCCTGAGGCTCCCTTCGACTTGTCCGAGAATGAGAAGAAAAAGAACAACATCAACCTCTACTTTCGACGTGTGTTCATCGTCAACTGCGAGGATTTGATTCCCGAGTACCTGAACTTAATTCGGGGTGTCGTCATTTCCGAGGATCTGAACATCTCTCGTGGAATGCTCGAACAGAACAAGATCCTAAAAGTCATCCGGAAGAACCTCGTCAAGAAGTCTCTCGAGCTCTTCGAATCCTGCGCCGAGAACAAGGAAATGTACAACAAGTTCTACGAGCAATTCTCGAAAAACATCAAGTTTGGCTTCGTTGTGAATCCCCAGAACCGCAAAAAACTCGTCGATCTCCTCAGATACTACACCTCCGCCTCCGGAAACGAGACCTCTTCTATCAAGGACTACGTTAGCCGCATGAAGGAATACTTACATTAGTATGCGAGGTCTGAGCAGTTAGCATGGGTGATATTATGAGAGATAAGTGTCGTTTGAATAGAAGATTTGAAAGATGAGGAAAGTTTGCCTGGGAAATATGAGAGATACGGATGATTGGTTTGGGAGATGGTCAGAACCAAGCCTTCTAAAAGCTCTCCGGTTCGACTTCTGACTCTCCCCGAGACCGTTCTGACATCATCCCTGGTGGAATCAACTTCTGGCAGCATTTTGGGTTCAGGGCCCCGGGGCTACTTTTCCGGCTGAAATTAGGGCCCCGAGCGAAAAAAGTTTGCCGACCCCTGATATACATGATCGAACCTATTGATGAGTATTCCATTCAACGCAGAGCTGTGCGCCATGGGGATTTTCGATAGCGGCGGCGGCGGGCGAAAAAAGACACGGCGGCGACGTTCGCCAGGGCGCGCCGTGGCGGAGTGCCGCCCTCCTCCCATAGCGGCGTGCAGCGGAGGATGAGCCCCGCGCCCTTGTCGTAGGATACTGGAAATGCTCAACGGACGATGAACTTGGTGTGATGAACTTCAACATGGAGCTCTATTTGCCGGACAGAAATCTTGGGGGCCCGAGCCCCATTAGCCACCTCTCTGCCCACGCTACTGGGAGAACGCCCTCGATTTGTGCCCCTTCCGCCGGAAAATCAACCAGCGGCGCCTTGGCGGCGCGCTGGGGAAACTTGGAGGTGGCTGGCGGCGCAAATTCAAGTGCGGCGAGCCGGCGAATCCATGGCGCGGCGCACAGCTCTGCTGAGAACCTCGCCGCGCCGTCGTCGGCGGGATTGCCTGCGTGGGAGCCTTTGTGAGGTTCCTATTCTGGCTGGCCGATCGCTTCGGAAAATAAAAGTGTTTAATTATTAGAGCTAGGAGTTTCAGGCAAATGCCTAAAAAGACTAAAAATGCCTTTTATCCCGTTTCTTCCTTATTTTTGCCTATTCCTCTCCTGCACAATGCACAAGTCATTTTGCCTATTTTGAGTCCCTCTCATCATATTTTCCGGTGTCCAATTGTCCCGTTCTCATGAAACTTCAAATCGCTTCTTCTCAAACCCCCACCCGTCGGCCTGGTTCCGCAGTTTTCTCGCAATCAACGAAGCACATTCCGATTCAGTTTGCGCAGAATTGTGCACGAAGGGTACAAGTTGTGCCAATCTTGATACGATATTTTCGAGGATTTTTCGAAATCAAGTGAATTTCAAATAAAAAAAATTTGAAAGGGCCTGCCGGATAACATGAGAGCCAGCGGCTCCTTCTCAGGGATCGAAGTGCAAATGGTCAGATAGTGTGCGGGGTCCCTCAGAATACCGGAAACATCCACTCGTTTGCGCGCAGCTCTCCCGTGCTACCAGCTGGGAGACAAAACTCGAAAAAACAAAAAATGCTCATATCTCGAGAACGAGTAGAGCTACAGCGCCCGTAAAAAAACCAATATGAAGCTCTTGGTTAGGCCTATCGATTACTCTATCGACCGGGTCGCGGCCGCCCCTCTATCTATCAAAGACAACGAAGTTCTTGTTTGTTTACCTGGAACACGACGTCTGGCCACCTTGTGGTAAGTGGCGAAAAATACCTCCAAACATACCCTACTATCCTGACAAGTTTCGTCTCGGCGCGTGCGTGTGATCAGTTTCAACTAAACACCCGAACATAGGCGTCGGAGCGATTTTCACCCAGAAGTAGCCCAAAACTCGAAATAAACCAACTAGAAGTCATCGAATGAAGCGAACTCGATATAAACCCAGCTGTGGAAGACGGTGAGAAAACTCAGAAGATGCTGGAGCATAGTTTCCCGACACTAAGAAAGGGAGTTTATTCTCATTCCGCTTGAGAGGGACCAGCCATTTCATCGTCACTTTCAGCTTCAGACTCACTATCCCGCGGCACGAAGAGGTCGGTGAGATGGTCCGCTGGACGGTGAATCAAGGGCTGCCACCTTGCGTGAGAGAGGTAGGAGACGACAGTTGCCACGTGCGAGCAACAACCGACCGTCCTGGCTCCATTTTTGCATTCGCAGTAGTACCGCTTGATTCCTTCGACGCTATTTCTTCCCGGCTCGTAGTCGACGTAAACCCAATACTCGACGCTCTCAGTGTCGAGATCGGATGTCCACACGGATGATCGTTGGTTTCACTCTGACGCATCTCATTGGAACTTCATCGTTGGCGTCCATGATCTCCGCCAGGTAGGATCGCGCCATCCGGAGCTGATACGGTCCTGAGGTAAACATGAGCAGATTGGATTCCGTCATTATTGGGAAGTCCGTCAAGTCGCTCGCGAGAATGCTTTGAAAGGTTGAGGGTCTCCGATTCCAGCGTTCGGCGTCGACCTCCTCCCCAAGTGTGTTGCGAAGCGAGCTTCGACTTTCCATGTAATCCAATAGTTCGTCAGTCGCGCTGTCTTCGGTCCCTAGTCGCTTTCCGTACGTGTTCCGGAGGAAACCAATGATTTTGCACATCATCGGCATCTTCGGGAGCATTTTATTGTCCACTGTATGCTTGAGAAGCTTGAACTTGCCCCAAAGAAGTCCGTGGACTGCTTCAACCACCCATCGTACCTTCGTGACGCGACGCGACTCGTTGGCCTCTTCTGTTGGGAGCTGTTTCCGCTTGTTCAACATTGCCGGCATCAAGACTTTGAAGCCCAGATCGGTCATGAAGTCCTTGGCGGTGCTGAAACCCCTGTCGACGATGAGAACGTCGCCGTCTCTCAACAGATTCCGTAGACTAGAGTTCTTCAGAACCTGTTTGACGATCGTGGCGTCGTTTTCTTTGGCAGCATACGGAACGGCAAGATCCACGATGAAGCCATTGGTGGTACACACCGTGAACGGTTTGCATAATGGTACCTTCTTCTGACCCGAATGAGACCTTCTCTGGTATGGATTATTCGAGCTCTTTTGGTGCCTCACGTACGTTCCGTCCAGAATGAGAGCTACCTGGTCATCCCTCAGATGCAGGATTTTCTTCGCGCAGGGAGAAGTGTTGTCGAGTAAATCCTGGCGAGATATGCTTTGAGGCCCGAAATCTTCCAGAATGGAGCCCTCGAACGCTGCTATCACACTTCGAAACCTGTCTGATATTACTTTCTTATGTGGCAATTTGAAGTTCGCCGCTACGTGCTCGTCCGAATTGCCAGCCCTCAGTTTATATCGAGTTCGCTTCATTCGATGACTTCTAGTTGGTTTATTTCGAGTTTTGGGCTACTTCTGGGTGAAAATCGCTCGGACGCCTATGTTCGGGTGTTTAGTTGAAACTGATCACACGCACGCGCCGAGACGAAACTTGTCAGGATAGTAGGGTATGTTTGGAGGTATTTTTCGCCACTTACCACAAGGTGGCCAGACGTCGTGTTCCAGGTAAACAAACAAGAACTTCGTTGTCTTTGATAGATAGAGGGGCGGCCGCGACCCGGTCGATAGAGTAATCGATAGGCCTAACCAAGAGCTTCATATTGGTTTTTTTACGGGCGCTGTAGCTCCACTCGTTCTCGAGATATGAGCATTTTTTGTTTTTTCGAGTTTTGTCCCCCAGCTGGTAGCACGGGAGAGCTGCGCGCAAACGAGTGGATGTTTCCGGTATTCTGAGGGACCCCGCACACTATCTGACCATTTGCACTTCGATCCCTGAGAAGGAGCCGTTATCCGGCAGGCCTTTTTGACGATTTCAATTTTTTTTCCCAGCTTTGACGAACCTTATCGGGATTGGATTTCAAGGGCCACAAGCCATGAGTTTCCTCAATCTTATCTTTCAGAGGAGTGGTCTGGTCGGTACACGTAGAACCAGTTATTTTGATACCATCGAATAGATTAATTGCTGGTAAAAAAGTACCCACTCAAATGCATTCTTTACACGCTAAGTAGCTGATCGAATGACCTTCCTTACCCGCGTCGTACTTAGTTCCCGAGAGGCTTGATGATTGGCCAAAAAAATGCTGAAAATCATCCTTGTCGAAAAGCTCGGAGGAACCATCAATTACGACATAGGCTTCCTGAATGCACGGTATTCGCTGCGGGGGCCCACATGTGCCGAGGAGGACGATCAGTGTGAATTTGCAAATCTGGGGCTCGAGTCCTGTTTTTGACGACCGAAAATTATTCGCGGTAATCACTAGGTTCGCGGAATATTTCTCTTGGGAACCCTAGGGTTCTGCGGAACCCCGATTGGGAAACGCTGCCGTAAGGTATACGCTGTCCTTGACCTGTTAGCGAAATCCGGTCCTGGATACGCGATTCGGTACTGTTGCGGTAGGCTCCCGAGTAGCGGCGGCGCAGATCCAAACAGCGCCGACACTGGGAAACTGGGCGGCGGCGTATTCCGAAAAAATTGTTTCAACAGACACCCGACACCGATCTAGCTGAAACACCCCAGCCGGCATTCGATCCCAATTAATTCAATTGTATCAAAGCGCGGATGGATTCAAAGGAAACCGCGCTGAGAAAGTTCTAAAAAGCTCTCCAATCGGGAGAGGAGGAAAATGAAAGACATAGCTGGATGTTAGATACGGAGATCACTCTTGTGTAGATTCAGATACAAGCGGTCGCAGCTCGCTGCGAAAACCGACTATGCCTCGAATAAAAGAGTAGTTGTGGCAGCTCACGTGTATTCTCCAGTCTTACAAGTGGTGGAGATCAGTGAGCGCTCCCCGCACCTCAATGCAGCGGAATCCCCCGGAAGAGAAGCGCGCACGGCGCGAAGCCGAGAAATTGGCGGGCTCCAGCAAACATCAAGATCCAGCACGCAGCGCCAACGAGGGCAACCCGGAGTTGCCCGGGCCCTCCAGATCCAGCAGTCAGCCGCAAGATCCCGCACCTATACCAAGAGGTCCAGCAGTTCCAGCGAAAACAGAAGCGATCAACCGCACACCGGAAGTCGAGGCCGAACCCTCACGAGGCCTAACCACCGGACCACGTGCGGAGACCCAGCCTGGTGCACGACAACCCAGCTACGCCGCTCCAGCAGCAGTACTACGCTCCCGCAGCAAGACCGATAGTTCCAGCAATCGAACCACCAGCTCCCGCCAACTCCCCAGCTCCCGCCACCAACACTCGACAGCCGACACTCAACATCGATCCGGCCGGTATGTCCAATGATGAGTTATTAGCACTCCTCCTAAAACTCCAGCTCCAGCTTACCGATCAAGCCGCGAAAGAGAAGAAACTCGACTACCCAGAGTTCAATGGATCCTCGGACGCAGCCGCATAGCTGCGATCTTTCAACCGCACGGCGGCATTCAACCATGCGGACGGCAAAGCCAAGCTCAGGCGAGTACCATTCTCCCTGGTCGGCGACGCAGTAAAGTGGTACGAACGATCCGGCGCCAAGTGGGCACAGTGGGAAGGATTCGAAGTCGAATTCGAGGAACGATTCGTCGAAAAGGCCGCGAAGCGGCAGAGAGCGATCCAGCAGCTAGATTCCCTCCAGAAGGAGGAAGCTTCGCGATATCTACCTCACTACGAAAGAGTGCTCCACCTTTGCCAAGACTACGATCCCGCCATGCCAGAAGACCGCATCATCGACAGATGCATTCAAACGCTCCAGCCGGCAGACATCAGAACAATAGCCATGATCAAGCGCAAGACGTTAGCTGAGCTAAGAGGCCATCTAGCTTGGTTAGACCGCACGATCCCGCAATCTAACCGGTGTTCTCTTTGTCGGTGAGCTTCCTGGCTAGCTCTCTCGCTTCGTCTACGTTCCGCTGTAGCTTCTCTGCGTAGTCGTTTGCAGTGACGGTTTTCAAGATCGGTGGGGCTGGAAGCGTTGTGTCGAAGATCGTGGTGGCTTCTCTGCCGTGTACTAGAAAGAACGGGGAGAATTTTGTAGATGTTTGCGGGGCTGAATTATAAGCCTGGACGATGAATGGTAGATAATCGTCCCAGTCGGACTTATTTTCGTTGATGAATTTGCTTAGCCCATCTGCCAGTGTGCGGTGTGACCGTTCGGTGAGTCCGTTGGTCGCCGGTGTTGAGACGCAGAGACTCGTAGAGATTTCTGCGGTCGAACAGATCGTTGAAACTTGGAGTCGGTACAAAAATAAGAATCCTACCCCAGTGAAACCATCACAGTGAGGAAACCCCGAATGGTATCTTCATAAGGAACTCAGTCCTCATTAATTACAAGGATTCATCAGAGACCCACTGGGGGTCTACTGAAACCACAGAAGCTCATCATAGGGTTGCTCTAGGTAGACGCTAGGTATGCAGTATCCCTTTCTCATAGAGATCCCATATAAACCAGTACTCATTCAATAAACCTTACTGTTCACCTACTACTCGTACGTGTCTCACTGAAAGTCCGGTTTGTGAGTGTCTGTGCCTGTGCATGATCAAAAAGGAGTTGCGAGCTAGTGAGCATCGGGAAAACACGATTTTTCCCTCAAGAGCCGGGTGGTAAGCCGATGTCCTCTTGTGCCAAGTGCCGCACCTGTCGTTCACAAGCTTGACCGTTTCCGACATGAAGACTTTTCCTTGATCGCTGATTAGCACCCTCGGGGTCCCGTGCTGTAGGATCACATTCTCCACCAGGAAGTTCGCCACGTGCTCTGCCGATCCGTCTGGAAGAGCCTTGGCGATCAAATATTTCGTTAGATGACATATTGCGGTGGCAATGACGCGGTTACCCCTGTTCGTTGCGTTGAATGATACGAGGTCGATGCCGATCGTATGAAATGGCGCGTCTGGAGTTTCGACGTGTTGTAGTTGACCTGCTTTTTCCGGATTTGCTTTCCTCTGCTGGCATGCTCTACACTTTTTGACGAATGATTCGGTGTCGCGGTATGCCGATGGCCAGTAGTACTTTTGGCTGAGTTTTCCGTATGTTTCGGCGATCCCCAGATGTCCGGATTCCTTCGCGGAGTGGGCGGCCTCTAACACTTCGTTTCTGAGGGCTTTTGGAACAACTAGCAGTAAATTCTCACCCGTCGTCGAGAAATTCCTCTTGTAAAGCATGCCTGTCACCGTTTCGAATGTGCAGGAGCGTTTGGCGAGGTCTCTTGTTTTTTTGAGGGATGGATCTTCCTGCTGGGCCTGTGAGATTGACTGGAGCGTGATCGTATTTATTCTTGGCGTGTCGGGACTCGTCTCGGTTCGCCCGAAATTCGATTCTGAGTCAGTTGAGATTGATCGTAAATTTCCGTTTTTATCCGTGTCTTCTTGGTTCTCGTTCGCTGTTCCAGGTGGAGTTGGGTATCTCGAGAGACAGTCGGCGTCTAGATGTTTTCTTCCCTGCTTATAAACGACGGTTATTTCGTATTCTTGTAATTGTAACGCCCATCTGGCCAGTCGTCCCGTGAGACTTCTCGATGTCATCAGCCAACACAGTGCGTGGTGATCTGATACCACGGTCACCGGTCTGCCATGAACGTATGGTCGGAACTTTTTGACGGCCCAAACGACCGCGAGACCCTCCTGGTCGGTGGTTGAATACCGTGATTCTGCGCTCGAGAGTGTTCTTCTAACGTTGTGCCGAATATGCAGAGGTCGTCCAGATACACCAGGCAGTGCTTCCATTCATGTCCGCGTAGCACGTTGTTCATTAGGCGCTCGAAGGTGGCGGGTCCGTTGGACAGCCCGAAGGGTAGTACCTCGAACTCAAACAGACCGTCCGGTGTTGCGAAAGCTGTTTTCTCCTTGTCTCTTTCCTCGAGCGGGCATTGGAAGTAACCGGATTTTAGATCGAGAGAAGAGAAATAATTAGCTCCCGCCCGACAGTCCAATGCGTCGTCGATTCGAGGTAGCGGGTATCCGTCCCGCTTCGTAACCTTGTTTAGCTCCCGGTAGTCCACGCAAAATCTCGTTTCTCCGTTTTTCTTCTTGACCAACACGACGGGGCTGCACCATGGACTCGCCGACGGTCGGACTGTCCCCTGGTTTTCCATTTTCTTCACCTCGGATGCGATGTAATCTCTTTCAGCGGGTGAGTATCGTCTCGCGTAGCGGGCTCTCACTGGTGCATGGTCCTCCGTGTTGATTCGGTGCGAGATCAAGTGTGTTTGTCGTGGTGGATCGTCTTTCCTTGGCAGTAGTGCTGGGAACTCGGCTATGATGTTTCTGATTCTTCGGCGTTCGGCTGGCTGTACCTCTTTGTTGATGGCGGAGTCGACCTCTTTGGCTGCGTGTTCTAAGCTTGACGGTTCCGGTTGTTTGGGAGCAGGTTTCTCCAACGTTCCGATCGCGGCGATGATAGCTTTCTCTTTTTCGTTTGCTAGTGGTGATGCGTCGGCTACGTGCATCCCCTTTGGTACCACGATTCGAGAATCTGAATGATTTTCGACCCACGTGGTTGTCGCGTTGCGGCTGATGTCGACGATTGCCATTGGGGTACACAGGTTTTTCTTTCCTAGTAAGGCTGCAACCGGCTGGAGGACGAATGCGCCACCGGATACCGGGGTCATCTGTTCACATCTTACTACAGTGAAGTCTCGCTAACTTAGACTTCCCTAACTTAGAAACCTTCACTAACTTGTTACTTAGAACGAATTCAGCGAACGTTTCTGTAACTTGTAGCATAGGCCCAATGTTAATCCTCGTTTATAACTTAGAAAACCTCTTCTATGTTATAACTTGGAGTCATTTTCTCCCCCAACTTGGAACGAGAAACAGTCATGCAATCACCAAAAGGGTGGAAATCAAAACTAATCAGCGGAGCAGCGACTTCTTTCCCATTATGTTTCCACCATGATCCGTGCTCGAGGACTCGCCCGTGCGTGTGTCCCCGAAAAACTCGGTGTCGATACAGTTATAGTTCACGATTGCTTCCGTGATGGTTTAACTCTCGCAGAGTTTGTGGAGGCGGACGGCAATCTTTTCACGGTCGAAGACAGTGAGCTCAAGGAAGAGAACAAAAGCAATGATTCGACTGAGGACGAAACTGATGCGGATGTCGGTGTGACAGACTCTGAAGATCTCAAAGCTCTCGCGACGTTAATCAATCATTGTTCCTAAAGAGGAAACATTGTTCCGGATGCGAACCGAGCTTTTCAAAAATACAGGAATATGGTCATGGCCAACTTTTCGAGAGAAAAAAGCAGAGACATTGTTTCTCATTTTCCGGCGGCCAAGCCATGACTTTTTCGGTTCGTTCGTTTGCTCTTAACATAAGTAAACATGAAGATGTGTTAGCTCTTCCAGTTGCCACAGGAAGGCATTTTCTCATTCGTCTCCATAATCATATTCCACCTTCAAGGATGATCGCGATGCACCGCTGACTTCAATCTTTTCATTTCATACTCAATAGACCCCTGGGGAGGCGCCTCGGGATTCTGTCTTCTCTAACTTATAACTTAGAAAAAAAAATTGAAATGCTACTCCCGAAAATTCTAAGTTAGCGAGACTACACTGTACTTCTAGTTGTATTTGCCGTGCCTCGCGTGGTTCTATTGCTACAGAGACTTTAGCTATCAACTAAGTTTCTGCTATCGGCCTGCCGTTCTCTGCGATACATGTCTCCGGCTCCAGTGTATCGACCGTTTTACTTTCGAGAGCTTCTCCGCTAAGAACTGTTTCTGAAAATTTGATATGGTTGATCGAATTTCTGTTCGTCCCGTTTTCGAGTTCTCTGAGACCGGCGATTTCTCGGTCGTTCTGAAAGACTATTCTTTTTCGCTTGAGATCAATTAACGCACCGTGCGCTTCCCAGAAATCTAACCCCAGAATTATTGGTGTGTCTAGAGAATCGATGACTGCGAACTCGCACGGGAACCACTTGCTAGAGCTTTTATTAAATTTAATGGAAAATGTGCAGGAGCTGTTCACTTTGACCCTGGAACCGTCGGCCATGTACACGCAGTTGAACGGCAGTTTTTGCCTGGCTAGATCGGTATAGCTAGAGCTAAATTGTACATGTTTTGGAATAAAGCTGGATCTAACTGCTGACACCGAGGCACCTAGGTCTACAAGCGCGTATGCTGGATCCCTATCTCTAAAGTACACTATTACTCGGTTCCCGTCGTGTCCACCTGTGCTGGTACACGTTCTTTCTAGTACACGGCAGAGAAGCCACCACGATCTTCGACACAACGCTCCCAGCCCCACCGATCTTGAAAACCGTCCCTGCAAACGACTACGCAGAGAAGCTACAGCGGAACGTAGACGAAGCGAGAGAGCTAACCAGGAAGCTCGCCGACAAAGAGAAGGACAGCAACAAGACTCGCTACGACGCAGACAGACAGACCACCACGTCGTCAAAGTCGGCGATCGGGTCCTGCTCAGCGTACCGCTCCGGAAGGTCGGACAATCGGACAAACTACAGAAAAAATTTTCGGACCATTCAGAATCACCGAACAAAAGGGGCCAGAAACCTTCGAAATCATTATCGAACCCGGAGCAGATCCAGCCAGATCCGGAACAAAACCGCAAGTCGTCCACTCGTCCAGACTCAAACGGTTTATCGACGAAGAAACGATCCAGCCTGATCCCGCGGAGGGAACGATCCAGCACGACCCAGCTGAAGAAACGATCCAGCCTGCACACCCCGACTAGCGAAGTTCCACCAAACCCAACGGAACCAAGATACCCGACTAGAGACCGAAGACGCCCGGAATACCTGAATGAATTCATAGGCTAGATAGCAGAACCGGGTCGGTTCTTTTCTAGGAGGGGGGTTGTGTGGGAATGCAACTAGCAATTAGACAAACTCAAAAAGCGGCACTGGAGAGAAGCCAAAGTCGCGTAGCTCAGAAGTAACCACGAATCTCCGGAAGGTGTCGTGGGAATGTAGCTAGTTAGAAAGCGCCAGCAGATGTTCCCAATTAGCCATGTTGTCTTAACAGACACCCGACACCGATCTAGCTGAAACACCCCAGCCGGTATTCGATCCCAATTAATTCGATTGTATCAAAGCGCGGATGGATTCAAAAGAAACCGCGCTGAGAAAGTTCTAAAAAGCTCTCCAATCGGGAGAGGAGGAAAATGAAAGACATAGCTGGAAGTTAGATACGGAGATCACTCTTGTGTAGATTCAGATACAAGCGGTCGCAGCTCGCTGCGAAAACCAACTGTGCCTCGAATAAAAGAGTAGTTGTAGCAGCTCCTTCACGTGTATTCTCCAGTCTTACAAGTGGTCCAAGTATAACCGCTAAGGGTAGGATGGTGTTCCATCACGACAGGGACGATCACGGTGCTGGCCATTCAAGATCTCATCCGTATATCTCGGGTTTCGAACATTGCATTCTGTCAGAAGAACCTGCTTGTACGGGGATTTGAGCGGAAGTATTTGCAGTGCTGAGTATAGTTCTGTATATCTATCTGTACGACGTCCCTTCGTGATCCGTCGAAAAACTCTATTCTGTAATTTTGCAATCGGATCCAGAGTGGTCTGAAACGCTGAGTAGAACGCAAGGATCCCGTATCTCAAATGGGACTCGAAAAGAGCCCTGTAGACAACCAAACACGATTTTCTATCGATTACGCGGCTTAGTTTTGTTAAAGTGGCGGCGGCGGCGACATGTAGTTTCACAAGTAGATTTTCCGAATGAGGTCGCCATTCTAGTTTTTCGTCTACGATGACACCCACGTATCGCGCTTCAGTTACATTTCGAATCTGCTCACAATCGCAAGACTCAACTTGCGAAAGTGAGTCGCACCATTTGGCTACATCACTCTCAATCATGACCCAGTCGATTCTGCTGCGGATACCAAACAGCAAGCAGGTATCTTCCGCAAAGCCAAGGAAGGCAACGGTATCATTGCTCTTGCATAGTAGATCATTGATAAAAATTGCAAAGAGCGTTGCGCTCAAAGAACCACCCTGGGGGACTCCACAGGTTACGTCTCTGGATTCCGAGAAAGCACCTCTTCCACATCGAAGCTTTTGAGTCCGATCGTTAAGGTAGCTCTTGAGAAGTTGAAGAGCCTTGCCCGTTATACCCATACACCTCAACTTTCCAAGCAGTCTGTTATGGGGAACACATTCAAATGCAGAGGTGTAATTTAACATGACTGCAAGCGGCACTCTCTTCTCTTCCCAAGACTCAAGCACGAATTTTCGAAGGAACAGTATAGCATCCTGGGTGGATTTGCCCCTTCTAAACCCATACTGCTGGTCGTGGAGAAGCCCATTCCCCTCAAGATGGCGCGTCAAGCATCCCGCTATCAGTTTCTCGAGGATTTTGTTGAAGGTGCTCAGCAATGATATAGGTCTGGAATTCTGCAATTGCCAGTCCCCTTAACAGGAATGTCAAGCTACTGGCCTGCACTTGGCGGTCTTCAACCTAATTGGAAAACCCCCATGATATTTCTGGCAAGGTTGACTACTTCGTTCAAACTCTCGACTCGAGAAGCATGCAGTCCGCAGGCATTCTGATCTTTAGTTCGATGTCAAAAAGCTTGAACATTGATTTGTGTTCCAGAACGAGTGGTTCGACGCGCTGTTTCCGATTGCGAGAAGATTGTCCCTGACATTCGTGGATCGGCGACGAGGAGAGAAGACCGACCTATGCCGCATTTGATTCAGCAGACAACGAAACGAGAATTTTTCGAAGTATCCGGCCACCGTTCCACCGAATCTGAGGCAGAAGATACTCTATGAAAGAAAGCGATGCGAAGCCCGCAAAGCGTCGCTGGAAGTTCGTGGGTCGGAGCCCTTCTGGCTGGCTGAATTTGATTGCTTTTTTCGCGGTTTTCTATTTCGTGACGTTTACATTCCTCGTCATGTCCCTGGTCTTGTTCCTCCAGAGTCTCCATTCTCAATACCCCTACGTAACCTTCTCACACGGCGGGACGATTGGCCCTGGTGTGTCCAAATTGCCAAGGCCCAGGAACAGCGACGAGGTGTCGAGATATGAAGTGATGACCTACAACCCGGAAGTGAGCCAGAGCTACGTGATGTACCGCGACCACCTCCTACGTTGCCTACCACCGGACGAAGAGAAGTCGGATAAGAAATTCAAAGGACTGAAATGCACTTTGAAGAAAATCGATCAAGATATAAATTCGACGAACTGGTTCAACTGGAGAGATTGTAAGGAGGAGACGTTCAAGGATTGCGACCCGTGTTCGCAATGCGATGATTTTGGCTATTCGAGCGACAAACCCTGTTTCGCCATAGGAGCAAACCGGGTACTGAACTGGCGTCCCAGCTCCTATGAGAAAGCGAATTTGCCGTCGGACATGCCGGATTTCTTGAAAAAGATCTACTCTCCGAAGTGCGTATACGTGACGTGCGATGGAGATTTCCAAGAGATCGAGCACAGAGAGGACAACGTAAAAAATATTGCTGAAATCACATATTTACCAAATAACTGTATACCGGTGTCCGTTTTTAATGATTTCTTCAACCAGACTTGTCAAGCGAAATCTGTGCGAGTGAGCTTCAAAATACCGGCCAACATTCCTGTAATGGTGCGTTGTCGTTTGTGGGCAAAGAACGTTGAATATGACTACCGCTATCGTCTGGGAACCACCACATTTGCGATCAAAATGAACGGAGGCAAGATTTTGGGTTGAAGACCACAAGACTACTTCTCTTTACGAAACGTTGACCATCTCTACAACGTTCTACGGACACGCTTCAGTTAGATAACCCGCATTGGGACGGACGGAAGCAAGCACCTCCAAGCCCTCACTTGTAAGGCTCCATCCAAGAAATCGGGAGCTCTAGATTCTTCAGTGTTTCGTTGTGATGTTGACCCCATGCAAGATGACATGTCGGTCCGGACCCTACTTTAGAAATTAAAAACACAGCGATCGTTGGAATTGTGTAATTTTTATTCATTTACCATTCAGACTTGAGATCAGAGTCGGTCTGGATAAGACCTGCACAATTGTGAAGTATACAGTGACCAACAACTATTGGCTCCTTGTGTGGGGGAAGCAGTGGCCTAAATGACAGTATCAGCACTTTAACTTTGCGAAAGTAGCACCTGTCAGTTGAGTAGAAATTTGAGCTCTTTAAAGTAGGCGAGACGAAAACCGGCGGTGAAACCGATGTCTTTCTGAATATTGAAACGCAGCCGATATCTGGAGTATCCTGGGCTCCTGTGTGACGCTGATCAGCGAGATAGGCACAACTCCTACGACTAGAAGTAGGAAGAGACCTCTCTTCTCAGAGTTGAACATTATGAAAAACTGTTACGGACGTAGCCTAACGAACGTTTTATAGCTTTTTTGGTTTGTTTCTCCTCTAGACTTGGTGTTGACTCCTGAGACGCATCAGGAGCTGCATAAATAGGAATGATTCTACTAGTCGTCGAGGGAAACGTCAACAAACTCCTTTTTCGACTTCTTCGGAGTTGAACTGAGAGCTTCCTCGATGTCTTTCAGTTTCTCCGGTAATGACGAAACCGAAGAGGCGATCGATGAACATTGCGATATTGAACAATCAAAACTCGCAAGATACGAGTCGGATCCTAGCTGAGACTGCGAGTAGCCCTCGTCCGTAAGCTGCCCCATCGAACCTTCCAGCAATCGTCCGATGGTTTGATCACAGAGATCTGAAATATGAGAGCGAATTAAGATGACTTCTCGTCCACGAGGATTAAGTTGGCGGATTGTTGAGAGTTGAAGAAATCGACTTCGCGTAGATTCCAAGAGAAACTTACCTCCGGAGGTGCTGCTTGACGGCGTTAGTTGTTGGAAGCCTGAATCTCGGAATTTACGCTCGATGTCGAGTTCCAAACGAGTCTTCCGACGTTCGTGAATCTCTGACGAAATGATCTCGAGCGCGTGCAGCGCTTCGTTATATTGCTCTTTTGATCGCGCCACGTTTTTCCGTTTCTCTTCGATTCTGCGACAAAGAACGGGCCAATTTTAAATTCAAAATTGAGAGCCTATTCCGGTCGGGTCAGAGATGTTTTCGATCGGAACGACGCTTTTATTGTGACGTCGACAATAGCAAAGAGCCTACCTGGCTTTGATCTCCTCAAGGCTACGCTCAAAGCGGTCCTTGGCTTCGAAGTATGTTCTACTTTTTTTGATTTCAGACTTTAACTTCTCCTCCATGCACTTGACACACTCCTCCGCCTCTTTGAAAACAGCAGCTCGCCGTCGGTGCTCCCTCTGACTTTCAACCATTTGAGTTTTTGCGACGGTCACCTGTAATCCACGTTCAGTCAGTCGAGTCAGAACGGAGAGTTTGGAGGCTGTTCATAATTGAAGGGAATGACAACTGAGTGTTGGTCTGGTGAACTTGGAAAGTTTCCCGGAAGTGTCTTTAAGCAGCCACGGAAGGAGTACGTTGTTTACAGGAACCTTCGAACGCCTTGGTAACAGCTCTAACCTTTTCCGTCGCATGATTCAACATTTCCTGCCATGCTGTATCGAAAGCCCATTCGGTTTGCTTGCTCAAGAATCGCTCCTCAGCGAGAGCGATCGTCTCGGTTGCGGCTTGGTGTATCTCCGACGCTCTTTGGTACTGTATTGCGGCCTTTTGACATTCCTGTTGAGCTCCATGAGCGCGATATTTCGCTTCGTAGTAGGGTCTGGCAGCCTCGATCGCTTTATCTGTGGAGGAGACAAGCGGAAACATTTAATCGAGTCGTTTTCCATCCTGTTCACTGTTCCAAACAAACCACCGATACGCTAGTTCCGCGCACAGGCTCACTCCCTGCGTCGCTATCGAACTTCGTTTAAACCACAGAGGAGTTTCTGAAAAGCTGAAGGCTAAACGAGGTCTAGATATTGCTATGTTTGCTCAAGGTGCGGGATTCACTCACCTAGTTTCTTCTTAAGTATATTAAGCCTTTGTGTGGACACTGAGAGGGTGTGGCGAAAGTGCGCGTTGGCTTCGTCAAGCTCAACCTCGAGTCGATTGATCTCGTCCGTACATGAGTTCAGCTTCTCTAGTTGAATCTGCAAAGGAACGAAGAATGAGGAATCTGAGACAAGAAAATTTCACGGAAGCTGACTTTATTGATTTAGGACCCAAGACGCGGCTTCTCATTGTGTATCGTTAAGCGTGACGTAACAGAGAAGCGGTTGGCTGCTTCAGCGAGCGATCACGATGTCCGGTTAAAAAAGTGAATCGCTTGTTAGTAGCTAGTTGCGTGTTCACGCAAGGAGCTTGAACGGCGCATTGAATGAGAGTCGGCCTACATTGTCTATCTTTCCGTGGCCAGAGGTCATTGCACCACTGGCCCAGTCTTCAATGGACCTCGTTGATTCCTCAGCGTAGCGCTTGGGCGTTCGTCTGTTTGAAAGTTCGTCGTCTAAGCGCTGTTGCCTGCGCTGACCTCTTTGAATATCTTTCAAAGACACCCCTCTGAATGCCGGCATCCCGATGACATCTCATCCAACAGTATAAATACCTCGGCAAAGCTTCCACAGCGATCTCAGTGTCACTAATGTGTAGCTGCACTAGAGTGCATGACCCGAGATGGAACTGAGACAGACCGGATGGAAGACTGCGGGTGCCTGAGGCTAACTCAAAACGGAAGAAGATAAAAAATTTTGATGGTTTCCCGCCAAGCGGGGAGGTTGGTGGACGTTCACCTTGAACTTTGGCCATGAACCACCCTCAGCGAAAGCGCGTCGATGATGACAAGAGCGCTCAGAGCTACCGTTCGACTAGAGCGGGTATTACGTAGATGCTCACATATCTGGGTGCCTCGTGGCCACTAATTGTATCGCTTCTGACGTGAGCAGTCCCGTTCAACTTCACATTTTTTGATCCGTTGACGTGATTCCGCCGCGCGTGATAAACCGATGAATATTTTTTATTCGTCAAATCTCAGTTCCGGATCCATCATTCTTCGTTATCACTCCAAAACCGCAACACCGATAAGAGTTAACATAACCCACAAATAAACATTGATTGCGGAGTTTATGGCTCGGTGGTCGCGGCGTCCTGATCGATCATCAAGACTACTCGCTGATAGCTACGCCTCGAACATTGTGTGGAGTCATCCACTGAAACTATCCCCGCAAGCCATGCTCTTCTACGTCGTCGGCAACCGTCATACCCACTTTAGTAATTTTTTTTAAGGGAGTTCTTCGGATGAAACTTCCGCGGAAATTCCGAGCTACCCAACGATCGCCTTCTACCGCTCCAGTCTCGCCTGAATTCAATCGGTAACTTACAAATTATCTATTCGTTTCTTCTTGAAAGTCCGACAGTCGTCAGGGATGCTCCAAGTCGCACTCGCTTATGCACAGACTTTGCGGTCGGCTATCGCTGCCAAGTTTGTCGAGTCAAATGCAATTGTTTCAAAACGACAAAGAGCCACCGTCAAACTACAGCGTCCGCCGTTTCGGTACTCGATTTCTTGGGCTGATTCCACGACTTGCAAAATGAGCGGATTCCGGCCGAGCTTCGCGGAACGGACTTCGTCTCATTGTATATGTATCCAACGTTATCAGTTTGGGTGAGCCGCTCCAAACAATAGCTTTAGACCGGCAGTGGAACAATGAAGAGCCTCCAACTTATAATCCTCGAGCACCAAGTCGCTCAAGAAGTCACGTCGAGCAGAGGGACAGCGTTCTTCAAAATTCTCGCATTATTCGCATTCCTTACAAGTTAGTCCCAGCCATCGACTTTAGTCACTCGCTTCCCGTATCTGATTGCGCGTGCGATGAGGAATCAATGGATTATAACAGCAAACTACGGAGCGAGATTCCGGTAATTCGCTGATACAAGGCTTAGCGAGAAAGAATAGGAACACAGTCAAACGTTTCTAATGATGTTATGGAAACAATTCAAGGGATAAACGTCCTTATTCCCGACCCAATATTACGGTTTTCTCCTGGGAACATCTCGATTAGGAGACTAACTCCTAATCTCTCCCATATTATAGCAGGATTATCTGCAGCCTAGCTTCGAACCGAGGGATCAACCATCTCACCCAAAAATCCGCCTGACCGACGTCACCATGTCATGAATTCACTTTGTCAGAAATGTTTCCTTTCATTCGTTCGTTGATCCCTCTGGATGAATAAACCGACAGACAGCCTTCCACACAAATGCCTGTGCTTGCTGTGGCGGATGACTTGACGCCAGAATCTTCACAGAATCGCCTACGTAAAAATCGCCCGCGTCCAGCGCTGTACTGCTACTGCGAGTGCTGCCGCGACTTCACCACTGCGCTAAAAAGACGCAGCTGAAGTTGCGGAATATCCACCACGGAGTCTTTCCGAAAGAGTGATCCAACCGCTCTGGCATCCCATGGAATCCGATCCTCCGAGTGTATTTAGTTAATTTCACAGTGGGTAAACGCGCACTGGCGGCCGAGCGATTCCAATCCCGTGGAATTGTTACGTTCCCTGTTGATGATATTCACCATCGCTCGAATAGCCAAACCAAGAGAAAGAGAGAGTCTAAGCAAATCCTGTTGCATGGGCGAAAAACCAATCAAGTCGTCTATTCGTTATGCATCATCAAAGCTCTTGAACCACCCGCTGTATCGATGCCAACTTTCAGAAGAGATATAACCGTTTCATCATCACATGACAGCAACTGACTTTCTGCGGCAACGGCCTCTCATGAAACTCTGCATTTCGATCATTGTTTGCAAATGTGCAACGGGCGCCGAGGTACCGGCAGCAGATCAAACGAACGGCGCAAACAATCTAGGTCAAAAGAGCAGCGCCGTCGGTCGTCAGAAACGGTAGGCATCGCGGAAACACACGAATTCTAGCCTAGAATTCACATCGGATGCGTTGGATCAGACCAAGTTTCGTGTTATGGACAATTTCGTACAAGCGTTGCTTTCTTGATCTCCGAAAGCTGAGTATACATATCCATGTATCAGAATTTCAATCTATCTTCGTTCCCTCCACCGTTTGCCCATTTGTTTGTTTGACAGTTCCGCTCTTCAGGTTCTCCGTGGAGATCTCGAGTACGATTTCAATGAAGGGGATCCATCCGAAGACAGAGCGGAATGAAACGGCACACAGCTGATGATGGACCGAGCTGTCTCATCCGGGCGGTGGGAAAAGGAAAGGAGCCTGAAGATGACTTCCAGACCTCGCGCGCTCTCGGCTCTGCACGGGATACGCGCTTCATGAATACAAAGAAAGCCACCACAGCCACTCGACGGCTCCGCCGAGATTAGAAACGGCCTCGTCGGCACTGATGCAGAGCGAAAACCAGTCAAAGCGAGTCCGCACTCTCGACTTGTTGGGAATGTCGCGCAGCGTCATCTTAGGGATTTGTCCTGATCCCTTTTCCAAATGGATCGAGTACCCAAACATGGCGCATATGCGATGTACGGCCACATGCCGGTACTGGACAAGAAGCGTACCGCGAAATTCCCGATTGAGAGCTTTCGAAACGAAACATGTACCATGTATTCGTCATGCGACACCATTGGGAGTGACAAAACACATGGTCAGAAACATTCAGTGAGTCATTGCGTTGCGGGCGAGAAGGCGATACGCACTCCAACAACAGCGATCCCTTATAGAGTGAGCGTAGACATGACTCACGGGAAGCACATGGCTGATTGTTTCCGCGATATTTTTCCTTAATCCGGAAACTTTAGACGAAGAGCCCGGATCTAAACTTGAATCAACAACGGGAGCTCTTACGTGCCTCCATATTGTGGCGGGAGCCACTCAGAAGGTGCAGAATCGCCTCGATGAGAAACGGATCACTGACAGTTGGGATTTTCCGGAGCGGTCGTCCACGTGAGAGGAATCAGCTGCGTGGAATCTCTCCTGAACACATAGCGCGCATTCCGCGGTCGTGGAACTGGAGAATTGGTTTTCACGCTGAAGAATTCACTTGACTCGAGTGATATCGTCTGAAGTTTGACCGCAGTTTTGCTAAATCACTACATATTTCACTTTTATTAGCCAAAAGGATCGCGATGCTCCAGCGCTAGCGGTGCCTGATCCAAAATAGATCCGACCAAGCCAAATCTGTTTCCCATCCGCCGGTCAGCACAGATTCAAAATCTCCTCGAGGTCACTCAATGCCAATCGTTACGCTCATCCAGACAGTTCTGATTTTCTGAAATCTGGAACTTTGTAGTCACAGCTGGGTGATCTCGGAAAGGCGAGATGAGTATTCCAATCTCGGATTAACTTCTGAGAGTTCGGTAGCAGCTGACGTCGCTAGTTGAGCGAAGAATCTGAACAAACGCAATAAATGCTGCGACGTTCCGCCATTTGATTCATTCACGCAACTTGCCGGTCCTGCGAACAGCCAACTTGGCCCGAACGCTATCCATCTATCTGTCCGTTCATTCACCAGCTTGTCGGATCGTAGTGAAGTAACATCGTGTTTCATCAGATCCATTATACGTCGCAGACGGCAAGAGAGAAGAACAAGCTGACGACAAACAGTCCGTAGACTAAGCAGAGCGACAGTTTGATCAGACGCGTCGGCTTCAAAAACAAACTTCGGAGGGCATTGGGTTTTATACAAAGAAGAGTTTGCTAGCATCACCCCCAAAAAGCTCTTTTCGCGCGGATTTCTCGAGATCCGGGGTTACTAGATTCTGGATTCAGCGATTAAGGGTTAGGCAACCCGCAAAATTGGAAGAAGACCACCCAGGCACCACTGCGAAGTTTTGCCGTTCCTTCCTAGCTCCGCTTCCTCCGTTGTCCTTTATCCTTATGGATTTTCTCAGCTGTCACCATCAGTCTGAGCTACAGGCAAAACAGTCAGAGCTACTGCTGCTTCTTTTCCTCCAACAACGACGGCGGCGACTCGACAACAGGTCTGCGAACAAACGCAGGGAAACCGACGATCCATGAAGAGCGAAGTGTGGTATTTTTGTAAACACCCTCAAGCTCGACGACTCCATCTCTACGAAAGTTTTATCCAAGAGCTTCGATTCTGACTGAGAGCCGAAGCCAATAGAGAGCGATCCGTTCCAGGATCGACTCTCATGTACCTGATGACGGTGGAATCGATGAGTTTTCGGAAAGCTAGCTGAAAAGTTATGAAAACATTTCTCTGACACGGGCCACGGTGGAGAATTTACGTGATCCCTCTCAGGTGCCAAACTGTGGTTAGCAAGCAGACTTTAAGAAACCATGGCAGACTTTGGGTCAACCGCGGACACTCCGAACAAAGACCGGAAGGCTTCAGTGCAGCGTTTGTGGGACGAAAAATCCGGACTTTTGTCAAGTCTAGAGCCGAGCGTTGATATAACGAACGTTTTGAAGTCACTCTCTGAAATGTCGCTACGTACGAGCAACATTCGCGGATTCTCATTTTATCTGAGAGGGAATCTATTGACTTCGTTCAACTCGTTCCACTCAGAGATGACGTCTTCGTTGCGCGTCTTGAGCCCACGCTCTCTCGATTCACGTTCATCGACACAGAACCGGGGAATGAAAGTCTGGGACGAATCCAGATAGCCGTGACGCCAGATTCCGTGTAAGAAATGTTGTGAATAAGAAGGAAGGAGAAAAACGATTCGAAATGGAATAATTCGCACAACTTCCTTATGACGAACCGCGGCTCGGCAGCTCAAGCCTCGAGAATTTCAATTTTTTTTTCTTTCGTCCAGAAATCTAAACGAGGTCCCTTTTCCCATCCAAAATCGACTTTCCGCCGAAAATCTAGGACTGCGATTTCCCTATCGAGCTCCGAAAATCTGTCAGAAGACGCGCCGGCTCTCATCGAAGTTGTTTGACAATGGATCCAAGTCAATGTGGTCTGTGGAGAATTTCAATTTCATGGAATAAGAAGTAACACTTCCGCGGAAGACCACGCCAAACGACTTGATTCGCTATTGGCGATTCACAGAAACAGTCTGGAGGCCGTCTCTGAAGCATAAATCGATTGTCAGCGTCTCCTAACATCCTGCAATGTCTTCGATCGTGCGCAGGAAGAGAGCCGCTTGATGGAGAAGTATCGCATAAAAGCGAATATCGAGGCTCGGCGTTGACTCGAGATCGCGAGGCGGCACCTGACCCTCTGCGCTCCGGGTTCGGACTCTGCTCCACATCCGGTCGTACAGGTCACGAAACAGCAGCTATCGATCGCGCTCCCTCGGCACTCTCACCAATCGGTAACCAGTCCCGGAGACTGACACACTAGGGCTCTGTTACCCCTGCCGTAGAGGTATGGTGGAACACAGCAGTCCCCAACAGACCTTAGGTTGGAAAGCGAGATCCATTCCTTGTTGTACGACAGAGGGTAAACATTGACTCTCCGGTCACGAATTCAGCTCAGGAACTTGAACAGAGCTTTGCACCCTGCAATGCATTGGGCAACATGCGGGGAAAAACACGAACTATGTATCGATGAGACTCACCTGCACCCGGGGGTCGAGCTCCTCCTCCTCGATGTCGCACATTTTCACTTTTGTAAATTTTCCAGCAGGCTAAATTTCGATCACAGATCACGACAGGGCTCACACCGCAAAACAGCTGAGCGCTCAGTTAGGCACTCTTCCCCTCACGAGCGACTCGCTCCCACCCGTTCCTGGCTTGTTGTAGTCAGCTTTGTTGGTGATTGCCGTAAGTCAGTTGGACGCACAGACGGGGAGACACTTCTCACTCACACGCTCACCTGGCAGAGATGTTTCCTTGCCTGGTGGCCATATCCTCTCCGCTGGATGGATCACACTTCTAACTCTCTCTCCTCTGCTCTGTGAGTGTGTGGCTGCAGCTTTCGGTCCTGGGCTGGTGGTTGCTGCCACTACTGCTCCTGTGAGCCTCTGCCTGCTTTAGTCTGGAGCGGCACTACTGCTGTGCTGTTTTCGCTCTCTCCCATTCTCTTGCCAGAGGAGGGACACGCGGTCCCGAATGTGTTCGAGTCCAGGATTTCGCGCTCCCTTTGAAAAAGCGCGCTTGGAAAACGACCCAAGTACCTATTATGTTTCTTTTTGCTATCTTTCAGAATTTAAGGTGAGCTGCGGAGGAGGCGAATCTCGCTTTTCCGTTCGTTTCAGAATATTACTTTCTAACACTGACGCAGTCGCCAGAACGTCACGACTCGAGGCTTTGGAAGAGTCTTTTGCCGTTCTCTCTTTTCAGCTGACGTTCTTCCAGTGTCGCTCTACATTCAATACAGGCCGTATCTCATAGTCGAAGAGTTATTAATGAATTGCGGAAGAGGAAGCAATTTCTCCACGACGAAAACATAGAATCAAAAAGAAATCGGTTATTAATACTGATGAGCAGACGCGATAAATTCGAAAGTTACCTGATATTGTAGTCATCACTCGAACCTTGGGTTTCACCCGAATCGCCGAAAGTCTATTCTGCGCGAAATTTCTTGCATTTCGATAATCAGCAAATCGATCCTTCGGGGTCTGGTGGTGGCAATCGGGTTGGAATCTCACAGCAATTGAATAGTGCACGGAACAAATCCAGATTTGCATTGTTGGATAGGACTGCCACATAGAATATGCTGTTTCACTTTCATGGTCGCGTTCAAAGTCCAAAAATAGGAAAATTTCCGCCATAGCATTGACGTTAGCCGGACCAGAGGCCAGTAGTCGTTGAGATCGATCTTTCGATCAATTCTCCGGTAGAGAAAACTCCCCACGTCATTGCTATGTACGATTCCAATAAATGCTGATATACTTGTTTTTGAGAATTAGAATCTAAATTAATTATATATTTGATATGCCAATTATTTTGAAATGAACGCCATCGTGACAACCCACGACTGAATGACGCGGAGACGCTGGGCGCACTCAGAGTTCCGAAAAACATTCCGCGATTCGCTCAATCCTTCCGGGTAGGGATTACTGAAGTAGAACTGATGATGACTTAGTTCACAGAACTTGGTTAGAATGCGCGATGTTTCGAGATTTTCGAGGTACGCGTATTAGGACGAGAGTTGCTAGGATTTCGCGATCGCGGAAAGACGATTTTCATGAAATCGATCGATAACTCCACCGATGTGTATTAATTCCACTTACCATGGTGTGCCAGAGATATCACAAAATATGAATCTGATTCATAATCCCCGCTTCGAGGTACTTGCGAGATTACAATGATTCGAGAAGCTGCAGAATGAGCGTCGGTTTCCGAGATCTGGTATAGGCTTTTGAAGAGAGATTTGAACATTTCGCGGCAATGCCGCTTTTCAATAAGGTCCAGAAGTTTCGGCGAAATATTTACATCCCTACTCATGACAAGCATAGGGCCCCAGAGGAATCGATCGTGATTGAAATGCGCAGTTCACCCTCAATGCGACCGATGACAGCAGCGAAACAATGCGAAATGCATTCTAGTGTGGCCGTCAAACGGTCTCGAGGGAATGGGTCTCCCGATCAATGAACCCTGGACGCTTGCAACACTCTCCACGGTGGCACTGGAACGTGCGGCTAACTACCGGCAACATTCGGGCAATGGATTACCTGTTAAGGGTGGACGACTCTCGAGTCCAACTTCCGGTGCGACTGCTCAAGGTTGGAGGTATTGCGCCGCAGGCTGGAAAATCAGAAATGTTGCTTTTCAAGAGACCGCCAAAGTCAAGTGAGAAATGAGAATGTTCCTCGTCAGTCTGGTTCTTCACACTTTTGAACGGAAACCGTTTTTTAATCTTTCATTCTCTTCGTCGATGAAATTGTTCAGAGGGCTTCTTTAAAACGCGTAGGGGAGTGTAGGAAGTGCGGCATTTTGATACTGTCCGCCTTGGTATAAACATTCGTTTTTTTTCGGTCGTCCAAAGCGCTTCCAGGGTGCGCAATTTTCCGGAATTTCTATGGTACGGCCGGGCGGCACTCCTGAAACCTGCAACCATGGTGTCGAGTGTTATGGTGTCGAGTACAGATGCTTCGGAATTCCGCGAAGAATCACTAGACCTCGGTGCTCACTGCCAAACTACTTTTTGCTGAAGAGGAATAACATCCGCCACAAAATTTATTTCTTTCAGGAATTCGTGGCCGACAAGTTTTGGGCCGAGTTCCCGCTACCGCTAAGCTTTCGATAATTCCCCTTTCTCCTAGTTGGGTTGAGGGAATCGCTCCGCCTATCTCTACATCGATCTAGGGAAAACCCGAGATTTAAGAAGTAGCCTGTTGTATTGTGACGGTACTGGAACGAACCCGAATGCACATCTGGTGTGGTCAGGACTAGGATGGTCAGCCGTGTATGATCTCTTCAGGAATACGACTCCATCACTTTTCAGAACGGTAATCGCCTCGATATTTGAAAATAACAAGTGTCTTGCGAGAGGTTGTAGCATCTGTTGCGATGACAGCTCCATCCAAGTTTCTCGTGATGCTTTTGTTATGAACATCAAATGTTTGTCACAACCACGGGGCTCTCCGATGGTCCCGTAGTCTGTGTCCCCGATCGAAATTTTTTCATGTGCTGCTCGATGCGGTCGTACGGGTGCAAATAAGAACTGTCGTCAGTCGGAATCTGTGTCGTGCAGTCGGATCAGTTAGCCGCGGAGGAAAAGTTCCTCGCTGAGCTCTTCATGCTCCTCCTCGACTCGACTGCACGCCGGATAGACAACCAGCACTCCTGGCTGAGAGCTTCGCTAAAAATATCTCTGGTCAACTCGGACCGTCCGACATCATAACTGCGCTTTGTGAACTCGCTTCGAAGGCCAGCTAGACTTCAAAGTGGCATGGCGAGCCCACCCGCTCCAGGACGCCTTGCGTCAACGCAAGTTTTGGAGGGTCTGGAATGTTCTAAGGGTCTTCGGAAAGAAATCGGGCATTGAAAACTCTCCTCCTTCCGAGAAATCAGTTGCCGCTGCGTACTCCGTGAAATAACGACGTTCCGAATGATCGAAGCAAGATCAACGATACCGTGACGGTACCGTGCTTCAAGAATGTAAGGGATTATATCCTGAGTAAGCCAAGATCATCTGCCTTTGGTGTCCACATTCAGTCGTCTACTCCACACTGCCAAACATCTCGTCCAAGTCCGCGGAAACATTCACGGAAGCTTCCTCTGAGGGATGCTGAGTTTTCCGAAATCTGCGAATATATGTCCATGCCGAGACTTGCCCGTGGGAAATCCCGTCTTGCTCAAAGCATCCTCATCTGTGATTATTGCGGAATATTCCAGAAATTCCGCTGACTGTCTCGTTGGAAGAGGAAGTTTTTATTTGGAATGTCAGCTCGGCTTATGATTTCGTGCATGGGAGGACACTCTTTGCCGGACACATGAGCGGACGGAGATCGTAGCAGTCCCGTCCAGACTGTTCACCCAGTTCGGTGGCAAGGAAACACATTTTGCGACATTTCCGGATTGTGGGTCATCGTGTCAGCTACACAAACTCGACTATCCGCGGCGCATTGTAGCTCCGATGGCTATATATGTTCTCCTCGGACGAGTGCAGATCTGATCGGGTACTCTCGATATGTATCTGTTCTTGCTACTCCACCGGTTCTTGAGCATTTTGGAGAACATCTGTGATGTTCACAAAGTTGTCGCGGGAACTCTGATTTCGAGCCGAGAATTCATTGTCAGCAGGCCAATGCGGCAAGATTGTGCGGCATCGCGCGGCAAGATCGCAACTCTGCCAATGACGGAACTCCATGTAACCACTGAATTGGATGTCAAGATATTCTCACGATGAATGGTCAGGTCTCGCATCTTCTGAGGGATCACGAATATCTTTGGGATATTCATCCTTCCTCGTATAGGGTTTCGATTGGTGCACTTCGCATTCATTCCTGCGCTGATTCGATTCAAACTTCCGTTTCTCAACTTGACGTCGTAGAGGAGAAGCTCGAGCCATTCGATGCCGACGTTTCTCATCGGAAGCGCGGCGGAGGTGAACACAATGAACCTCCTGATAGAAGCTCCGTTCAAAGGGCTTGAGGAAACACAGACGGATGCTTGAGGTAAAACTCCATCTCCGACTTAACAGCATTGGATGTCGTCATATCGCGTCCCCCGGATGAACATCGCGTCCACCGTCGGTCTTATTTGCGGTGTGAGTTGAGACGAGCTCTGTTCATCTGTCCCAGGAACGACCGAAAAAAACGGTGGGATCCGACGCGGGTTTCGAAAATGTCAAAATGAGCGGCTGTGGTAAGACATCGATCTGTCAACTCTAATTTTCGAAAAATTCACGCAACTTATGCAGGCGGTTTCGCGAACTGCCGGAGTTTCGAACGAGCACAATCTCTCCGCAGACGAGCATTGGGTGTAAATGAAAACGGGAGGACGCTCCGCCAGGGCACAAAATTATGATGAGTAGAGGATCGGCGTTCAGCCCGGAAAACTTTGCTTCGCGGCTCTAGCATCGACTCCGAAGATAGTTGCTCTTAAACGCTACATGCGTCTCCTCAAGAGAGAGAAGAACGAAGGAGCTACTAGACAATGGGATGAGGAGACCCGAGTGATCTGCTCAGAAATCGCCTCAGATACGAATGGGATGTGACTTCTGTGATATAGTATCAAAAGGTTATATGGATCGATGAAACCATAACCATAATCGAAATAATGACTCAGGACGAGAACGTCCATTCCGTATCAAGAATGTCAGTAATGCCGGTCCCCTAAGCATGGGACTGTAACCGTGCTTCGGCGGGGCTGAGTTTCTGGCGTCATGGAGCACCAATGACAATTCGGTCCGTTCCCTCTGGTGTCGGGTTGTGTCCGTAAGGACCCTCCCTCCCCCTAGGCACCGTTGATTGGAGTTGATTCAAGCCGTGTGTCCGAAAAAGGGATCAAAACGGCCGATTGTCTTGTGGTCACACGGCTAATCTTGTAACCAGATCTCGATGGCGGTGGTTCGAATCTCGACGGCCGCCGGGATGCACGCTAGGCGGAATAAACACATGTGTGCACGTCGCCAAAACACATGTCTGCGGACGAACGCTGCAGCATGCAAATGAGTGCATCGATTGACACTCGACGACTTACAATCGGGAGTGGGTTCAACGGTGCCCACTCTGTGACCAGTCTGTGACCACATCCTAAAAGCTGTGTTCTGGAGGCATTTCAATACGCACTCATCGAGCATACAATAGCACCTGAATCGGCTTGCTGGTTCACTCCGTGATTATAACTGACATGAGCTTTCAATTGAGTGAATAAGGCTATCCGTGGAGGGATACGAGGACTCATGACTGGAACCATGGAAGTTGGAACCATCTCTGAAGAATTCGGTCTTCTTGTACCAGATTTCCGAGTCGAATCGAGGCGCTCCTTGAGTATCCGAAGCGATGAGCTCACTCACTCCGACCGGAACGACGCTTCAACCCTGCAAGGAATCTACTCTTTGAGCATAATGAACCCCCGTTTGCCTCTCGTTGCAACTGACTTCGCGGGACCACCGAGATCCGTTCGCTGTGCCGAAACCTCTTTTGTCTAGAAAGAGGAGCAGTTGCCCCGTTAGTGACTTACAACGACTAACCTCGGGCGAACATCCAGAGTATTATCGGAATAATTTGCAAAATAAGTGCAATAAATCTATATATCATCAAAATCATGATAATGTTGCCGACGATTTCAAACAGAATGCAGCTAGAAAGCGGACGTCTCTCGATTTGGTTAATCTTCCTCTGACGAGCTAATAACCCGAAAATCCCGAAGCTCTGCTGTGCCGATATCTGCTTCCCCACCGGACGTAGTTTCTCTTCGTTCTAATTTTGTTCGGCGGTCTGGAAGCAGGCTCGCTTCTGTCCACTGGAACAAGGAGATTATTCTAGCGGACCTGGGGGCCTCCCGATCACTCCTGATTTCAATCATGTGTCCTCTCCGCAGAAAGCGGGAGGTGGAGGAGGGCTCCGGAGACTGTTGTCGACGAAAAAAGCTTTGATTTCCAAAAAACAAACATCAGGTCCGGCCCAGGATTGGACCTCACTTTGCCTCTCCAACCAATGGTCCATCGAAAAAGACAGGAGTTCTCTGTTTCAGACGTCCACATGGTGCAAGTGCCCTCCGTCGAACTGTGGTCTTCCTCGGCCCTCGCTTCTGCGGTGGAGCCATTCCGCATCAAACTTGATCCATCAGCCGCAAATCATTGCGGCGTTCTCCAACGTGAATACAAGAGATTTGTTCGAACTTCTCCGACACATTTTCTCGCGCTCGTGTTTCGAACATCTGGGTTTTCGGTTCTCGTCCAACTCAGGAGGTATTGTGCTTTGCGGAATACGCTGTTCGAGTCCCTCTTGGATAACCAAGTTGAGTGGACCGCTGAGCGAAAGAAAGGCAAATTGAAGAACAAAAGCGCCCCAACAAAGCCCTGCTGCAGTCGACTTTGGAATTACTGAGAGCTCGTCGAGCTTCTTTCAGCCATCAGCGGCCGAGCCGGATAGCTCGTTCGCTAGCCGAGAATTTGAAACTTTGAGCCATCTCTCTTCGAAGCTCCAGAATCGAGATGAATGTCAACACAATAGACGAATCTTTCGATTCGAGATGAAAATTTGCCCGAGAAAATATCAAGACTCTCCCAGTCGAAGACCACTTCTTCTAGAGCTCGGGATGAACCAACGAGGAGGAATAAGCGGTCAGTAGAGTCTCCAAAGACGCCATTTCCTCAAGTTCTGGTGTTCTCCATCCTTCGGGAAGGAATACGACATTTTCGCCTTATTCTATTCTGGTTACACGAACGAAAGTCCAGGGGGTCGGTCCGCCGAAAGCTGTCTGGGATATTTCTGTGTCATTGCAGCTTTGAGAAGTCAAATAATTCGATGCCTCTTCAAACGAGTGTTTTCCGCATTGATGTGCGAAATCTTAGTGATCTGAAGACGTGGATTGGATCGGTGTGAAGTTCTCTTTTCCTCGCCGGGCTCGATTCGATGCACCACTGCTCACAACACATGGGGATCATACGAGGTCGATTTGACCAACTTTCTGAGGCTGCATTTCGGCCATTAGTTTCTTCGGAACGGCTCTGATCTCTCGATTGGTTGACAGAGGAATTCGATCAGTCGTCTCGAGATTTCTCTGCATTCGTTCCCGCGGAGATCATCTCCTTACAACCAGGACTTGCACCCGTCATTGCATCAATACTGCTCTTACTATGATAGAACCTTAAATTGCGCTCCAATGAATAGTTGTGCCAATGAAGGAGAGCGATCGAGGTGAGAGTCACAATAACAAAGTTCCGTCGATGCCTGTGATGTCGCTCGAGGTTGAGCATGGAATGTCTCTGATGCAAATGCTCGATTCGAAGCGGAACTCATCGGGGCTCCCTCGATGAACCATTTGTTCCGTAATAGAACCGTGGTATCAAACCCACTCACGGATATCTAATCTTAGGCGCTGTAGGCTCAGAGAGCCGAAACCAGACTTACATCGGATGAGAGATTACATTGACTGCTGATCCTTGTCTTCTGAATAAGTCGGCAGCATGGTCGCGCTTCGGGCGCTCGCGGATGACAAAGGAAATGAGTTCAGGCCAATCTCTGCCAGCGCTTCGATATGTTCATTGGTCACGGAAACGCAACATCGCCGATCGAAGGCCTTCACCAGAGTTTTGCGTTAAAACAGAGCTTAGCGCCCGCTTTAGTATCCTGCTACACCAGGTGTGTGTCTCGAGTCTAGATTATGCTCGCGCATTCAGCATTGCTCCGCGAAATCTATCAGATGCAGATCGAGGAAAAAAACCTTCGATCATTGATTCGTTTCGACGAAAATGTTGCCAAGGAGAGCACAAGTACTGGGCAATGAATTTTCCGGAATACTCCAGGGCAGGGTCGCCTGATAATCCCTCACCGTTCCCCACTTTTTCTGCCGGAATTTCTCCATGGGAGGACAAAGATTCCGCAGCGTCACCTTAACGATTGTTCGCTGACTATCTGGAAGATATCACATTGAAGCAGAGGCGGACCGTGGGGGGGGGCGGGGGGGGCGGTCCGCCCCGGGCGGCACCTCTTTCGGGGCGGCATTTCTGGGGCCTGTAGACTCCAGCCTGCCGCTCCGAGCCAGGAGATCAAGCGTTCTATTTTTGCGTACCGTTGTGGTTCACTCAATAGCGAATTCGTTTCGCTTTTGGGTGCATGTGATTTCCGAGAAACTCGCAGTTAGAATGGAATGAGAAAAAGTAGCTGATCGATCATTAGAATATCCGTTGAATCGCATCTGGGGCGGCAAAATTTCCATCCACCACGGGCGGCAAAATTTCCATCCGCCCCGGGCGGCACTTGGGCACGGTCCGCCCCTGCATTGAAGTCTTTAGAGATGCCGGAATCGAGGGAACCTTGGAGTGAAATCGCGGATCAAGGCCTATTCGCGCCCGATTCAAGGTCATTTCGCACAGCATGAGCGTCGACGCAACCTACGAGTGATCCAAGAGCGATCATTACCAGAGGAGTCGACTCGCTGCGAGTTCGAATGCGCGGACGTCGTGTGTCTCGAGAGCTTTCGTGGAAACGCGGAAGGCCGAATCGGGGATCGAGGCCGCTGCCTCTTCATCATTAGGAGTCATCAAGGTCGCGAATTCGATCTCTGTATTGGTTGATATTTGGGGAAGCTCAAATGGTATTCGGCATCCTCGAATGATACTCATCCCTTCCGCGCAACATTCTAAACTCGTCATTTCTCACGACTGTGCTGGAGTCATGCAGAGCTTGGTCGTCGCGTATGGAATAGAATCGCCAGTGGCCCGTGTTCGAATGGAAGCTCATATAGGTACCTCAAGGATTCGACGAAAATGAGCAACACATGATACGAGACCAGTCCATTACGACATTAAGATGTCAAAGTCAGTTTTGAGTAGTTGAGGAATGGTGTGCGCATCTGGGATTCCTGGCGTCCTACGCATCGCAAGGGAACACGGAATTCCCGGCAAACTCCTTCTTCTGGAAGTCGAACTGTGAAGGAATCCAATCAGACACTCGGAAAGTGGAGTGAACTTTACAGTGAGAGTCGCGCCAATCCCATTCGGAATGATCAGATCGAGGTAACAGCGAGCCAGACGCCGATTCTCCTGACCACCGCACAGCTTGGAGGAGTAGCTGCAAATGTTGCTGATAGTAACTGCTGCTTCAATATCACCTAATTGTGAGCCTAACATCCACGGACAATCAGGTCCTCACGTGGGAGATGGTCTCTACTTGGCTACTCCACTTCCTGATCGAATTCGAGCGAACGCAGGAGAACCGACTCGACCAGACCGATGTGGCACGTAGACGGCATAACATGGGTAGCCACGAGAAAAAAAGACGAGAGACGAGTCTGCGACCTGCCAGCCCAACTCCAGTTCTGAGCAGATCCTGAGCTTGGTGCATTCCAAGTGACACTTTCCAGGGCTGCGAGTCTAGGATCAGTTCTCAGGATAACATTTGGACCAGGCAGAGCCCCGGGAAATCTCAGTAAATAATGGTGGGGCAGAAGATTCCTTTCAGCGTCTGGTTGCCGATGCCAGCTCAAAGGTGGGGAGTCGAAATCCGACATGGTCACATCATTTTCCAAGTATTCGTTTCGCTGTTAATGCGGAACTCCTCTCAACTCCTGCGTACAAAGTTTCTTCGTCCCCTCGCTTCATACGCTGATGATTGATTACTTTCCATCCCGTCGGAAATTTCGGGAGGAGCAACATTTCGAGGGAGCTCAAGCGAACGGAGAGAAGCTTCCGTGCCAGCGAGGCATGAAGCAAATTGAAAGTGAAGTTGTTGCGGCACAATACTCAGGACGTCGACGATGGCACCGAGGAGCTGAGAGAAGAAATTAGAATTTTTATGAGTTTTCTGTTTGCGTCGGCTAATTGCTTTGTGAATATGGATGAGATCAGCCAGGCTCCCCGGAATGTTTTTCTCCTGTGACCGATACGCGCCAAACTTTCAGAAGCAGCTACGAGACTTCACTCCTCGCGAAATGATGCTTCTGAACTCCCGTGTCATTCTGCTGTTCATGAAGAAATAAGCTACCGAACCAGGGGTCGAAGACTCGAAATAGAAAGCTTTTGAACTCGCTCTCTCCTGCCCCTGACTCGAGCGAAGCTGGAAGATATCTACGAAACACTCGAGTTCTCACGTGAAAAAAGACCCCTCCAAATTCAAGCTTTGAGTTTGAAGTGTTCCTCGATGCATACTTTCATGAGAAAACAGCTCGCTTTCAGTACAAAGACGCCATACTCTCATTCATATGAAAGGCTATTTTTGAGAAAAATAGGACGTGATGAGGAATAGGACAGCCGTGGCAGCAGTGTGCAGGCATGAGCAGTTAGATGGGCCAAGAGAGCACTAAATTATTAAACAGCTCGAGGGAAAAACTTGCCGGCGAACTCGAAGAAGCGTCTTGACGGGGACGACGACGGTCTTCGTCCTGTCACGGTCCATTGTGTGTCGGACAAAGAGTGCCCTCCCGTACGAACTCATGAGCTTATGTAAGCCCGGCCAAGCCGATATCTTCTTAAATAAAGACTTCCATTTCACGAAGCGAGCTGCCATCAGCAGAATTTCCGAAGGATTTTGCAAATCTCACTCGGGAATGCGATGAGTAATGTGGGATTCTCTCACACATAGGACTTCTTAGTATATGCATACGTCGATCCACAGATTTCGCAAACAGTGTCTTTCGGAGAAAGCTTTCAATACTCAGATCTCTTCATAGATCAGGAGTCCTGATCTATGTTCTCCTGATCAACCTCCTGATTTAGGAGGCTATTCAGAGGACAGAGCTTGGAGCGCGGAATCGAGAGAACGAGATGACCTTTCAACTTCGGCTAGTCCACGTCCGGAATGACCAACAATCCGCGCCGAAGCGGTTTTTCCGAGGGGCGTTGTTCGGAGAGAATAATTCCCGCGTGAGAGACGGATTTATCTCTGAAGTGTCTCGTCAAAAATCCCAGATATTCCAAGAGAGTTCTCGAACTTGATAGTGCACGCGACCAAGCCAATAGTTCGCGACCAAGCCTCGTTGTCGCATTAACGCAAGGCTTCCAAAGTCCTGTGTCTCCTTCCAGTTCGCTCAGCTCCCGAAACGAGTTTACGAAACGCAGTAACGATGTCGGACGTTCCCAGTCGACCATAGATATTTTTAGCGTGGCTTCCAAGCTAGAGTGCTGGTTGTCCATCCGTTGTGCATCGATGTAGAAGCATGGAGAGCTCAGCAGCGCAAAGTGGAGTACAGCATCAATGGCGAGGGGAAAACGTTTTCAGCAAGAGAACCTATCTCCCCTTCATGCGGTCCTCGGGAGGTTACGTAGAAGTGACCAACGCACGAGGTTCATAATGACTTTAACTTCATTACTGGGCGGTTCGAACTGTATTGATTTTAAAGTTGGAGCATATTCACGCTCGGATGAGCCTCTCAAAACTACTCAACCTGCGCGAGTCGACCGAGCCTAACCTTCGCTGAACGAACGAAACTCGCTCAAGTTTTCAATTTCAGCTCAAGAGTTATCTCTGCTGTCAGAAAGGTACACGTTTCCGTATGAGAGATAAGCTCTCGAGAAGAAGCTCGAAACCTCGGAGCGCAGATAAGACCCTCCACGTGGGTAAACCTCGACATCGTCCTCAGTTGAAACTCCATCTGATGAGCTGTTCTGGAATGGAAAAGGAAAGGTCGACATCCTCAGTCTTGGGAACAGAGAATGTTGTAATGTTTTTAGAGGAAATTCGTTGCATCAATCACTGAACTCACAGAATTCGTCAACAGCTCACAAATACTGGGGAAACCTTCGATATGTGGGGTATGAATGGGGAACCTGGTCGTTCCGCCAAAAAATCGTTATTTTTCCTAGTACCCCAAAGTCTCACTTATCAGGGACTTTTTCTTTGTCCATAAAGACGTGGAGAACATTTTCTTATGTCTATGCATTATAATGTGTATGTTTCAACAATTTTCCATGGTGGACGGGAAGTTTATCTGCCGTGCAAAATCGTCAGAACATACACATTCGGCGATTCAGCCAATGTTTCGGACGTTCTCGTGGTCGAGAAAGTAGTGCCTTAGCTCTAGAACTTAGAGTACTACCTCCGTCCCATAATAGTAGTAACATTCAAAGTTGAGAGTCGAAATTGAGGAAACTTGAGACACATTCTCTATTTTTGAGTCATGATCGTGAACATTACACGAAAGAGCATCCACAATCGAAATTCGAAGATCATGCGATAGCTAGAACGTATCATATGAACGCGGGTATCTCGACATATTTTCGCATTCGAAAAAATGCATCTCTGATTTGTCCCGAATTACATTTGATACTTTCACACCTGAGACTCACAAAAGAGGACTTATTCGCGGTCGATCCCCTGGAAGAAAAAGATGTCATCCGTTCCAGAAGCTCCGAAGAGAAAAACCGAACTCAGTGATCAGGATCGTAAGAGAGTTCTTCAATCGCTTTTGAAGCGCTCCGACAATGCCAGGGAACGACAATTCTCGCAAGAACGGTGTAATTGATGTAGCAAATGAATTCCGTTCTCGTCATTCTTCTCCAGCATCGAGTAGACTGTGTTTCGATCTAATCATTTTAGTTATCATTTTTTCGTGGGGAAAGGCGAGGGAAAAGTAAAGATCGGCAAATGGAACTACTAATTCGGGATAAAATTTTGAGCTCAAATGTTACTACTATTATGGGAAGGAGGGAGTAATTCATATGCATGTCAGACAGCCCCACAATCAAGATGGTACTGCCATTGGAATTCGGATGAACTCGTCCAGGGCGAACTATCATCGAAAACCTGGTTCAAATATCAATTTACTTTGGAGAAGAGCAGAGAACAAACTCCGGAATCCAGCGCAAGTCCAAAAAAAAACTCCCAGTGGACGCCTGAAATGACCCTTTCATGAGATTCTGCCCTCACCAGGTGATCGTCGATATTTCCTGTAATATACCACTTCAGTGGAATCTTTTGACAATCCCGTTGTTGAGTTCCGCCGACGAGTTTCTTGCAGATATCCCGACATTTCCGCTTCCCGCACAAATTCAACTGGAAGCACCGACTCCCATTGCAGAGCTTTAAGAACAGGCCATTTGTGAAAGGCCATTTGTTTCGGAAGCCATTTGTGAAATGATCGACCCCACCCGGAGAATGGAAACTCCGATGTCAAAAACAACCCGATAGAAAGAATAGATAGTCAGAATTAATCCTGAATTTTGCTGAGCATGAAGTTTGTGACGAGCTGCCGAGAAGATTCCGAGCCGATAAAACTTCTTACCTGCAGTGTTCGACATCTGAGCGCTCCGATGAAAGAGGACAGATAATCCTGAGTGATTTGCTTTTATAGCACTCGGTTACCTGTCAATGTTAACAACTCCTTCAGCATGTCAACTGACTTGAGCCGCTCTGCTCAAGTTGTCATCGAGATCTTGACCGTTCGCTGTCGACGAAATATGGCACTCGTTCCTCTTCTGTTCTTTCCTTTCAGGCAGCAATCCCTTGTCCACGAGAGATCTATGTATGACCCTCGAGGCCATAACACTCGAGAGAACAAACGATGCCTGCAAGCGACGATGATCAAAACCTCCCCTCTAGAAACGCACAAAAAATGCCATTGAACTTCGAAAACCCACACTCCTCGAACGAAAGCACTATCTCTGTTACATTCGATGGCGAACAGTTGCGAGCCGACGCTGCAAACTGCAATTCATGGATTTCGGGACATCCCGACAACGCTTCAAGCCATGGCCCGCCTCGAGGAGTTCCATGGAGCTCCAGATGCGACCCTGTATTTCGAACTTATCAAGTTTATGATCGTAGTAGGATGTTCAGTTTGGATAACCTAGGTGCGTGAACTCTGATTACGAAAAAAATAGAGCGCTATCCACTGATTTAGTTTCAAGCGGGCTAGCAGAAATCCCGATTCATAGTTTCCCACTTCTCAAAACTACCATTCGAACTGAAAAAGACAGTGAAGGTGTGGATCTTGAAAGAAAGATGAACCCTCTGATCTTTTGAGGAAGACAGAGTTCATCAGGTTGACCTCAGGTGTATAATTCAACATAGGAACATAGATTCAGAGCCTGGAGGGAAAACGATGTCCGGTGAAGAGGTTTTGAATTTCAGCGGGAGCGTTCCCCATGAAAGCAGGACATGTCTGCTCAGATGGTATTCTTATTAATGAGGGAACGTCGCAAAGTCACCGTCATACAGATTTAGTCGATGATTGGATCTCGCATCTTCTAAGCAGAACTCGAAGCTTCGCGGAATGTCCATGCGTCCCTACATGGCTACATGATTGATGTATTCCGCAGCTCCCTCGATCTCTAGAGAGAGTATTCTCAGTTCGAACAAGCAAGCGAGAACTGGGAAAACTCATCCTAACGAGAACTGTCATATGAGAAAAAATTGCAATCGATAGATGAATGATGAGTTTCCGCGCGGTCTCAATTTTGACTGACATCTCTCACAATCAGTGCAAGGAGGGAAATTTCGAGAAATCTGATCACGACATTCAGAACCGGAAGTGCGACGGAGGTGACCGATCTCTTGATCGAACAAGCGTCCTACTTTGGGCCTTCGTCGCTGGATTGGTCGGAAACGAAGTGAATGACACTCACTGACTCTATTTGAGTCAGCGAATTATATCAATGACAAGCAGTCTCGCACTCGAATAAGGAGGTTGCACAAAAGTCGACGTAGACAACGAGGAGCCTTCTCTCGAGGGGAATGATACAGGAGAACGTTCAAAGGGAATACGTCTAACAAACAGGTTTGTCACAACAGCTTCGGATTCCGGCATCGTGGCGTCTCTCTGTCTGTCCGGTTGGGCGCCTGTCTTGTATACGTATTAATGAGATCAAAGGAACCCTAGTCCAGGAGCAAGCAACTCGAGCAAGCGCCTAATTTGGGAATCAATTTCATCCTAAATGACTTTTGCCTCGCTTTGGTGGAGGTCAAATGATCGGACTGTTCAGAATTCTTTCGCGGTCGTTTACCTCCCACGTCTTTTGTTCTTCCGCTCCTTTGGTCGCGGTCAGGAAAGGTGCCGTTGAGGCAGCGAAGAACTGGGACTCGACGGCTGGCCCGTTCAGCACCGTTATGATTCAAGGCAAGCGACGCGATGTGGATCTCTGCAAGGTGCGTGTGGACCGGTCGACAATGCTTCTTCGAAGTTCGCGAAATCTCCTCCGCAGTTTCACAGTCCTTTTGTCTGGACCCTCTGATGATTGGCGTGAATGCGCTGACGGAACTTCGTCATTCGCGTTTCTCGTGGACGACAACAAGTTTCGCGAAGCCACAGACAGCGTACATAGGCAGGGAACAACGAGGATGATATACAGAATGCAGGAGATCGTGTTCTGTCAGACCGGCACGTGCCCAATTCCAGAAGCAATCCAATCAAGTCTTTTTCGGTCTTCGTCCTCCGTATCAAGCGCCACGGCTTTTCTGCACTGTTCAAAATCGATTCCGGGGTCGGGAATGTTCTGCGACGGCACACTCTTTCTCAACGGGTGGAATAAATCAAATTACGAAGCTACATGTCCGTGAAGTGAAATTCAATCATGTTCCCGGGCCTCCCGAGATTCTTGGTCTTGTGCCAGCGTCGATAAAAACATGTCAACACGAATACAGGCTTACAAAAATTGTGTGTATGCATGGTTTAGTCAGTCAGTCAGTCACTCACTCAGCCACTAACAGTCCCGCCAAGAGAAATGCTGTTGTCATCTCTAAGGAGGCCGTTCGCCGAAAAAGAAAAGAATGCCTTGCTTATCATACTCTGTTCGTCGCTGTTTGGCTATGTTATTATTATGAACACTTTGTATTTCAGCGTCAAATATTCACGAGCTCTCGACAGCAGCGAAGCCACGGAGAGGAAACTGCTCGCCCGGCCGCCCTGGCCTCATGTTAGGCCACTATGGAACATTCGACTTCGCCTTTGCTCTTCGTACAAATAAACCAAACTGCGAACAGGAAGAATATTCAACAAGCTCAGACCGTGTGGCGCAACAGAAAGAGCGATACACGACTGAACTAGGTGACGCCACTGCAAAGAAACCCCCTGGAGCATGAAATTCCGATAGGGGCGCTGGCAGTAAATTGAGATTTCGATTCAGAATATACCGTATATTGGCCAAAGTTTGATATGAGGAGACATGAGGGCGGACTACCATCCTCGAGCGGTTCGAAAGATAACAGAAAGTCTAGTTCCCGAGAAGAACTCGTGCGCATCCCTGTGATGATAGAGTTCTGAAGCTGTTGGCGGCGGCGGCAAGAGTAGCGGCGAGCACCCGCTGTCGAGCTGAACGGACTCACGCTCTTTTTCGAACTAGATCGTATAGGAAACAACGGGGAAGCCGATAAAAGCTTCTTACAAGTGGTGCCGACAGAATCCACTCAACCGTCGACAGGTGCAATCCTTCGGCTGTCTTATCGATGCTCACCCCTTCATAACAGGAGCAGCAAACTTTAAAATCTTGAGTACAGAGTTTTGCCGCTTCTGCCGCTTACAGACGCTCCGGAGAGCGTCCTCTCTAGACATGAGGGAATTCGGTACGAAATCGTTCTGTGTGTTTGAATCCCACATCGAATTGCGATCTCCATGAGAACTTGAGCTGCATTCTCTGAAGCTGGCTCTTCATTTCGGGGAACTCGAGTCTCCGAGCGAGAGAAGACTCCTAACTACTGTCAACTTCTGGGAAAAACTGACCTTCGAAGCAAATCGAGCACGGTCGATCTTATAGCAGTAAGGATTTATGAAGTTTGAAGTGTCCCTGTGCCTGGACCACGATCTCGAGGAACTGGGTATCTGACCCACGAAATCTTGGTATTCTCGCATAATAGGAACACAATTCAAACTCATGTAGAAAGAAGTATTTGTCCAAGCGAAACGTTGGAGCTCCAGGGACGTGGGAAGCTTTCGGGAATGTAACCCGAGACTGAGAGCTCTCGAGATCCCACGGTTTTTACCCGTGGCAATCGGCACCAGATCCCTCCACCAGACACTCCCGAGGCGAGATGTAATAAAAATTGGACCTTGATGCGTTTGGTCGTGCGATTGCCCGCCACTGATCAAGGCCACGGACTCACGCCGAGGTTGAAATTCAGAATCGATTCTTTTTCAAACAAGGAATATCGGAGAGACCTCCTCTTGAAACCTCTGAAATGGCGGAACATTGCGATTTAAGTTTTTGCCGCGGGAATCCGGCTTCTTCCCCAACATCGGGGCCCCTCAGTGAGTGGTTGCAACGAGATGTGCAACGCAATTTCAAGCGGTGTTCAAAGTAGTGTCAAGTTTGGAGAAGATGGGAATCGAAACAGGAGGCTCACTGGAGGGTATTAGCGTCGGCTTTTCCGCCCGAGAGGCCGCCTGGATGCACAATGTTGGAGAGTGGGGCGACGGGAGTTGACTTCGTTGTTATTTTTCGCCACTTATCATGAAAGTGAACTTTCAAGTGGTAGACGAAAGTGATGCCCGCAATCGACACAGTCGTCTGTTCCCCCCCCTCCCCTCCTTCGCCAAAGAGTGATCTCCAAAAGTGAACGTCTCCCGAAGAACCTTCGCAATCATGAGCTCGGCGACGGCAGATTACGAACTTTCTAACTTCCGGAAGATAGGAATGCAGAGCATGTGGAGCAAACGACGGTCTCATGAGGCAATTCCCGTGTAGATTCTCTGGAAGGAAGCTTGTGCGACGAGTTGCTTCATCCGCGACGGGGCTTTGCCGGTGCTCTTAACTCTCTGAAGCCGCAATTGTCTAATATCGGCTGAGTCTCCTTCAATCAATCAAACCCATGACACCCAGACGGCTCGGAGCCGTTGAGGTATTGAGCTGATTCGCAACGAAGGCGATCTCTTGCGCATTGTGAGCAACAATTCCTGAAGATTCTCGGAAAAATCCTGATATACGTAGATCTAATAACTCTAATCCTCCGAGCTCGTTCCCCTCCGCACTTCTATTGTACGCACACAAACACAAAATCTTCAGTTTTTGTCTTTCTCTGACTCGCTGCCGAGCACGGAAGTTTCCATCCTTCTCTTTGAGACAGCCAGGTAAGCAAATATGCTTTAGTCGCACAACTTGCTGCCTCAGAGCCAACAAAGCATTGCGCGGGTTTCGCAACTTGACAAACTTACACGATATAAATAGTGATTTCAGCTTTGCTGCGACAAGGTGAATGACATGCATCTCGGTCGCAGCCACGGGTCTGCTCTTCGCTTTTTTTCGATCCGCATGAAGCGATAAGACACGATTCGTTAAAGTTTGAGAGAACTTCACCGAGCCCTTCGACCGAGGGGAATCACAGTGTTCATATTGATCAAAGATAAGAAGGTCTCTCGTGACTGATTCTCGATGTCTAGGTTTCCGAGAAATTGATTCGTCAACAAGTTGCAGGAAGGAGGTCTCAAAAGTAACTTGAGAGCGGCAACGATGAACTCTAGAAGCTTGAGAACAATGGAAGGGCTTCCGGGAGGAATGAAAATCAACGAACCACGGTGACTTGAGAGGTGACAACTCCAGGAGCCGAGAATGACGACACGTTTCTGGAATGTGCGGAACTCAAAAGCAAGGAACCTGCTTCTCATGGTTCACGCTTGAGTTTTATTTCACGAAAGCTTCAAGTTTCAACCGCTGCTCTCGGAGTCTTCGTCCTTGTGGCGCCGCCGGCTCGACCACTTTTATAGATGCGCTTCGACGCGCAACCTACCGCGAAGACGGAACGTTGGATGTTTGAGAGTTGCGGCAGGTGTTGGAGGAGAAACGGAAGTGATTTATCCCTCGGAGCTTGCCACAAAGTTTATCAGAGCCATAATCTCCAAGTGTCGAGGCAACCGAGGCGCTCATATTTATGCCTGGGGGATGTCTCGGTTCTCTTTGATTTTTGGAGTCTTTCAAAGACGTTCGGCATAGACAAGCGCTAACTCTCATAAAAAAAAAACGAAACTTTGAATAGCTCTGAATCATTTCCTGAGAGGAACTCTGTCGCCTCTGAGGACTGACTCGAAGTTTTCACCGCAGAGTTCCCCATGGGGAGACTTTCTTTTTCACTCAGCGGTTTCGCTCCCTGTCCACCTTCCTTCCATCTCCGCTGAACTCGGCACACCGAGCGAAACGAGACGTCCAGCTTTGGTCGAAAACGAAATTTACGTCCCCGAACCCAGAGTCGAGTTCTGATGGACGCAGCGAAAACGTTCGTATATTTGATTTCGGGGAGAAATTGGATAATGTTCGAGAGCCGAGGCTTGACCGAGAAAGATGCCGCCGCCGACCGACTCGAAAAGCTTGGTGAAATCTTTGAACGGCGCCGCTTCAGAATCATCGGTGACATTTATTCTATTTCGCGGAAAATTACTCACAGCCGCGTAAGAATTGACAAATATTTTGTTCCCAACTGTCACTTCTCGAGCCTCGGAAAACTTTGTGGAGGACTTTTCTTGAAACGATCAGACTAGTGGATCCCTGGCTCAAAATCTTTGAAACTGCGTTTGTCCCGTGTATCCGAAGAGAATCGGTCACCGCCGCATCTTCCATCAAAGTTGGTCCGCCGAGCACAATAATGAGACCAGAGTTTTTACCGAGGTCAGAAAAAACCACAAACTTGTCAACGAGAAACTTTGTGGACGTTTGTCGGAGCAAGTTGGCCGCAGTGGACGTTTTTGGTCGAGGACACTCTACTTCGAGAGCGATTCGAGTAAGTCCAGTGCTCCTCCCAACGAAACGCCGGGCAAACACTCATGAACAGTGTGAGAGCATGGATGTATTTCAGTTTTCATCCGCCACGGCTTGACTCACGGACCCGCTTGACGGCCTGTGGACACCCAAATCGAAAATCGTGCGCTCAGAAGACTGAGGTGTGACCATGACACGGTTCCGCTCTCTTGAGACAGAGAGAGACGGATTTGAATTCAGATCCCTTCGAGTTCGTAACTCTCTTGAGCGGGCCATCAACGCTTTTACGACATAAATGGTAAACATTCTCCGAACAACATTGTTTATAGTTCTATCGCTTTCAAACAACAGGATCTTGTGATTTGGAAGCATCACCGTGTTAAAGCCAAACAGTCGACAGCTTGGCCAGAACCCAACAAGAGATTGTTCATTCATGTCTGCGCCTTACTCGTAGAATCGGCGCTATTGTTCGAAAGTGCGGAGAAATCCCCCGGGTATCATCGCTCCAAGACGTCAGTCGGTCGGTCAGTCAGTCATCCGGTCGCAATTTATTATTCTGGCTCATGTGGAAAGGTCGGTGGCTTCATTGAGGATAAATCCGAGTTCAAACGCATGATTCGCTACAATCTGAAACGAACCCGCTCTCGAGAAATAACCCCAACTGCTCGCTCGTGGATAAGACTCGGTTCTAAGCTTTTGGGGAACGAACGCAGCTGTCCAGCAGCTGTATCCTTCCATGCGTATTTATATCCCGTGCAGTGCTAATTTCAGTGGGAGCTTTCACTATTAGGCTTTGCGGAAGCCGGTCTGGAAGTTTTTCTCGATGGTAAGTGGAGGTTTGCATGCTTGATAGAAAATTGATGGCTCAGCCGCATTCCGATCGTCGACCGCGATTCGAAACTACCATTCAAACATCGCTGCGCCCCAAACCTTTCTCGCGACCGAAGCGAGACCGCTGTAATGAGCCGTTGTAGTCAGTGCGTGCAGCTGATAACGCTCACCGATTCCGATCCCGGGACGTAAAATCGATGAAATGTCATCGACGGCGAGACTTTCCTGCTTTTTTTCTCCTGTCTGATTCTTTGAAACGTTGTTCATACATCAATCGAATAATTGAGCTGCACTGGAATGATCGTCAAACTTCTTTCTACAAAAAATGATCGTCGCTTCCTTGGACAAATGCAGCAGGATCGAGTCCGGGAGCTGAATAAATTCAATCTTGATGGGAACAATGAGACTTTGCCGCTTCGCTTGTAGACACAAGAGAACCATAGACTATCACAATCGCTGACAGAAACCAGCAGAGGAACGATGGATTTTCCCCCGAAGCGGGAAGGAACGAGAAAGTCTTTGATTCCGGATAATGTACGGAAGCTTTGACGAAGGAGAGCGGATTCCTTTGGTATCGAGGATGAATCTCTGCAAGAGAAAACGCTCTCAAGAGTCTCCCAAGCCTCTGACTCAGACAGAAGTCTGGAAAGTTCTCTGGAAACTCATCCATTACGGAAATTTCCATGATGCTGAGATATTTGGAGAATAAAATAGTTTTGGATCAGCTCGATCGAACGTCTCTTTGGTAGAATTTCGATGATTTCGGATGGGAACCGTGGTGCTATGTGGATCTGCCTCGCGAGAATCTCTCCTGCTCGTGTTGCACTTCGTGTATTCATCGAACGTGCGAAGCGGGAGCTCCGTGCGATTATCCGGCGCTGCGGCGGTGACATTATCAATTATCGACGTAGATTATGACGTTCTCCCTTTCATTCGCACGGCCTCGCTTAGGAGTTGCGGGCCCCCGCATTCGAGCGAGGTACAAAGCACGCAAGACAGGTTTGCGGCTGGCTCTCAAGCCAGTCATCCAGCCCGTGGCTTTGCTGCGGCTGGGACAGGGGGCGCTGTACGCGTCATAGAGAGGTAAGCCCTTTTGGTCTCAGTACGGGCAAGACGTCGCTGAGGACTGGTCGTTGTTCGTGCTCTGGAATCAACGCTTCAGACTCAGTCGATGTGAAGTGAGATCTGGATTGTTTCGAAGGGATTAAAACTCAAACAGCTACACCAAACATTTCAGCCCAACGTTTGAATCCCCTGGCTGATCTCCATTCAGAGGATTTCCAACATTTAAGGTGAGAGCGCGTGAAACCAGAGAGAAGTTTTTCATTTTCAATAATTCAATGGACTCCGGTTGAGAGTGGGACAACGATTGGAAACGGGAAAAGTGCTCGGTTATCGGGAAAGGAATTCGAAATAGGTCGACGTTGGAGGAGGAAAAACTTCAAGGACCGAAAGAGGGTTTGAAGCGCAGACGGTGCCGGGATTTCCCGCCACCAGTTGAATCAGGTCGCCGTCCGGTGGGAACTGATTGAAATTCGGAAGAGATTCCGATCGGACTCAGAAGGTTTCCAGGATGTGGTCTGAGATCGGAAGCGGTATTCTTATCTTTTCATCGAGCCAGGAAGCAACCTGTGGCTTCGTTGTCTAACAGGTGGCATAATACACGCAACGATGCCCACCTTCTCTCACGGAGGGTGAGCACGGCGGCGGCGCGGCGTTGCCACAAGTAGAGAGATCACGTTCCATCTCTATGATTGGATGAACCGAAACTTTGCCTCCGCCGTCCTCCCAGCGGGTGGGCTGAAATTCCACCGATTTCCACCTTCTACGGATGGGCTATGAGGGTCACTCCAACTCTGCTGTCGACTTGATGAGATCGATCGAATATGAGAAACGGAGCCAGCAGCCTCGACAGCGCGGTGACTGGAAGACGGGCAGATGGGCGAGCAGGATCCGAACTCTGTGCCGGATCTGGAGAGGAGGAACCGCTGTTGATGACGGAGACCATCGAAAGCCAGCAGCCACAGCAGCTCTTGTCAAAATCACCCGCTGGCGATCTTGCTGCCTCTTCTCGGGTTACCGCACGCGGTGCCGAAGTGTTCGCTTTAGCCCTGGATTTCATTGCGTTGAGTTTGGTGCACTCTTTTCCTCCATTCTCTGTTCGGCGGTCGCTCCCGACGGACTCGAAGATAATTCACCTATGTCCGTCCGACTCGGAGAGTGGAAAATGGAAATACTGCGATTCATAGTTTCTGAACTTTGAAGCTCGCTCTCCTGACTTTATGGCCCTCCTTTCGCTTGCTCCTACAACGCTGCCGCGTCATTAAAAGCTACCAACTCCGCGAATGGTTGCAGTAGACAATATCAGCGTGTCGGTATCAAGGCTGAGCACTGCGGGAAAATATCAGGACGACGGGCGGATCAAGTGTACCTGCGGCAAGTTTTCACAACAGTTTGCGTGTCGAGAAAGTTGCGAGACGGCTCTCGAATTACGTCTGACGTAGGTTCCGCAGCTCGGATTCGAAACTTCGCCAGACCGCAGCGCGCCTGAGAAGAGAGGAGTACTTCCTAAATGGAGACCTCGAGAGCAAGACAGGAGAAAATGAGTTCTCGTCCTTACCGTACGCTCGGTGTTGTCTTGGAAGAGAATCCGGGCTTAGGTGCACCGGGCTTATCGTAAAGGCGGCGTCGAAAGAGATTTTAACTTCGTTCAATTTGATGAAAACCGAATGCCTCGAAAATCAGCCGAGAAAGTGGCGAAACTCGCGGATGGCTCCTGGACACTTCTGGTCATGCGCGCATCCAGGATCAGCCCCAATATTGAAACGACAAAGGGGAACGAGACTGAAACTGTTCCCAGACAACTCGGGACTCCCTGACGGTCTTTCGTCGCAGTTTTCTTGCGTACAAGAGAGAACACACTCGCTTCAAACAAAACGAGAACTGCGAAGCAATAAGGGAGGTGTTTGGTTTCTGAAGGAGGCAAGTGTTTCAAACGCGAGCCCAGGGTGTTGGGAACACTTTGGCGGAGAGAAAGGAATTCTCTAAAGGAGGTTCTCCGAAGGAGAAGACCCGACGGAGTTTCGTGCGCGCCCAGAGGAGAAGCTGTGTTAGAGCAAGGAAGCTAATTTTGGAAGGCTTACTCGTCGACTCCTGCTTCACGCGTTCTCATGTGACTCCTGTCGTACGATACTTCTTGCTTGCAACAACTGCACGATCAGTTGTCCGCGTAATTGGAAACGCGTCGAATAAACTAGAACTTGGCGCCCTAAGGCGAAGTTCGAGACGTGAGCGCGGTGTGATAAATGGCTGGTGGATCAGAGAACAAACAGATTGAACAACTGACTGATATAGCCGTTCAACTATCGGTGATACGGCTTCGCCGGATTCTTGTTGATTCACACTCTCACCGAGCCAGCCGCCCCAGGCTCATCCGCGGCGGGAGTAGAAGAGCGTAGAACCGTCGCTTTCACGTTGCTGTTCAAAGAGAATTTCCGTGTCTCCGATACGAGACAGGAGACAACCGCGGAGAACTTTCAATGCAGCTTCATGAAAGGAAGAAGTGACCATCTTACTGTCATTTTCTATCTGACCTCTTCGGTTGACCGAGCGCTCTTTTGATTCCGAGTCATGGTCCTTGTTAGCTTGAAAACTTGACTGAAATTTGAGCTACAGCATAGTTGTTCCAGACCGGGGAAGAATTCAGTTTCGCCGGGGTCGACGATATTTGAGCGCCGTCAGGGAATTTTCCGGCTTGTTCCTGTCCTGAGGACTGAGGATACGGAGCTGGTTGGAAACAGACAGCAAGATATTCTGGGACAAAGACAAAGCGCCACTTCGGTTGGTTCGTAAAAGGTTTTGCTAGAGCGATCCCTCTGAGGGATATGGGGCGGGAAAGCTGGCCTCGAGCAACAATGCTGTCATCAGTCAATGAACCAAGCACAACTACGCTCAATGGAAGGCTGGCGAGTGCCGCACAATGGTTACCGGCCAATATTGATAAGCGATTGCATTACTTTTCTCCGGCCGGTATCTGAGCCCGAATATTCCAACGATCGATGATACCGTTCTTGTAGAGTCGAACAAAACTTTCGACGATCTCCATTTTTCGTTGGAGGACCGGGCTCTGTTCGTGCGGACACTTTTCGACGATGACTTGAGACAGCTGCCTTGGCGCCCGAGAAATTTCCGCCCTGTTGAGCTGCGCCGTGATTTCCACCCGGCGGCGTCTCCAGGACAACGAGTTCCGCCGTCAGTTCGACTACGTCGTGCCTAAACCTTCATGCGGTCCATGTCCGTAAACCGCTGAGTCGACGAAGGCTGATTATGAATGTGGGTGCTGAAATACTGATGAAGCATCAGTTCGGAGCATTGGAGAGATCGATGTTGCCTTCTCCGATGGTGCGAAGTTGCTAAGCTCCGAGTTTCCAGCGTTGATTGCGACGTACCAGATCTCAATATTCATGTCTTCAATAATTAGAGCTCATCTAGAAGTCCTTCTCGAGAGCCAGCCACACCGAAGCTGTTGAAGCAGGTTGAAGCAGCTTCTGCAACATCGTTCCTTTTAACAATTCTCCCTCCAGGACTTAGCTTCATGGTCACAGGCGAGTAAAAGGGCCGTCGAATGCAACTGTGTCTACTATGGCATTTTATTACCCGATGCTGCAAAACTCTTGCTCCCATTATGAGAGCGTGTTGGTGTTTGAACATGCCAGAATCTCTGCAATCTTTCGATTGGTAGATGATTATGCACGCTACGCTCACTAAATTCGCCAGCCACAACGAGTTCCTCCTGCTTCTCAACAAGTCAGCCCAGTGCTGAGGCTAGGAAGCAGAGAACAGTTAGCGATTGAGTGCGAGTGTTCTCGATCATCCTCTAGCCTTGGAAGTCTCCGTCTTCGTCGCCAGCCAGCCAGCCAGCCAGCCACCGGCAGGCTGCTTGCTCGGTGGCGGTGATGCCGGCGCCTGTAATTGTTAACGTAAACAAACAAGAGTTTCAACAAGTCAGAAAGGGCTGACGTTGTAGAGCTCGAAAGCTCTCTGAAGTCGTTCTCTTCACTTTGGTTTCGGTTCCGTCTAATCTAGCCGACGGCCGATCGGACTGAAAAGTGTGATTGGCGCGTCGAAAACCCGAGCCGCTCTCCGAGTTGGATTCCAGCGGTTCGAGTGCTGGAAAGAATTCCATCGGAAACGAGCGCGCTCGAGTAGAGAATTGCCTCGGAAGTTCCGAATCGCTTATTTCTGGCTTGAAGAGCCGATAGCTAGTGGAGGACCACATGTTTTCCCATGCGGCGGATGACAGCGCGCTATCAAACACTCAAAAGAAACCGACAGCTTGCTCCGAAGTGATGGATGGCCGAACGTCATGAATCTCCTTCCTTCCTTCAATTCATCACAGCTCTGTTACAAGTACCCACGCGATGCTGGGATCTACAGTTGTACTTCGTTGCTCTGTACCCACCCAACTTGAACCGCGTGTGCACAGTGGTCGGCATACGAACGCTAAACAGTTCAGGAATGTCTTACTACACTTAGAGGAGTCTTGGAGTGCACTTAAGCGGGAGAGTGCACAGATATTCGACTCTGCCGAAAAAGTTCCAGTCGAGGGATAGAGAGCTAGAGCTTACCGGGATGAAGGCAAACGGCGAGCAGATTGATGTGCAAGTGGATTTGTGGAGGGATGGATTGATGGATGGATAGATGGAAGAGTCGACAGCTCAAAGGTAGGGAGAAACAGCCAATCGCCGCCTATCGGGTTCTTACGTAGGCAATTTCGCGTTCGCTGTCTACAGTTGGAGCTTGCTCTTCCGTTGCTTTGCTTAGAGGAGAGAAAGTTGGTCAGAGAGCCAAGATTGCTGTTTGAGTGTGAAAGTGAGCGTGCAAGCGAACCACCAGACTGGCTGGGGTCTCCCTTCTTGTGTGCCCAAAGGTTTGCTTGCCAAAACGCCTGACAGACTGAAACTTCCGCTCGCAGCATGGATATGTCAGCGATCCGCTCGCTTCCGTCATCATCGCTGCACCAATAGCGACGGCTACTGCCAAATGAGGCCCTGATCCATCAGCACATTAGACCTGGTTTCAGCACAGCCCTCGGCTGCCCCTGTTTCAGTCAGAGGGGGGGGGAGGGACAAGAAGGGGAGGGGGCTGTCGTCGTGCTAGCCAGCTTGACGTTCATGCTGAAATCCCAGCGGACCTTGCTTGCTCGAACGCGGGCCCTTCCGTTTGTTCCCAACCCGATTTGCTGACTGGGTTCGGTCGCAGAGGTGTTGGAAGGGGCGGCGGCTTCGGAGGCGCTGACCTCAAAGACCGCCAATACCCCCGAGTGCCCATCCGTTAACCATTCGGCTGGGAGAGGTGTCGTGGCGCTGACTCCGAGTTCACTGACAGGCTCGTTCGTTGCCTCTTTTGCAGTTGGCGCACACTATTTTTAACTCGTATTCTGGTCATTGCCTCTCGCTTGGAGCATCCATGCTTGTCTTGGCAGGCAGGCAGGCAGGCAGGTTTCCTCTCGAGCTGGGTGGGTAGCCACTTAGCCAGTTGCTAGGTTAGAAGGGAAGAGAACTTGCCGGTTGGTTGACTGACTTGCCCCGCCCGCAGTGCTGACCAATTCGTTCCTGAGCTGACCGAACGGTGGCTTTGCAGAGCTTGCAGCTTCCAGACTACAGATGGACTGACGTACAAAATGAATGGCTCGCCTGACTGCGTGCCCTCCGGCGTTGTCGTTCAATGGCAGCCTCCGGTAGTATCTTGTGCCGATTGGTTTCCTCCAGGATTGGCTCGATTCGGGACGGTATGGGTCGGCTTCGTTTTGTTCTCGGCTCCTTTTTTGGTTACTCCTCTTTCGTGGCTGGCAGTACGGATCCGGTCCCTCAGCCCTTCAGGGCGAGCCTTGTAAACGTCTTTTGTGTCGGCCGTTAGTCACTCCGCCAGAAGTCGGAACGCTGACCATGGATCGCCGGAAGAGGAATTCCTCCAAGAAGGCCCAGCTCGACTCGACGGCGAGGGAAAGACTTCTTCGGTGGCGTATCACCCAGATACTCAAATATTCATTGCGGCCCAATGGCCACTGGGTCGAACAGAAAGTTCCGTCATATATTTCGCTGTCAGGATGAGTAATTGATATCGCAAAATCACAGTCGTATTCCGCCGTCTTTTCGAGGTCACATACAAACAAGAATAGATATGAGGCAAGCGCCGAACGCGGTTGTTGGTGATGAGGGTTCGCGAGATTCTTCCGCTGAATGATCGTCCCCTTCGGAATATGGTACATCGGATTGAGCGTCGAAGATGATGGTGGATGAGGAGCTTTGAGTTGCTCTCCGCTCGATTCCGCGGGAACATTCCTGGCTCTCCTCGGGAGCATTGTCTGAATTCCTCTAAGCGCAGCCACCATTAGCGATATCATAGTTTTGCGGCGCGGGAATCCGAATCAGGAGCAGCTCATTTTCACAAGAGGGCCGGCTAGTGACCGAGAAAGAAAGAATGACGCTGCATGAATAATGAAATGCGAACTTATTAAGGCTGATTCAGATACACGACACAATATGAATCAAAGTCTCATCTTCTCCGCGGAGTCTGTTCCCAACATGATTCCGCCATTCGACTGTTGACTCTGTTCATTGACTGGGGAGGCGGAGTCCCTCGAACTTTTTACTTTGGCGCTCATCTTTTCTGATCGAAAAGACGATCGCGACTCGGTCCTCTTGACCCGGGCACGAACAATCCATTCTGGCAAATCAGAATGAATTCCACTAGGAGACTGAATTGAAGAGAAAACATCGTTAATGCACGTGATTACACTGGTCGGAAACATGAGGTTTGCGGCTCACCGACGGAGTTTCTTCGTGGAAAATCATATTTTCCAACCACCATGCATATCTTCAGAGATCATTGAGACATATCAAGGGCTCCGATAACGTTGACGGCGGAAAAGTCACAGCCTCGACTCAGTCGGCTTTCGAATGATTTCCGCTTGCAAATGGAGACTGCTGAAGAAAAGATTCAGATTCAAATTCTTCTTCTTCAATGTTCAGCAAACCATATACTAAGTATCATCTTGGGAGCACGGGATGCGCTAAAGGTTCCCAAACTTCTCAACCCCAAGAACTTGAAGGCTGAAGAGCACGAGCTAGTGTGAACTACTACTGAAAGCTCAATGAACAACCATCGCATTCAAGTGGGGACAACATTGAGCGAGGAAATTGAAACTCGCGTTCGGTTTCGATTCCATCGCCGACGATAATCGCCATGGCTTCGAAGCAGGTGTCGACTTTGAATCTCGGCTCATCGCGTCAAACTTGCGTAAAGGTCACATTCTCTCAAAGACCAGAACCTACTTTGAGAATCTCGCTTCTCTTTAGAACCGTAACGCAATCTCTAGCATCACCTGACTAACCTTGCGAGCAGGTTGGAGCGGTGAAGCGTTGGTCTTGCAACAGAGTACCGTTCGCATAGAAATACCTATTGTCACAGGTAGTAACGATGCCAACATGTTCCGCATCAGTGAACTGGATGTAACCTGTAGCCTTTCGGAGAACGAATGTTGCTCACGAAAGTGGTATGTTCTCTGCTTGCTTGCTCGCTTACTTGCCATCAAGAGACCTTTTGAGGGAGTCCGGGGAGAGCTTGGTCGCCTGACTGCTCAGAACGCAATCTGCCTCCGGGGGATTCCTGCTTCCAATCGAACGAGGTGATGAACTGAATCGGGCTAGCCCCGCACTGATGCGACCGACTTCTTCTCGAATTCCCACCTGTCGATTATGCAAATGCCATGCACGGTAATAAAAAGCAGAGCAATTGAAACGCTTGCAATAGCCTGCTCGCGGTTTGATCCATCTTGGTTCATACCTCAAATCGGTCGTTTTGACTTCCCCTCGCGAGCTCGAACTCTGAGGTTGGACTGGCGACAGGACTCAGGACCTCATCGAGTCTCACCTGATCGCCGCCTAATCGATGTTGTTTTGAACCAACCAGAAACAAACCCCCACTCCCACCGGAAGGCGCTGGGAATTCATGGAGGAGGGGAGAATGGGAATATTCTGCGCCGGAGACAAATTGCGAAAACCTTCTTCCGAAACCATTCTCGTTCCATGAAGGCAAATACGTCGCTGGTTCGCTGGGTTAGAGTCGAGTTGGGAATTCGGAGCTCTTTGCTGTCGCCACGCGTTCCGTTACTGCCGGAAGCCAAATGCGCACTCTGGAGTCCGAGCTTCCGAGCCTGGCATCCGAGTTTCGACGAAAGTCTGCCATAAAGTCGGCGTTGACGCCAGGAAGGGAGACTGGACAAACATCCTGAGAGGTGAATGAGAAACTGAGTTGCAAAGTTTTTGTTTCGATGTTAATGTGTGACTGCGACCGCACCGACCACGCCTTCGTTCTCCACAGCATCAGCCACCGCCATCGTCGCGCGATCACCGACATCGTCCAAGTTCGATTTTTGAGTTTTTTCCTCTGTACTCGCGCTCGATCCCTCTCGAAACGTGTTGAGCCGTTTTTCATTGGCACCTGGTAGAGCAATAATATTGTCGTCAGTGGAGCAGAAAGTCCTGCAAATCGTCTTCTTGGAGGCTCGAGTTTCCTCAACATGTTCCTGGGACCCTCCACCAGCTCGCTACGACTCGTTAGATCTGGTTTCGTATTATTTCGGGGAAAATCTCGGTTCTTTTCCTCCTGATTTCGTCTCAGAGAACGTTCCGTGTCCGCATCTGGACGGCGACCTCGTGTTTTTTAAAATTGCCTCAACCAACCGGCACGTGAGAGAGATGGTTTCCACTCGGTTCTGCGGGAAAAATGGGAATGGTTGTCGAAGCAAGAAGTGAGGCGAGCCGACGACTGCCGTCTCTTCCGTTTCCATTTCTCCCGTTGATCCACCAGACGTTCTCCCCATCTGGAACGGAATGCGGCGCTCGGAGCTGAGCTGTACAGCCAGTCCGCGCTCCGGGTTGCCAGCCAGTCAGCTGCAGTCGAAACTTTCGTAGCTCCCTTGCTCGTTGGCTCGCTGTCGCACAAGCTTCGCTGTCTGTCCACCCAGTCGTGCTTGCGAGCCTGCCTGCCTGCCTGCCATTTGGTGGCGACTTGCTCAACTAACAACAAAGCTTCCCCTTCCGCGAAACGAGCTCTTTTTTCATTCCCATTGAAGCCCTCAGTGAGTATTCATACTTCAGTTTGCGGATAAAATAGATGGAATGGTCATGGCTGCCCGACCCAGCAAGATTCGTGAGGCGAGCTCCGAGACCGAGAAGAAAAGACGAGGCCTCAATCCGTCTTGTTTCTCTGCTCATTCCCAAGATGATTATCAGTTCGAGATTTTTGCTCGATGCTACCAGATCATTAGTCCCGCAGTTACATCTCCTTTCGCTTGCCCTTGAAGACCATGCTGTTTGTTGTTGGAATGCGTCGGTTTTTATGAAAACCAGAGCTCCTCTCGTGTCCGATCGGCCAACATACGACCCGGTCACATGGATGCATGTAGATGTAGAGAATGCTCATTCCGAACCAAATCGGTTGCTCACCTGTTCCCGTGCAGCTCTCTGCGTACGTGTTCGGCGTGCGTGAATGAAGTAGGGAGTCAAGGCGTGAAGAGAATCAAGAGAACCACTTAGTCTGGAATCACTTTCGTCGACGAACACCGAAGCCTCAGGAGGACCTCAGATAATTGTTTGCGCAGCTCTTTGTTCGCAATCAATCGTGGCTTGGTTGGCTAGTCTGAGGTTTCAAGGACTGGATTTATATGTCACGCGAACAGTAGCGATCGAGATCCTCATCTCAAGGCGAAGTCACTCACTCCTCTTTCTTCGCGTTTGTTTCAAGGGGCCGCGAACAATCGACTCCTCGAATGATTTGTTCACGACCGTAGCGAGTCAATCAGTCGACTGCGTCGCGGACCAATCGATTCGATCTTGAAAGCTTTCGCTTCTTTTCGACGAACTTTAAGGACTCGCAAAGCAAGACGTTTCTGCAAGAAAGAGCAAATAAATTGGCTGCTTGAGTCGTTGACTCTTTTTTTCCTTTTTCTTTGAGTCTCCCAAACTCAAGCACTCGGCCTCGGAGCAGAGAGCTCACTATCAGTCCAGATATGATGAGCAAAACTGGAGCGAAGCCTCGAACTTTGTTGTCTAATGGTCGAAAGCTGACGGACGACCCTTTCAACATTCGATGCGTGCAGGATATCCTTCCACGACCACTTGTCTTCTTTTTTCTCGGTCCTCATCCAGCTCTGGTCGTATGTCTCGCAGACACGCTGACACCAAAGCACGCACGCGATGTTCCGTGTCACCTCCGAGCGAACCTCATGGATAGTGATGAAGTTTTCAAGAGCGGCGAATCCGGCGACAACTTGAGTCGCTCAACAAAAAAGAGAGACTCTTCTGCCACAACTTTTTTTCCGTCTCCTCGAAATCCGTGATGACCGGACAGAATCCCGGAAAGAAAATTATGATCCATCACGTTATCAGTATTCGTCAGTCTCTCGAGGCATAAACGAAGCGATACCTGAACAGATGAATCTCACTCTTGCGGAGATTGAGCCTACACTCGCGTTCCTTCTCTTTACAGTGTCGTGAAACAGTGAACCAAGGAGTTTCCGCTCTGTTCCTTTGCTGGAGTGACAAACAAAACCCGCGAAGGGAGCGAGGATACACGAAATAGAGGAACAAGAGCTTTCGGAGAGCGACATGAAGGCTAACAGCTAAAAGGACATTGAAGTCTCCGCCCGCCATCGCTGAGAGTGTCAACGACTGGGTAAGTCGAGAGACTGATTCCGAAATTCGATCTCTGTTCGACCGATGAAAAGATGAATACAAGCCGTATGAAACCTGACACTATCACATTAACTCCGAATTTGTCGCATCGTTCTGCTCCTTCGATCGTCGGCCGCTCACCTCGTATCCACGACAGTAATTGATTGAAACAAAAATGAAAACTTCTCAGAATAAGAGAGAAAAGGCAAAAAAAGAAGGAGGCGGCCATGGGGAAATAAAGAAGATATCGGATTTTGTCTGCGGATCGGAGCCGGCGGTCGACTGCAGGATGCAGAATGTCACCATTATTGTTCCCAAAGTTCGCGAGCCGCGCAGCAGTTCGTTATGACGATTATTTTTCACTCACACAAGGCCTGTTATTTTCTGATCTCGGCCCGAACCGAGGGGAGACACTTCGCGGTTCCGCCAGGAGCTCGCGGTTCATCACACACGATGACCCGGACGCCAGCTGGGCGAGAACCGGAAGAACTTTTTCGGCAACAAGAAATAGTCAGAAAGGAAATCCTGTTTTGCTCCAAAAACATTCATTTTTCCCGAGAGGAAAAAAACTGAAGAAAGAAACGAAACGTCGGACTCATCATTCTAGCCTGTCAAATGTTCGGAATACGAGGAATATCTTCTGTCACCTCAGGCGAGCCCTTCACGGGCTTCTTCTCTGGCTCAAATTCTGAGCTTTTTTCGGCATCTGTGACGAATGTCCATCCATTAACCCCATGGCCTCTCCCTTGGGAACACTCATGGAAACACGAGTCTGGATTGTTCAGCTCTTTGGTTCCCGGTGGGGATCCAAATATTGTGCGGTATTTTGAAATTGTTCTCAAGTCGCAATGAGAAGAACTGCTATATGATCGGCGTACCCGGAATAATTTCGAAATATTCACAATAATTCTCGGTCCATCTTCGAATGGCACCCGGCGTGATGATCCCCGAGCGTAGCGAGGGACACTGATGAATCTAGGCGCTTCTAGCTCGATGTGGCCTCTCAGCTGCGGCGTGTTCAGAGTCAGCTCCGTAAGTCGGCAGACGCCATCCGTGGAACCAGTTGCTCCTTATTTGTGGATCATTCATCCATCCTCACATTGATCCATGGATTGATGGATGGAGATCAATGAATATTCCCCGAACTTCCCACTCGACGCTCTATTCATGATGGTTGACCTTGATCCCTAGGCAGCGTTTCGTTCGGGAAAATCTCTGACAGACGAAGAGACAGTCCGTCTGATCATTCGTTCGACGGAAGAGATAAAGTGCAGAAAAGAAACTCTTCCGCAGCGGAGGAATCCAGGTTGGGATGGAACCATGAATATTGAACCGAACGAGAGAGGCGTTATGCAAATCGTGCGTTGGACGCATCGTTTGGGCGCAAAAGACAAGCGTTCGTATTTGTGCGCGAGTCGAATTGCATCAGAAATCTGGCAAACAGTTGGGCGGAGGGCAGATCGGGAGCCATCTGCATAAGCTTCTCAGACATCGCCTGTATCAGGCCATTCTTTTCGATTGTAGTCCACCCGCTGGCACAGAATATGGAGCAAGCTCCTGGCGGGAGATGTTTACGTGCGAGGGATTCGCCGCCCGATCGAAGCATCCGTTCAAAGCGAGAAAAATGCTAGAGTGGGTCTAGTTTCGTTTTATCCGAGGGAACACCTTCCTTCTCGTTCAGGTGGCCGTGCTCCGAAAACAAGTATAGAGTAGTCCAACATGGAAACACGGTTGTTTCGGAATCCTGACGGACTGGAAAACTCATTCCAATGATTCCGGAAGCTATCCACCAGCCACAATATTTTCTGAGAATCCGCACGGAACGTTGGAAACATCGTGGGACGAATCCGGGAATCTTTCGTGGGACGAATGTTTGGAACTCCAGTCGCATTGCATACCGGAAAGCCTCGGGCTGATTGCCGGTCACAACACCGAGATCCGCAGGTGCACCCACATTCCACTGATGCTCGAGCGTGCAAAATACGAAGGCTTGGTCGATGGTCCGCACGCATGACGCATTCATCTGACCGAGCACGAGCGCAGACCATTGAGGCTTTCAATTTGAAACGGCGAAATTGTTGCCGACTTCCATGAATGCCTGCGAGCGAAGCAGGTCGGCTGGATTGTACGCGTTCTGTTCGCTTGATTAGTGGCCGTTGATTTGGTCGACGATCACGATGTTTTGAAGGACTGTTGTTCGCCTACTTCTCCTGTATCTGCTGACTCCGACGACAAACAGGCAAAGCGGAAACGTTATCGAACGAAGATTACCAAGCGAAAAGGCAAAGGCTTCCTCGGCAAAACAGAGTCTCCCGGCTGGGAGAGACGCCAGCGGGTGCAAAGATGCAAATTTTTGTTCTTCTTCACGTTGAGTTTGGCTAAAAGCCACCGAGCGGTGGTAGGTCTCCCGCCACCCGTTGCGTTTCGCGGTTTCTTCGTCCGCACTTTACCTCTACTTTTCAGAATAGCGGCCAAGAAGAGAAATGTATCGGGGGACGGAGAAGAAGGTGCTGAGAGAGAAACAACGGAAGAAGTTTTGCGGTGAGATTTTTTCCCAACAAATCTTTAAGGCTGATGCCGTCGTCACCGCCGCTCTCGCCAAGCCGGCGAGGCAGCCGCAATGTCCGAGAGTGCGTAAGACGAAACTTTTCCTACGAGAGCACTCCTGCACTCCACCGGAAAGCGCTGCATCCTCACTTTCCTCTCTTGTTTCCTTTTCAATTGAATAGAGACGATGTATTGGATTTGGACGATGTTTCTTTTCTTTTACGGGACAAACAGTGAATCGCTGAATCGAGGGCCAAATGGAGCTTCATCGATACACGCGCCGGCGAGTTATACGATTTTCGACGATCGTTCTCGCTTCTCTGCTTCGGATGGATTGAGGATTTCGCGAAGATCTCCCTCGACGGCTTGCTGCTCGACACAGATAGCAGTTGTCGTCCATGTCGCTTTCAGTTTCAGTCAGGAGGAAGAACTTTCGCAGATCTCCGCAGATCCAGGTAAGCTCTGGGGACCTCTTGCTGAAAACAAGTTCACTCAAAGTTTCCCCGGACCGCAGGGAATATCAAGACGTTTTGTTTGAAAAATGCGACCAACCGGTTTGTGGATAGTCTGAGACGCGCTCTCAGACCTCCTGGGAGCAGCAAAGAGGACGTCCGGCAGTTCTGTACCCTGAGCTTTGTAGGACGACGTGTTCTCGACCTCAAGTCGGTCAACAATTGCAACAAATAAACGTCCACCTCACGGTCGCCTGCGGAGATCTCGGCGATACGTACGCGGTTTTCGGTCCTTTTTTGTTTCGAGTTGCGCTGAAGCTTTCAGTGGCTCACGATCGCGAAGAGGGCAACTTTTTCCGTGCTGATAACGAAAACCCACTTTCGGTTGGATCCGTGCTCAATCTGAGTTTGGTGCTGGTTGAACACATCTCGCAAATTAGGGAAGGGCTCAGAAAAGTTCCAAATCGTTCGTCAATGATATTCCCTGTGGAATTCGCGGACTGTTCACTTCTTGGCGGTGTCCGGACTCGCGGCCGACAACTCCGTGCACATTTTCCCATGGAAAATATCAGGAATTTCCAGGAAAATGGAATTGAAACATTGGACATTCTCTTCGCGAACATTCTCCGTTCGGTGTGATGGCTGTTGCCCTCTCGGGAAGGAAGCAGGGCGACCAAAGCAGAGCATCAACAGTGATTACTGATCACTCATTAGTGGATACTGAGGACAGCGAGCAGGAAATATGACGACGAGACAGTCACCGCGAATAAAAATATCTGGAAGGATGTTGGTCGATAAAAATATTGGACGCGATGATGAGGACGCGGACGAGGAGACGATGATGAGATGCGGTCCATACCGCGATTCGGCAGAGCCCGTGCGTCCTCGTTGGATGCACTCACGCGGTCAGCTTTCTCCCGGTTCCGCTTGTTGCTCTGTTTCTGTCCCTGCGGCTCGTTTATTCCCGTTACTCGGGCAAGCGATCGATGGCGGCGAAATGAAAATGCACATCGATACCGAGTTCCGCTCGAGTAATAACATGCAAATCAAACATTTGCAAACGGCGCCACGGACCGTGTCGCCCAATTTTTCCCCGGATTCTCTCACAACCGAAGTCGTCTCGAATCACGATGCCCCTTCGCCGTACTCTGATTGTCGGACACTGATTGATAGGAAAAGGAAGGGGATCTCGTCGTGGTTTAGAAAGGAATGGACGACTCCTGCTCTTTCGTGTTTGCAGCGGATGACAAAAACGATTCTCGCCCTGCAACTACAACGGCGGCAAAAGCGATGTCTTCTCTCCCCATTCGATTCGTTTACCGTGCGAACGGGGATCAGCGCACAACATATCCTCATGTGAGTGTTAATTAACATCTCATTACGCATTCACTGCCGTCGCTGCTGCCACTACTACTACTACTACCTGCAAGGACGAACGACTGAACTTACGAACGAGCGAACGAACACACACACCAACGAGTCAACGAAGCAGTCAGCTGCTCGTGCAAAGCAACCAAGCACACTCATCCCGGTGTTGCTGCTTTGCTCGGAGCGTTGGTTCTGCTACAGATGCTATTAGCGGTGTATGCACTGTGAGGCGATGGTCCGTCGCGTCGGTCGGCTGACAGTCAGTCAGATGGTCTTCCGGGGCAGCTAACGTCCCGTCGCAGCCGGTCGATTCGAGTCGAAGGGCATCGCATCTCGCGCGGAGACATCGGGACGAGTGTCTTTAAACCGACGACGACGACGAGGCTAGAAAACGGGAGAATCTCTGTCGACGGGGATGAGGTCCATGCTTCGATGCACATCAGGCCCTTGATTGGACAGGAGAGCACTCGAGAATTCCTACCTGCTCGGATGAGTTGGGAAAGAAATAGAAGAATGACGAACGCTGCCGTCGGGAACACGCGAAGACACGGCCTGAAATAGGATTGCTTCCCGCTTCCAAAGGATAACGATGGTGACGTCGCCAACCGCAAGGAGCTCTACTGGGAGGAAGTCGAGCGGGAACGATGGAAAACTCGACCATGAACCAAGCGACCAAAGTGATTTCGCACCGGACGCCACGCGAAACTCGGACCGACGAGCTAGCGAGCTCAACAGCCCGCGTGTCTATTTGGCTGGCCGGTCAGTCGTCGGGTGGCCCCGCGACCCGCAGACATCCAGCTCAGATGGCTCGTACGCAATCTCTGTGAGTGAACCATTCTGGAATTTACGGCAACAGCCGCCCCAAATGGATCTCATCACGTCCAGACTTGACGCTCGCTGTAAAGCGCAGAGCGCTCATTTTTCTCCGGACCGTCACTGAGGTTATCTCTCGGTCAGACTATTTGGCTTTCGGGGAAATGCGTTTCTTTTTAGCGCGCTCGGCCTCTGGGCGTCAAACGCTGAATCCATCCTCCCGGCCACTATTGATCCAAGTTGCTCCCCGGGGGCAGCGCGACATTTAGCTCGCAAGCAGCAAATATTCACGAGTCACAGTCGACAACTTCCAGGGCCTCGATTCCGCCTTCGTATTAAATCCGAGGACGGAATGTTCCGCCGAAAGTATGTACTCTACCGAATCGGAGCAGGAGCTCGAGACATTTACGTCGAAGTCCTCTCGTGTTATCAGTTTGGCGGAAATATGAAAAGTCACACCCCAACATCGGGGGCTCAACTTCCACTTTGATCAGGGATAACGGGAAACCGATCCGAGTTAAATGGAAAAGCCCCTATGAGAGAAGCGCGGAAAATAGAGAAATCGGTGGAACGATTCCGAGGACAAATGATACTCACTTCATAAAGAGATGATTTCCTCCGCTGTCCTCGGGTCGGGCTCTAGGAGGAGCATCTAATCATAGGAATCTCTTTATCGGATTCCGGAAACCATCGAAGTCTTCCAAGAAGTTTGTTGGGAGCCGGTTCAGCTGGTGCTCGACTCCGGATTCCCGAACTCCGGGAAAGTCCAATAAAAAGCCGAGATCTGAGCTCGAAAGCTGTTATTGTGGTGGGCATTGTTTCGAAATCGACTTTGGAACACAGCCCTCGATGCGGTCAGAGAACAGCTCTTCTAATCCTCGATTTTTCCTCTCTCGGTCGAAACTTTTTCTCGCCGTCGCTCCCTTGCGAACCCTGACTTTTCCCCCTCCATTTTCTCTGCCTTCGTTCTTGCGCTGGAGGTTAAGCCCGCCCTTTTGAGAGGTTTTTGATCCTTCTGAACAAACCGAGGTGGATCCTCGAACCTGAGGCGCGTAAGTCAACCACTGAGACAACGTTGACGGAGCTCTAAGCCGGCTAAGTTGACGTTCCGCCCGACTTCTCGTAACTGGAAGACGGATCCAGGTCTGATCTATCCTGACGGATCCAGGCTGTTTCGCGTAACGGACGAGACGGAGTTTTTTTTTCTCTCTCTTTGTTTTCCATTCCGACCTTCTTCCACTCGGAGGACGTCCTTATTTCGCTCAAGTGAGAAAAACGGAGGATACTACGCGGCACCCCACGAAAGAGCTGGCGACTACGACTGTCTGAACGACTCGGCTGCCTACTTCTCTCAAGCGAACGGGTGCGAGGGCAGAAAGACGGTCAGGTCGAGAGAGCCTCTATCTTCAATCTGCTTGATGGACACCTCAGTGAGCAAAGTGATTCTCTTTCCTTTTCCCTCGGGGCTGAAGGCGAGTTTAGACTCTCGCGCTCGCTTCACCCACTCCGGGCTTTCTTCCGTTTCTCAACTGCCGCGTCTGCTCGATAGTTTGTATTTCTGACTGTGAGATCATTCCAACGACGCCGACGGCGGTGGCGCGGCACGAGTGGTCCCAACCACCTACGGAATGTCTTCTTTCACGAAGACGAACTTCTGAGGAACAGCCACAATCATCGAAGAATCTTCCTCAGAAACTCTTTCGATGTGGACTTGGAATGCAAAGGGGTATGTGCATCCGACTTTTTGAGGTTTCTCATCGGAGACTTCATTTCGATTCCGTTCATCGGAATCTATTGTAGAATGCGAGAGTGAAGACCCCGATTCCTCGAATTTCGATGAAAACACCGACTACGGACTCGTTCTTGATCCCTCGAACTGTTTATGCTCCAAGAGCCGAAGATAGATGTTCTGGAGAATTTTTCTCAGTTCATGGGCCGAATTCTCGCAGCGTGATCGGAGTCCAGCGGCGATTCCGCGGAGCGTCTTTCATAAAGAGCGAATGTATCATGAGGGCGGCTTACCAGAGTGCTCAGTGCAGACCTTTGAACCTCTCTCGAGTTCCGAGCACTTGCTGCATATAAATATCGTGAGCGGTATAAAGAGGAAGAAGGCTGCTCATAGATGATGTATGCAAAGCCGGTATGAAGCGATCACCGTCAGCAAAGGAGCCCTTCACCACCACCACCACTAGCTTAGAAGTCCAACGCCGTCGCAGTAACGGTGAGAGGTGGTTGGTCGGTTGCCGGCAGTTGAAGCAGCAGGTGCCAGCTCGAGCTAATGTTCTCTTATCCTATCCAAGTTTTTATCGTCAGCTAGCGAACAAACCAGGTGCTTGGGTTTTTCTCTCTCACGGAGGTCTTGTCTCAACTCAGACCGACGTTCTCTCAGTGTGCGCAACCGTTAACAGGAACAGTTGTACAACTCTTGTCGAGAAAACTTCTCCGCCAACCATCGCCTCGTCGTCCGAGAACCGACTGTCAGGAGGGGACTGAGTTACTAGAGTTCTCGGGCTCAGTACGGGAAGAAGATTTTTACTACTCTCTCCTTGAGATTCCGAGCGAGCGAGCGATCCATGAATGACAAAGTCAAGAAGATCATCAACTCCGATCAAGAGGCTGGAAATAGACCCCAACGAGGCAAGGGGTGGAGGGGGAAGATCACTCAGAATCTAGGAAAGCTTTTTGACCGTTTATTGTGCGCGGCCTCTGCTCTTCACTCCACTCCTGTGGAGAGGATAGCGGAGCCTTCTCTAATGACGGTGATGATCCTTATCGCCATAAGATAACGATCATTTTTATGGTCAATAAAGTTGACGGCGCGGCGGAGCTGCGACGCGGTAAATAATCGCGGAGTGTGTCGCCGGGATTTCAAGGAACAAATACTTCGAAATTGTTAGCTATTTCCTCCAATTCGCAATTGATATCATTTGGAACATTGAGGATCTTGAATCTTGGAAATATTGGAACACCCTGCCGAGTTCCCTTCTCCGAGAATGAGAAATCCGCTCGACGGCTTCGAGTGCTTTCTTACAATCAGAATACAGCGAACAGAATTCTTAACGATCGCGTTCGACGCTTGTACTTCGAGTTCCAATCCTCTGGATTCGAGAGCCACGTCCAGGAACCGAACCGTTCCCAAGACCGTGTGTCGAAGCGAACGAAAATGATTCCAGGACCGGCCCGCTGCGTTGTTACAACGCGTGTCTCAGGTTCTCCATGTAATTTCGGAGCCGGCTTTCTTATAGCAGGTTCCTTCGAAGCTTTCCAGCCAGACTTGGTGAGCGGCCGGCACGAGATTGCGCCAGGCAGCCGCCTCCCTCGGTCCTCACAAATCAATTCCGTTCTAATTCGGAAGTTTTTCGCTGTAATGTCCCACCATGTCCTGGCTCGCGTGCGGAAAAAATCTCTGCTCTCGACTGTGAACTTGTTTCCCTGGGCGCATACTTCCAGGCTCCGGATTAACCGGAAGGAATCGATTATGCAGAATGGAATGTGACAGACCGGAACGCTGGAAACAGCGCGTTAGCATTCCGGGTCTCCGCTCGGATTTCCGGAATTCCGTGAGGGATGTCGCCGCCGACTCTTTGATGGAACGGGTTCGGCCATGTTCGCTTTTTCGAGTGTGTTCCCACCCAATGATGGTGGTGGTTGTGGAGGGGGTCAGGGAAGAGCCGATTCCGAATGGAATTCTGCGTTTGGCAGAGCTTATTCATCTCGATTTTCCGGGCCGGGATTCATTTGTCGCACTCATCGCGACAGTGCCCAAAAATGTCCCGGACAAAAATATCGGAGCCACGTTCTCGTCGGGAATCGTCGTCGACGACGTTTGAGGCGTCACCAACGACTGACCGAAGTCAACCAACCGAAACTCTCGGTGGTGGTGCGCCACGGCAACAAAAGTTTACAGCGAGCCAAAAAGTAAACACTACGCCGACGGATGTAGCTGCGTCAGCGCTGTAGTTGTCGTCGTCGTCGTCGTCGTAACCGCAAGGTTCTCCCGTACTCCCTATTTGCTCTCTTATATGAACCAGTCTTTCGTAGCACCCCGCCGCTTGGTCATCGACACGGTTACGGCCACTTCCCAATCAATGTTTACGAGAGCCTACTGAACAGTCCGGCGGCCAACGAGTCGCTTCTCGGAGCTCGGCCTCCTCTCTTTCGCGACTCGCATCTGTGCAACTACCGGTGCTACAAGCACCAAAACAACATCAACAAGATGAAGAAGGAGTAGCTGTAACACGAAATGGTGCTCCCAGAGCTACTTCTGTCTGACGACGCACGGTTCCGTCGTGGTCGTTGTCATCGTCTTTCGCGGATGCTGTTGAAGACTCGATTAAGAAGTCCGTTGCTCGGGCGCTCAGCCGCCATCGAGGAATTGTTTCTACCCGGCCGTGTGCGAGGATCGACATCTCATTCGAGAGAAGCAGTCCACCCACTTTTCTATAATTTTCTCCTCTGGATACGACCATCGCCGATGATAGGATCTTTCAAAGACTCAAGCACCGGAAGTTGGGACACTCCATAAACTAACGGAACCACGGGATTCCTTCTTCGGAAACTGTCTTGGAATGACGGCTATTGCGAAGAACGTGATAAGTGGAATATGCCAACCGAGGGTAGGGATCTGAGAGAAAGCGCGCTCGCTCGCATAAAACTCGCGAGACTCACCTCGAGCCCGTGGCTGAATTTATTCGGCCGTCAAGTAGGTTGTTGCTGACGACGGCGATGAGGCAGTGGAGTGAAGGCAAGGCGTACCCATTAAGCACCTTTGTTATTTTCAAAGACGTTCCCGCAAGCATGGTCGTTTGCTCGAACGCCGCCGCCTTCCATAGAGCATTAGCCCACTGAATGAACGTGCAACGCATTTTCACTAGGATTGACTTCCAAACGAAACTCCGCTCCTTCCGGAACGCTTCCACGGCTCCGCCTCCTCCGGAGAAGAGTCTCCAAACGTTCTCTGTTTCCGATCCTCTCAAATCCTTCGATTCGTCGACACGAAGTGAAACTTCAACGAGACATGATGAAGTGTTCGCTGCGAATCCCTGAAAAACCAGGATACTTGGGAACAGCTGTCCCGCTTACAAGCAGCTGCTGCACCTGGCGCACCTGCAAGAGATCACAGCGGAACTGCGAGCGTTGTCATGTATGAATCGGTTGTCGGGCTCAACATGCTTGGTGGCTCACTTTCCCCTGCCCAGCTGACTGTGCGTGTACTCTGTGTCGGGCCCAACAAAGAATCGTAAAAGCCAATCTAAAAGCTTTCATGTTCGATGCTAGTGGTGGGTGTCGTTTCTTCTCAGATATTTGCGCCCAAAGAACAGCGTCCAAAAGCGGCGATGCGGAGATTTTGTGAACGAACTGAACTCACAAAAGCTCGCCCGCGCATGGTCTCTGCAGCCGAAGGTCTTTGAATGCAGAGGCTCCGCCGACGAGAACGATTCACAGTTTCCGCCCCATTTCGTGTGTCCTGAGTTCTTCTTCAGGAGACGGGCGCGCAGAGATCAGCCTCGAAGTGCGCGAGTGGTTGGTCGAACCAACGACCGACCGACCGACGGGGAGGGGCAAAATGGCGGAAGAGGAAGAATACACCTTGGAGACGTCGCAGCATTACCAACAAACACAACGGGAGCGGCAGCAGCGGCAAAACAGCACATTTCGGTGGTCAGCTAGGCCGTATCGTTGATTTCCCTCCGAACAAGAGCTGCAAAGAGCCGGATTCCATATCGGTAACAGCTGCAGCTGCATTATCTATGGGTCCTCGCTTTATTTCGTGGCCGGCTATGGACTGTCAGTCGGCGCGCTTGTTTTTTGTTGTTGTGGGGGGAACAGCTTCACCACGATGGAAGACAACGCAGAATCTCTCAAAACGCGGCGATATTCCGGACAAAAATCTCCTCGTTTCAACTGTTTTTCGGTACACTCCGATTTCAAGAGAGAAGTTGCCAAAGATCCGGCGATAATTAATCGGTGTTCTCTTTCCTTCGGAATCGTACAAGATCACAGTTTCAACCTGTGGAGGGAATTCGCGTTTCGCGAGAGGGAGGACGTCTTAGCAGCCGCCGGATTAGAGAAATGCGAGTAAATTCAAACATACGCGATGGTGTCACAACGTTGTTTGTTCTGTACCGACTCTGATAGAGCATACTGTGTCAACACAGCCGCTGCTCTCAGAACGAAATCTGCTTGAGAGCGAGCCTCTCTCGGGCAGTAGCGGCTACATTCAATTCAAAAGCTGAAAGCGGGTCAAACACAGATCGACATCGTCTGAAGGCGAGGAATCAACGGAATCAGAAAACGAGAAAGGTTGTCCGAATGGAAAATTTCGAGGATCTCTTCCGGAAATGCATTCGACGTAAAAAAATGAAAGAAATGCCTTTCCTTGTTTAACGTTTCCTTTGTTCCTCGTTCTCCCAGCATCCGATGCAAGAAAGATACGAAAAAAGGTAAAAACTATGCTCTCGATACTTCTCGTTGTAGCTCGACAGAACTGTGCGAAGTTTTCAGAGATCGGTCAGTCAGATATTTCGTTGAGCCTTGAGGGAAACTTCCGGATTTGTCAGGGCAAGATCTGACTTTCCGATAGCGTCCTCCAGCCCCAAGTCTTCGTCAGATAAGGCAATGAATCCCAAAACGACCTTCTGCTCGCGAATACTCCTCCTCTAACCTTCGGATCCGAATACTTTTTTCCTGGAGGTGAAGCTTCATCGTAACCGACGGTCTCCAGAATCTCTGACTCCCTCTGGATGACGGACTACGTTGAAAGTATGTACTTATTCCGACGGACAAAACGCTTCATGGAGTGATGACGGCGTCGTGTTGAAAGTTCGATCAGCTCTTACTTTGCTTTCGGAAGCCGGCTCGCATCACGCATCCGGCCACCCTGCTATCCATCAAATCTGGGATCGATATCTCTGGACAGTTTCGAGGTCCGTCGCCGGCTTCTGTCCGAAACGTTCGCTTGGATTGCGAGCGTCGGAACAATAAAACATGGACGTCGCAGAAGTTATCTCAATTTGCCAAACGCGACCCGTCAAAACGCGGCATGCTTCGAAACCTGCGTAAGGGAGCACCCGTTGTTCTTCTCCACTGATGGACAGTTTAGGCTCCGGTTGCAGCGAGTCCAAAAAAATGGAAATGATACTCTGCGTCCACCCGCCATCCACTTCCCACCGTTCCATTCCTCTTTCTCTGTTGGGAGCTGATAGTATTTAAAGTGGAATTCACTCTGCGGGACTCGAAACTAGCTCTTTTCATCTGGCTGTCCATTCAACAAACCCACACGCCCATCCACCGAGACCCGCCCGGTCAGCAGCCAACGAAGCAATGCAGAGCTAGCGGCGGAGCGAATGGAAAGTGAACCGACTGCAAGAGATCAAGCAGAGGAGCGCAGGTCGAATCAACGTAATGCATGTGTACGAGGGCGGAGGAAACATGTGGAGTATTCTTCTCGGGTTTTGCGGTGGTTTCGCTCCGAGCCGTCTTCCGCGAAAGTCTCGCTTCTGACCTCCGAAACCACACACAGACCGAACAGATACAAGATTTGAGAGATGAATATTGAGTCTTGTTCTACGTGATCGTCTTCCGCGAGCTGCTCGTCCGGCAGCGTATGTTGCATCGAGCCAGGCGCTCCACGAGCCTCGGACGAGTCGGGGAATGACTGATCGTCTGTTTCCATGTCCTCATACATACATGTATGTACATACTCCCATGTGAACTGCATGCCTGCGTTCACCACCAACCGGTGGAGCGTCGGTGCAACCGGTGGCTCTGGGGGAAGTTTCAGGAACACAACAGCTGTTGATGACTTCGGGGATTATTCCTGTCAATCGCAATCATTGCTTCGAGCGTCTGCAGCAGGTGCCTAATGCGTCTTCGGGAGGCGTCGTGCAGATAATCTGTTTGTTGACTACTCGAGATACTTTCGCGTGTTCCCTCCCTTGTGACCGCTGCCGCTCGCTGAAGCAGCGAAATGAGAAGAATGTGAAGTCGCTTCTTGGCGCGAACACGTCGCCGAATGAATGGAATGTGGAGATTGGGGCCGACAAATCCGAGGTCGTCTTTTGTTCACGTGATTCGATGTTTGCTCGACGCGGGTGCCAGAACCCGTTTTGTCAGATCCATTTCCTGACAGTCCGGGTGCATTTCCTGATTTTGTCTAGGGATGAATCTCTTGGGGCGGCCAGCAGCGGATTCCCTCAATCTATTGATCTATTCCAACGATGATAGAGCTGCTCGCCTACGAACAACAAATGCTCGAAGCACCCTCCGGCTCTGTGTGTACTTGACTGCTGGCTTGCTGTTTGCCGAACAACATTCGATATCTCGAGAGCTGTTGCCGGAGCGTTGTACGCACTTGCATACCGCACTAGCTCAGTTCGCAATTCTCGAGAACTTCTCACTGATGTTTCCTGAGAAACCTGAGAGTCTAGCTAACCCAACTCGTTTCATGTTTCCTGTACTCGTGAGGTTGTTGTAGGTTCTCAGTTCAGCTGTATCGCAATCAAAGGGTCCTCTCCCGTCTGAAAGTTCTCCTGGACGACGGAAAACAATTCCGAGCCGAAAGGATGAACTTCAGACGAGTCAATCTTGCCAACGAAATCGCGCTCCTCGTTTCCTTCCAGCCTCCACGCGGTGCACGGCGTTTCGGCCATTATTTCCGGGATTTTTTTCTCGTTTCGGGAGCAGCAAGAGCGTCAGATTGTCTCAGACCACCGCCGACGACGGCCGTGAGCAACAGGCGGCTAGCTATTCTGTAATTCGGTGTGTGCGCTGAGTGTTCAATTATTCATGCGGATGCTGGTGATTGTAGTGTATGTACATACAGCGTTAGCAGCGACAGTAACAACAACAATGCAGAGAGAACGCAGAATACCTCGATCTAGTGTGTTGTGATCCTTTCAATGCTCTAGCTGACCGCATCTCAGATCGGGTTTGCTTCTCTTTCGGTTTATTCTAGGTAAACGAGAAAGTGAAGATCGTGCATACCGAACTCCCCCACGCATGATCGCTCGATAGCCCGATAGATTGATCGGGATGCTCTCTCGAGCGTTTGATATCCTCCGCAGCACTCTGTCTGCGTCTTTCTGTCGTCGCAATTTTCTCGCAATGCGATCCTCGAGACGCTTGCAAAGAGGTTAAATCTCGATCGCGGCGGCACCGGTCGTGAGGAACTCCCGAGCGAGAGAACTACCGAGGGCCGTGGACGCTGCTTTCCATCCTCGTCACGTCGGCTCTTTAATGAACAATCGTTAGCTAAAACGTTCGAGTTCTGACCTCGATCGCGGAGCTCCGGACGTGGACTGCGTTTGCTCGGTCTATGTAGACCGAACGCCAAGTGGCTCTCGCCATGGATCGCTACCCCCGGCATCGTCTTTTCGTCGCGTCAAAGACGCAATTTCGTTGTGATCATCGTCCTGGTGGATCAGCGTGTTGTCGGCCTGAAGACCTCAGAGACCAACGTCGAGCGAGCTCCTGATCGCTGAAGCTGCAAAAACAAGCTGCTCAAGCGAGAAACCGTAACGAAGCGAAGCCAAACGCACTCGAGTAACTTCATGGAGCTGCGATATTTCATCGAGCGCAACGAAGCAACGGACGACCGGGAAACAACCGTCAGACCTGCCCGAGAGAAAAAGAACAAGAACGCAAAACAGGCCGAAGGGTCCGAAACGAGAACACGTCCCGAGGTTTTGTGGACTTCTTTTGGCGGAATTCTCGTGATTCCGGATGCTAGAGTCGTCAATGGATGAGTCAAGAAGAGAGAAAGAGGGACTAGAACGCCGGGTTCCCGATAGGAGGGTCCGTAGTTGGAAATTCCGAAGGCACGATGATGGCGTCCGCGAATGATTGACACCATTATTAGCCGCAACTTTCGACTCTGGGTCCGGGATCGAGCACGACACTCACAGCGCATTAAATGTCTGTGTCAAACGCACTCCACGAGCAGTGAGCACTGAGTGAGTGAAGCGGGTTATCGCAATTCAGGGCAGCAGCCACCACGATGTTGATGGCGGTGGCAAACAGTGTCTAGCCCGAGCGTAATGCGTGGCGCTTCCAGTGTCTACCAGAGACAAATCTTTCGCTTTATGTATTGAACTTTCACCGAACGAGTTCAGACGGCGCGCGGTTCCCAGAGAAGAGGTAAGGACTCGCTACAGGAACTGCTGTGTTTCGAGCAGTGAAACGCTCGTTCCATGTTCCACGGAACGAGCTGTACAAGAACGATTCTCGTTTACTGCTTTCGTGTTGCCGCTGATGCTGCTGCTGCTACCAGCATTCCCCAGCGTCTCTTTTGTAGACATTTTGTCGATGCCGGCGCGCGTCTGCAGATGGTGTTGATGCTAGGGGTGATGTTTCCTGCGTTAGCGATGGTCGTTGCGGCATTGCAGCGATGTTAGGAGAGTTTGACAAACTCAAAATGAGATTTAAAGCTCTTCATCTTTTTGCCTGTGGCTCGGAAGCGCTGGAGTGTTCGAGTCCTGCCCTGCATCCCTGAGCTGGCTAACTGACTGACAGAGAAGGATAGACCGAGGGATGGGCGTACTTGAAGGGGAAGTACTCCCCGTAATAACATGGTGAAATATTGAAGCTGATGTTGGGAAGGTATTGGCTCGTGCGACGCGGAAACGTTCTGCAAGTCAAAGGTACGTCGAATGAGCTTTCAAATCTGCAAAGAATGGCGGAAGCCTTCTACCGGGAAGCATCCGAAGGAAGATACGGAGAGAGATCGAGGAAGAACCCGAAAGAGGACACGAATGAGAATCTGACTCCTAAGCACCCGATACGGCAGAGGTCCCGAACCGAGTCAGAGACCGGAACATTGAGGTCACTGGAGGAAGAAGGCTCCGTCGCTGTTTCAGAGGTACGTCCATTTCAATTAGAAGAGAGCCGCAGGCTACCCAGCGGACATCCCACCGAACCACCGGCCCGACCCATGTATCCTGAGCTTCGACGGTCAGAGCGGGGAAAAGGGAATCAGGGGAACCGCGAGCATTTTACGAGGAGAATCTATTTCGACCCGTCCCATGGAGGATCAGTTGTATATGAGAGGATAAATAAGTCTGACGTAAAAAACCTCAAGCCTTCACATTGTGCCGATGGTGAGCTCGCACGAGATCGGATTAACGACGGAAAAAACCGATGCGATCCGCGATCTACTCTTATGCACCTCCGAGCATTAATGAAATAGCCGGCTCAAATGCATAATGTAACATTATTAAAGCATACAAACCAATCGAATGGGAGGTAACTGACCGTTACTTTCGCGCCGGAATGTCGAGAGGCGTCGATACCGAGGGTTGACCAACATTTTTGAAATGTTGCATATTGGGCGCGGAACTCCTTGCGTCTACTTGGTCATCGAGTCCGCCGTGATGCTCGGAAGGTCAAGAATTCGCAGAAATCCACATGGGCTCCCGAGAGGGAACCGGAGGGAGGGAAAAAAGCCTAAGGTCATCTCTCAAAGTCTCGAGCTATGCAAAGTTCCTTGGAAACGGACTCCGAAATTCGATGACACATTTCAAGAATTCAGAGCTATAAATCCCGAAGGATTCGCGGGGCAAAAGTGAATAAATTTGATCAAACCTGCAGCTGGAGTCTGCTGGCGTAGCCGGCCAACACGGTCTGTATTGAAAAGCAATAATGGGAAAACGTTTTCCGTTGGAGCTGCAGAATCCTCTCGGTCACCCTTTTACCAGCCACCGTCTACCACCAACCTATCCGTTCACTTGTCTGCTGCATATGAACAAGTTGGTAAACGTGGAAACGAGTCGGATTCCATTATCGTCTGTCCGCCGTTCGGTCTGAGCTCGCGGTGGTCGCTATGCAGTCGGCTCGAGGGAAATGGGAGAGGAAAAAGGTTTTCACCACACGTTCTCCAGGCTGACGTGCGCACACAGAAAGCCGAAAGTTTTCAAAGCTGCCGCATCTGACAGACAGGTTTATCGTCGGACAGGCGGGCGTGTAATAAGCGGAAGGCATCCATGCATTGGCAATGCTTCAGGGTTTCCGCCCTCGCCCCCTCTTACTCCGTACATATATCCGCCAAAAGGGACGGCTCGGAGCACGACTCCGTTTCCGACTCGAAGAATCGGTTTCCGTTCAGAGGGGGGCTGTTAACTCTAGCGAAGCGATTCGACGACAAGTTCCTTCAACGAATAACGAGCGACGAAAACTCCCGTTCAGACAGCAAAACGAAATTCCATCTGCTGCCGCCCCGTCGGATTGAAGGAATGCACATAATTAGACGAGTTCCCATCGGGCTTACATCGCTCGGTCGCCAAGTGACGTTTGTACAGCCGAAAGAAGGCAGTTTCCTACAAACTGATAGACAGAGCCACGGACAAGCCGAAAGCCTTATCTGAACGTCAACGACAACACGATGTCGACGGCGAGAAGCGACCGAGGTGCCAGAGTCTCTCTCTTCCATCCCCTCGCGTGCCCCCCCCCCCCCCCCCCCCCCCCTGCATTTGACATCTACGCTCGCAGAAGAGTTGAAGGGAGAGGGACAGAAGGACAAAAAAGAGAGGATGAGCTCAGATGGGAAACGGGGGAGAAGCAGGTTGCACTAATTTGCTCGGGCTATTGTGAGATGTGTTAGCCCGACAGACTAGCAGGCGGCATCGTCATGCAACTCGTTGTCGTCGTTGTCGTTTCGACATTGTGTGTCAGCTTGTAACCCGCAGTGTGCATTGCTGATGGTGTTTACGCCAGTGTTTGTCGGTGAGAATGGGTAAGGGTGGCAGGCAACCCGCTCCCTGTGGGCCAACATTCGGAACAAGACCGTTTGTGTGTGTGGTAAAGTGCATTTCCACACAACGCTGAAACCAATTAGGAGGATACAATCATGCTACAGCTCCATAGCAGTTGGAGCCCATGGACCGACGAGCAGACTGAAGTGTGGACAGATTAACAGACCGACGAAGAACCCTTTGAAAGAGCTGACAGCGTTCAGTTAATAGGCTCAGCGACGTTGGCTGCAGGTAACTTTCACAAATGGCTGGCTTCATAATTGCACCGTCACCGCGCCTCTCCCTTGTCAGCGGCCACGCCGAAGATCCATCAAGCTGTACACTTGGGCCCGCACAGAATGCTTCCTTGCACTTGGAAAGACCCCGATCAGATGATGTGTTCATTAGATTCCGCGTAATTCAATCTTTAGGCGAAGATTTACCAAAAGTATTTGGCCTTACGCGTCGACTGTCGGCAAATACCAGGTGTTCTTCTTACGATTCACTTCGAATCAAGTGAAGTTCCCCTCAAAGTGGGAGTCGCTTCTTCGAAATCGTTGAGGTAATCTGCGTTCTGTTGTCGGCAAGACAGAGCTTCCCAAATTACCGAAAATTTTGGGCTTTCCTCCGTGCATGATCTCGATCGAACCGTCCACTGATGTAATTTTCTGCCTTGAGTCGATCGATCGCTGCTCTACCGGCTCAGAACTCTTGTAGAGCTCAGAGTGTTGTGTTCGTTCACGTCTGTTGTTTGAACTAAACATCTCAGTGCTCCGGGTCGATTGGAACTGTTTATTGTTTCAATTCAATGCTTCATTGTGATGATTGTTAACATTGCTCCGTGACGAGATCACGGATGCAACGGTTTACACTTCGCTCGCCATTCGAGTTCGGTTTTTATTGTCATTTCCTTGTTGAGATATTTTTTCTCACGATGAGGCGCAAGTTCCTCTGCCATTCGAGATTGTCGTCATCGGAGAATATCTCAGGGTGAGATTTCGATCTTGCGGAATCGGACTTCGCACCGCTAGGCGGATAGTGGCAAGAAACCATCATCATCTTAATAAAACTGTCGACCCGCGTGGTCTGGCAGTTGATATGCTTAAGACAATATTACTATTGGACCAACTAGAAAATCTTCGGTACGGCTGTACTTCCCTTTGATACCATACGTTATCAGCACCAAGACCAGGTTCATGGATGTGGAGCTCGATTTTCGGCCACTTCATCCTTGAGACAATATAATCGATGCTGTCAAGATCACAATGACCACTCGAACCACGGCGGACCGGTCGAGACAAAGTTTTGTTTGAGAACCTGTCTCGGAAACGCGAGCCCGGCTTCATTAGTGAGAAGATCCCTTTTTGAATTCACGCGCTCTGTCGCTCCGGAGGAAACCCAGGAACAGCGGACGCAATTGAGCAAGCGGGAGTGGTGAGCTTTTTTTGTCGTACCTTCTCGTTCGGGGTTGCGCTCCTTGAGTTTCCTTGAGAGTATGCGCCCTAACGTTCGAGAGTGTGTATGACTGTGTGTGTGTGTGCGTCTTTACGAGCTGGCCGTGAGGTTGCCTCAGCGGCTTGCTCTGAGGAGTAAACACAGAAGCATCCTGATAAGAAAGCTAGAACCAAAGGCGGCCTAAAAGAAATACACAAGCCCTGGGGCCAGCCTTCCGTTCTTGTTCCACACTCTTGCCCGACCTGTTTTCGATTGCTGAGGCGGCGGCGGCGGCGGGAATAGCTATGGTGCTCCGACATACAATCCGACCAATCGTGGAACTGAGCGAAAACCCCAACAGCAATATGACTGAGGCAATACAAAACTGTGGACTTGTGTCTCCCAGCCAGTTTGAAGAGAATTGCTGTCAGCAGTGGATTTTTTCAGCTTGGAACGCTGTTGGTCCGCTGTCCGGATTCCGTTCCCCGCGGCACAGCAAGAGGCGAGAACAGTGTGAGCCGCTACAAAAAACCTATCAACGAAGCCGCGCTATGTACGCTGTTGCAAATGAGTGATGCGAGTGCCCTAACGACCACGTATTAGTCGCTGTGGCTGCTCGCGTCAAACCGAACAAACTGTGTGCCCTGTCTGAAGTTTCAGCTCTCCTCCCACGGGGCAAACAGTGGAATACCTTCCTCTTTGGAGGGTCGCCGGGTGTGTTGGTCTTCTGCGTTCGTCGACGTCGTGTGTTTTTAGGGAGCTTGCTCAGCGGAGGGCATGCGCCGAGGAACTTTCTCTCCGCTATACCAGCCAAGCATTGCACATTACTGAGTTGAGCCACTTACGGAACTGCTGCGTCTCGCTGCGGCCAATCAGGCTCTTTACACAGCAGTAGGACTCCGAGAACTCTTTTCGAATATTCCACATGAACTCTGTTCGTTCTGGGCGTAACGGCAGCGCGGTATGGCTTAAAACCGAGAATTCGACGACGCGACCGACGCCGCCGGAATGATTCCATACACGGCAGTTCCTAGAAGAGATTTCAACGTTCCAATTTCGGACTGTAAGGAAGCGAATGACTGTGTGCCATGGTGACTCTTCATCTCCGGTTCAGGAGTTCGCTGAGCCAAAGGGTCTCGCTGCAGCACGGGAAAACCTGCCGCTCTCGTCCACAAGAACCTTGAAGTGCCGACTCCAGAGAACAAAGAGGAATTCTGATTAGCCGTTTCATCTTCGGGCTTCCCGTTCATTCAGTTTCTTTGAACTCAGCACGTTGGGAAAGCGATATCGCGGTAACCAGAACAGCGACTGGCTCCTTCGTCTTCGAGCTCCTCACTCAACGCCCCTACTACTCAGATGAAAGAGGCAACGTCATCATTAGGGTTACTTAGAATGGCAGGAACCGAACGAGTCCGCCCGGTCCCATCAATATCAACATATCATCATTATGGAGGCGGTATGCTATGTTCCATCGCGATCGGTCGACCGAGAACCGTTCGTCGAAGCGAACGCCCGCCCGCCCGAATTCGCGGCCGCATGACTGACCGATTGACGAACGGTTTCCAAAGAGGCAGCTCCTTTATTCTTCTCGCTGCCGTTTCAAGTGATCGGTGCAGTTTTTGCAGGAGAGCGTTGGGAAGCAGTGAGAGGAGGAATAGGGGTTGGGAAACAGCTCATTCGAGTCAATCGATCATTAGACACATCAAGTTCCGTGTACAACGCATCCAAAGCCAGCGCAAGATCCTCGAACACCTCTAGTATAAATGTTTCCGATGACCTATCAAGAGTGGCGCCGAACAATTTCGGATTTTGGCCGAGCTCGAGACTTCCACTGATTCCGGGCTCCAATCATCGACATGATGAAGCCTGCTCCGAGCACTTCTAGAGAGGTCCGGGAGACAGCTCGAGCGTGAGTCGGCAATACCGACAGGAGGACAAGGTAAAGGGAATCGTCGGAAAGTTCGATGAATCGGAGCGAAAACAGAAACGGCTGCTACTGCCGCCGCTGTTTCTGTCGAACTCATGTCATGGCGCATTGCTCCACTTATCCCTCAAGTTTGTGAGTCAGAGAAAGTCGAGAACTTTCCACATAAACCCCTCTGTATTTCGCAAGAGCGACTCCTCGAACGAATCCATTATTCCACTCTCGGCGAGTGTTTCTTGGATCCGCGGAGGCACCGATTTTTGTTTGTGTCGACTCCGAAGACGTTTCCATCTCTCCGTGCCCTCTCGATCTGCTCCAGGCACTGGAAACTTCCACGGAATGTGGATTTTCCCTCGGGGGAAGCAACGTGCAGCCAAGTCATAAAATGTCCTAAAACATTCGTGGAGGAGTCAGCTATTTCAGGAACTCCTGAACGGAACACGGGTCAGCTCCTGGCAGACTCTGAAAACTCCTTAATGAGAGGGAAATAACGAGCTGTCTCTTTTCCTCAGCAACTGAAGTCTGAGTTCGTCTTCCGAACGACGACAGGAGCGATACTTACACAGTCAACGATCGAATGCTTTTGAAACATCTTCCGATGGCGTATGTTCTCAAGTGTGCTTCGCGTGGTCCCCGCGTGCTTGCAGTTTTTGATGCCATCATGAAACATGCGCGCTGTAACCAGTCGTTGATTCCGGCCACGTCGCGTCGCTGATCTTGACAGGTTGAGCGTAAAGTTTCCCTTCTCGAAGCGAGCGGCTTTCGAAATGTGCGCGCCAACCGTTCCGGTTGAGAGTCAGAAATCTCCCGAAATGTTGTTTGACGGCGATATCCTGATGTAGGTAGTAGGAAACCGATCTCGGTTAATTGCGGGAGTTCGCGCTCCGCACTGTTGTCGTGGCTTTCTCGTAGCCCGAAGCCATGGTGTTTCCGAAATAAGTAGAACGGCAGTACGGAGCGGGAAATCTGACCGGATTCGACCCGAATCCCATCGCTGATTCATTGAGCAAACCGCAAACGGTGCTTAGTTAACCGAGCCGGGTGTCTTACTCGATGGGATTGCTGTCGAAACAGCAAACGAAAGTCTGACGTTGACTCAGATGAAGGAGCTCGCAGCCGCAAACAGAACCCCGGGAAGAAAGCGAATGGATGTGAGTGAGCCGTGAGGATCCTTGAGCTTCTCTCATAAGCCACCCTAATGAAGACAAGTTGAGACGCCCCGGAATGTTCAGGCCTTCCTGCCCAGTGCACTGTTGCTGCTGCTGCTGCTGCTGCTGTCGGATGTCGGATTCCACTCATCTGACTCGTGGACATCGCGGTGCTAGGACGACGAGCGCGACGACAAAGTTTCCGATCGGGTGCTGCGAAGAGAGCGATTCCGGCTTAAGATCGATCTCGCGCGGAATTGTGTGGCAGGAGTGGAATTCCTCGGAATCGATCGCGGACTCAACGCATCCACGCAAACCTGTCGCAAACGTGACAGACATATTATTCGGCTTCGTGGAAGCATATTACGGCTGTGGATGGGCGTCACGGATACGTCATGAGTTGTCTCCGTAACAAACAGTTCGCTCGTTCATCCGGCGGCCCGGTCAGGTCGGAGTCTCCTATCGGCCATCAGGGACTCTGTTCGGTCAGGGACGGCCAGACGGTTGCTGCCACTCGATCTAACTGACTCAGACAGACAGATTAGGCTCTGCGAGCTAATCCGATTGCGAGCGATGGCACTTTCGCGTCAATCCCCGTCAGTCGATTATAACATGATGATCCCCGCTCTTAATTTTGTTACCGATCACCGAGGCTAGAACCAGTTTCCGAACTTCGAGCTCCATATCTCTCTTTCACGAACTTCAGCTCCGAAATCATTTTTCCCATTTCGGCTTGCACCGGGCTCAGCTCGTTGCATAACTTTGCTCTGATGAATTCCCCGAGGCGATAAAAGCCTCCCCTCACGTCCAGTCGGAACGTGGAGCCTATTTTGATATCAGCGGTCCGCTTGTAACCTCGGGTATACACCACACTAGTCTGTGTTGAAAGAATTCCACCGATAACGACATTAGCATAAAGCTGGAGGGTCGGCGACCTTCGACGCTCAGCTTTCTAGCTGCGAATGCGCGTTTTATGAATTCTCGCGGCACCATCTGGCAAAGACAGGGACTCTCGCGCGATCGAACTGAATCGATGGTGCTCGTGGTTCGAATCGCTGCATTGTACATGATCGGACACGCGGGCGTCAGAAACTGAAAACAGAGCTTCGCCAGCACGGCTTTGTTTGTCCGCAGGAACGCAATCTGCGAAAGAGAGTAATTGAGCCTGGGAACGAGCGAGCGAGCAATCGATCGATCGCTGTGACAGCCCTCAACCCAAGGCCGGGTGGCTTCCAATTTGAAGTTTTCCTTATCGATGTTGAACATTCGACATCTCTGAGCTTGGTCCAATAAGTCGAATATTTGGTTGATTTGAAACTCTCCCGAGACATCCCTCCTGGGAGCACGGCACGCCATGCGGTCCCATCTCAGGATTGAACAGTGGAACAAGCCATGTTGCGAAACGTCACAGCGCGATGATTAATTCATCGTCCTGAATCGGATCCAAGAATTATCCTAGGAGATGGCATTATTCGCTACTCGACGCTACACCTCTTCCGTGGGCGGCGGCGGCGGCGACCAAAGTTAGACGTATCCTGAGTCAGACATAAGACTGAAAGGGTTCCTTCCTCTTCTCTGCCTACGTCGATTGACGAACTCGAGTACTCCGTTCGCGAAGAACCAGGAAAGTTCAAGAGGAAGCTGTATGAGGTAAAAGAGGGTGAAGGAATTTGAAAGGTGGATGGAAAAAGGAAAAACTGCAGAGGAATACAAAAAAATATCCTCGAGTGTGCTTTCCCTGTCTACCTGGCTCCCGATTGGCGGGTCGTTCACTTTTCTCCTCATTGTATCTTCAAAGGTTGTCGTTGTACCTGTTCGTTGCCCGAGGCCGCCGAAGGATGATTGCAGGAGGAACCGGGTCTGTCTCTCGCTCCACGAGGCTGGGTACGGGAAAGAAACGATTGAAACAGCGCCTGCGAACCGGTCGACCTGCCTGCCTGCGTGCCCACCTGCCAAGCAGTCTGATAAAGCGTTCGCTGCTGCTGTTCGATCGGTGGCTGCCGCTGGTGTTTCAAATTGGACCATGTTCATACATTCGTCTACGGACTTGATTCGCCTCGGTTCAGTCGACAGACTATTCAGAAATTCCAAACACAAGCTCCGTATTCCCGGAGTTTTCGAAACGGCTCCGCCTGAATGCTAACGAAGCCATGAATCCGAAAGAGAGCCCGTTGACCTGGCTTTGTTGTCGTGCACGAGGCGAGAATAATATCTACACATTTCTCCGGGTAAAAAGTAGCCCAATGATTGATTCTGCACGTTCACGTGCACGTGCTCACTGAACTGTCGATAGCCAAATAGTGGAACGTAAAGAGAGCTTTTGTTGAATCGTAACCAAGTTGGCGTGATCGGATCAAAACGAGATTCCCAATCGGAGTTTGATATCTCAATCCTTTAGGAGATCGTCCCCGAATACCTCACGTTGTACCGTTGTAGTATCTGTGAAGCTCGAAAGTAGCTCCTAGGCATTGCTTCCAGTTGAACTCCTTCTTCCACCGATGAGTCGGTTGGTCGGTCGGAGGTCGTTCCTTCCTCCATACAATTGATTCTTGTCGGAGGATCTATTTGCAACAATTCACTTTCGGATGAAGATTTATTGGTGATAAGATTGGAATCTACTTCAGCTAGAGGCGATGCTTCCGCCGGACGTCATAACTGTTCTAATAGCCGGCGGGTTTGACGATTTCATATCGCTAAAGCTATCTTTGCCAGCGGGCCGACGTCCTGATCGACTGAGGCATTTAGGATGTATGCTTATTGCAAGTTTCGCTTCATTCTCGCTCCGCAGAAGGGTCCGTGCAGCACCAGAATCGCCCGACTTCGCTGCAGTAGATCATCGATGCAACGGAAACGAATCAGGAATATGAATCGACTAATGAATCGCGCTGCAACATCACCCGCAGTTGTTGCCGAGGCACACAAGCTCGTTATGATTAATGCCCTCATTCCGCTCCCGCGCGAGTCATCCCACTCAAAAAAAGATACTTCCCAGAAGTATTGGGAACGCCTCCGCATCTATCGTGGCAAGGAGCAGCAGACGGCGAAAAACTCGTTTTTGGATTTCGAAAACTGTTGTTTTCGGTGACATTGAAGTGAGCATTATTCCGTTAAGGTCCGCGTCCTCAGATGCCCTGCCCTGACGCAGCTCTGGACGTCGCCCCGAAGAATCGAATCCCTGAAAGGAGCTGGGGTGTCCTCTGCAGTTGCGCCATTACAGTCAACCCTAGCTGGGTTCTGCAGTGCAGAATTCGGATCCAGGCTGCTTTGATTCTATTCCGACGTCGGGGATTATCGGGATGAGCATTTTCGAGCACAATGTGAATTCTGACTCCGCAGATTACTCCCCGGGCCCAATGGATGTTTCGCAACGCCGGATTTGCTTGGATCGAAGATGACAATCCGAAACAAAGAATGTTATGGAATCCAGTTGAGCAAATCCGGCTCTGCGAACCCCAAGGGGACATCCATGCGTCTAGAGATTATCCAGAGAGGAAAGGTCGTCCTGTTCGCTCGCTCATGTCCTCGGTGTTCGTCATCTGATGAATCGACTTGCTGTTATTTTCACCAGAACTTTGTTCCCACAAGCTTCACTCCTATGACATCATTCCTGGATGAACGCGGTACTTGTCGAAACCGCGATGTAGTACGGTCGTCATTGTAACGAGCCTCGGAGTTGCGATCCGGACACGGAAAGCAGGGGATGGTACGGATCGTAGTCTCTTCTATTAACAGTTATCATTGTAATGTCAGACGCAAATCTCATATTACAGGCGATGCCGAAGTTCAGCGGAACCGCCGACCGAAAGAGTCCTCGTGTCCTGTAGAAGACGAGAAATAAGAGCCAGATATCACCGGTAGCGGTCCTGTCGCCGACGTCTACGGTATCGTCGTTGTTGCTGCGGTCCACGCAAGCAACAGTGGTAACACGGTCACTATGGCCCAATCGGCCAGTCTCTACCAGGACCATATCCTGCAGGCGGTGCTGCAAGGGAATCTCACATCTGTTCCGGATCCGCCGGCCCGCATCCTAAAACTAGTCCTCAGCTCTTCCAAAAGCGGTAAGGCACCCTCTTGTTTGAACTTAGACTTCCTAATATGATCACTCTTTTAAGAACAATGGATCGGCTGCGTTTGACAAGCTCGTGAGCCTCATCTGACGAAACAACTACAAAGCCGAACCGACGTCGTCTTGTGGAATTCGAGCTTGTATTGTGTGCAAGGACACATCCGCGGCGGACACTTGATTCTAAATCTGGAGCGCGGAACTTTTTTGCATTCAACGCAAATACTCCTTAACTCGATTCGAGAGAACTCTCTGTTCGCTGCTTCTTGGTTTTGTATGCAAACATCGTTGTCGAGTGTTTCTGTTAGGGGTAACGGAGGAAAAAACGTCAAGATTGTCATAGTCAGCGAGATTGTAATGGAATTAGCTTTCGGTTTTTCCAAGGGCTCTGCTCGCTCTTCATTTACGATCCTGAATGAGCGATCGCTGTCAAGTTGTTACGAGAATAGGCGCCTTCCATGAGTTCCGTTTCCGTTAAACTCTTGACGAGTCGCCCAAAGTCAAATATTTTCCTTCTCTGACAGACTCGGCGAAGGAAACTTGGAATCCTTGAGGGTCGAGCATTTTTGTACCTCCTGAGAAATGCCTTCAGGCTTCCCCGGCGTGTGAGAGACGTTCTCAAAATAGTTTTCCAGGAATTTTCCAGACTCTAATTGAAGCAAGTGTCACTCGTGATGAATGGATGGTCAGAAATCCTCTCGGGATCAGTTTCCAGGAGGTGGAAAAAAGGAACCCGGAGAGGACTGATGATTTTGAAACATCCCTGCTTGTGGTTTGGAGGAAACGAGTTCGCAGCGACCATTTAATATTGCCTAGCGTGGTTGTGAGTTGCGCCAAAATTCCATTCAAGCTTGAGAGAAGACCGTCACATGACAGACGAAACTCCGTTTCTCCTCTTTCTCGCGAAACAGCGGTCCTACAGGATCGTCATGCTAATCCTCGTCACATGACTCATGGCTTTTCTGCTTCAGCGCAGACTTCTCGTCTGTTCTGCTTCCAAGTCGACTGCGGAGCGGAAACGTGGCAACATGGTGCTTTCTGAACGGGGAAGAGAGTGGAGACAACAATGTATGAGGATATCTCAGAAGGAGAAGAACGGAAATAAGAATTCTTGTCACAGATATGCTCCGAGCATATTTCTCTCATTGAGAAGGAAAAATTGGTTCCCGCAACGGAACCCAAAACTCCACAGATATTTCACGGGAAGTGGGCCCATATTTCGCTAATTTTTACTCATCGGAAGAAAATGAGGAAATTCATGAGGGCGTTGAACGTATATTCGACGACATCGAAATCTTTATTTCCCGAAGACAGGAAATCAGAAGTTTGTGGATTCCACAAGACTCGAGGTCTTTGAGGTTCTTCAGCTGGCAGACGATTGGCTCAAGGGGAACTGAGAAACAGGAACGTTTCATCTTGATGATGTAAATTGTGGACAGACAGTCAACAATCCTCCTAGTTCCTATCAATTTCGGCGTTCGTGAATAAATAACTGACGTTAATTATTGACTCATACGCGACGACTGCATCAATTGTGACCACTCGTTCCCTCTCTCGCGTAGATCAGACCGCGGCTTCTGTGGACTCGTTTTGCAACTCCGCTGAATCACACTGCGGCGCGATAATTAACGACAGGAGGCGATGACGGAGCAAACGTTGTGGAAACTCCTCTCTCAACCGGTGCGTTTTTTTTTGTCGCGCAGGTTGATATACAAAGTTTCGCGGAAGACGCTGCGGATTCCATTCCGCTCGATTCGGGGCGACGCTTAGGTGGAGGGAAGCGAAAACTTCTGTGCCGTGGGGGAGAACATCGAGGATGCCACGGCTTTCGCGAAAATTGAATTTCTGTTATGGTCAGCGAACTCAACGCTTGGAGGTCGTGAATTTTTCAACACTCGGTCTCGGAGTCTCGTAGAAGCGTGTTGGATCGGATGCGAATCGCCTGCCTGATCACGCGTTGTCGACTCTTCCGAATCAGCAGAAAGGGATTCCCGACTTTCGGCCGTCAATATTATGTAAGCTCGTCTCGGATGTAATCGACTGACTGGCTGTCCGGCTCGCAATAGAGAAGGCTTAAGGTGACGTTTGCCAATAGCAGAGGTATTAACCCGTCTACGAGCCTTGGCGTGAGACCTCGGAAGAACCTGCAGCCAAAGTCCACCGAAGGAGGAGCTCGGAGGAGAATCGGTCGCAAAAATTCCTCCTTCCAAATGCCCAGTGTCGCCGAGCGAGGCAACTCCTGTTCAGTGGGCCCCGAAAACTTAGAATCGGGGTCTTTGAACTTCGAGCTTCCCACTGCCATTTTGAGAAATCATAAACCGGACTTCGTAGATTTCGAATACCAGAAGTGACTTCGATTGACGATCGACACTGTTTTTGCGGATTTTCGCCTCGCGAACTCCGCACAGTAGTTTGAAACGCAAACAGGTTTGCGGAGAGGGTTGAAAACTTCATGGTGGGCGGAAAAAAAAAGATATTAGAATAGTAGATTCTTGATAATTCTCCTCCGAGCTTCATGAAAACTGCCAAGAACAGTACGAAGACGGAGTGAAATTACGTAAATTCGGTTTCTCTTGAATGTCGACTCACTCAACCTTCGGCGACACGAAAACACACCCTCCCACGCGCCGGTGCCACGCTCGAGTCTCGAAAATTTCCGTTTCGTTGTTGTTGTTGTTGTTGTTTGATGTGCAAGGGGACCACATGCTGTAATGCATGCAACAGTTGCACCTTTGGGAAAATACCAGAATGATGGCCGCTGGAACGAGGTCGCTGAGAGTTACAGAGAGACCAATGGGACTTTTCATCAAGCTGTAATCTTGTCACACATTCTGCCTCCCTTGTGTCGAACTGGCTCGCCGACTGTCTCGCACCAAACTCGGGAAAAGCGGTTTGGCTGTACATAGGTCGTTGTGCTCGACGAGCAGAGGTTACTTGCCTGCTTTGACGGCAGCTTTTCCCGCTTTCTTCATTTTATTCCTGCTCCGCAATACCCAGCTCGCCAGAAACGACATTTTTTGTTCGACAGTGCAACAAAGCTCCCAACCTACTCCAACTGGATGCAGGCACGCCCACCGAGCGACCTGGCGTCGCAAGCGCACGCGAGTTCCTAAAGGCTCGCAAGCCTGAGTTAATTAGGTGTTTGCAGGGACCGCGGGCCGCATCTCTCCAGCCGATAAGAACGAGCAGCAGACTCTTTTTAGCAGTGGCAAACCAGCGAAGCAGTCAGCTATCTGCTGTTGGGACCGCGTTTTTCCTCTGGACACGGATGACACACATTCCTGGGACGACTAATTTATCCTGCTGACCAAAACTTGCCAAAGGGGACGAAGGCCACAGAGAATCATTGCTGTTTGCGGTACTCTCGGTTCGAAACTATTATCCCTGACCGTGAGACAAAAATGTTTCGGGAGCTTTTTTCACTCCATGATGTCCGCGGGGAGGCCGATTTCGAAGCTTTCTCACGAGATCGCCGATGCAATACGACCTCAGGAGCAGGAACAGGCGTTTCCGCATCGGATTTTGCGAATGTCGACGACAGATCAGGCCGGCTTTTGTCACCGAGATGGAGGAGATGACAATTTTCCAGCCCCTTGTGGGCACTGTCGGTGAACCATGGGTCAGAGCCTCGAAGCGTGTCGAAATTGTTTATTGGCACTCTCGTCCCGATAAGGGCGTCCTCGTCGTTTCGAGCGGGCTATTCTCCACCTCTGAGAACGCGCGGATCGCTCGCTTAGTTCCGAGGAGAAATCTGATCTTTTCCAGCGTGTTCAGTTGGGTGGTACGGCGGCTCTTTGGCGCGGCGAAGTAATCCGACACCCCGAGGCTCGCGAAGTTTCCTTTCGACTGTCGCGTCACGTGCACTTACACCGCAATGAAGCAAACTATTTCCACCGGAGAAAACGCGCTCATATCTGCCCCAGTGATCATGACTATAAGGTTCTTAACAAGCTCAGTACAACCGAAGCTTAATGCGAACGACAGAGGAGAAGTCGTGGCGATAGCTTTGGGGATAAAGAGAATGTCGATATTGTCGTACCTGACGTCCAGCTTGGCAATGTGACCCTAGGCACGAATTCTGTTGCCTCGGTGATGTTGATCCCTGCTTCTGCCATAACAACTGTGATGACAGCTTTCGTTCTCCCGGAGGATTGCCCACATCTACTGATTCGAGCAGTCCAGGACGAAAACAGGAGATTCGTGCCTTCTAGTATCTGCCACAAACCACACCATCCGGACGACCAAGCTCTGGGGACGACGCACTGGGAGGACTTCGTGTAGAAAGCTTGGCTTTTCAACTGGAGGAAGATATTCATTCGTTCGTTCGTTAGTTCTCTGCTCTCCGTCGCACAGATAACGACCTTGCGAGCGTTCCTCAACAAAAGGAGCAAATAATTTATAACCTGGTCCGGGGCTTTTAACTCGGGCGAAAGCTTTGAGAATCAGCTCTGAAAACTCAACGCGGTGCCGCAATCTTTCATCGCTATCGCGCACGTATATTTTAGTCAGCGTGCGACCTCTCTAAGACAGCGATGGAGACAGAGGAGGGAAATCTTCGAAATCTCGAGTGTCTTGATGGAATTCAAAACATAACCGCGAGCTTTGTTTCGGTGGAAAACACACATCGCCGGACATTTCAGTGACTTGAAAACGAACCGGACGAAGGAACTCGCAGCCAACATGAAGTTCACAGTTTAGTGGAGGACAATGAAATACTGAGCTCTGGAAACGCCGGCTCTCGGTAAAAGGATCCATATGTTATCGTCAGCTTGTCGCAGCTCGTTTGGGAGAAGTTGCGAGACTTTGGGAAACGCGGTATAAATTCTGTGCTTGACGAGTCGCGATCCCATGTTACGACCCCGTCGCTCGCTTGCTCGCTCAAACTTCGAACAATCAACAGACAGCAACGCAGTAGAAGTCACAAAGCTCGACAATCTCGCGTTTCAGATTTCGAGCACGAGAGACGAGCTATTCAGGAACAGGTCGTGCCAGAACTGCAGAAGCATTGTTCGAGTTTAGGCGTCGACGTGGCTCTCATTGACGTGCAACAATTCACCAACGACTCCTGGCTAAATCCTCGAACGGCGCCCGATATTCACCTTAGGGAATTGGAGAACTGCCACGGCAACTCGTTAGGCTGTTTTCTAATGGTGAGTACTCTCTTTCCGTGTTTATTGTCGATGCTGGGACTGTTTTCAGTTCTCTCAAAAGTTTGACTCACGCTTGCAGTTGTCTTGGACCGCTGCCATGCTTTCCCTCCAGACTTGTTTCTCTTCCCCCATTTTCTGTTTCACGTCAATTTATGTTCGTCCGTCCGCCTTTTGCTCCGAGCTTCGTCCTCGCCTCGAATACACTGTGGTTGCTCCAGGCTCTGTGGTCGGTCTCCCCGATTCAAAGACCGAAGGAGTTGAAAGGAGGGAGACTGCTGCCATCATCGAAATAGACTTCGTACTCAGTCGAAACGTGTCGATTTTAGATTTCAAAAAAAGTCTGAATGAGATAGGCTGTCTATGTGGTTGCTTGAATGAATGCTTGCTTCATTGGCAAAGAGTCGTCGCTCTGACTTCGGCGTCGCACCGACCTTGCTTCTTCACACATCGGCGCCACGACTCCAATGGAGATGAGGAAGGTCGAGGGGAGTTCGACAGTTTGGCATGAGCACCCATCCTCTCTCTCGTTCGGGGGTCCGCGTCGCCTCTGCGTCGCCTCCTCCATCATCAGTTGATATTCTTCCTGCCTCGGCTGCTCTCGACTTGGCAGTGCCAGTGGCTTGTCGTTCTAAATCAAAGTTTACTTCATTCACGCTGCAACCGGCTCCGCCCTCCCCCCGCTCATTTATTTTCTCCGTTATCCTCATTCGGCGCCGCCCCCGATTGGAGTCCTCACCGAAATTCGTGCATGTAAAGGTCTCAAAGGGATCGATTGAACGCTTTTCGAGGTTGTACAAAAGACAAACTTTTCGACAGTGCCTCATCGGAAACAAGAGTCGGCCGTACGTTTTGCCGCAAGCGATTCCAGTGGACGAATTCAATCACATCCTCACATGCTGCCACGATGGAGGCGTCGACACGTCAACTCTCGAATCCTGTTACACCCTCGACAGCAACGCCATTCCGCCGGTTTATTGTCTCGATGTCGCGACGCCGTCCTCAGCGACCGCGGCAGCGGCAGTTCCGACGACGAGCACAACAAGTAATCGGTGAGTGATGACGCGGAAAACTCGTGAATTCAAAATCAGTATTGATGATCACCCCGGGCTCTCCGGCCGCTCTTTCGGTGGAATGACAGCGAGTTGTGACCTGGAGAGCCCTGGAGACACCGAAATGGAAGCTGAAATGAGAAGATAAGGTCGGGTGGAACCAGGACACTTCGAGGAAAGAGCGAACAGGAGGAGTTCTGTTCTCACGCCGACCCATAAATGAACTCCGATTCTCTTTCAGATCGAACACCGCCTTGGACGATGTCGCAGAGGACGACAGCGGAGTGGCCACGGTACTTGAATACGGTGTCAAGACAGCGCTCGAAGATGGCCTCATATCATCCGAAAACACTCCAGCGCTTTTGAGAACGTGTAAGCTCTCCACTTTTCGCCTCGTTCTCGGATAATCTTAGTTTCTATAGGATCGATCTTGTGTCCAACTGATCGCGATGTTCCCGCAGGTGTCCAAAGTCATTTGAGCCACGCTCTGAAATTGTCGAAGTCAGCACCGCAGCGTATCCTTTGTGTCGTACGGCAACTCGAAGGTGAGCGAACTCGAATAATTCACAAGCCGCAATTTTTCGTTGATGCTTAATTGGATTCGTAGAGAAGCGCGGTTATTTTTAAAATGTGCTCCTCCTCTGTTTTCCGTGACCTCACACGAGCGAACTCGATTTCCTTTTTTTTTTTCGATTCCGCCTTGACACGAAGAATCTTCTTTGCTTGAGAATTTAAGTTCGTTGACGGTTTTCCTCTCTTCGTCGCTACAGGCGTAAATGGTCGGGACACCGCCGCGGGCAAGTTCTGCGACCTTGACGAAATCGACGCGAACGGAACGGGAAATAACGATCTCATCTCCGACATCATCCTCGGGGTCGACAAGAAAAACTGTTTTTTTTACAAGTAAGCGAAGTTGTTCCCGTCAATCCATTCTTTTGCGGAGTTGTGTGCCGAGAGCTTTTCTTCTTTTCCGCTTTCTCCCGATGATCCGCTCAAGGCAAACCTTCAAATCGATTCAACGGGAAATCCCGAGGATTGTTCGCGCGAGTCGACAATTGGAGGAAAAAAGGAATGAATTGAGGATGGGGTTTGCAAAAACTGGAAGCATTGTTGGTAACGTGACCAAACGATGCGGTAAACAGAACGACCGACAAGGAGAGTGAGAGCAAAAACAAAAAACAGATGGTTTTTGGAAAGATGCCAAAAGATTAACGGCGCGTCTGCGCATGTACGTCTCTTTGTCCAACTTGACAACGGCAAGAACTCTGGACGGAAAAATTGCGCCGTTACCCAAGTTCGGGGGGGGGGGGGGGGGGGGGGGGACGGTATAACCAAAAACAAAGGGGAACATCGTTCTTGGTGTCGTCGCAATTGGAGGCTTCCCTGGACGTTGTCCTCTTGTTTCATTTGAACTCGAGAATTGCGCGATTGTTTCTTGGGGTCTGAATCTACAATGTTGCTGAAAGATATGTAAACATGTTGAGATTGCCGAGGAATCGCTGATCGAATGTGGAGAGCGAAAAATTCTCGATATTGGATCGCGTGTGCTAGTGTAAAACAGAGGATTTTCGAAGGAAACGAGATCCCTCTCCGCGATCCGTTCTCGCTCTAGCTATCGCTTTTACAGTTCACTTGAAAACGCTTTTCGCCGGAGTCTAGAGGTAATTTTGGTCCTCTTAATTACTTTCGAAGCTGAGCAATGTTGGATCGCTGCTTTGAGCGCACCGGTCACTCGATCGCGTTTCTAACTTCGATAAGATGACGATTTTCCGCTTCTTGAAGCTTTTCAAATTGAGGAGAAGAGCTCCGTGAAGGCTTCGCCGCTCGTTCGAGAGAGACCCTCCAATTCCTTTCTGACTATTTTCCGAGATGGGGAACCTGCGTGATTTCGTTCGATTCCTCTCTTTTCAAGAAGCTCTCGAGTACCCGATCGGAGAATGTCCGCCCAAGTTTCAGAACTCGAGACAAAAGAAACTTCGAAGTTGGGTTTCTCGAAAGGTGACATTTTCATCATCCACAAACACGATACCGCAAAAATATCTGTCAAAAAGTTTATGGGTTTTGAACTTCGTTTCGGAAATGAGGACCGATTGTCGTGAACGCAAAGCTCGGTAGAAGACGCAGCATGTTTCCCTTCGGTATCCCGTTTTCCAGGATCAATTCGAAACAATGCCGTCTCATGTCGGGCCGACGACAACCAACAATTTCGTTCCCCGTGCAGCCAGCGAACGCAATATATTGTTAAGGAGATCTTTCCGGCTCGAGAAGCCGGATCGGCTCTGCAAAATGATCTCATAGTAGGGTCGCCATAGTGCGGATGCAATTCAGGTCTTGGCTGATAGGGCGCGCAAAAAGGCGACCTCTACGACCAGGAAACGGAGGATTGAAAATAACGATAGCGGACAAACCGATTGATATACACACGCGGGCACGAGGATAAGCATCGGATCAGAGCAAGCTTGCGAAAAAAATGAGCAAAGAAAATTCTCTCAAGATGAATTACATCATAAATCCGTTCCTTTCTGACGGGAATATTGCGCCCTGCAGCAAATTGCACGCGATAGGCGAAGTCAGTGGCGTGCATATTTCCCGGGAAGACTCGTAGGCATACGATGACAGAAACTCTATACTGCAGAAATGTCCTCGATGCTCGGCACGGGAAGATCTCCACGGTTGCCCAACGCAACCACGGATTGCGTTTCGGGGATTTCCGACGCAGCGAAAAAGCGAAAGCTTCGAAATCGTCGCACGGATAGGACGGCGTCAGTGAAACTCGGTTTCGGTTCAGGTTTCCGCTCGCTGAAGTCCAATCGGGCGGACGAACGGACCGTTCCGACTTTCGTCGAGTGAGGCAAAAGTTGGCTTTTGGAATATTGCCAGGTCTGACTGAGTCGTGGACGAGTGTTTTCGAAGGGACGTGCGTGATGTGTCACGAAGACGAGAAAGACGACGAGGCGATTTTTGCATATTTCGAATCCTTTGAGAGGAAGGCAAGCTGCTTTTCATCCCGACAGCTAGCGCGTTCTTCTATTCGAGGAATCGCAAACTTCTTGACGGCAAGTTGTTTTCAATAAAGACCTGTATTTGCTCTCAGTCAATGCCGACAGACATTCATCCGTTCAAAAATATCGACACTCCACGCAGACCCAGGCCTGGAGCTGTTGAACGAGGGTTTTAGACGACGGCATGGAGTCTGATCGAAGAACAATTGAACGACTCTGTCTGTTACAAAAACCGAGACCATGAAGTTTTCGGAAAACGCTAATTTCGATAGCCAGTGCCGAATACCATTGTTTCAAGGTCTTCGTCTCGAGTCGACGCGTCGGTTTGTGTTTTGCAATCCGTTCCCTCAATTCGGTGAACCGGCAGCACGTCGACGTTCGGTCTGAAGCTAAAAGTTTCAAGTTCACAATCGGAAGCCTAAGGCCAAGCCGTGCATCCTCGTTGTCGGACCGGACGCAGCAGCAGGAAACGTCGGAGATATAACGCCCGGCGTTCGACCGAAGCTTTTCATGTCGTTAAATCCTCTCTTCATTCGTTCGAAATGAAGGAAACAAGCCTCAATCGCGTTCTTCCATTTCGGCGAGAATTCAATGAATCTCGCAATTGTGAAACATGCGGAATGGCGCAATCGGAACGATAATGACTATAACGATAATTTTGGCTCGTCCAACACGGAATCATTGTCGCCATAAAGGGTGGACTGATGAATCTTCAGCAAAAGAGCGAAAAGAGTCGGAACCACCGTTGAGAATTCGGAATCGAGCCGCGAATGGATGTCTTTGGCGCCGAAATGAATTGTGGGTCGCGCCCACAATCTTCCCGTATACTATTTCCTGGAAAATATCGGAGGAATTCGCGAGGTGCCATCAGACACCTTGAAGTTCGTCTCGTATACGTCGACGACGCGATCGTTGATGATTCGAGTTAAGATCGAGGGCGCGGCTGCCTGGCACGAGAGCAGGATTTGCGTAACAAATAAAAACTGGTTCTACTCTTCGAATGTGAACAGCGTTGGGAGCACTGCCAAGGCCAACGGATCGCAGACAGACGTCGGGCGAATCAGTGAGAAGAGCGCGTTTTTGTCTCATGTCCGAGTTGAGAAAAAAGTAGCTCTCCACTTCCGAGCAGCGGCAGTATTTCCTCTCGAACGAATAGTGCTTCCTCCGTCTCGGCGAGAACGGGGCCCCGCTCGACGAACGACGGACGCGGAAAGCCTGCTACAATTGAGCAAATACACGCTCGCTTCACAAGCCATAGTTGGCCTCCGTTTCCGATCGAGGGGCAGAGGAATAGACTTTCCCGAGGGTAATTTCTTCGGCCGTCGTTCTTGTTCGTCTTGCTCGGACGCTGAGGCCGGTTGCGAGCGCAGTTTCTCTCGTCGCCAAACAAAGACCAAGTGCTCGTTGTCGATCGGTCGCTTGTCGACGACACGAGCCGTATCGTTCGGAGGCGATTCGACTCTCTATGTAGATTTCAAAATTCACCGCGGGCAACGGTAGCGCGTCTACATGGTCATCCACGTGAAAGGAAAAGGTAAGAACGCCCTGGGCGGGACAGAGCGAGAAGCCACAGAAGAAGAACTTTTCCTGCTGTTCCATCGATCAGCTTGCCACAGAGTGTTGGTGCCTGCAAGCTGCAGACCAAGATTAGATAAATCGAACGAGAGCTTCTCCCCTTTCCAGCTGATGCATCGTGGCGTGTGTCCAGGAGATTGGGAACTCTGATCGGGTTTTCATGTTGTCTCGTCGTTTTTCAAATTTCCAATTTTTGCTTGCAGTTTGCCGTGGCAGGGATCGGGCATTGATCCCGAGGTGAATGAGCATAACGTCTATCTCGACGATCTCTCAACGACACTCTCGTCGCGACTCAAAGAAATGGTGGCTGAGGCTGCTGATGTGGAAAGCCCTGACTGGGACGAGCTCCCTCCGACGTTCCGCAAGGTAAGAGAGCACCGTTCGTTCGTTCGTTCGTTCATTCATTCATTCGGCAGAGTCACAACACGTTGATCAATCACGGTTTGGGGTAGAGGGAACGAACCGCGTAGGAAACAGCTCTCCGGGCAGCGCTTGCCCGAAAAGATACATTTATACAGCCAGCCGACGGATTGATAAATGGTTCGATGTCATTGACTTCTCCCTTCCAACCTCTCCCGCAAACGGGTCCTGTCCCATTTAATTCTCCCCTACCCTTCGATCCCCCGGGAAAAAAGAGTGAGTTAGGTAATATCGAATACTTAGCTTCATGCGGGGGTCAACGGAAACAGCTGAGAACACGATCTCGCGATTGCAGGTGGTCCAAGAAGTAGTTCGCGAAGCTCAAACTCATCTGTGCAATAGCCGGGAACACCTGCGCGAAATGGGAGTCTCACAGTCTCGAGACGGGGACTACGGGCCGCTGTTGTACATTCAACGACTGATGTGCGGAGAAGAAGAAAGAGCTCGTCATACACCGATTGTCGTTAGCGGCGCCGACGGAAGCGGAAAAAGCACCTTGCTTGCTCAGGTAAGAAATAGACGAGCAAACTTCCGTAATGATCGCAATTGAGAATGGCTCTGTTGTGTTCGCCGCCGCCAGCGCCGTTTCCTCCTGCTTCTTTTTATCTTCCATCCTCCCTCCTTTGCTCTCCTCGCTTGGGTTGCCTCTTTATTGCGAGCTCCTCACAATGGGATTTCCGAGATCCGATCATACGCTTCCAAGGGAAAGAACTCCATCCGAATGCTGACTGTCGAAAACCTAGAAAATTCCATTCCACGGCGCCATCTTTTTGAAGAGATTTTCGGAATCGGGTTGAACTGACCGGTAGCAAGCGAGGGGTTGCCTTAAGGTTGGCTTGACGCGGGTGGCAAGTGAGAAAAAGTGGTCGGGCCGCGAGGTGAGGCCGGCAGAAAAATGGATCCTTTCGAGAGACGGGTTCTCGACAGCGAGGGCGGCGAAAACGACGTGGGCAACAATAACGGCGGCAATGGCAACGAGGTCCACGACGATGGCGACAAGCCATTAGTTCGAAGCAAGGCCAATATCGGCCGAACAGAGAGAAGACAAAACCGAGGGGGAAGCGGACGAGTGCGAGCGGATATTAGATGGACGGAACAAATAACATTAACACCATCACCATCGAGCAGACCCCTTTTATTCCGCCTCATGCCTGTTCTCATCGCCAGGTATTGACCTACTGTCCTGAGTGGTTGGGAAACGACGTGGTCCGCATCGTTCGCTCGGTGGGCAAGAGCCCTTGCTCGTCGTACACCGCCGAACTTTTGCGTAATATGTGTCTTCATATATCGATGGTGTTCGGCTTCGAAATCAGTCCAAAGCATCAGAGTTTCGAGCTGGGCAAGCTCTCGATATGGTTCCAGGTGAGTGTTTGATCCTTCAACAGATTGCGTCCGTCCTCCCGTGCTACATCGTTCCACCTTTCGTTCTTCGGACGAGGATCCTGTGATAGACAACTTCAGAGCGAGATTCTCCCAAAACGGTTTTGATGCCAAATGGCTACAGGTGGATGACGTCAATGATCGACGCAACTCCTGAAATATCTCATTCCTTGTAGGATTTACTGAAGCAAGTTGAGACGACCACCAATGACCTCGTCATAATTCTCGATGACCTCGATGAACTCAAGTGCCCGCCGTCGAATCAGGCATCGCTGCTCGGCTGGTTACCTTGGACTTTACCTTTGAACGTGCATATAATCTGTTCCGTATCATCAGCATCAAGCAACATTATGAGTCTTCTGAAGTCTCGCATCTCGTCATCCGATTCCTATGTTCATATTCCGGGTGAGTTTCCTCCGTGATCGAACCCACGCAGTGACATCATCCGACTGAATCCAACTCTGTCGCCACGGAGCAGGAGCGATAACGATTAATGAACGTCAATGTACTTGTATTTCTTCACATCGTTGATGAAAGTGCTACCACTCCACAAATACTCTGCTTCCGATAAATAATAATCGTTATCGACTTCACGTAATTCGGCCTCGCGGCGTCCATTTAGTAGGCACCAGCAGCGTATTGACTAGAAAGACTGCCAGGGGCTTGTTCGATTGAACGGTCTCTGCGTTCAATTAGTTCCCGCCTGTTGTTACTGAACACCATCTATCTGGACGAATTTATGATGATAGAAACCGATGGCGAGTCAAAACATTTCCATCAAAGAAAACTGTTTCCGACTGCGGCTTTCTCCGATTGTTTGTCCGCGACCGCTGGCTGGATCGCGAGTAGACATCTCTTGAAGGGCCACGACTTCTTCGAGAAAAGTTGTTTATTGCTTCTATAAATCAATCAGTTCTGGAGGCTTACAAGAGGAACATCCAAAATAGCTGCGCAAACTCAAATCAAGAGCTTTCGGGTTGACTCACTGTGTCATCGAGCACATGAGTCTAGAAATTGGTTTTCCGCGAGGCTCTGTTGGTCTATTCGAGAGCTTCGCCGCCTCAGCTCCTGATCTGAACACAGGATGAAATTTCACCTTGACAGGAGGTCTGAGCGTCCGAATCCATGGGTATGCGCATTCAAAAAAGGAACATGCTTGAGAAATACCGGTTTGGTTCCCGCAGGCCACGAAAAATGGCTACGCGGATCGGGATTTGGACACCTCTGCACTGCATTCCGTGCAAGTTGAAAAGGAAAATCTCATATTTGCGGTGAGAAGCCCATTGTGCGAATACTCGGATCAAACCAACCACGATCGGCATCGATCAATCCATATGAACGGGGTGGTTTCGTAAATCTTCAATTATGATCAGATTCCCTGATATTCCGTGGTCTCAATTTATCCGAAGTTCAGAGAGAGTTCTGCGACTGGGGATGGCGCATGGGCGTCACCGGTCGCCAATATGACAGTCTGCCAACATGAATCAACTTGTCTGAGGTTCCCCAAATTATATATCGACGGTTATCATCGATTCTTCCCGAGCGAGAAGATTCGTTTAGAATCCCGTTGGTGGTGTTTGAACAGTTATGCAGTAAATAACGGAAGCGAGTCGGAACAATTTGTGAGCAACAATTTTTCCTCCACCCTTCACAGTGTTGACCGGACAGGCTACGTTGGCGATGCTCCAAAGTTGCCTCAAAGACTGCAAACGAACGCTAACTTGCGAACAGCTACGCAGCGTGTCTCTGGCCGTCGAGAACGCTTCTCTGGGACCTTTATTTGTGCGGCTTCTGTGTGAGCGAAGCCAACGTTGGAAGTCTTCGGACATCAGCATTTGTGTTCCTTCAGACTGCGAGTCTCTTGTGAACGACTGCCTCGACAATCTCGAACAAAGGTGAGTTAACGCGCGCCGCCCGCTCTGGAAAGTCCATTATCCCCTAAGCACTAGGCGCGCGAGGTTGCGCTCAAATGCGGCGAGAACTCCGCGCAAAGAAGACTTTAGCACTTTGCCTCGGATGGAAAGGTGCAGCCGATTCAATTATTGATTAATCAATAATCCCCACCCGGAGCGTCTTGCGTAGGAAAACTTCCAAGTCGATAGAGCAGCAAGCAGCTAAGCCAAATGCCGTTCCAAAGATGTGATTGCCCCGAAACTCCTTGACGGAAGAGGTGGAATCCTCGGAAAAATTCCGCCTCTTCGGTGGTGCCGCCCAGCGACAAATGAAACCTTTTCGCTAGGCCATTAGGCTGAAGTATCTCGGGTTCCTTCTTTCCGCTAAGCCGCTCTTGTTTCACTTCCGCAGATACGGAGTTCAGCCAGTGAAGAGGATTTGCTCGTTCCTCGCTTGTACAAATTACGGTTTTCGAGAACCAGAGCTCATGGAGTTGCTTCAATCGACAGACAGTGATTCCAACCATTTGCCACTGAATTGGATGGTCGTTACAAAGGAGCTAGGTGAGTGCTTCCTCCAGAGCTCTCGCTTTTCCCACGGGATGCGAGCCGCGTTCACGAGCATGCGCCTAGGCGTTCCAAACAAACTTTGAGCCAAACCCGATTTCCAACCCCCGAGCACCGAACCCTTGATTCAACTTCGTTCGAAGCATGCATGAATGAATGACATTTGAAGTTTCGATACTTCCCGAACATCGTCCTCGAAGAGCTCAGCTCTATCCAGCTTGAATCGTTCAGCGATACCATTCTGCTGTGGCGTGTAGAGTTCTATCCTCTTCGTTTTCGATGAACAAAGCTGCAAAATAACTAACTCAATGAAATATGATCGATGCTCCTTCAGGTTCTCTTCTGAAACAATCTTATGTCGACTGCCGTTCCTACATTCAATGGAGTCATCGTTGTATAAGCCAATACGTGAAAAACAGGTAAGCACATCATGGGATGCTATGAATTCTCTCGTTTATGATTGTTCGAGACAAGCCAGATATACGGAAAAAGGATCGAACATCCCTAGAGCGAACGAAATCATGCCGGGCCACAAATTCCTGAGTTGCTTCAGTGTCAACGGCAGACGAGAACTTCAAAGCTATTTGAGAGCTCTGCAAATAATCGCCTCTCTCCGAAGTCCCGTCGGCCTTGACTCTGGCTGCTGGTATTATTTACTGCCGGCTCGAGATCGTTCAAAGGACTCTTTGTGGTTCTTCCGTTGTTTCCCTCCGACAAAACCTCAGCAGAACCGATAACAGGTCCCTGCTTGGGCCGATCATAGGATGGGTTCGGAAACAAGATATCCAGTCATTCACAAGGACATCAGGGCACGAGTTCAGCCACCGTGTCGAGATACTCTTCCACTGTTGTGTTTTTTCAGGTACCTTTCCAGGGAAGATGACCTCCAGAGTTGTCATTGCGAACTGGGCGGCGCCTTCCATATGGGCTTTCTGGCACAAAAGGAAGAGAAAGCGGCTGTATTGGGCAACTCATACGATGACGTTGGAAAATCAAAAAGACGGGAGGATTGGTCCGACGTCCTACGAGAAGTGGACGAAATGTGGTTTCATCTTCTGGCAGGAGGTATGCAACTCCGATTCGTCGTTCACAATCCGTTAGCGGTCAAGGAGAATGCGAGAAAACCGGTAGCGCGGAGACCTTACGACGCCACTCAATCAATTCAGAGCCAGAGTTAGTGGTTGAGCGAGACACATTCTCCTCCTTCTGAGTCAAGGAGCCGAGAGCTCTCGTCATCCTCCAATATCATTCGCTTTTATCTTCTTCAACCGAGTGGAGCATCTGACTTTCTACTGATGCTCGAAGGCCCTTGGTGAAGCCCTTCCAGATCGTGGTTCCAATAGACGCTCTAGCTCTTGACTTAGTTTAATTATCGGGTTCCAACCTCTACGATTCTGCGATTCACTGCATAGAAGCCGTCCGGGAATCCGAATACGATCATCAAACGTTAGATCGTCGTGTCGGCTCACTCTGAATCGCTTGCTGAGAATTCCTTTCAAGCGAACACTTTGATCCTCGAGCGATTGACAAAAGTAGATGGGCGTTACCTGTTCTTGTCGAACAGCAAAGAAAAAACCTCGTGGCTCGACGACGAAGAACCGTTCTCCGAGAATTCCGCACCGAGAAAATCCCGGATTACGCATCTGCAATTCTTATTCTAATATGATATCGTACTCACTAGCGATCTCTTTTCCACGCACTCTCTCCCCCTCCCTCTTTCTCCTCCTTTGGAAGCATGCGAGTGAGTACGTATGCGAATGAGCGGCTGCGTTAACGTATTATCATGGGATTCAGCCTCCGCATTCATTATTCGTATGGATCGCGGGGCGGGACGGCCCAGGATGATGTGGAATGTCTCCCGCGCCGCGAACATTTTGCGAAGAGATGAAATTTTCGAACCGCACTCGCTAAGGCAGTACCGTACGTTTCTCGTCTAGGTTGCAGTCGACCCGAGGAAGTCGATTCCGCATTTTCTCGAGTTCCAAAAATTAGTCTTGCGCGACGCCTCGACTATGGCTGCTTGGTGAAAAGTTCGTTCGCTGTTTTCTTGTGTGTTCCGTCAAAACGTTGCCGCTGAAAGGTTTCGCTCTCTGTCCTCCTTATTTACTCTCTTTTAGGTACAATGTTTCCCATCCCTCGCTGCGACTTGCTCCTCTGTTTTCCCTCAGCTGACGGATGTCTCAAAGCGGATTCGCGTGCATTTTTCGAGTTTTCTGAATAAACTTCCGAACGACGGATTATTCGTCCAAATTGAAATGATTTCCCAAATCCGCCTCGTCGTAACAACGCCGCGACAACCATTCGTATCTCACTCCGAAGAGTGCATCGGCTCAAACAGCACGGGAACCAAGCATCCGGAGCCTCTCTGTTGTGTAATGAGTATCTTTAGATACATCCGTGGATGGCTGGCTGGCTGGCTCGAGTCGTGTATTCAGTGCAAGGGTGGAGTTTCCGAGTTGGGGCAAATAGTGAGGTTCCAGTTTTGGGGCCTGAATCGCTCAGTCAAGCGGCTGTTAGTCGGGACGTTTCCGCACAACTGGGAAGGCGCTTCGCTGACAATAATCGGAGCGGAGAAGTTCGCCCCAACTATCTTCTGTGTGTAATTATATTTTACAATCTGTGTGCGTGTGTGTAGATACGCGATCGTACGATCCGCATCCAAGGGAAGCGTGCGTACGAAGAAGAACTCGATGAAAGTGGCGCTTTGATAAAGAGAGCCTCGCTGAAAACGCGCTTCGTTGGTCAAGGACTAACAGACGAATCAAGCGCCTTTGTGCCGCTTTAATTAGGAGTCAAGCTCCGCCGCCGGAAGCATCATTGTCTGCTGCCTTGCCTGGCTGCCCGTTCGCCATGCAGCTGCTTTCTGCCCCGCTTGGGCCCCGATCGGTTTCCCCAAGCCGGCCGGCCGCCCCGCGTGCTTCCCTTCGAGCCCGTCACTTCATGATCCGCACGTAAGACGACGAGAGCGCACGTCTCTGCTCCACGAGAAGGCACTCGATGAAGTACCGATCGGGCTCCACTAAAGCCATCATTCCAATCTTGAGTTGGAGGACGAACCTCAGAGCTCAGCCGAAACGCCATCTCATTCACCCGAACTTCTATTGAAAGTCTCCCTCGACTTGGAAATAGCGCTCGAACCGGATCCAAATTTAGAACTTGAACTGAACAACAGCTCTATTGACCCTCGCGTTCGTTGAGCCCAGTTCGGAGTGAAACTGACCGAGCAGGAGAAAATATCGGATATCAAATGCTCTCTGGCAACCTCAGGCGACGAGCGTACCTAAAACTCGATCCCCAAGCCGATATCGAACAGTCGTCCTCGAGACCAAACGATGACGGCGGATATGTGCTCCACGTTCCCAGAGACATCGAATCGCTCCATGCGCACTTCTACATGAACAATCACGTCATAGAATCCGTAATTGGGACGTCGAGACAGGCTGAGCCCATCTCAGAGCTTGGCACTGAATCAGAACTTATAGCACGGTAGTCGAAACTCTTGCATTTCATCAGTGAAACTTGGAAATGCAGTTCGAAGCGAAGACGCGCACTTGAACTGATACGACGCCAAGAAGCTAGATCTCCCATGGCTTTCCGCCGTGTCGTTCGACTAAGAGCAAAGTTGGCGGATGATCTCATGTTCTTCGTTTTTCAGGAGAGATGCATCGATTGAAGCACGACGCTGTATGCAATTTCGAATTCCTTCAATGCGCCGTCCGGGGAGCGTCGGTGAGCTATCTGCGATCCGTACTCGAGATGGTGAGATCTCAACTACTCGACTGGGAAGTCGAGGTCGTTTACAACATGACGAAACAGGCTGTCGACGTGCTGAGTCAAGATCCGCAGCAGTTGGCGACGGAGATCCTGAACTGGCTCACGCCATACGCAGGTACGTTGAGCGTTCAGCCGACGACGTCATCGTCTCGAATTGAATCTCTTTGTTGAAAGAGTTGTCGCGAGTTCACCGTCGGGCAGGCAACAAGGGAGCCTGTCGTAATCGATCGCCGTACAATGCAGGACCTAAACTTTTAACGATGCAGAACCATAAATCTAACGTATGGGGGACGAGGGCGCGCCGAGGCGTCCGCTAGCAATTCCCGCTTGGAGTAAATCCGGTTTCGCGGGTCGTCGAGTAATCTTTCCGTCTTCGGGACGCATAGTTTACGCGAACGCCGCCTTGTTTGTCGTGTAGCCCGGTCCGACATTGCTGAATAAACTAACACGCAGATCCCTCTCGCTTTGCAGCTGATGGAACTTCAAAAGTTTTGGAAGACCTCGTCAGCCAGGCCAACTCTTGGTGTCAAAATGCCAAGACCCCGCTGCTGGTGCCGCAGACAACGTGGCTCAACCTCACTTTGCCGCCCCAGGTGACATCTTTCACGCTTCCATCGCCTGTGAAGCTTATGCTTGCTTCGAACGATAGCCAAAAGCTTTATGTAGTTCTCGAACAAGACGAATGCAGTGTCCAAGTATACCACGTCGCCACAAGACGTCGCCTCATCACGATGACAGGTGAGAGCGCCCAAACAAATTAGCACGCTTTCGTCTTATACCCTGAGTCACAAGCTGGTTCTCGTTCTGTCGAGCCGGAGAATGTACACGAACTTCGATTGTATCTTTCGCAGGACACAAAGCCCCAATCACGTGTTTACGGCTCACGCGTTCTGGCTCAAGAGTAGTGACCGGCTCGGAAGACACAACGGTGATCGTATTTTGCGCGACAACGGGCGCGGCGATCGCTAAACTGAGTCATCACGTTGCAAGCATTGAATGCTTGGCGGTCACGCACAAAGAAGAGTTTCTTATCAGCGGATCGTCCATCGGAGTTGTCGTTGTGTCGAGGTTCGACTCGGGACAAATGATTCAACGGCTCGAAAATCATCGAGGCATGATCAGCGCTGTCGTTGTCAATCGCGGAGATGAAGTGTTTGTCACAGGTTAGCGCTCCCCTTCATATCTTTCGTTTCCTCCGAACATTCGAACTACGCAGATCGCGTCCCTCTTCAGTTCTTTGAGCACCGGAAGCTCTATAATTAGGCTAGTCTATTCCGACGAGGAAACGGAACTACGAAGGAAACGTACTTTGCACCGCAGCTTCGTGTGATCGCACCGTGTGCATCTGGAGTCTGGATAACTTTTCGCTTCTGAATACGATCACGTTGCCGTCGGCCATCTCGACAATGAGAGTTTCGTTCGATTCAACATTTCTCCTCATGACCTGCCAGGATAACTCGATCCACGTGCGTTCTCTCACCACTGGATCCGACGTTCACTGCCTAAAGGGGTGAGTTCATTCGCATTTGCCAGATGCTAGAGAGCTCGAATCGAATCAAATGGAATGCTTCCCGGATGGGATACGCGAGGCGGAACCAACGAAACTCCGGTCTGACTTTGTGGGTCCTTGTTTCGCAAGGTATACGGGGAACGTGAGCAGCGTAGACTTCGCGAGGGATAATTGCCGATGCATCGTCGGAACCGACGACGGGAAAGCACACATTTTCGACATCCACACCGGCGAACTCAACTGTGTTCTGCAAACTCATCCGGACGGCCAACCGACCGTCGCGCTTCAAGCACAGAAAACTGATTCATTCCTGTTTACGGCGGCCGGAAACAAAGTTACCGTTTGGCATTTTTACCTGAAACGCAGCGAGCTACGTCATCCGGCTCGACCCAAAAGTAAGAAACCCGAGGGACATAAGGACATCGTGACTTGTGTGGCGGTCGCACGCGACGGCAGTGTAGCTGTCACCGGTAAGTGTTTCCATTCCATTGCTCCAAGTTGGTAGAGGGAGAAAGAAAATCGTTTAAATAACTGATTCGAGCTTTATTGGATCGATGCTATCTAGCGGTGGATCTAATGAGTCGAGTGATTTCTGGATACATCGGATGATGTTTTGTGTCGATGAGATGGGCTGCTACATGATTCGTGAAGCTTCATCATCATCACGAGTATAACCTGCTGCCGACGCCTGCTATGTAGTGAGCTGGTTTCGAGTAATACGCGCTTCCATAGCCTCCCTGATACGAACCGGCGAAACCGTGATCGTAACCGCTGTTCAAAACATTCCTGTTGAGAAAAATAACCACTCGTTCGTAAAAACGTCCGCGACCATTCCCTCGAATGAGTAATACAATGAGGTAAACACAGCACAGCAACAGAACGGTGGAGGACATCACCTCGAGCCGCCAAGGTTCCAACCGTACTTTCGAACTTCGTATCCGTCGATACGGCCCGCCGCAGGACGCCCGTAGCCCCGGTCGTATTGTCCTTCACCTGGAAACAGAATGTATTTGTCGAAGGGACGAAGGGAGAAATCGGGATGGGACGTTTTCCTATCTTGTTCCTAATTGCCCGAGTGGGCGACAGAAAAAGAACGACGACAACGACGACGAGTATGCAAGACAAACAAAGAAAGCCTCGCGACGGAGTTTGGAGAATCAACGTTCCGGGTTCGTTCCAATCGACCGTCGAGACAGAGTTGTGAACAAGAGTCCTGAATATCGAACCGTGTTGTCTAGGTCTCATTGTTTGCTTGAGTTTGTTCCACAAAAGTGCGTATTTCGAAACGTTTAAGGGCGAGAACGGCAGAATACTTACCGGCCGGGTATCTCGTTTGTCCGAAAAAACTCCCGGGTGCGGGTCGAGGATAACGGTCGTCGTGGTAGCCTCGAGGTCGGTATCTGAGCACGATATCAATTCCCGTTTAGTTTGTGAAGCTAATGCACAACTCGTGGCCACGAGTGTTTATTACGCGATCGTACGTCGAGTGAACGGCCAACCGAACATTACGCATGCATTCGTACCTGTCGCCTCGTTGATCGTACCCTGAAGAACGGTCGTAACCCGAATGACGATCGCTTCCTCGGTCATAAGACCGTTGATCGTGGTGGCGGCTGTTGTAATCGTTGTAGTCCCGGCGATTATCGGCACCTTGAACTGCGAAAAGCAATCGTTGAAACGAAACCTCGGCTTCGACTGAAATTCAGCCATCGCCGCGGCTCAGAATGGAAGGTGTAAAGGCTCTTACCAAACCTGTCATAACGGTCGTGACGGTCGTGTCGGCTGTAGCGGTCATTGCGGTCGAAAGCGCGGTCTCCGGAGCTGGTTCTATCATATCCGCGATGGTATCCTCGGTTGTCGCGCAAACTGTTGCGGTCGCCCCTCACATAACTGTCGCGACGGTCGTGACCCTCACGTCCATATGGGCGGTCATAGCTGCGGTGGTCGTAGCGCTCTCGATCGACTCGGTCCCTGTCATACCGCGCTGAAGGTTGTCTGTCGTAGCTCGGTCGATGGTATCCTCGTCGGTAATCATCGTCCTCATAGGAAATCCTTCCTGGAAAGTTCAATACGAAATGAAATCAGAGACAGCCTCAGAGAACTCCACGGGATACCACCAACTGGGAATCGTCCGCGTGGGTTTTTCAGGCGCTCAAACAATGTCTATTGCTACATTGTTTGAAGAAGAAACTCAGAAGCATGAGGGTTCTATCTGCGAGAACTTCCAGGAACGGTTTGAGAAAATCCTGAGGATTGGTTCTTAAGGATTGGTTCCTTAGATTTGCAGTAACCGTAGAAACATCCTCGGACTCTCGGCTTCTCTGACTGACATTGTTCCATCCATTCACAGAGGCTTCGTAACAACGAGGGTTTCGGCACTTTGCAAAATAATAATGATTTTTATCCCTTGGAATGTAAACAACTGACCGGAATGGCCCGATTGTCACCATCTGACCTTGGCCTTGCTAGAAAATTCTTTGCGGAGCTTCATTTCCCCGTTTTCTCCCATGGCCTCGAGACTTGGGAAAGATGTTTCCGGCTGTTCTGTCAACAAAATTTCCTCAAGAATGAAATGGTTTCTCGAATGGAGCCGAATAAATCGAAACATTGTCATATAATGACAACAGTTCACGGCATGAGAGGGGCACATCACTGAAGGAAAATCGAACTTTCGAGAGAACTTGAAATGAACTGATTTCATTTCAAAGGAGCGTCGAAACCCGTGCGGCATTCTTGCGGACATTTCGCAAGAATGCTCATACTGCTTCTGCGGATAGGAAATGAAGTAATTTGCGAAAATTTCTCCCCTGCAGCCTATGAGCGGCTGGAGAGGGGGGGGGGATGAATTCTCCCTCTTGAAGAATCGCCCCTCAGTCCCCCAGCGACATTGTACTCCTCTGCAAAGCGGAAATTGCGCTTCAAGTTCCCGAAACAAAGGAACGAACCCGAAGTGGTTTCGTACGCATGGCGCGACGAGTCGGATTTTCGGTCGCACTCAAGCGGCGAAAATCGCAGAACTGACCTCGAGAGTATCCATAATCGTATTCATTGCGTCCGTAGGGATCACTGAGTCCTCCAACACGATCCCCTCGTTCATAGATGCCGACACCGATGTGGGTATGGCTGGCGAGGGCCGTGCCCAGTAGCACAGAAGATATTAGCAAAACAGTCCACATGGCAAAGCGCATCGTTTGCACCGCGCGGGAGCCACACTATAGTGCTTTTCTGGCGATCGCGAGCCTTTTTAAGCTTAATATAAACAATGAGCTGGCATGGGCAAGGGAAACCGAATGCCCCATTGAGTTGCAGTGCACACCAGCGCTGCACCTGTCAACTGCGCGTACTTCGACAACCAACTTGAAGCTGGATTCACAGGTTATCGACCCAGTTTTGAAGGAATCGGGACCCCCCAACGGTTTTGTTCAACGGACGAGTGCTTGTCTGTGCATGCGTCCCGGCTAAAAATGGTTTTCGAAAACTGCCCGAGTCAGCATCGAATTAATACAGACGACGTTGTCATCCGACTCCAATTATCGGAGAACACTTCCTTGCAGAAGTCGCTGATTGAATTTGGATGAGTTCCTTCGGGGTGGCTGCACGAAATTGCGACATCCAAAACAACAATGGTGTCTCGCGTACTCTGATGCTTGGCAGATTTCCATGACTTTCTCTGGTGCTTAGCCATTGCGACAAGTTGTCAACACTGACCATGATGTCTTGAAATGTTCTATCGAATTCATCATGGACCGCTGGTGTTGGTCGAACCGGAGACAATCTCTAAGCCTGTTTCTTCGAGAACGAAGATCCTAACAGCTCTAAGCAGCTTCGTCGAGTGTATCCCGTCGAGAGATCGCGATCCCTTCGGTTACAGCGGCTCACAGAGAGAAAATCGACACCGCTGCTGCGTGTTTCGCCGCACACGTCATGAGAAGTCACAGAAAGAGCGCAATGAGATTTGGCGGCGGAGGAAACTCCAGAAGGTCTCATTTGCGCTGATTCCCCGCTTCGTCGCTTGCTGCAAGCGGTGTTGGTCTCAGGCCGTACAAGTGGTAATTCTTCTGAACGCATCTTCTTCCTCCTCTAAATGTCTCACCAAGAGTGTCTCATCCATGAAGAAGAGCGTTTAGATAACAAATGGCCTGGAAGAAAGGCGTCACCGTCTTCTGACATTATCATCATGACCAGCAACAGCAGCGTCATCAGCGAGCTGTGCCTTCTTCTTCCGTTCAAGCGAACCTAACGATCTGGGTGGATGGGTGGGCTGCTCGTTCGTTCGTTCTTCGTCTGCATGCCTCGCTCGCCCGACTCGTCGACGCTCCGCAGTTCACCAAGCAAAATAAAGTTCGTTTTAGGAGCTGGCTCAGTTGGCCGCTCGGATCTTCCATTGTAGAGCATTCTTTGTTGGCTCAGTGTCTAGCGGCTGCTCGCGCACATCGCCCGGAAGCGAATGAGTCGCGCCGGGCGCGACGCGGCTCCGTTCCCGGATAAGTTCACTGTCAAGGTCGACCGATGGTTTTGTTAGCTCGTAATTATACCGTTATTCAAAAATTACCTCTCCGCGCATTGTTATCATCAACAGCGAGAGGAGTCGTATCTTACAATTAGTGGGACAAACGAATGCAACGACTCACCACGCAGATGAGCAAAAGAGCTCACAGACTAGTGAATCTAGAAGATCACAGAATGAATGTCTTGATGAACGATTGGACGTGTAAACGTGAGACGGTACAGAATCACCCAAACAGAATATGCAGAGCAGAAGCCGCGCCTTGAAAGACGGTACAGGAAGCCAGAAAGTTTTAATAAGGCTGTTGTTATCTGACAAATGACACAGCCTACGAAAGGACGTCTTCCTCGTTGTGTCACAGGAGAACTCCGCGCGCGTGCTCGATATTCTGGAAGGGTGTACGGTCGCCACGTCCGTTCGTAAGACTCTAAATTACGTGTTTGAGGAGTCCATCACGGAGATTGTGATGAGTATCCCCTTTTTCCGGAATAATTCCAAGGTGGTGTCTCGCTCCCAAAAGTCGGAAAAGTTTGTTGCAATGGCACCGGAGTAGAAGATTACAATCAGAGAGTATACGCTTTTCAAGCGTTTGGAGGGAGACAGGAAGTTGGAGTTGTCGAGGCTCTGCTTCAACATGTAGGACTCCGTAAAACCAGCCGAACGTTAACTCCGAAAGCCACTGAAATCGAATTGCTTTTGAGGTGAGAATTGTTTTCCTCAGGTTCCAGAAACGGACTTCTCAAATTGTGGGTGTTGAGCGCTGGAGAACCGTCGCAGAACCTCGAGGGACACACAACAGCCATAACAGTCCTACAATTCGCTCACAATGGCCTGTTTGTGGTGTCGGCGTCTGAAGACGGAACCTGTAAAGTATGGGCACTTTCACTTGGCCTGCCCATCTGCACATTCAAGGTAAGAAGCCAAAATATGTCGGCCATCAATCCAATGTCGTCGAATGAGGAGAACAACGGACGTCAAATATCGAAGCTCGAGTAGCGAGTCCCGTAGCATAACAATGACGGCATGCTCCACCGATTCCCAAATGACTGGGATTAGAAGATTTAATAACCTGTCATCGACTTTCCCTTCCGTTCCCTTCTGTTGGTTCGCCGACCTCCTTCTCGGAACAGGAACATCAAAGCAAGATCCTGAGCCTGAACATCACTGCCGACAGCCGACGCGTCCTTTCGGTCGATTCTGGTGGAGTGCATAAAATCTGGCAGGCGGACTCGGGGACGACGCTAACTTCTTACGCCAAAAAACCGTTTAACCAAGTCACCCTCCATCAGAATTACGTTTTTTCCATCGGCGGGAAAAACGACAACCAAGTTAAGTATTGGCCTCTGCAAGACATCGATAACGAGAAAACCGTGAGTCACAGCGACGTGATTCTCGCCTACACGGTGACATTCGATGGCAAAATCCTTGTGACGGGCTCTCAGGACAAATCGCTGAAGGTGAGTTGGTACTCTTGCCGAGACCGTGTTTTCGGGGGCCGCTCCCTGAGAACCGATTTGACATGAATCAGTGGTTTTGTTCAAGGTTTGGGAAATCGCGACTTCAAAAATCACTCAAGTGCTCGTCGGCCATGAGGCGCCAGTGAATTGCGTCGCCGTAGCGCCGTTGAACAATACGATGGCAGTCTCTGGCTCTCTAGACTGCAGTCTCATCGTGTGGGACATGACGACCGGAAGCGACAACTTCACACTCCGAGGCCATACTAATGCCATTAAAGATGTCAAACTCACTCTGGACGCCAGCGTTGCAATATCCTGTAAGTCGTATTTTGAAATCCGTGGCCCAACTCGCTCTGCAACAAGCGAGTCCCCTCTGGGCTTCGCTCGAATGTTTGAACTCTCTCTCTCTCTTTTATAGGCTCGGATGACAACACAGTCCAACTTTGGAACACTTCTAACGGACATCGCGTCGCATCGTTTGACCTCCACGTGTCCACTTTACGAGTGGCAACATCTCTTCACTGCAGCAACATAGCGGTCCAGCTGGCTTCCAGTAGCTGCGTTCCTTTACTTCGACTGTTGAATAACCCGGCTCAGGGACTCTCGCTCGAGACCTTCAATGCATTTAGCCAACTCAACCACGAGGAGAAACTCGGTAAGAAATGAGCGATGTTCGAGCTTTATCATCACGGGGAAGCGTACAGCAAGAACTATTTTCTCGGGGACGATAAATCATTCGGGCGCAAAATGTGATGCGAGCAAGAGCGAGGGGGGGAAAACCTACAGTCAAAGAGGCAAACTTCGAAAGATGTATCCACGGTCTGACCGAGCGCCCGCTCTCCCGACTCATCTACTTACCCGACTCACAGATAGATGGATTGCGACAGCTTACGCGCTGTAGTACGAAGAATATTGCATAGTCATGAACTCGAACATCAGCTGCCCGTACCTACACCACTATCACGGTCGAGAGGCGGAATGTCCAATATTTATCGAAAACTTCGTTTATTGGGTTTCTATCTCGAGCGAAGAAACCTAATCACTGCTGATCTCAGAATTCTTCGCTGTCAGATTTTCTTTTCGGCGGCGGTTGCAGAGAGAATTAATCAGTTAATTTCCTATCTGTGGAGGTTCCCCTCGGCGACTGTGTTCGTGAATATAGCATTTGTTGGATGTAACAGTGCGGTCAGGATCGATTCGACCCGATACGTCAGATCAGGACTCGCCCCCAGGAGGAACTATGTTCCAAAAACTTTGCAGCTCAGCTCTCTCGAAAGTCCGGCTTCCCTTCCCGCCATTGTTCTTCCTCGTTTTCTTCCGGAACACCGAAATTTCTTTTGTCTCATCAGCGCGCCCTCGAGATCGTCGCGCCGGATGCTCCACCTGCAATTTCTATGATTGCTCTCATTTTCAAACTAGTGCACTAGATCGAGCGGAATCTCCGACTGGGTCAATCGATTAGAACAACGTATAAATAGATTGCGGCACCTGCCAGCCGACTTTCCTGCTCGCTCGCTCCCTCGCTCCCTTGTTTGCCGGTCGGTGTGCATGTGCCTTGTCTAATCTCGCCAGACAACTCCCCGAAGGTTGATCATTTGTAAGCTTTGCATGTGCTTATACATGCACGCATTCACGCGGCTGCCGTCGGTGAAGGTCTCACGTCACTTCAGAAGACCTTGGGGAGTTCACTCCCCCTTGAAACGCTCTCCTTACAAAGGAAGTTCGATGACTTCTGCACTTTGTTCGCTCATAGTTGTTGATTGATCCTATAAATCGCTCGCTTCGTCGACAATCTGAAGTTTCTCACTCGACACGTTATCTCCTGATCCCCCCTCATGAATAAATCGGGCGGAATTTCTAGCCGAACGCGGTTGTTGGCAATCTGATCTCAGCCGTCGGAATCCGATGTTTCGAAGGTGGGAGTATTTGAATTAAGGTTGGTATTCTTACTCAGGTTCTCTCGCTATGCGTGGAGTTGTACCCAAGCGTACACTTCTGAAAGGAGAACTCAAGCGAGAGCAGTCGTTCGATTCCTTCTACTGGGACCATCACCGATCGTCCGCACTTATGAACATCAAACTCCAACAGCAAAATCCCACCTCACAAGCGGTGAGTAGTCTTCCCTTTTTCCGCTCTCCTTAACACGGTAGAAATCGTACGAGAATAGAGGTGGAGTTCCAAAGTGAGGTGCGAGAGAATAAATTTCCTTTTTCCTCCGGCTTCAGACGCCGCAGTATCACGACATCATTCCCACAAGCCCCCTTGAAGACCTGAAGAGAAGTTCGGCATCACCCTACGGAAGCCGAGAACACTTGCATCTCGCGGGAGCTTGGAACGGGGCACCCCGTCAGCCGGGCCCCGTACGACCAACGCCACCGTCAGACGGAGTCGCGAAACCAAAAATGCTGCCTAAACACAAGATCCTCAAGAAGCAACAATCTATGTTCGCCTGCTTCCCGGAATTCTCGCAACAGACCCCACCTCCGTTGATTTCTCCCGTCACAGCAAAGGTAGAATTAGGCGACAAGAAAGCCGACTTGTACAAACCGACTTCAAGGACCTATTTGGCTCGGGCAGACAGCCAAGAGGACAAGAGTGGCACTTGCATAAAAGAAAGCATTCGCGAAGGGGGAGAAGAACACCCTGTGATTTCAGTGTACGACTCCCGAGCATGCAGTGTCATGTAAACAAACGAAACCCATTCCAACCGAGCCGCAGGATCCATCTCGGACCTCGGCTACAATCGCTCCCTTGAGCGGTATGCAGTCTTGTAAACATAGAGTAAAGAGAGAAACCACAAAATAACGATAGTGAAAGCACCGTTAGGATCATTTGCAATGTCTGTACCATGTTTACAACAGGAGCCATCGAGCAAGCAATCACTGGAACAGGTGGGAGAATTCCAGAAGAAACTTGTTATGCAATCACCTGATGTACTGTTCGTTCTCGAAATGAGTTCAACATTCATGGAATATTTGTCGTGTGTGGTAGGTGACGATTCCGCACCGTTGTGACCATTTGTTTCTGATCCCTCGCGGACCACTGGGAGTTAACCTCAATCTCAGCCCTGTGTACATTTTTTCCGCTCGGCGAAAGAATCCACGAACGTTGCGCCGTAGTCAATGCGCACCCATGTAGAACTGTCGTCATCATTGACATCATTTCCAGAGAGTAGATTTACACCATGAAGTCGTAATCCTTCGTTTCTGCCGTGTTCGTATCTACATTTGTCCTGGTGCACACTCCTTAGGAAACGACACAGAACAGCTCCCCGAGAAACTTTATTACTGTGGCATATTGGTCTGCCGTATTCGGGGACCGTGGAGGACGAGGAGAATGAATGAACCCCGTAGATGACAGTGCGCAACTGATAATTGATGATCCTGGAACGAGTGATAGTCTCACGGGCTCGTTTGTATGCCGCGTGAGTAGAATGATTGCAGCGTTCGATGAGACTAGGACGAAGTCTCAAGAATAGCTAACAAATGGAATCGAGAACTTCCATAGATCCTCCAAGGGAACACGGGCGTGGGATCGACTCTCGACAAATATTCAGACTCGGATACCTTCGTGTTGTGAAGCACGCCGACAGCCGAATGAGAGCACGTGAAGATTCCTTTTGTCGTCGGGTTTGTAGGGAGCGAATTGATACAATCGTACTCTCATCTATGAAACAAACTTGCGATCGCACCATATGGATAACTCAGATTCACTTCAGTTCCATTATGATCTTCAAGCTGGAATTCTCAGCAGTGAGTGAGGTGAATGATTCAAGTTGATATGTATGAGCTCCGTGGCGAGGTTCGTGGTCGGAGAGGATAGTTGAAATGAGTGAATGCGCGAACAGGATTGGTGTGTTAATCAAGTGGATAGAGCGGAGCACAAAATAAACTTCGCAAATATGAGGCCAATGGAACTGATGCTCTAACGTAGATTTGTTGTGCGGTGAGCTAAGAAAAAGCAATACGAAAAAGAAAAAACATTCCCCGATCGAGTAATTTCCACCCATCTGTGTTGAAAATTTGGATTCCTGGGCCGAGATTCTCTGAGCGAAAGACATTGTTGTTGCCACTAATATCTTCATGATCGACGTTTTGCCCTCCAATTTGACAACGCCGTAAACTTAATGTGTTCTAAAACTTGTCGATAAGTGGAATTTCCTCAATTCCTCGGAATCCCAGGACCCTGTCGCTCGTATCATAGATTTCGCCAAAAGTTAAAGAAGAGCTGTCACTCCCGCATTTGAAGTCATGTCATCGATCGTTGACAGATTAGGCCGTATGCATTGAATAGAATATTTGAATAATGCCGCGGAATTCTCGTTCAATGAGGAATTCCGGTCTGGCGACGGCAGTTGGTAATAATGACCCTTGGAGTGTTGCTTGAGTATAGTTGGCTCACGTGAGCCCGACCCTCTAGCCTGTCTCGAATGGGATGGGAGGGAACGTTTTGACATTGTAATTATTTGGGATCCACGTGTTGATGTTCAATAAAATGACTTCCAGTGTACGTTCACAGAGTTTGGACTTCATTGTTCCGTCATCCTTTGATATGAAGGTCTGAGCCTGAGTATTCGCAGTTGAAAGGAGACGAAAATCACACTTCTGCTCCTGTTTCGGGATGCGAGAATGCTTTCGTTCCACTAGCATTCTGTAAAATTCTTCCCGATCCCGTTCTTTCTACGAATGCTGCTACGAACATAGTTGAAACCAACAATCCAGAGAAATTTCAAAACAGCAGGCATTGTTTTACCACGCGGTCGAATGCCCCACATGAATGGAAAACCCATAGGTCAAAAAACCTTTGTCAAGACGAGATCGCTTTCTTGTTAAGGGCCCGTGGGGAGGCGCGTGAAGCCTTTCACGTGAACCTCATTAAAGAAATCGTTATGGAGAGGTCATGATGTGAGACTCAGAGAAGGATCGACGATTCGACTGCCTCAGTCTCCAGACGATTCGTTCGTTGATTGCTCTGGGATCGTGTCAAATGCACGCGAGTGCACTGCACATCGGAGCTGCCGGACACGGTGACTCTGCGCAGGCGACCTCCGCGTCGTGGTATGTCGATGTTCGCTGCATCACTTCGGCCTAATTGCTGCGCCGATTGACACGTACAGAGCAGTAGACGATGTCAGGACATTACAAATATCTGATCCAGTACAAATGATTTTCCGACCGAGGTCAAGGGATGAAAGTGGTTCATCGTTAAGGTTGATGTGCGGCGGTCCATGAATATCGATCGATCGCGTGCCATTTCTCAGGAGACAAAGTAATCATGATCTCTCAGGTCTCACATTTTCCATCCACATCCGAGGAACGCTCCCTACGGGTATAGTCTTTATAAACTTTCCTGAGAACTTCAGTAAACGGTCACTTGCCCCCAAACGTGGCAATCGTCCCTAGAAGAAGAACCGAAATCCGTCGAATTCGAAACCACCCCGTCCAAGTACACTCTGTTGCAAAATTATGCGCGCACCCTCGTTTTTCATCATAACTTTTGAACGAAACGCTCGATCACAATGAAATCTGTCACGAAAGTTGGGTCTCCGACCTAGGTCAAAGACCCCATCGCCTCAATTACGAACTTCCATTTCGGTGGAGTAAGATGGTGGAGAAACGCGAATCGACTACTTCCATTTGTTGCAAAATCATGCGCGCACCCCCATTTTCCGATAAAATGTTTGTCTGAAGCGCCCGATCGTGTTGATGTTCGTACTCTACTGTGAATCCTAACTCCGGAGTCCGGACTGAGCATCACTGCGGCGCTGGAACAGTCGATTCCGACTGTTTCATGGAAAAAACGAGAAAAACGAGAATCCGAAAGGTTTCATCCACCGGGTGGCGTCGAACAAGGTGATGTAACCGAATATTGATGAAGAGCGGTGAAACATATTCCAAAAAGTCTTGGAAGAGATAAAATTTATTTTTATCGAGTTTGCACAATGAATAACATGTTGAAAGTTACTCGGTGGATGAAAATCGTTAGATTCGCGTTTTCCTCGATTTTTCCATTCAAAAGTCGGAATTTGGGTGCTTTAACGGTGCAGTCATGCCCGAGAGTAAGGGATTCACAGTAGAGTATGAATTTCAACACGAGGGGACGCTTGAAAGAAACATTTTGGAGGAAAATGGGGGTGTGCGCATAATTTTGCAACAAATGAAAGTAGTCGATTTCGCGTTTTTCCACCGTCCTACTCCACCGAAATTGAAGTTCGTAATTCTGGCGATGGAGTCTTTGACCTGGGTCGGAGACCTAACTTTCGTGACAAATTTCACTGTGATCGAGCGTTGCGTTCAAAATTTATGATGAAAAAGGGGGGTGCGCGCATAATTTTGCAACAGAGTGTATATCATGGAAGTCCAGGTCGTTTTTCGCGAAGAAGAAAAGTCGGCAGCGCCATTGTTCGATTCATCAGATGCTCCGTCCCTTCTCTAAACCGTTTTATGCGCGTGGCCAATGTTCCCGGGTTTCTCATTTCGACTGAACCAAGAAGTGCGAAATCAAATCGAACGCGATCCACGCGAACTTCACGAAGTATGCATGTACCTACACGGACACAGAAGTACACAAAAGATCAGAATTTACATGTGAACGTATTGGACTGACTCGGAAGGAATTACCCTAAAGTGCCGCGTATAACGAACCCTTTTTTTGATCTTAAAAGCATCTGGAACTTTTTCCGATGGCCGAATTTCAATATCCTGAGATTTTCGCGATGTGGACCCAATACCGATCTACTATGGGAAATTATCAGAACATGGAAAATCGGTCATCAGAAAAAGTTGTGGATGCTTTTATGATCAAAAAAAGGGTTCGTTATACGCGGCACTTTAGGGTAACAACCATGTTATCCTCTGGTCGATATCCCTTGATTCAGACTCGATACACAGGTAGAGTCTCGCGAAGGCTTGCCGGTCGTATGGAATCCATTCCTGCGAAAATCCGTAACGTATCGTAGCGATTCTCCATTGAGCCATGAAGATTGTATGAGAGATTTTTCGGCTGAGTTGCAGCGGCAAACATATTCAACAGATAGATAGATACGTTTCTTTCCAGTGAGATCGCTCATCAAAGCTTGCTATTTCGAGCAAGCATGCCCAAATACTTTGCAGAGCATCCGAATTCGTGCCCGGACTTATTGATGCATACAATAGGGGACACACCTAGAACACAGCGACTGCAAATCATCTCCAACTCCGAGCACCAGTTCGCGTAGATCCTTGCTGAACTCCTCGTCGATTGAATGGAGTTCGAGCTGTGGGCCATGTCAGAACTCCTCCCCTCTGTCGGATGTGAGTTCTTGCACTTGGATGATGAGCCGATAAAAGGGAATCCGATGAAAAGCAAATAGGGGTTATAGGAAGCGATGAGCTTAGCAAAAGGAGCATTCGATTTCTGTCGGGTTCATCGTATAGGAGCGACACGCCCTCGAGAAACAACTTTCCACTCATTCGGGCACCGACCTCCCATCACTCGCAGACGAAAGCTGAAACCAGAGCCCGAGAGATCCTTGCCCGCATCGCGCCACCGATTCACTAACCATTACGATGACGGAAGCCGCTCTCGAAGTGAAAGCCGAAACTGCCCGGTAGGGAAACTAACAACAAGCTGAGATTCCTGCAAAGACTGAAATCGGCCATGCTGTCTGCTAACGATCATATTCGAAGGAAATGATGACCTATCGTCTGTTCGAACCAGAACCCCCGTCAGCACGGAACAGCCCGGCGCCATCATCGCGTCAGGAGGAAGGAAAACTTGTTCCAGTTTGTCCTCGTTCCTTATTCAGGATATCATCTACTTAACGTTCGCTCAAATACGTATTCGCTTAGGAGAGCAGCGCAGAGAAACTTTTTCAACCCCCACTAGACTCGATACTAGGTCTGCTATCGGGTCTCGCTTCAACACAACAAGCCTTGCGACGCAAAATCATTGTTTCTACCTGGAATTGAGGGGGCCAAATATCAAGTGGAAAGAGAATAGCGGGGAGAAATGAACTGCACGCTTGCCGCTCTCTACTCCACATCAACTTACGTCGCGACTTCTGCTGCTGATTCTTCAGACCCGATGAGAGATCCTCCACTGATCCAAAGGCGCTGAATTGTTTCTCGAGGGCTCTATGTTTCTCCCTCACGATATTTCCGCGGCAGCTCTGGGCCGCACTTCCGCAGAAATGGGAGGATACCGATCGGTAAAACATATCAGTCAGAACGGATCAATCAGATATGGACACCATCAGGGAATTCCCTAGGCCGAGTCAGATCAGGACAGTCTACAAGCGTCAGCCGATCCCGACTTGACCAGGCGCATCTCATTCTGAGTGGAGTAGGGTCTCGCCTGATCTACTTTTGCGTGCGGATATAAACCAAGGTATACAGGTGAAGTACGAGTTTGATTGTGAGCTGTCACGGAGGAATTCTCGCCCCTTCCGAAGAGGCTGGCCACGAAGGAAGTTTGATGAGAATCCATCAGAAATTGTTACCTATCGTTCTTGCCGGTCTGACAGAACTGGGTGAAATTCATGAATACTCCAGAAGGAGGTTTCGAACTTCAAGCTCTAACTTTTGAAGGCTCTCAACGATTTTTTCGAAACTCTGAGAGAGTCGGGACTGTTGATCACAGTAATCTCAAAACTTGCTGAACATAAGCGAAAACCTCTGCTAGAAATAGATAAATTGATAGATGATGGATAAATTAATGGATAACATTGGTTTATTTATGGTGATGTCAATGAGAATAAGACCCCGAGAACGTTTTGATCTCCTCTTGTTCCGTCACCATGATCTGAAAACGATTCGCCGCGAAGATCACGGCGCACACCTCTGATCCTATTACAGAGTGGAATTTCAAAAGAGTTTAAACACTCAGGAAATCGAGCTCCTTGAGTGCGTTACTTGACGATGAGCCTGTCGCGATCAATCATTCACCCATCCATCCCAGATAGATGGATGGGTGGAGCCCTACTCCCTCGGAATTTTTTTTTGACAGAATTCGAAGAAATCCATGCGGAATCGAAAGTTTCCCTCACGGGTTTCCAGAAATTGATCAAAATACGGGGGGTTGCCTTTCGACTTTACCAGGTTCTACGCGAGAAACAACTTTCCAAAAAGCGGTGATTTCTTCAGTTCCGCTCCTGCGCGAATCGGCTTTGCCTTCGGATCTGAAATCAGCGCATGGAAGCTGATTTGATGTTTGGAAATGAATAAGTCAAATCAATCCACGAAGTTTCTTTGCTTTAGATCGACCACTACCGAGCTCCTTAGAGGAGCGCATGCCAAAGACGTGAAACAATGTTGAGACGCACCGCAGAGGGCTACGTGTGGACCCTCTCCGAGTTAAGCTCGGTTGGCTGGAGTTCTCATGGCATGAATATCAAATCAGAGGTCTAAGACCTCCATTCTTCAGTATGCGGGCAGTTTGCTCAATGGAGACAGCTCTAGGCTGCCAAGTCATGGCATCAGTGTCACAAGCAAACTTCTCGGATCTTTTTTGACCTATCAAAGTTTCAAGGACCGAGGAGATATTCTTCAAATTATCTTTTCCCGATATGGGGTTCCACGGATCAGAGCAAGCCATGCATCTCGAGGAAAGTGAGGAAAGAAGCCGTATCACTCACACCTGCAGTTACTACATCACCCGGGGAAACGAGTGCCTTCATCTCAAATACTTCGCATTCACTTTGTGTATTTTCCGAGAGATAAATTGAACTCCGAGAACTCTGTAACTCTCGGTGATTTCACCTATTTCTCCCAAAGAGACGAACTCCAACCGTGTTGCAGCTTTCGACTAATGCGGAGGATTGTGAGAAAATCAGAGGTGAGAGCTTCATGGAGGCTCGATTCGGTGTAATTGTGTCTCGTTCGCCGGCGCTCCTTACATACGTGTAATTCGTCTGTGGAAGGCGCTCGTTGCGAGCTCGAACCGTCATCCCGCTGGAAGCGTTTGGACGTGTTGCTTCATCTTGCTTACATTAGTCCTGTTATCGAATCGTGAGGCAATAGAGTTCCGAGCCCATTGTGGTCTAAAGAAATTCCTCGGTTCGATTTGAGAACCGACATGGAGTTTCGGTGGATTCACCTCAGTCTGGAGATTTACTTAATTTCGATTCGTCAAAAGGCAACAATAAAGAGTTTCTTGAGAATCATATACCATACAAGAGTCGTTTTAGAGGCGTAAAAGGAGACCTCATCCAGGATTCCCCACGATGGCCTCCGTTCTTCTTCTACCGTTCTCTTCGGATTGGGATGAGATTGAGAGAGCTGATCTTCGATTGAGCATGTGCCCTCTGCACAAATGAGCGCCGTCAAGAAACATCGATCCAATGTTGGCTAGCAGAACGAAACGAAACGCCCGCAAGAAGTGATTGACGGAGTTTTCAGTTTGATTGATTACTTCGTTCGAACAAAAAGTACCATTCCGAAATGTTTGCAATACATAAACATCTTCATCGCTCTCGAACAGAGATTTGGAGACGAAGGTTGCGTGAACGCAGCGTAGTTCAGAAAGGCGAAAAGCGGAAAAGCATTGCGTCACAACGATGTTCACATGCATTCCTTACACGGTTTTTCCTGTAGCTCTTCTTGCTCGCTTCCTGTGCCTTTTTGCCGAGCGCTCTGATCGGCAAGGGTGCTTCTTTGGATCTCTGTTGGCCGTGCGCATTCGACATGTCGCACCATTCACACGTATAAATTGTTCGTGCACTCATGTCGTTCGAGGACGGATCGCCAAAAGCCAAAGACGCGAGTGCAACATGATCTCAAGCTATCAATCATATCAAAATGCGAATCAATTATTTTTCAGCTATTCATGCAGAGGAAAATTTACTTCGTCTGGTAGAAGATTTTACCGACCTCATAAAGTGCAAATTTCTGACTAGCATTCAAATGATTACATTCAGATGAAAAATGTCTTCGGTCATCTGTAAATAATCCGGGACGGTCAGAAAACCTGATTTCCCCCCACCACCGCCCCCTTCTGAAAGATAGTGCGCCGTCAGCATCGATTTGCACGTCATTGCCTCTTTTCTCGCCTCCGAAGTCTCCGTAAGGCGCTCAAGCTGTGGGAACGATCGCTGGCAATCAGGCTTCGAGATAAATTGGAAAGAGATTGCGCACTTAAGATCAATCTCTCAAAAACCGAGCAGTGCCCAGATAAAACAGAGTTCCGTAATCAGTCGTTTAGCGGCTGAAAATAGTTCCATGGATGGATTCCACGTGAGATGATTTCGAAACGGCCGAGTTGAGATCATTCTCAAGAAACATGAGCGGTTTATGAATGACGGCATATGAAATCGAGAGACAACGGAAAGCCCGGTCGTCGATCGGTGGCGACGAATGACCTTGGTCCAAGACAACCAGATCTCGATTAATCTCCTTTGAAACAGATTTAGCGCTGGGTAATCGTGACTCGAAGCGTCTCAGGTTCGGCACGTATCGATTCACGTAGATCCGCAACGAACAAGATCCTTATTCATGAAGAGCGAACATTCGCGAAAGAATGCGTGATTTCGTTGCCTGGGCCTCTCGCTTTGCCATCAGTAACTGAATGGAAATTTCCTCATCACAGAGCTGCTTGCTCTCCGCTTACCCGCACTCTTCGGAGCCCGAAGCCGAAAAAGTGAGTGCCAGAAACTTCCACGAGAGAGCATTCTGTTTTGACCTGAACTATGCACTCTGATGTTTACCACAGTTCCGTTCTTCCGTCTTGGATCCTTGCGACCTTGTTTGCTTTGCTCGTGCTGGATCTTGACGATCGCTGATGACCGATATGATGTCTCTGCAGCTAAGCGGCAAACAGGATCGAACCCCGAAGCGGAAGGTTTTCAGATGAGAATCATCATTAGCAACCAGAACCGATCATCACAAAATTAGGCTCGCGTACAAGACTCATCATAAGCAACTGACAGGGATCGATCAATATCTAGCTCTAGCCGGACCTCTCCCCGGAAGCGCTTGACCGATCGATCGATCGATCGACACCACAAGCTTCGAAGTGATGGAATTTCAACGAGTCTAGCCTGTCATTCGAAACGTGGCTCGGAAGTTGTCAATGTCAAACAAGAGTAGATTTTGATCAGGTTTCCCATGAACCCGAAAGGTCAGCTGTTATCGAGACGATACGGCCGTGCGTGTGCGGTTCAGGCCGACTCGATCTGTTCTCTCGATCGCCATCTTCAGTTTCCACTTTGAGAGCGCTTAGCGCCTGTCTTGAAAACAGACGTTACTTTACGTAACGTCGGTCAGCCACCATTTTCGTTGTTTCCTCCGATAACGATCTTAGCGAGCAAACAAACAAACTAATCGCAGACACATTCCATGTGACCGAGTTTTTGTTAGGAATGTACGACGAAAGTACCATTGGAGCAGCAGCGGCGCAAACGTCAAACGACCTGTCCAATCTTGAGTTAAGGTCGCGAGCGATGACGACTCATCATGAGCGCTTAGAAGTCGTTATGTGTCGTATTTCAACATTTCCGACGTCAACTCGTTGGAACAACCTGCCCAGCCCTGTTTGGAGTTCACTTCAGTTGCGCAGCGACCCCTAGAACTGGGTTAGAAGGCCAGCGAGAGCTCACAATCGCGACCCATGGGTGAATTAAACCTACGAACTTTGCTCGTCAACAACCGAAAGGTTTGATTTTAACGGTGACAGATGTGGGTTTTTCTTTTGTGCCGCGACAAGATTGTTTTCGCGAATCTCACAAGAAATTGCGAAGCTTGAGCGACTCCAAGGTAGAAACATCTCCGACCGCTTGCGGAGAATAAAACATGGAATGCGAGCTTTGCAACGACCAATTGATTAAGAAACACTTACGAATGCTGATTAGGTATATGCGGAAAAGTTTCCTCGAATGCGTAAAATGATTATTGCATAGAATCAAAGAATGTTCACTAACCTCGAAGTCACAAGGGCACGAGTCGTGAGCGATCTCTCGTTGCTGCTCGATGAATGAACTCGGTGTCAAGCTTTGCGAAGGGCTCCAGACATCGCCTCTGTCCCTTCTCTTTGGACAGGGCTTCTCTGGGAAACCCAAGTTGTGGATGAAAGCGGGTTTTCTCTTCTGGTTTTAGTTGTGGCGATCGCTTCAAAGGAATAATCAAGCTTGAAGGTGCTATCGCGACGCTTGGAACGATCGGATGAAAGACGACACGAGCTGATGAAACATAGTTTTCGCAACGGGTGTCAAATTCTCTTCTGGCCGGCGAGAACGGTTCGAGAAGCATGATGCTCCGAGGGGACGAAGTGGATCCAAGAGAACGTTGGGACTGGGTTCCGGGAATCTTCAGGACAGAAAGCGCGTCCTGCACTCTGAGCTGAACTTGGAAGTGGCTACACAGAAACCGAATGTATCGTCATAGACACAGAATTTAGTGAACGTTTACTCGCTCGCTTACGAACAAGTCTGACAAACTGACTTGGTGACGGTCGGAGCCGCTCACGCTGAGATGCCGTCGGTGCTCGAGATGATCGGCCTCGAGGGGCCGCCGCATCAGGCAGGATACGTGTAGCGTGACACGTGCGCCTTCGCAATGTCTAAGCCGTCACTACCGACTTGTCATTTCTCTCGTCTGCGTACTGGAGAAAGTACGCGCGTGCGTGAGTTTTCACGTCCTAATCGTTCCCGAACAGCTGTGCGGCGCACCCCCGAGAGGGTGCCGAGAGTACCTGCTCTAAGAATGCATCAGAATCAACAAAATTTCTAACAATTCACAGCGACCCGTTGTTTATTTCGCTGTATCAATGCGATCATCAGATGAGAGCGAACGGACACTCGAGAAGGGCGTTTGGCCTTCGAATCCAAGGCGTTCGTTCCGGTTACTGCATTCCACACATGGTCGAGAACCGGTGCTCAACAATTGTCTAGAAACTCTAGCTCTCGGTGTATTTGCTTATCGTTGCCGTCGTCGCCGTCGATCCCCTCCACCCACAGCATCCTCTTCATCGCCGTCATCATCCTCTTGATCGATCGTTTGCTCGAGCTATCGAAATTCCGACCCCAGACGGGCATCATCCTCGAAGGAATTTCGAAATCCGAAGGTATTAGCACAACAGCTGTTCAGAAGACGGCGGCCATGTCCTGCTTGTGGTGACTGTCATTTCTCCGACCGACCGAACGGCCCAAACAACAAAAGGAGACAACTGTATTCTCGAGCTTCGAACGCGGCCGAAACAAGCGACTATGCATCTCCCTTACTAGATGTTTCGTGTGATTTGTGGGTGCCGCCGTGATTCTCAGCTGATCAATCTGGATCCTTACCAGAGAGAAGCGTCTTGAGATTCTGAAAGATAACTTTGTTGTTCGTTGTAGGCGCGGATTCTCAAGTTCACAACAGGCGGAGAGGGGATTGCAAAATTTTGCGCGAATCCGGGGATGTTCGATAACCAAACAACAAGCAACCGAGCTCTCTCCAGTGAATTCGTTTCGGCTCACGAATAATTATGTTTCGTGATCGTGGCTGCAGTTCATTGTGCTCGGGGAATTTCGTTGTGAGCAGACAGTTGCAGAACACCATACCCGTCACACTCATCAAAACATGCATCATCTTTTCTGTCGAAACTCCAAACTCATTAGGGTAAGCGACCACAATGTATCTATACCGGGTGTGTTGCGAGCATCGCGTTAATCGGGCCTTACAAAAAACAAACGAAAGGCAAACAAGGATTACCTTCAGAACTCTCAAGGTTGCTTGTTTGCCCTCGAGATCATCCAAGCTGTTTCTAATCGCGATGTTTCGAAAGCAGCTTATGGACTAAGTTTCGCGCCTTTCTGTTTCTCGAGGTGTGAATCTGCTGAGGACGAATCCATCTCCCTCGGAGCCGCTATGCTCTCACGGCTTTGCCAGCGTTCGCGATTCGCCTCAGTTTCCGATTTCCCCCTTCGGTTTTCTTTCATTTATATCAAGTGAGTTAGAACCTTTTGCAGTCGCCCGAGCTCGGGACCAGGGTTTAAGATTGATCAATGGCGTCAATGTCCTCGACATCAATCACTGCAGTGTGGGGTGTGGAACGCAATGGAATCGAAGCAGTAGTTTCGGACGAAATCAGTTCCAGACTGCTTTGGTAGAGCGAAGTTTCCCTCTCGATTTATATCGGCGCCGCCTGAATTCCTCGCTCGGCGTCTGAAACAGCTGATCGACGGATCGAGTTCGAGAGTTGCGGTTCGCGTGTACGGGGCATTCCCTCTTCGACGGTCCCCTCGAAAGAGATGATTGATGATCGATCAGAGAGGACAAGTCCAAGATCATCGTCACCGCCGTTCTCCCCTTCCCAGTTGTAATCGTTACGCCTCTGCCTGAGGCGACGGCGGCGTTCCATGGCTCCAGCCGCACTGGCTACGAGCGGGCAGCGAGCATACAAAAGCGCTCCTCCGACAACGGCGGCAGCGGCGGTGGCGGCGGCGGTGGCGGCGGCGGCGGCGGCGTTGGCAGCTGATTCTGTTTGCGGCCTCCTCTCCGACGCGAGGGTCGAGGTTCGTATTTATAGAGCGCGTTGTCTCACGGTAAAAGAGGCTACTAGTACGTGTCGTAGAGGCGAACCCCATCCATCGCCCCTTGTCTGGTGTGAATCAGCGTTCTCCTTCGGAGACTTTCAGTCGTCCTTGTTCCTCATCGTCAACACTTTGCATGTTCGAGGCTCGAAGCGCGAGCTCCCGACGAGCAAAACTGGAGCTCATTAATTCAGTCTTGTCCACAATTGACATCTTCGACAACCACATACATCTCGCCGATCTTGCCTCCAGGCGCCAGCTGCTCACCGGTAAGCCGGATCAGAGTTCGAGTCGAAGTCAGTCTCTTTGATCGATCCCTCGGTGTGTCTATCTGAACCCGCGCTAAAACAGCGGTGGATGACGCAACGTGAACCTGAGCGTTCTCTCGCGTGAACATGTGCATGTGACCTGGTGCTTCGGTGCGTCTGTTCTCAGTGACTGACGTGTGTTCGTCAGGGTTCCAAGGTTTGTATGCTTGGTCTTAAAGAACCGACACAGCTAGCGCAGTTCGAGACGATTCTAACGATCCGGCCCTCCAATCAGACAGCATCGTAAGCTTTGTTTCCCAAGAAATTGTTCAACGCTTGCCCTTTCTCTGGAGACTCACTCTGGGGTTCGAGGTTCGCCGACGAAGCTCCAGATTGTCGTCTGACGAGCGTCGTCGAGAGCGGCTCAAGGCTCTAACCCATCTTTCCGCTTTCCTTTCCGTTTCCTTACCCTCCTTCTTTCGAGTACTTGGTGCTTCAGGCAGTTCACGAGGTCAGTAGGACATCGGGCGAACTTGCAAACGATGACTTGGCTGTATGCGCGTCCAAGCAAGGAAGGCGCTCCAGCCGTCTCGATATCATCGATGTGCTCAGAACCAACCGACGCCTGCAACTGAAAATGAATTTTTCACATTACAGATGCAGGCAAGAAGCATTTTCCGTGTCGGAAAGTTGATCCCCGTGTTCTGCATCGTCGTTCTAATGTGCAAACTCATCGCGAGCGAGAAAGTTCCAGAAAACCCGGTGAAGTCTATCCGTCTATGCGGGAATCGACTCGTTGATGCGGTTCTTGAGATTTGCAACAACAAAATCTACGATCCCAGAGTGAGAAGGGACGTTGACGTTCATGGTGAGTTGTCTTGTCGAGCATCGGCCAAAACCGTAAATTGCATCGTGCAGAGTGATTCGCGCTTTCGCGGCTGTTCGATCTGAGTGTTGACGACAGCTCCGCAATTCCAGACGACGATGAAAGACCCTCGGTCTTGACCTCCCTGAATCAACAGCGGTCTCGTTTTCCTCGAATGCTTCCTCGAACCGAAGTTATCACGGCCCTTCGTCGGTCGACCAGAGGAATTGTTGACGAGTGCTGCCGAAACCGATGCACGATCAGCGATCTGATGATGTACTGCGCCGTCGATCGCTGACGCCGAAGGAAATCCACCACCTACCTGACCAACACCAACAAGTCACACTGTTACGTCGTAGCCCAACAACACCAATTCTGGTCTGGTGTACCTGACGCAAGCTTGGAAAAGCTCTATACTCTTAATAACATATCTCCTGAATTTGTTATCTCAACAACATCATCAAATAACCATAAACTGTTCCACCTATGATTTTTGATAGTCAACTCGTGGCTCCGTGGTCACACGAGCTGCATTTAAAATCATATTTCATCCTAAACGACGAGTTTTATTAGTATGCATGGTAGGCACTATTCATTCGACTGACAATGATTGTCTCTTCATACACTTGTGTGTTCCAGCCTGATATCGAAAATGCACTGAAACCTGTGATAGACCCACCCGACAGCCGTCCGGTGGTGTAATCGTCCTGTCACAAGGACCGGTAGTTTTAGTTATCTCCCGCCCTGAACATTTCACCAACTCACTCACTCGCTATGTGCATGTGTGTCTGCGTGTATGCTAAATAAACATAACATGAATATCATTGACATTGTTAGACAACGGCTCTTCTCTGTGTCATCATCTGAATCTTTGTTTGAAACATGCTTCCCTCGTGCTCCCTCGTGAACCTTTCCTAACCTCAGAAGTTTCTGGATCCCTACCGATCAAATGGTCACAGTTCAACTCTTTTCGTATTTCTTCAAACTGCCTCACTATTCACAGATCACAAACCTCATTCATTAGGCCCCTTTCTCTCTATTTTTACGAAATCGGAGTTCCTCGACCATCAATCATCGACGTTGAGTATGAATCTCATTAACGATGATTTGTGCGATTTCTTCTCTGATTCACTCGATTTGCTCTGATGTTCTCGACTCCGTCTCTGGATTTCGACCGCGTCGCCGGATCCACCCTGATCTTGAGGCATTTGAGGCATAGGTTGTCTGGGTGCATAGTTCGAGCCCTGGCCAGGCTGACCTTGTGTCATCGGGAACTGCCCATTGTTGAAATATGGGAAGTTTTGGTTCCCATACTGAGGGTTATACATTGAGCCCTGGCCGACTCCTGTCATTCCCGGTGGGAAATACGGGACGGGCACCGGATACGGTTGGGGAACCGGGACAGGGATGGCCTGTGGGGGAGGAGGTGCGGATGAAATGGCGCCACCAACAAGCGGGATCAAAAACTGGAAGACCCGATCTCTCAGAGGACGACTACTTGGACGAGGGGGTCGCTCAATGCGTATCCCCAACTGAATGACAGTTTGGGCCTAAATCGGATATTGCATCCCGTTAGTTCGGGCTCTTGAAGCGGGCTGAATAGATCGCAACGATCGGTTCTCTCTGTAGATCTGCCAGGAGAGAAAAAAACTCGCATTCTTCATTTCGAAAATCGTTCCCTACCTTTGGCGGGAGGGGCACTGGAACCGGATAAGGTTTCGGGACCGGGTACGGCATTGGTCTCGGGATGGGAATCGGTTGCGGAACCGGTCTCGGAACTGGAATATACTGCGGAAAAGGTTGAGGTACCGGTCGCGGAACTGGAATGTAGTGCGGGATCGGCACTGGCCGCTCGTGAATTATCGGCCTGTACACCGGGTAGTAGACCGGCTGTACTCTCACCACCGGCAGAGGCATTGGAACGACTTTATGCGATACCTGAATTGCATTCTTGTTTACTCCTCCAAACCTATCTCGACGATCTTGAAATCTGCAGAAGAGAGATCGAAACCGTGGAAGATACCTTGGTTGGGAAATGTCTTGGAGGCGGGAGCTGGAACCCATAGCTGTAATATGAACTCTCAGGCTGATCTTCACTCTCCGAAACGTTCAGGAGCGATGTGGGAAACGACTCTATCGTTAAGGTCTGCGGTCTAACGTAAAATGTGGGACGTCCCGGCCGAGAATCTGTCGAGTTGAGAAGTTCCCTTGTTAAGTTGAAATCATTTTCATCAGGAGTCCGGAACAAATTCGACTGCAAGCTCAAAGAGCCAATTCCTAGGGTATCGTTAAGAGAGCTCATCAGAACTCACCTTGTTGAACATTTAGAGTTGAGGTGTTCGACGAGTTCCCAACGTTAGAGATGTTCTGAATTTCGAGAATTGTCTCATTCGACGGTCGGGAGTCAGGTTGTGGGTTCGACGGAACGGTGCTAGAAGCTTCTGCCCTCAGACGGTCGAGTTGCAACTCAAACGCTGTGCGGTTCGCGAAGGGCATCATGTCTAACGCTTCGGAAACGCCTTTACGGATATCTTTCGGCGTTACGATGTCTTCTTTGTTCCCATTCTGAGTCGAAACAGACAACGGAAGAGAATCGATCAAGTGGGTCACATGCTGCCTCAGGTACTTATTGTAGTACGCCCATGTGAGAGTCAAGTTCTCAAGCGGTATGATGGGGTGAACTCGAACTGTAGGAGACGTCCGCGCTGGTTCGGGAGCGCCGAGCACTACGAAGATCACAACTAGATACATCTTTGATCTCTGCTTGAAAGAACTGTTCGCCTTTTATAGGTTTCCTCGGCCGAATTAGGTCGAGACAAACTCTTACGGAGTGGCCGTCTGAACAAATATTAGAATTTCACAAGTAGGTCGTTGTCCGTCTTCGCCCTCTTGACGATCTTCGTTAGACACAATTGCAGCAGTGACTTCTTTGCTCATCGATATCGACTGAAACCTCCAGAAATCCGTGACTCGTCCAGTCGAGGCACTCCGATATGGCAGTAGTCACTAGGAGCTGGGATGTAAGGTGCAAATATCTATCAGTGCCGAATAGCGACGAAACTCGCCAACTTTCGTCAACCCTCCGAAACCAGCGTTCGACAACTTTGAAATCGCGGGGATACGCGGTTTACAATGTCCATGATTCTCACAGACATCTTCCTAGTTACAGCAGTAGCACCAAACCGATACTGTGACTGTAGAGATTCCAGAAGCGTGGCTTCACATGGAACACAGCAGGGTTTCCTGGGCTGTTGACCGCAATCCGTTGGTGGATCACATTGATGCCTCGGCTAGCCCTATAGCGGTCCAGTGTGCGAACCGCGGGGCTGCCCTTTCAGCGGGTCACAGCGTCCAAGAGTTTGAGAACCGCACGGTGCAAACCTTGATTAGGATCTTACAATTGGGTTTCTTTCTATCTCGGATATCACGCGGAGAGTATTCAGGTAGCACTCAACTTCAACAATAAAGTGATGAGACGAGCTCCAACCCTGGTGGAACTGAATTCATACGAACACAATGATGGGCGTAGATACTATCCGAATGCAGAATCAAATGTAACGCACCTCCACCCGCAGTGGGTTTAAGACCCTTATTGCTCGAAAGACTGCCTCAGACGAAGTCGAGAAATAGGATTCTCTCAGAAATCAATTGAATCTTACTTCGGAAGCGAGGCTCTTCTGTATGAATTCGTAACGATCAAAAAGACTATGGGAATGGAGAGCGGAGAGAGCCATTAGCATCCACATTTCATAACAATCCATTCAAAAACCGGTCTCAAGGGAGCTATGTTAACGTAACCATCCCTGAGTTCTCAACGGAACTGAAGCTAAAACCGCGATCAGATACATGAGATCGGAAAGCTGATCAGTCGGAGACGTCCGAGGGCACTTCAAATGTTTTTCACGCCGCTAGCACTCGACTACAACGAAGCCCAAGCACTTGAGTACTCGGTATGAGACTGGCGAGACTAGAGTCAGTTCCCTGGATTTTCCGAATCTTCTCCGAGGGTATTTCTTCAATTTTCTTCCCTGCTTGAGGGGGACCTTTTCTGTCTGACGATGCATAGTCCTCCCGACTCAGCAAAAGCTCTGCATTCGGGAAGTCTTCGCTAATATGAATTGAACCCACTAACAAGCTCCTTCGAAGGGAAAATCGACATTTTTTCAGTCCAATCAGGAGAAAATCTCTTTATTCAGAAAGGCACGTGAGACAACAACAAAAGGGCGAGCCGACTGTTGGTCACAGAAGCGGAAGAAACATTGCAAGGGAAACGGCCATCATTATTTGAAGAGAAAACCCCCAAGTGTATTTCTCATCGTTCCTGATCTAGCCATGGACAGATCTTCGGCTCCGAAGACTATTTTCCTTCACAACGACTTTAACTAACATAATGATGAACACCTTGCGGCAGGATGTTGCGATTGAGGATGCGCAGATCCTACAAATTCATGACGGATAAGAAAGGGGGGTAAGGGTACGGCAATCGCAGTCCTCTGAGAAAGTGATTTTAGATAAATTCGATCCGACTTGCTGCACGGGTGAGCGGGATGGACGACCTTTGTGACAACGAGACTAATACAGACGGACGTAGAGTTCCAATCGGAATATTGAGTTGATGAACTCGCTCGTGTAGTTGATAATGTTCGAGATATGTTCGACGAGCACTGCAAACTCTGACGCGGAGAGAACTATCCGAATCTCGAAGGAAACTGCGGCACCGTGATATCGGTCATTGGTACAATTCGATTGGCATTTTTCGCGTTAGAAAGTAGAGATCGACCTCGTCAAACGTGGATTTGTGATCGAAGTGAAGCACCTCGACTCAACCCAACCCTACGGGCTGACGATAGACCGTACTGTAGTCTTCTACCCGCCAGGGCAAGCCTTTAAGAAAACTTAAGTACCCTTGGATAACCTGACTCCACCGTTTCGACGTTCTGGCACCAGTCTTGAAATGATCTGATCCAATTCCCTCGACGACCTGATCATCCTCGTCGAGTAACATCCTGCCGAAATCAGATGACGTCCAAAGTGGAACCAGGTCAGACTCAGAAGCGATCCTGAGTCGCAGAGTTGGGCGGTGAATGCAAAATTACGAGAGATCGTGACAACACTACTTCGAGGGAGACCGTGGCAGGCCTTGAGCTGGTTCCGAGGCCATTCATATTCGCTGTATCACTAGACGGGAGCTTCAAAAGAGACAACGAGACCCGAGATGGGCGAGTCGCGCTAGTTGCAAGTCGCGGTCAGGCGACGCACAATTTTTCGGAGGGCATTGAGCAATTTAGGCTGCAATAGAGTTAATCTATCGAAGAAACTATGAGAGCCACTCGTCACACGATCGCGTCCAAGGAATCGTGAGAGTGGAAGCTTGAGCTTTCATCCTGGTAAGTGGCGTGGGCTGTTCATCCCATACTAGCCGAGCTTCGGTAGACCCTCCCGATCGGGCTCCGGTCGATCGCCCTGTTCGCCTCACGTTCAGCGGACGACGATCGCGGAAGGCTCAATTCTCAGCGAATCCGATCATATTATTCAGGAAGATGTGAGGAGAATCTCGAGCGCGCTCATCGCGGGGAGAGGAAAAGATGAGATCATCTGTCAAAGGTGAAAATAAGTTCGATTGTGTTGAGTCTGGGCCTTCCGTGTGTCCTCTGGCGGCTATCGCAGGCCCTGCGCATTTGGCACAGCCACTGCGCACAACCGGCGGGCCTTGGTGCCACTGCCGCGGTCAGCAGTCAGCAGGTGGACTGCGCGCCATCTGCATGCTTCCTGTGGGCATCCGAAGACCCACTATGCGGTACGTGCAGGCCCACTTTGGGCTCACGCTCCTTGTAGGTCCATGGTGGGCTATCTGAAGGTCCCCCGCGATCCCCTCTGGTTCCCTGTCCGCCATCTGTGGGCGACTAGCGGGCCGCCTATGACCCCTTGATAGGCATCTGCAAGCCCACTGCGCTGAAGGGAATGAGTCGCTTATGTTTTCTGCCGACGCGTTTTTCTATATATGCCGATGGTTTCGCTCGTGGCATCAGCCATTTCTGTATCGGGAGAGGTTCAGGAGATGGCTCAGCTCCATCCCGGACACCCACCCTACGACATGCAAAAAGTCATAGGTGTTGGAATCCACTCGACCACATACGGAACACCAACTCACAAACGGAGAGGCCTTGCCGTTAAAATGCATGAATCAATAGACTTCAATCCTCTCCATGCATATTGCCCATGTATAAATGAAACGACGTCGAAGTGCTAACATGTTTCGTTGTCAAGGATCTCCATTATCTGACCCAGAACACGTTATCGAATAGATTGAAACCTTCTCCACTCTCCTGATTGTTGATCGATTGGTCTCCGAGCCACACTCTTCAAGTCGCAAAATTCGGATCCCTGTTTGAATTGTCAGCTCTGACGGACACGTCGGTGCAATTCTCAAAGCAGCTTGATAACTTGTATATACACAAACAGACCACAGGCCCCAAAAGGAGAAACTCGGAGTTTCCACGAAGAAGGGACTCAAGTTAGATCAAATGTTCTGCCGCTGATCTTCCGCGGTTTCACTCAAGGGAATTCCAGCTCTCGAATCAGGCTCATATCACAGAATTTCGTTCAAGCGAATGTTTCGCGAACTTTGAAGATGGTTAAACGTATTAAAGAAGCGCTACTAGAGGGTCCCCATTTTGACGAAAATTTCCATTTTACTTCAAGCTTCATATGATTCCTTCGGAATATGAGCAATTATACTGGCGTGTTATTTTTTCTTCTCGTAAAGCTGAATATTTTCTTACCATCAATCTCAGAAGATTCTCAGCTTCTCTGATAAGCGGCCGCGATTTCCACTAGAATTTATGATAGTAGGCAGGAACATCATTCATCATTTCTTCTCTGAAGAGTTCTTTGAGCATCTCCATTCAACTATCGACGGCAACTCAAGCGAGAGGTAGTCTGTCTGCCTCTTCTGACGGGGATTCAGCGTTTTCGTAGGTGAGGTTGATCCTCGGAATCGATGATAAGATTCCAGGGATTATTGGTGCCCCTTAGCGATTTGCGACCCTGTAGGCGATCTAACATCGAGCAACGATGATCAGATTTTCGGAAGACGAGTAGCGCGATAACACGTCCACGCAGTTACCTTCATTGAACATCAGCTCGTTGAGATGTCCAGGTTGCCCTCAGCTCTGATGTCTCCAATCCTTCGAGGATCGTTTGTAAGTCATTCCATTCAGATAATTGTGGAGAGCAATAATGACTTTGGAGAAAGAACTTCTCCAGAATTTTTCGGAAATCGAAACTTTCGATTTTCATTCTCCAAGTTTGTTTCTTGTCAATATTAGCTTCCTTTGCAGAGTAATCGTCGTTTCTCAACAAGATATCTCCACCATTCTCAAATACAGGTGCTGGCACTTCCAATCCTACTGAAGAAACTCAACAGAATCACCATCGTCGTCGCGAATCACTCGGTTTCTGCCTTCCGGAACAGTTTCGGGTGTGCAAAATCTTGATCATTGACGGAGGGGACTGAGGCGATTTTTCATTCACGTTCGAGCTCTGGATCCTGAGATCAGGAGATATGCAGCGTTATCAAACACAAATGGCAACAAATCTCTGGGAATGAGATCTTTGCCGACTTCCCCACAAGCGTGTCGGGCCCACTCTCCGACGTCAGATCTCCAATTTCCTATCTGGTCGTAAGTTCCCAGTGAAGGTACGCGACGCGCCTCGAGCACTGGGGACTGCTGCCCCAAGAGACAGTTTTCGATGGCTTTCAATTCGTGTTATTCATCGTTGACATAAGGGACATTCTTGCGAACAGGGCGGATTTTCATATTTACGCTGACTATGTGAGTGTGGTGAAACTTATCAATGATCACTTCGACTGAATGATTTCACTGCGTGGCCCTCTCAGATGGGATTGGAACTCTCAGCAGAAAAATGTTGTTCTCTCCGACTTGGACCAGACATCCCACCAGACGATTATTGTGTCGACGGTGTGCGGCTTCGACTTCTAATCGTTGTACGAAACCTCGGTGTGTGGTTTGAGAACTCGCTTACTCAGTTTCTCCCCCGAAGTGCAATCCGTCGTGAAAGAATGCTTCTTGATATGCTCATAGATTCCACATGCCTTCCCAATACGTGAGCCTCATGCATACCTCAAACGGTACGGTTCCCATGTAATGCCTAACTTGAAGTACTGCTCGCAAGTCTCTCACCCAAGCTCCGTTTCTGATATAGAGCTCTTTTCCAAGATGCGGCGCCGCTTTGTTCGAAATGTCAAGAGAAGATGTGGCCTGATCAAGCATTCCATGTCTTTCCTTTCGGTCCCGGACCGAATAGAGGCTGCCGACCTAAAAAATCTACAAAGAATGACGGGACTCTCATTGATAGATTTTAGCATGACGTTAGATGACAATTCGACGTGCGCTAGGACCAAAGACGAAATTCCTTCCAAAAAATACCAAAATCGCCAATCTGTTCCCATAGCGAATCACGCGCCTCTTTCGATGTAGGATCGCAGAATCATGCTTGATTTTTTGCGTACTATTCACCTCCTCTTGCTCACCCAACCTTTCTCTAAACTAAATGAATTAGTGTGTTCTACCATAAACTAAACTCATGCATCCGGCCACCAATGAGTCTCAGGAATGATTTTGGAGTCTGAACTCGTTCCTAAACTTTCCGAACGTCGTCGGCAACAGTGTCAAACACGGTAGATAAGAGAAATGCAGGAGCCTCGAGTCAGGAAATTAAAAATTTTGCCGAACCTCAGTTAGGTACCCTATGCGTAACAGGTCCTGGGGAAGTATCGTTTCCAGGCGAGAACATCTGCCCCAACTCCGCGCATCGGACGAAAATGGCGCAAAATCATGGGACATCGGCATCGGTGAATTTCTTAGATGTTTCCACGACCCAGCGGCTCCCAACAAGAAGAAGAAGGGAAGCAAGACTCCAAGACACGCAGTTGTATGGTAAGATGGATATAGAGGTACGTGTGGACAAGTGGCGCCCCTGTCGCAAAACGCAGCAGCTCCCCCTGGATTCAGACAGGGTTTCTCCGCGCGCGCCGCCGCTACCGTTGCCGCCGTTGTCTAGCCTGGCTGGGTGGCTGGATGACTGGCTGGCCGGAAGGCAGACAGGCAGACTTGTTCGCTATGCCGAACTACAAACAAGTCGACGCGAGCGCTCCAGCCAAAACAGTGTCTGTCTAGCCGCTCACCCACTCGCGCACTCACTCACTCACTCACCACTCGTTTACCGCCGCTGCTTGCTTGCTTGCCTGCCTGCCTGCTTGCTCGCTGGTTCGTCCGTCCGTTCGTTCGTTCGTTGGCTGGCTGGCTCGCTCGCTCGCTCGCTTGCTCGTCCGCTCAGACACACAGACTACCAGACTACGACCAAGTCAGCCAGCTACATCAACTGCAGCAGCAAACAACGGCAGACACTGCTCGGCCGTCTCCGTCTTCTTCATAATATTTATCACCGCCATCGTTGTTGTTGTTGTTTGTTCACCTCGGATGTTGCTCACACTGTACGGTCCGATAGCAGCAGCGGCAGCGAAAGTAACAGTACGTGAAGAGGCCGCATCGGAATCCACAGAACGGATCTCCATCCTCGAAGCGAACTCGATCATCATGGCGCGGAGTGAAATGCGGTGATTTACCCCTGTGTTCCCAACCGTTCCGAGAGCATCAGGTTGTTCCCGGAGTCCATATCCATCCAGTGGTCTCCAATCCTGCGTGCGTGGATCTCGTTCAACTCTTCCGCCCCCTCATCTGCGAGCTCTGAGACCTAGAGCAACCGTCTCGACACCTGCAACAAGTGCGCATTGCTTCGGGATATCCGACGGCACCTCAAGTTCCTCCGTGATCGAGTTCACCGAGTGTCCGATCGCTCGACTAACAGGTGCTGCCGGTGAGTTGCGGGGCCCCGCGCGCGGACCCGAACAGGTCCCTCCTGGAACGTTGCGAACTCGCGCTTGCACAGAAACCCACCGTGAGAGGAGTTTCGGATTGAACTGATTGATCGATTGATTGATAATTCATCACCGGTTGTGTTTGAGAGGTTCGATTCGCTGTGATAGAATCATGTGCTCGTAGTGCCTGATCGGCTAGCTGCATACACACACTGGAACCACGATCACTTCGCTTGTATACTTTCACTGTGAGTTTGTGGTCGTCGACGCTTAGGATTATTGCTGTACTCCAACATCTGTGACTCTTCAAGAAAGACTGCAACGGCGGCTACAGAGGATGACACAGTTAGAACACGGTTCATGGGCTTCCGAGAGCCTCGTCGGTGAGTTTTTCAACTTTTGCATCGTTTCGACAGTTTCCCCGCGACGGTCTTTCTGAATTAGGAAGTTAGAAAGACTAGACTTCCATAGAATCTGCGCGCTTCCCTGAAACCCTGAACCCGAACAAGAGCAGATTCGAGAGTTCCGGCGAGTCCAGCATGGACTTGGTGCCGGTGCCGGCTCCCTGTTCCTCTCAGTTGTTGGACGGGTTCAGGAGCTCGACTCGGACGTACGGTAGCCGAGTCGCCGGCTGCCGGGCAGGCGGAGAAACGCTAGTTTCAATTCGCAAAAACTTGCAAGCCGGACAAATTCGAAGCAACGCTTGATAGATATGATACAAGAACAAATCACGCGCGCAAAAAATGCCCTCTTTCTAGGAGGTCTGATGGAGGAAAAAAGAACGAGAAGCTGATTGCTTTGCCCTCGTAGCGGCAACCACTGCCACAGTCGTCGCGGTCAGTTCGGCAAACGTTGGGCAACCACGAACACGTTGATTTTTGTGGAGAACTTTCGCAGGTGTCGGGAAGAGCTGTTGTTGTTGTTGTTGTTGTTGCTGCTGCGGCGGCGGCGGCGGCGGCTGCTGCTATCACTACTACTACTGCTGTTGCTACTACTTCTATTCCAACGTTCCAACGCGATTTTTTTACGAGAGAAAAGATTTCACCGACCGGCGAACCGCAGCCGCCATCACAAGCGAACGCCGGCAGCCGCAGACAGACCGATGAGACGATCATTAAAATCTCTGGCTCAAGGAAAAGATCATGATGGTGATGGATATCTGTTACAAAGCAATGACGACTCTGTGATGTCAAGTGAAAGTAACCAGCGAACCAGCAGCGGTTTTCTCGCCGCTTGAGACGCTCATTTGCCCGCGGTGCCGGTCGGTCGGTCGGCCGGCGAACGATTCTGCAAGTCACAGTGATGCTGATCCTTACAAACAGCTCACTCAGTCAGATGCAAGTTGAAGCAAAACGAACCGCGGCTGCCATCACTTTCTTGACCGATTCAACAATCACCGTTACTGGATAGCGCCTCCGAAAGGAAACGAGTCACGCGTTACGTCAAAATGAAAGCGTCCTAGTGCGTGTCAGTCGCTCGGCCCTCGTGCAATAATTTCGAATTGAAAGATTTGATAATGATCGTGATCGCGCGCGAAAATAACCCGCGCCCGGGAACCCATTCGAGATTTTCTGATTGTTGACTTCGGAGTCTTTCTTCACATGATCGCGGGACCACTCTGTCACAACAGACTAGAGGCTTCTTCCTGCGGACTCGAGTTTCAAGGGACTCAGAGCTCAAATATTGCGACTGGGCACTCGAGCCGTCCGGTTTCACTCGAGCTCCGCAATCAGATTCGTGATTGGAACTCAATCCTCGACCGGTCGCTCCAGTTCTCGTCACCTTGCGCGTGCGTTCGCGCTGTTTTCCTATTTTGATGTGGCTCAGTGTCAACGGTTCCCGACAAGGAAGAGATAAGAACGTCAATACGACGCTGAAGGAGTCGCCTTAGATGGTATTCGGTTGCCGTTCATCTCCAGAGATAGAATACAGGAAAGAAAAAATGAAAAAGCAGAGACACTATCGTCGTCGTCGTCGTCATCATTATCGCTGTCGAGCAGTGCGCTCGTGTCCATCCAATCTTAACTAGCACGGAGCTGGGTATGGGTCAGTCGACCTTCGTCTCGCGAAGCTGCGTTGGTCATCATGCTGACGTAGATCGCCGCTCGACGGACGAATCAGTTATCGGCTGTGCGTTGTTCTATTGCGCGAGTTTTCGTTCGCTTCTCCGGAAGACGACTCTCGACTCTACTTTACGTCTTCGTCTCGAAACTCCCTAAGATGGAAATCGTCCTCAGAGAGCGCTTCTATTCGGATCGGAAGACTTCGGAAAGCTTCCCTGTTCTGTGCCGTTTCATCGATCGTCAGTCGGATTATGTTCTACTTGACCTGCAGAGAGGAGTGGCAACATTCTTCTATTGTGGAGATGCCGCCGCCGCCGCTCTTAAAACTGAATAGTCGGTTGGCTGTGTCTGTCGGCGCTTAACTATTCATGCTAACGTCATCGCGGCACCAACAAGAGCCAATGTCGCGGCCGTCCGAGAGCCGAGGCGGAGCCGTGGAGAGGATAGAGCTTTTTTTTCTGTGGGACGCATAATAGGCCTTTTCGAAACTTCCGAGAGCTTTCGAGAGAAGCCGCTTTTTGAACTCTTTGGAATTCTTCGGCTCTTGGAGCTCTCTGGCTCGAAGACCATTGCTGCCCTTGGCCTGGGATTGAAGAAATTAATCGCAACTATCGTTTTGAGCGTTGATAGCCGTTTCGCAGCCGCTCTGTTGAAAGTAGACATCATCATGGGGAAACGACTCTCGATGTTGAAACGAAAACGTCCGCCGCTGTTTTCATGCTCGACCTGGAATTCATGACGAAACATATGTACATATAGTGCGTCGATGATAACAGCTGATTATCATATGCTCAAAGTCGGCGACGCCGGGATCAGATGACACAACAGCAGTGAACTTGGAGAGAATCCGATTGTCGTTCTCGACGATTCGGAATGACGATCGGAACTCTCACCTCGACCACAAGGGAAACGAGAAGAAAGGGCTCCGATTCGAATACAATGATCTCCGCTCATAGTGACCAGCGGCCCGACCGCTTATACGGACCAAAATCCAACCACTCTGGAACTTGAAGATCCGGCCAAAGCCAACTAGACTTAACTTGAATCCATTGAATGGAAGATTATTCAAACGATCATCAATCGAGACATCGTCGTTAAGAGATCAAAACACGTCGACATCCGATATTCCCTCCAGGATAGTCAGTTCCGAGCGTCCTCGAGTGAGATGATGTCCGAATCCCGAAAGCAGGAGAGAGAGAGAGAGAGAGATGCGAAGGTGAAACGAGCTTTGCTGGAAAAACAGGAAAAAGGAGAGGGCAGCATTATCATTCACCGTGACGATATGGAATGAAACGAATAAAAAATGCACCGGTCCTGGTTAATAAGTCTTGGAAAGTAAACTATTGCTTTGCGTAGTTCGCATCGTTAGCCAGCAGTTGAGGCGAATGCGGAAAGAGAAAAAGATTCATGCCTGAAGCGGGGTGTTTTCTACGCCGAAAAGTAAGACTATCGTTTGTCGACCACTCTCGTCAAGTGAATTCCGCTGGGCACAATCATCTCATGGAATGCCCTTTATGTAAAACCTGTTTTGGGCAACTGCTCGAAATGCAGATACTGGAACGAATTCGAACTCAATCATTTCCCACAGATTTGAAACGAGGTTTCTCGGAATTCCAATAGGCAGAGAAACACTATTTAGTGCCGATCGAACAAAGTTCGCATCGGAAAAGAAAACCGAGGCTTTCCCAACGTCAGTGGGCCGAGTAACTTTGCCTGATGTTGCTCGCCACGAATTCCGATGTCTGGAAAATGGGCTATCGTCGTTGATTCACGAGAATGCGAACTGAGTTAGTGCACGATTCGTTTTCTCCTTTCAATATCGCCGCTTCCTAGGCAGCCAGCGTGTTCGTTTCGGGGCCCACTGCTTGCTTGCTTGCTTAGTCCTGGTCGTCCAAGAGCCACATCCAACAGCGGCCACCGAGGAGGCAGGCGTAGCCAGAAGGCGCGTGGGAACAGACGGCATTCTCAACAAACCTCTGAAAGAACAGAACGGACGAGCCGAGGCGAAACCGAAAAACGAAAGAAGAAAAAACGCGCGGCCTAGCCGCCAACGGACGGATTCAGAGAGACCAACAACAGCATCGGTGGTTCTTGTGGTGATGATGATGGCGGCGGCGGCGCGGCGGCGGCAGCCTGGACTGGTCGTTCGGCTACAGGCTCCACAGTCGGGCATTTGATTGGACGCTCGGCATGCGAAGCCCCTCGATTCCGGATTGCCTTCTTGCTCCTCAGCGCGCCCGCTCACCTCTCATCGCTCGCATGCTCGAACTGGAATTCCGTAAACGAGTGAACAGGCGACAAGAAGAACGCTGAACTGGCCAGCCGTCGAAAACGTCAACGGCAGCGCCGCTCGACCGCTGAAATTCTATCGCTTTCCAAATTCGAATCGTTCGGTAAAATCTCCGGTATTCCATGATCGTGCAAGATCTTGACCTCAGCAACGATTTCGGCGAGATGGAGAAGGGATCTGATGACGAGAAACAATAAAGCTGCAGGGTATCCCCCGAGAGTCCGCGGGACTCGGGAGCAATCTTGAAATCCCGCAGACTTACCGGACTTCTTTTTGATTCATTTCGGATCTTGCTCGAGCCGAGGAATCGGATCCACGAGGAGGACGCAGAGAATACTGTGAAGATGATGGTGATTCAATTTGATGATTCCCGACAGAAATCACGGGGACAAAGCGAAAGAGTGCCGACAGCAAGCGCGTTTGCGTCAGCGGTGATGATAGGGTGTTCGTTCTGTCTTCAAAATGAAAACACGCGACCACTGTCACCTTCGGTTTGTCTTTCGGCGGCGCGTTGTGAGGGGACACCTTCGGTTATTGCGATCGCAAGTGCCGACAGGGCGCGCGTCTTCAGGCCTGCATCACTTTCTCGAACGGAAAAAGATTAGACGAACTATTTCCGTCAAACGAGTCAATCGGTCGAGACAAAATCAGTCCGAACATCAGGTCAAGCGGGATGAACAGATGTCTGTCTACTTTGAGAAGCAAAACCTAACGGAAGCTCGCCGAATCGCGACGAATTATTCGGGAAAAGGAAAGCCTGTGTGGGTTTTTCCGGGTCGTTCGATTGGCCACCAGCTCCTTCCACGCGATGCACCGCTAAATTTCGATGAAGGTTATGGGGCTAGTGCGGCTTTAAGTGGGAAAAGATTGTAGTTCATGCAAGGATCCACTTCGGACGAAGTTTCAACCAGGTGTAAAGCGGGGTTTGTTGTGAAGGTTGTCGTAACGCGTTCCGGAGTTGGTCTTGGAGAAGCATTCGGCATTCATTCAGTCAGTCTCAATGCGTGGTAGTCAGTGTTCGAAGTAATTCCCAGCTATGATGGACTACAACAGGTCGAGCAAAAAACGCGGCAACTTCCCACCAAATGGCGCCAAAGCTACATTCTTCATTTCGCCTGTTCCAGTCCGGTCGATGCTTCTGCGACGTGATACACCAATAATGATGAGTTCGCGAAGCGTGTCTTACTCGGCTTTATTTCGTTCGTGGCGCTCATGTTGTTGACGAGCATCTAGTTTTATGGCGATGCTATAAAACACCTTCAATGAACTTCAAATCGTTGAACGTTTCCAGTGCGCTCAACGATCCCGACTCAGTTTCACTGTGCTTCGGGCCCTCTACCCGTTTGATCGCTGTTTCACAAAACGGAGCGAAAATCATCTCGATGGCGACGTGAATATTTCAATCCTAATGTGGCACAAAAAAAAGCTCTGTAGTTCCTCGCGGAAAGTGATTCTCATGAATGGGAATCGAGAATGGAACGGAGAACGAGGTGAGAGAGGATCGCGGTTGTCCTCTTCGGGTTGGAGATTCTGGAGTTCCTCTTACTGCTATATCCGAACATTTCCGCGCGAAAATTTTCTTCATTAATCAGCCTCCATCAATTCATGGATAAATTGATCGGAGGTCGATCACTTCGATGATATTTGCCCAACAAAGTTGTGGGCTGGAACAATCCGGCACTATTTCACTAAATATCCATCAATTCTTATTGATTGATGGAGGTTCAAAAATGATTAATGCCTAAACTTCAAGGCTCTAGTCATCATTGGGCTCCAAATCAGTAACATGATACAAAGGATGAGATCTCCTTTTTAATTGAGCTTTATAGCGAACCGCAAAGCGGCTCTCGTTCAATGTTGCAAATTCTTCGGTAGTTCCGACCGCCGCCGCCGCGTCAGCCGGTTGGTTGGTTGGTTGGCCGGGCGGCCACCGACCAGCTGTTTGTGCACCGCTTCAGCGAAGAAAATTGACCATAGACGGATGATTGATTGAGAAATTTTTTGAGCAAGTGTTACTTGGAATTCTGCTCAAAGAGAAGTTTCCGTTCCGCGGGAATTGCAAATGTGGCGGTTTCTCCTACTTTCGCCATCTTGAACGAAGCCTCGAGCTGGAAACGGACCTGAGTTTAAAAAGAAAAAAGCTGGACGCGGACTCGAAACAACTTCTTGGAGATACTCAGTTCGTCTTACCAAGCTCACAACAGACATCGAGCAGAAGGAATTAATTGAGTTTCGCGCAATCGCACTGCTGGGAGACAAGTTGATCGCTTGGAATTTCAGAAACTTTCGCTTTCATCATGTTTTCTTTTTTTCTCTTCTCTGATCGGCCAATTGCAAACGATGCGTGTGACCGTCCACGTACACATTAGAAGCGTTGCCACGTGAGTGGCAACTCCGGGAACATAACGTCCGTGGCGACTCACGTGAGTAGCGGACTTGTTTCTGTTGATGTTCGTTCGTTCGTTTGTGTTTGTTTGTTTGTGTTCGTGTGTGTGTGTAAGCACTGTTTGTTTTCATCACCGTAACGTAAAAACAGTGGCTACAGAAAACAGACACTTTCCGACGAGATGTTGTTTCTGTTGCTACCGGTGCTGAAGGCGCTGGCGAGGAGCGGCGGGATCTAGAAGCGATTATTACAGTTGGACATGCAGTAAAGACACTTGCAATTTTCTTCTGACGTTCAGCACGCTCTTGAATCGTCCGAAGTGGAAACCGAAATCCGATGAGGAGGATGGAGAACGTCAGCTTCGAGTTAGAGTCATAACCAGCGCCACTATGAAGCACTTCGGTGGCTGTTTTCAGCGGAGACGCTTGAAGTTGTGCCTCTGAAGAGATAGTAAGTGGTGGTGGGCCAGCGTCCAGCGGGCAGTGGTCGTTATTTTATTCGCTCGCTGGCGGGAGACTTCGTCGTCGGCGGCGGCGGCGGTGTTGGTGGCTGATTGTTGGTGTTGGAAGCAATTTGCTAATTGGAGGCGCGCAGTTTGCTTCTGCTCATGTTCATGCTGCTGCTGCTGCTGCTGTTCCCTTCGGCGGCGGTTGCCGGTGGGAAGCTTTCTTCAGAGCGCGTTATTACAATCCAATCCCTCTCGTCCCCTCATTCTTTCGGCCATACTTTAATTAATACCCTTCTACCCTTTCATTCCTTAATTTACGTAATTCGTTTGTTTAGTTTAATTCCCTCCGCTGATACCGCCGAGCTCTCATGGCTTCCTCCGTCCGGATAAATCTGGAAAATCCACTCGTCTAAATCCCCCTGAGACTCTCGGGTTCGGATTCCTCCGAAGCTGTCGCGCCGCCAAACTCCCTTCCGCGCAAGAAGAAAATAACTTTCCGAACGGCTAGTTTATTACATTAACGCACTGTTCGTCGGCCGAACCTCGTGCTTAATGAGTTTGTTGTCTCAAACGGTTCCCGCCGTTGTTCCGCCGGAAGAAGTTTGTGGTCAACGAAGTAGATTTTGCGAGAAGATGTAACACCGGCGGCGGACACGGGACGCCCTGCGGTTGCCGGGTCGGCCGCGTCGTGATTTCTAGTCTACGGATTTTTTTTTTTTCCTCTCTTTTAACCCAACTGGAAAAACCTCTTCTGATTGCGGAAGTTAATTTCTAGCTGTAGAACGACATGTTGTCTCTTTTTTTTTCCCGATATTTTTGTTGTCGTACTCTTGGCCGCTGTCGCCCGGCTGTCACGGGTTCCACGGGTTTGGAACGAATTTGACATCGTGGAACTTGTTACAAATGCACTCATTTGAAATATGGCTTCTTCGGATGCTGCTTCGTGTTTTTTGGTTGGGATTGCTGTGAATAGTAGTCGTCAATTATAAACCGACGAATTCGGAAGCTTGATTGAAGAGCCCCTGCCTGCGCGAGACCGAAATGAGAACGAAAAGCCGGACTCGCGAAGTTCGCTATGCGGACGAGAAACCCTCACAAATTCAAAAATGAAATTTTGAAAGAGAGACCTCTTGACGGCCATGTGAATGGAGTCGAAGCAGGAATTATGCAAAGCTCGTTGCCGTGATTGCAAGAAGCAGGAAAAAATATCGTGGAACCAAAGTTTAGTAAAGGATCGTTGCGCAGACTGGAAACGTGGGCTGGCGTGCACCGGCCAGGGGTAGAGGCGGAATGGCGAAACGTGATTACGTTACGTTTAGCCGCGATGAGTGGAAGAGGCAATTCGAACAGTTTGTGGAGCTCATGATCTCGGAATGAATCGTTTCACACTCGGTTCCGACTTGGGAAGTCTTCGTCTAGTTCTTTGGTGGTGAATTTTCGGAGCTGTCGTTCCAGTGATTGTCGAGAATCCTGTGTCAGAGAAGTAGCTTCTTCGCTCCTATTCTGCGCTGATCAAAACAGAAGCATGACCGAAGAAAAGGAGAATTTTTCTCCATCTCTTTTTCCATTGATGTTGCCGGCAGCGGCAACTGACACTCACTCAGTCGGTGCCATAAAGTGAGCCGATACGCGATACCAAATTCAGAACTACCTACTACTACGAACTACAGACCGCCAAATGACAGCTCGACACAGACTGCAGATGCAAGTCAAAAACACCATTAGGCAGAATGCGGACCGCGCGTTTCGCTTACAATGCGCCATCCTAGAAGACTGAACTATAGTAGTTCTTACTGATCGCCGAAGAAAGATCAAGGGGGTCGGTCGTTCTCGACATTCGCACGACCGACCCCGCAAGTCGAAACGAACGAAAAAAAAAAGAAAAGTCGTTTCCATCCGGCCAAGAAAAGCAACATTCAGACACACAGATAATAAATACAGAAGAAGGAGAAGAAAAAAAAGAGACGAAGAAACTACATCATGAGGGGATTGACTGGAGAATCCAAACAGCCCGCGTGCTCCTCAGTGTCGGCAACGGCCAACACACACACATATATATCGACTTCACAGACTCTGAAAAAATCTCACTGCTGAACTGTGGACGACGATGGCCCTAGCATTGTAGTCTATTAGGGAGAAATAGGATGCAAATCGTGGAAAGCCCATTATGACCAACGAACGAAATAAAAGTAGCGAAAAAAAGAGAGAAGGGAGACGGATCAACCGTTTCGGAGACTGAAGTTCCTCCGATCGCCAACGTACCGCAGTCACAGCCTAGGACATTGGACGCAATCCACAATCGCCGGGAGTGAGCCTGCGTTGACGCGATCGATGGAGATTTCGGCTCTGGAAAACCACGAAAGAACTTCTGAAACGCTTCTGGTACCGTTTCAGTCAATCAGTCGTCTAGCTTATCAACGGCATCCAAGCGGCCGGCGAACTAGCTGCGGCAAGCGACCAATAGATAGATAATCACTCAGTTCAGTCAGGAGAGCGATAACGCAACGCCGCTTCTGGTCAGATCGGTTAAATCGCGCGGTTTTCTATCTCTTGGCGTTGCGGGTGCTGGCCATCAGCGCGACGGCGACGGCGCCGGCGGTGAGATACACCGAAGCGACTGCTGGAAATTCTAGTCCATCGGACGTGCTTCGAGAAGCGAATGTTTTTCTCCGATTCGAGAAGAATTCAACTTTCTGTTGTAACGCCGCATGCGCCTTTGTGTACATGCATGCATAATTGTCCCACGGATGAGCAATGTCGCGAGACTTTGCTGTGGACCTGGTTGCAGTTTTGTACCCCAGCTTCCACAACTCACAATCGTATTACTGTTCACGATCAATCCGACAAACTCGAGCAATCTGCATTCTGACGAAATCATTTGAAAACAATCGATCGGAGCCGCAAGTGGACGATTGTCGTAAGATGTTCCAGCGAAGTGGCCCTGCTGCTCCGTCCTCTCTCTCGGTTGAGCCTATTTTCTCTGGAGACATCATCAGCGTTTCGACGAACGGTGCTGGACTCTCTTCCCTCGTTCGAAACTTATCGCATTAATAAGGCGATATATATCGACGGGCTGGAACGGGTTTCGAAGGCCCCTGCCTCTATCGACGCCGGATCGCTCGCTCGCTCGCTGCCTCCCTCCCTCGAAGGAAAAAGCGATTGCGAATAAAGAGAACGAAGACAACTCATCTAACAAACCAGCCCGTCTGTCGGTCGGTCGGTCGGTCGGCCAGCTTGATACTGCCGGGCATGGCGCTATTGGATGCTGCCACCGTCTCTGCAACTGCTGCATACGACTCAGGTAGACAGAAGGGCGAGCAGGCTGCCAGAAAAGCCTACCCTTTTCGTTTCTTCGTTTGAAAGATAGTCGGACGCGCAGACTCCCCAACCAGTGATCGTCCAGCCGAGCAGCCAAGCAAGCAGTCGGATAGGCAGCGAGCGAGCAGCGCATAGTCCAAAGCTGACAGTCGCTATTACTTCTAGAAGCGATCGCAGATTTAGATAGTGGCGCGGCTTCTTACGCGCGGCCTTATCGACGAAGTGCATCGCATCCGGCGACTTTGGCCGAAGCGACGGCCTGGAAGACGAAGAACGTACTAAAGTTACGGGAGAGGACTGCGCCGGGCATAAACTGTCACTTCTCTATAAAATTCTAGTCGTCGAACGGGGCGGCCTATCCGTCCCTTCGTTCGTCTGCTCTCTTTTCCGAAAGAATGCGCGTTACATGCAAAGCTCCGAGGTCGATTCTGTTTTCGGGGTCCTGTTAGAATAAACGCGACGATGTTGGCTCATAGATGACGTCGGCGAACAGCATCGCCCGCTTCTTCACCTTTATCCGTCTCAATCCCTAAATCCGAGTCGGCGGCGGCGGCGTCGTCGAAATGCTCACTTGAAGAAATTCCAAAGTTCAACCCGTTGCCGGTGAGCACTATTTCGTTATTGGTCAACAGACGGCCGACTGATAGAAAATAGTTGCGATTTGCCACATGGTTGATTCTCTGGGCCATTGCCCCTACCGCCGCCGCCGCTACCGCCATTGCTGCCGACGCTGGAGCCGCTGCGGCAGCCCTCTACGATGGCGTCACCAGTATTCTGTGGCCTTCGTTACGACATCATTATCACCGGACGGTTTTTCGGCTAGACGGACGGAACGTCGGATCGACCGACCGACCGACCGATCCGCAGACGGACGAAAGGACGGACTGGTGTTCGAAGAGACAGCGAAACGATGGACGGACAGACAGAAAGACATTCAGTCACTGACTGAGGGAGTCGCCGTCTGCTGAAGCGACCGACAGACACTGACTGACTGACTGACTGACTGACTTCGGTGCGCGAATCCATTTGCTAGACGGTGGTGGCGGCGGCGGCAACGACGATGACGATGACGATGATGATGCTAAGTGGCAAGGAAAAGGGAATTCCGTTGGCAAGGGAAGAATGCTTGATGTCTGCTGAGTGTCTGGATTCTCAGACGACAACGACGACGACGACGACGACCACAGTGTCGTTGATGATCAGATGTTAGAATGGAGAAGCCGGTCCCGCTTCATGCCGTATTTTCTGTCTGAACTTCAGAAAGTCGACCTGGAGCAGTCAAAGAAGCCGTTTGTTCGTTTCTCGGTGCGTGTGCTAGCTCGCTCGTGTCCGCGGGCCTCGAACGAACACGATAGACCTACGGACCTTTCGAACTCTGTCGATTCGGCCCCTGTGCCGAAGGTCTTCAGAGCCGTTTCTGGTTCCTTTGTGTCCTCTCAGTGCACTGAAAGTTCTGTGATTTCCAGAGTTGAATCCGACGATGTCGTCCTCGAGCCAGAGCATCTCACCTCTACCTCAAGCTGATGCGCGCTACTGGACCGACCCGCGTTACAACTATCCACATCGGAACGAGTTCCATGAAAAAGACTGGCAGAAAAGTACCTGGATACCGTACAGAGACTTTCGTCCACCTCCGAGTCCAGCGGCAGCTTACGATACGAACAGTTTTGAAAGTGTGGACATGTCGATGCATGGTGGACAGGTGGTCCACGGCGCCAGCAACGGACACTACGCGCGAGCGAGCGAGACCTCATTCGAACACTCGAACGGCAGCAACGTCAACCAGACTCGAATTCCGAAGTCTCACGAGTCTTCACAGAGGAACGGTGATGGAGCCCCTAGGAAAACGAAACATTCAATCGGAGCTCAACGGTAAGTCCCTCTCTGCCAACTTCATATTGCTGACTGAGGAAGTCGACCGATTCTCTCTCACGAGCGTTCGTCTCTCTTGAGTTTCTTCATTCTAAGAGATTTTGTGTTCGATTGTTTCAGTGAAACCTGTTTGCCGAGCGAGGATCGAACAGAACACGGAGCTCTGGCCCGGCCTCACGACGCGGCCTTCGCAGGCAAACTCTACGGGACCACGGGCTCGCCTCAGATCATCGGCCCCCATCGGAAACCACCCTACTCGTACAGTACCCTGATAACGTTCGCGATCAACAGCAGTCCGAATAAGAAGATGACTCTGGCGGACATCTACAACTGGATTTGTTCAAACTTTCCATACTACAAAGAAGCGGGCTCTGGCTGGAAGGTGAGTTGAGATGGTTCGGGTAAAAATCGAAAGGGACTCCTTGCCAACTCGACTCGATCCGAATGCTGCCGCGGCAGAACTTACACAGCAGCGGCAGCCGCATCGAATTAGATGCTGTGCTGTCTAGGACAGATAAAGCCAGTATCTACGACGCATAAACTCGAAGACGCCGTCGACGTCGCTCGTCGGCCGCCTTGACGTTATCTGCCAACGGCTTTTTTCTAGTCCGCGGAGCGGCGCGGCAAAATTCATCGTCCACTCGGGCAAAAAGAAAGACCTTTCGTACAATTCAATGCATTCAATGCTCGGAACGGCGACGGCGGCGACGCGACTTCGGCGGCGTTCGCTGCCAAGAAACACGAACACAGATTCCAGAAAGTCGTCCCGCGCGCCGACTCCACCGAAGTAAAGGGTTGACGTTTTGATGAAGCGTTTTTCGCGCTTAAATTACCAAGGACGCTTCTGAGGTGCTTGGCTCGGCGACCAAGCGTCCGGCCATCGCGGCTCCCTTACTGTACATGAGACACTTTTGTTTATTTTTCGAAGAAAAAAAAACTCCACTTTGAATCGAGCTCGTTAGAGCTTTGAAGACTAACGAGCGTGACGCGAATTCGGTTAAACCAGAGGAGAAAAAGTTATATACTTAGTCGTGATCATCACGTTCATTGTTGTGGCGCCTGAGAGACATTTCCAGGGTCGGTGAATCCACGTGCCGATTCCAGACGAACAAGATCCACGGAGAATCTTGAATTTCTCTGAGAAAAAGCTCTGAATCATTTACGATCTCGAAGTTAATCCTCTTTCATTGATTCGGAATCGTTTCGGACGGTCTCCATGCGTTTCATCAGCTATCGTCCTTCTAGTTTCTGATTCTCGGCTTCCCGTCCAGAAATATCCTGAAGTTTCCGATCTGATACCGAATCTCGTCCCTTGAGGTTTCCACTGTCAAATCAATCACGAGATTCGAGTCGGAAGTCTAGTTTAGCTGTAACTCTTTCTAGAAAAGTTCTCTTTCACGAGCCGCACACAAGAAAGTTTCCGAACAGACTGAGAAAATTTATTCAAATAACACGCGGGGCGTTCCAACGACTGTTTTGATGAGATGAAGAAAAATCGTTGACGACTCGCCGGGGGAGCGCAAAGTCCCAAGTTTTTTCCAAAAAGCGAACGGACTTTGAACTGGAGACGAGTTGCGGCCTTTGTGTGAATTATTGAAACACGATCGATCGCTTGTTGTGCACGTGGGTGAGCTCCCGGGATTCACGGACGCAATGGACACCGGCCTCGATCCGTGAACCCCGTCATAGTTCGGACGGAAGGAACGAAGGAAGTAAGACGTTCCTGGTTTTGTGGCGAGCGTTAGCGGCGGCGCCCGCAAAGAAATGAGTCCTAATTGAAAAGAAACAATTTTTCCAACGACCGGCCATTTTCTCAAGTCAGCCGGGAGACGTCGCTACAAATGGGTCGTTTCTGTCGCCGGTTATCTCCTTTCCGCTAAGTGTACTCATTAAGTTTCTTTCGAGGTCTTCGAAAGGAGTCTTCTTTGAAGGGGTGACCCAATGAGCGTGGCGCTTATTTCACAGAAGACCGCGAGCTAATCTTTGAGAATATGCTTTCAAGTGACTGACAAGATTTCTTCACAAAGTTAGCGCTTCGCTTGAAGAGTTTCTTCTCTTCAAAGGCTTCGAGATTTGCCAATTTCAAGGAACAAACCGCGGGTTTTCTAAGCGATGTGGCCGCCAGAATAGAAAGTGAGATCGCCCACGGGTTTTAGCGGAAAAGTATCGATGCGGGAGAGAAACTACAAAAGTTTCGGATTGCGCTGATGGATCAATCGTCTCGACCGGTGTCTCGGTTAGCTCTGCGGACGCGCGATCGACGGTTCGCGTTGGTTGCGCTTCTCCTACAAACCGCCGGCGCCGCTGTCGCTGAAAAACGTCGATGTCGCCCGAAGAGAAGAGTCAGCTCTTTATCTAACTATACATTCGTTGCTTCGGACGCTCATTTCTTCGGCTGACGTGCCTTCCCAACCAAGCGGCGTAAAGCCACGACACGATGCTTGTTGCTTGGCTGGTTAATTTAGACTATCTGAACCGGCAAAGCATTGCAGTCAAACTATATACTATCTGATAATGAGCCCCACGACTAGCGAGCTGCGCTATCGGGAAGTACAGCTGGCCGGGACCGGAGTTCTTGTCGTGCCGGAAGGCTTGCTCGCCAGTTCGTTCGTTCGTCCGTCCGTCTGTCTGTCTTGGCCTGGCTGACTGCTTGTCGGATAGTTAGACGGACTAGCTGCCGATCTTCTTTTCAACCATCGACGGCATGATCCGTTTATTCGTCCAAATCTTGGAGATTTCGCGACAAAAACGACGTCCCAGCCTCGACACTCGCCGAAATCCGGCTCCGGATCAAGGGATTCTTTTGAGTGATTCTCTGGAATGAGCTCACCACCAATGAACGAAGCTCGATTTGAAGTGACGCGAGAAAACTATTCGATTTGAGAAAACTGAATTGCAATAATCGACCTGGAGCTAAACGCGTGTTTTTGTGTTTTCTTTGCAGAACTCGATACGGCACAATTTGTCGTTGAACAAATGCTTCAAGAGAGTTCCAAGATCCAAAGACGACCCTGGAAAGGTAAGAAGTTGTCGATTTCTTCTCCCATTTTCATCCAAACTGGTTTCTCTTCTCTTCCACTATAACTTTAACTTCATTCACGTTTTGTTTAGATTAATGTTTCCATAAATTTCCAGGGTTCCTATTGGGAGCTGGACATGCGCGCATCGCAAAATGCATCTGACCCGAACTCTGCGCCTGCGCCAACCAGGAAAAAGAAGACGTTTACTATTCGTAACAATCCCTACATGAACGCGTCAATGATTCCTACGTCTTCGGCGGCGAACACGACACCGACCCAAACGAACCTCGAAGTGTCTTCTCTGCATTACGATTCGCCCGTGGAGCCCGCGGCGCCCCATATGCCCGTCGACCCAATGATGGTTGCTCAGCGATCTCCGTACGGCGCCCCTACTCCGCCGAATTACGGTCATCCCGGAGGTCCGACCCCTCCGTTGACAGCTCATTCTGGTGCATACACCCCGCCTCTAGCCTCGCCTCAGGGCAGATCTCTGTACACACCGCCTGGATACATCACCCCCATGGTGGGCTATAGTCCGCTGCCGTACAGAATGCCTTCAGACGGTTCCACTTTCCGATATTTCGACTTCCCGTACGATCAACGGTCGGCAGAGGAGAGCGTGAACGGTCATCCGATGGGCGGTGGCGGCGGCGGCGGCGGGGTCTGAACTCTGCGATGAGCTCGGAGGAAAAAAATGCTCAAATACTCGCGTTCCTCTCGGAGGAACACTCCCCTCAGAGACCTACACCTCAAGCATCTCATGGAGACTTCTCTCTTCTCTTCCGAATCGTGAGCACACCAGAACGATTCCTCAAAAGTGGTCGGCGGACGCGAGTGTCGCGTGTGAGGGCGACTGAAGACTCAGTCAGTATGTGTTGCTAGTTGGATTTTCGTACGGGCGTCGTATAGCTGAGCCCGTCGGCCGGAGAGTCACTGTGATCATTGCGAAAATGAAGTCTAAATGTGAAGATTTAGTAGATTCTTGGTCTAAAGAGATCTCTGCCCAGTGCTCTACATGTCTCTCTCTCAGAATTAATATTAAACATGATACATAGCACTGTGGATATCGACATTCGATAGATATCGAGAACAGCGGCTCGCGCCGGACATGCCGATTGGTTTGAAATTGATTGATCGGGTGATCGGTTGATCGATCCAAACACCGAAGCATCAATCCGATCGCCAGGATTCTATTTAGGGACGTTCCGGCGAACCGGAATGTCCGCTTTGGGCCCATTCCAATCAAGCCTCCTCCAAAATGTTCAGTCGTGTAAATCAAACTACAAAGTATGTACTTATCACAGTCGATTTATCGAAGTATGCTGACCGAGACCAGAGAGACCGAATCGCACTCATATTCCGCGAAGACAAATTCTCAGATTGGAGAATCGGTATTTCAGCGATGGGTCGCTCGTTGACTGTTCTTCGTAGCCTTCGCTCTTTCTTTGAAACATTGATTTCGATTGTGAATCTTCTCTCTGGGGAAACGAGAAAAAAAAAACACATTATGTAAACCGCAGAGATTTATGTGATATAGCCCGAAACTGTGGGAAGACACTTGATGAATTGTTTGCTGTTGTTGGTTGATATACATAGAATCCGGGAAATTCAGCGGCCGCTCTCTTTTTATCATCCGTGGACGCTGTGAAATCATCCCTCGTTGCGATCGAATCAACTCAGATCGATCGATGACGCGTTGATGAAAAATATTCTTCAGCTGACGGTCCACCGGACGGAGTATTACGAGACGGAGATACAAGAAGTCTACTGGGCGGCAATCGTACTCTAAACGGCCCATTTGCCGGAAGAAAATCAAAATTATATTCAAGCAATTGATTCTATTTTTTTGCTACTTTCAATCGAAAACACACACTTACACACTGCCCAACTTATTTATGAGAAACGCAATCACCGTCCGAACTCAGGAAATACGGATATGTTCTCTGGTTCGTGTCAGAATCCCATCTAACAATCTCATAGTTTTAGGACGACGTCCAGGAGCGGATATTTTCCAAATACCGAATAAAATGAAGGATCATCGAGTTGAATAAATTGGATATGGTGGCGTGTCACTTGACGAGCAGAATAGTTTGTTCTGGATTGCGACAGATTGAGTGAAGTTGAAAGATGTTGTGAGACACTGCCATTTTGAGTGCAATCGACAGAGTGTATGGTGCATATAAATATGACGTACTTTGTGAGTATCTATCGATCAAAGAATGAACGACAGGAGCTCGAATTGCGGACTCGTAAATAAAATTTGGGGGAAAATACGATTTTTTCTTCTCGAGAAACTCCCGGCAAGATCATTCCCGTTGATATTCCTACATACTCTCAATGCCATGGAGACGAAGTCCGTATTTAATCATTGGCGCAACAGCTTGAATCTTGTTGTCGATCGCTTGGCCTCCTTCCGGTTCCACATGAAGAGACCGCGATCTTCACAATTAGATCGAGAGCCAGTGTAGTTGTCTCATTCCTCCTCTTGTTCAAAATACAGACCTTCAAACGGTCATCCAAGCAAGCGACGGAAAGTTGTTCAAATTGCCCAGCTCTCTCTTAGTCTGAACTTGAGATTTTGCTCCGGAAACGCCCACAGAATTCGATTCCGAGAAATTATGAATCGCAGCGAAAAACAACAAAACATTCTTATGGTTCGGCAAGCTGTTTCATTTCCAGCGATTTTTAATTTAATAAATATTATCCACATAGATGTTCTGCTCCGAAGGCCTCCTCTCCGAAAATGGCATAACGCCCAATTTGTACAACGGGAGCGCCTGAAGAAAACCTCACGATGATCTAATTCCTGACCTAATAATGCTCTGCGATCTCAACTAATTTTGAACGCTTCCGCGCTTTCTCCGTGTGAATGGGTTCGAAACGGGGTTCTCGCCCTTGCACTCTGGCCTGTTCACCAGCTCTGGCAGTTTGCAGTTTCCGTCTTCTTGATTCCAGATGGTTTCTCCTTCGCAGAACATCACGATGGGCACTCCGTAGGCGCACCAGTAATACTTTTGACAGTCCTTCTCGTGAGGAATGTAAGAGATATTGGGGGTGTTACAGTCGTTGGGGTAAAGTCTTCCGGGATCACCGTAAGTCTTCTTGAGATTTTCGACAATCGGTCGACGCGACGTCGTCGGCTTCGGGGTCTGAGTGGTTTTGGGCTTCATGGTAGTCGTGGTTGCTTTGCTCTGAGGCGCGAAGCGAGTTCTCGGGGTGGACATCGCTTTCTTGGTGTTGGGTGCAGGGCTGGTTTGAGTGCGTCTCTGAGGTTTCGAGTGGTTGTTGAGGACTGGTTTTGGTCTCTTGATGACTTGCTTCTTCACGACAGGCACTTTGTAGTTTTTGAGCTTCGTTTCAATCGTGGTCAGCAGCGGGTTCTTCTCGCCGCAAGAGCCTCGGAAATCGTCCATGTCAAGCGCCCAAACCATAGCTCCTCCGTAACCTTGTTCCATGAGGTAGTCCATCTTGGCAGCCACAGACTCGGCATCTTCGTATCCAACCCATTGGTCTCCCTTGTACGCGTAAGGGGCTTTGCCGATTTGGTCGAACTTTCGGGTCCACCCATTGTTCTGTCCGATCAAAGAACAGATTTCAAAGTAGGCAAGGAAACCGGTGGAGTTCGTGTAAGTCCCCGGCAGACCACCTTTCCTCTCTTTGTTGATGTAGGCCTTGAGACCGCGGCTCTCAGCGTCTTGCAGGGTGTACGTGCGTCCGTAGAACGGAACACCGACAACGAGCTTGTTTTTGGGTACGCCGCCATCGACCCACATCTGGAGACCGTCGTGCTGAAGTAAAAAAAAACTGTTTTAGGTTCCACGATTCACAAACAGAAACCATCATTCATTGGTTTCATGGTGCCGACCAAGCTTCTCAACCACTGGTAAATTGTAGACAAATGTAAAGATGATGTTGAGTTAGACGGGGAAATCTTACCACATTGAGTTTCTCGTAAGCCCACTCATCGAACGGTCGTTTGTAAAGCGGCGAGTGAACGTCGGAGAATCCGGCCCAGTTACCTCTCAAGTCGTATGTCATGACATTCACGAAATCGAGAAGTTTTCCGAGTTCCTCGATTTCGTATCCGTCTTGAACTCTGAATTTCGAAACAGGAACCGCGGCTGACAGAATCATGCGGTAAGTGTTGAAGACTGATTTCATTTCTCGAACCAAATCGAGGAAATTCTCTTTGTCTTTAGCCGTGCCACCGCGGTCGAAGGCCGCGGGGTATTCCCAGTCAAGATCGAAACCATCGAATCCGTAAGTCTGGACCCATTGGATGACGGAGTTGATGAAGGTGTGTCGTCGGGATTGAACGGAAACCATTTCCGAGTATTTCTTCCCGCCCTCGGCCCATCCTCCGACAGAAAGGAGAGTCTTGATATGAGGGAACTTCTTACGGAGCGCAGTGAATCGTCGGTAACCACCTGAGAACAAGAATTCCATCTTACCAATCTTCACCACGTTCTGTTCTGCTGTATCGTTCATCTAATTCTATTCGAGCAACTTATTGCGACGGTGAGAAGTAAGTCTTGAATGTCTTCTAGAATCTAGTGGCAAAAAACCGAAGCACTAACCTTTGTTAAAGTCGAACTCAGGGTCGATCGAAAAGAGCTCCCAGGTTTGGTTGCTGAGTCCGACGAAGGCGTACAGAAGATGAGTACATTTCTCTCCGGGTATATCATCGATATCATAGTTCATGGGGAAGGGTCGGTACAAAGCCCATGAGCTGAAGTAGCAAACGACTTTCGGCGTTTCGGTTGTCACATTCTTGATCGTGGTGGTCTCGACTAGCTGTTTTCCATCTGAAAATAGGATTTTCCATGAAAATGCGATCCGGATTCACTCAAAACCTTGATATATAAACAGCAACGATCTGAACCACTGAAAGAAATACACTTTTGCGGTCTTCGCTGCCTGTGTTCATGGTGCAAGATTTGATTGGGACGGCCAAAAGCATAGATCGCGTGGGAAATGAGGCGCAGTGCTCGAACCCTCTCAGAGACGAGCTTCTATTCAAATATACAGGGAGCCGGGCATATTCAACCTCATTCCGTGAGGTTTGAATGAGATTTCGGGATTCCACGGTGACTTTTGCGTCAGATGTGAATGTTGCCGTTCCAAAACGATGAAACATTGCATCCGCGGGGGGTGCGCCGACGATGTGGAGCTTCGACGGCTGATCTCCAGCATCGCAGTGGAATTCTCTTTATCGTTGCCTGACCCGGATTTATTCACAATTCCACAGATAGTCGCTGTCGAAAGGGCTTGTGTATCGAAATTGACAGCTGAGATCGATGACGAAGCCAACGAAGACGCCGGCTAGGATGATGTTGCTTAAAATGTTCGACAGAACGATCGAAGCATCCGAAAGCCGTTATCAGAATCGTTAATTTATTCTGGAGCGAAGGATGTCCCAATATGGCTGGAAGGCCTCGATAAATTCATCATCGTTTTCGTCGCCGCCGCCGCCACTGCTATCGGAAGCTGTCTCGGCCGTTAAGTTAAAAAGCGGCAAAACTGGTTGCAAACTGGGTGAAGTGCCAATGACCCGACGGCAAACGAAGGAACCAGAAGATTGTTCAAGCGACGTTTGCACATCATAACCCAAAATTTTTCCTACCGAGTCCAACGGTAAGTGTTGTTCATTCCGCGGCGCACTACTTGTTCTGCTTTTTGAGTTAGGTTTAGTTTGCAGCCGAATTCCAAGTTGTTCGCCAAGACTCCTCGCTTGAAGACGTGTTTCTCGCGGAGGAAATCATGCGGCGTATTCTGATTTTCGTAGCGTTGACCATAATTTCGTTTTCGGGGAGGAAATCCGAACGACTTCGCGCTGCGCTGCTGGTTTTTCGAAGAAACTTCACGTCCCGAACTTCTGAGTGGAAACAATGATCTGTCGTAGCAAGATCTTGGATGTGAAACCTTCCAGACAGCCCAGTTGGCTTTTTTTGCATATCCCATGAAGTTCTCCGGAGGAAGATGGAACTCGCTGTGTTCTCATACATTGGGCGTCTGGGTTTCCACGTAGGAAGCATAGAGAACTGGGTTTGCTGGAGTAAAAGGGGCGACTCGAAAGATTCTTCCGAATCCTGAATCAGCATCAAACGGCCTGTCTTTGACATCGGGTACAACTAACAGGGACAGAACTATCAAATGAGTGCACATCGAGTGTCCATGCTTTGAAAGCAGCGTCACTTCGGGAGTTTCCAGTAAAACTCCGACGTCCTGAACAACAAACGCAGTAAATGTCCGAATCAGTCAAAAGATGCAAGAGCTGCCGTACTCACCTTTCACCGGATCAACTTTCGAATCAGAAAGAACTCCCGCGGTTAGAAGAACAGACACTAACAGAAGCGTGGAAATATTTCTAGCCATTTTGGGCCACAGAGCCCTCTGCACAGCTCCGGCCTTTGAGATATCGTATGGACGAATAGCCAGAGTCCCTTCGTGAGTGGCGGAGTCCGGCTACGGGTCCAAAACGGTACTGGTGGAGGGCCCGACGGAACGGTTCCAATCCCCTCTCCCGGGTCAACAGTCGAAGGATGAACAGAAGACGAGGAACCGGGGCTTGTTCCAAACAGAAGACGCGAAAACCAAGCGGGGACTCGTTCTGAACGGAAAAGCTAGCCAGGTAGGCAGCTGGCCGACGACAAAAAGACCCAAAGAGGGCTCTTAACTTAGCCACCCTGCGGACAAAAAAAAACTGGTTTACGTTGCGCGTCGTGTACGCAGACAAGTGTCGATCCAACCGCAAGCTGGCCGACCGAGCGACCAATCTCCCGGTCTTGGGACTGATAGCGGTAACAAGCATCGAGGTTGATACTAAGGTTTGAGTTCGCTCACCGATAAAAGGTTCTCACCCTCGAATGTAGCTTCTGACAGAGAGGAAAGCCGAGTTTTGATCCTGGCGCTCCGAAATGCACGAAACACAATTGCAATTCGTCGAGAAGGGGCTGGCAGTTCCGAAACCGGGTGCAGTCATGATTTATACGACGAAACTTATCGAGATAGTCGGAGTAACGGATCTCTGGATTCCTCACAGATTGACCCGAAGAGTGAGTTGGTTTCATGGCTGTCAGCCTTGCCAGAATCGGCAACCTTTTCCCCGCAAAGCATAAACAGTTCTCTAGGAACTTTCTGAAAAAAGCCGAATATACATAGATGTCCGGTGATCGCGAAACTCTGGGTTTTCGAACCTTCCCGAAGTATCATTGCCATACAGTCAACTTGGAGGACTATCAGCGGAACTTCAGCTTCGGACTTAATTAGGATCTATCCAAAAAGAGCAACTACGAACTAAAACCAGCAAACTCGAAAAATGTCTTGAACTCATGATATCACCGGTAAATGAAGCATTGGGAAGAATCGCAATATGAGGGAGGCTCGTTGATTGCAGTTGCGGTGAAGATTTTTTCATCGATTACTCATCGCATTTCTGACATAGACATGTAGATATTTCCCTCACATGTTCACAGCGAATCCAAGGATGCCGTCCGCTGGAAAACAGGCCATGTTTTATCAAAGCGTTCCGTCCGACCAGAATGCCGGACTCACGGAAGCTCGTCAACTGCAATCGTATCATCAGCGGAAACGCGCGGAATAGATTCATTGTTACTATTCCAACGCGGACGAGATATTCCGGGCGCACGTCCAGAAGCGAGACCCTACGTCCGTCTGTCTTCGGAATTCCACCTTTCCTCAAATGATAACGGGTTCTTTCTGGTCGTCGGCATTTGAATTGAAGAAGTAATCTATTTCCGGATAATTGAGAGCCTCAATTTCCGATCATATGAGCCTTCCATCAGATTCGGAGTCGAGTTTTCAGGCGACTTACAGGGCGCTGCAATATCGATCACGGCAGCGGATCGGGGAGTCCATGATTGATGTCGGGAAAGAGGTTGAGGGATTCCGCTCATTTGAAGACTCTCCGCACCTGGCAACTTCGAGTAATCTTTCGGAAGGAATAAATGTATGAAAAATTCACTCTGGAAGATGGAGTGGGATCAGTAATCCAGGCGCGTCCGATTGAAATATTTCCTTCTGAATGAAAGTTTACAGAGATTCCTCCATTCTAAGGAATACCGACACAAGCTTCAGATGTTTCAAAGTTCGTCGCTGTGCAAACGATAAAGCACAGCGAAAACCTGTGATCATCGTCCAGGGCTTGCTGAAGATCGGCGGTGCCAGCGTTCAATTTGACAGAGCACGTCCAGACGGATCGTGAGTTCCTTCTAAGACTAATTCCTCCGCGCGGCATCATTAAATGAACACTTTTCAGAATATTTCACGAAGAGTTCAATGCCCCTTGGAGGGTTATGGCCGGCTGACGTTTCCGTCAGAATTAGCTGCTCCCTGGCAGGGCGCGCATCTCTGCGGAATCTTCGGTTCTCCCTGCGTTGAGCCCAGAGGAGATGCTCGGGCGCGTTCTCTGACTTCTATTTTTGCCCCAAACTTCGTGAACAATTCGTTCGGGAACGGAATTTCGACAGGAAGGTCATACCACAGAGGAAACAAATCGTCATTCTTTAGAAACGAGGCTTTGCCCCGAAGACCGTAGCAAAAGTGAAGACTTGAGAAGCATCAGATGAGTGCCGCTACCCCTCGCTCTCTGAGACACTGCTTAGTGATTACTCTGCGCTCTTCGATACGAGTTAGCGTGTTCTTGTCAAGATCTTATGGAATCGTTATTCCATAATGGAATTTCGTTGCTTTCCCGCAATTAACGAAGCTCCACCTATTGAGACTATGTAGAGCGTATTTTGCGTATATTGATTTTGCAACAATGGTGGGGGAACTCAAAAATAACTTGGTGGAATCGTTTCCGAATCAGAGAGAGTTCCTTCGTTTAGCATTATTCTGAGAGCTCCTACTACACCGAGTCTGACGAAGGAAAAAGCACAAAAATATTCTAAAGGAGAAGAACCAGGGTTCTTGCCAAAATGAACAGAATCGGACTGAGAAAGACCGAGCCCGGGGTACAGTCTTCGGAGAAGATTCGGCCATAATAGAGAAAAGTTTCCGTTCCTGTCTCCCGAAGATCAGCCGTCTGCATCGTCTGAAGTATGTTTGCCAATCGAAGACACGAAAGAACACCGTTCATCTTGAATAGAAAACCAGAACTGTTCTTCTAATTTGGAGAACCAATGTCTAAGGGAAACCTGGTCCGAAAGAACGGGGTGAAGAAAGTCTCGGAAATCAATTCGGCCGACAGAAACATGTAGATGATGATGACGATGATCTGTGCTGAGAGTCTGAACAGAATCCAACAGCGCTTGCGGGGAAATTCCGAAAGTGATATGTGAAAACGGATTCTGGTAGCTGATCATGCCGATCATCGAGGCCGTGTTTGAGAATTTGCCGCCCCCTGTTTAAGAAAGAATTCCCGCCCCCATATTTTTGTGGAAGATAAAAAGCGAGTCGTCAGATAAAATTATGGATGTTGAAATGTCTGATACAAAGCCGAAAATTCGTTATTCCGGAAAATTTAGGGAAGCCTTATGCTAAGTCCGGCCCTGCCGATCATACACGCTGGACCCATCCTTTCGGCAGCCCTCAAGTTTTCGGAATTCCGAACTTTGCCGGAACTGAGCGAGTTTGGGAGCAGAACGAATTTTTTTTTGCGCTATCCCTCAAACAAATTTCAAAAATTTCAAATTCAAAAATCAAACAAGCTATTGTGTATTGGCAACATCGGGCGCGAGTTCACCGTTGTCACGAATCATAAACCACTCGAGACTCTACGAGTCAAAGCGCGCACAGATGAACTCCTGGGAGATCTTGTGTACTATCTCTCGCAATACCATTTTACGATCAAGTATGCTAGTGGCAAAAACAACGTAGAGGCTGATTCACTTTCCCGGAATCCAGTTCTAAAAGTGGTCAATCTAGTCACAATGGAGGAAATAGTTCATGACCAAGAGCGAATCAAGAAGCTACCCCTCCACTCTGTGAAAAAATACGATACTGAGGGTCTTTCGAAATCGACTTAAAGGACCCACCGAGTCTAGCTTCTCGTGTCCCGTACATCGAACGATCGACCATGCGGATGCTCTATCAAGGCTACCGCGGGAGTCTGGGCGAGTCATGGCGATCCCGAGGGACGTTCCTGAAGCAGAGTCCGAGTTCAGTCAGAGCGTAGAAAGCGAATTCTGCGGGAATACCACGACAGTGCTGACTCTGGCACGGGATGTGGAGACAAGCTGATCAGTAGGGCTGGGATCTCTATGGAATGCATATTTTTGTGCATAAATGCATATTCCGCGGTTTTGTGTCTTTCCATGCATATTCTGCCCGTCATCGCATTCCAGTGCTGCCTTGGAGAACGCTTCGCCGGTTCCTGGAGTATTTGCCTAAAATCGCTTCGCTTCGCGAGAATTGCGATGAAATTCAGGAAGGAAGATATTCGGCAATTTCGCGACCGACCCGCGACGATCAAAGCGTTTGAACATCACGGCCCTCTTTGGAGGACCCTATCGAAGCCCTTGGAAGGACTGCAAGGAAAGTTAGGGGTGCTTCCTGACGATCTACAGTTTGTATCCAAGATATTCCGAGGATAAGGGCTCAAGGACATTTGAAAAGGCCGTATTCAATTCCAGCTTCAGGCATCTTTGAAGGTGTCCAAAAGGTGATGCAGAACCGCGTCCGTAGGGTCTCCGGAGCAATGACTAAACTGTCGGCCGGGGACCACGGGGATGGGGGAGAGTGGGAAAAAAAGGCGGTGTATCCGGTTTCCCATTTTCGGCTAGACTACGCCGGCACCGAAGAAATATTTTCAAATTCTACCACTGACACGTCACGAATGATCACTCACAGACGTCCTTTTCATAAGGGTGGGGTTGCTCCGGAGGCGTGCCCAAAGGGGGGAGGGTGACGAAGCACTGTCCCACATGTTGCAGATGAGATTAACCGGCACATTGCTACGGTTGGAGCTCCGACGGTTGCATCCCTTCCTGCACGAAAGAACATCTGCCCGCTCCTTGATGAAATCTGGACGAAAAATGTGCCTGCTTTCGAACTTGGGGATGTGGATGCGATTGACACTACCAGAGAGCTTGGATCGACTAGAGCTGATTGGGTGCTAAAGGTCGCCCGCGTTCCCGCCAGGCTACTAACTCAAAGACTCAATGTCTCCACGGTAGCTCGTCCCTCATGTCACACAATTGATCTGACCTTTCACACAAGTACCTTCCCTTCAGGGCTCAAGATCTGCAGAGTCGTTCCGCTCAACGAAATCAAGGGTTCTTGTGGTGTTCCTGGCAATTCTCGCGCGATGTTTGGCTTCAGAAAGTCACTGTATTCCGAGCTGACCCCTGCACATCTCAGGCCAGTGGTTCCCAACTGGGGTTTCTCGGAAACCTAGGGTTCCCAAGGTCTCGTCTCGGGGTTTCCGCGAGGTTAGGTTCCTTCACTCTCTGAGTGAAGGCAGTATTCGGTCGAGGAACAGAGGCAACGGGAGGCTGTGTTGTCAAGGCGGTCTTGAAGATATCTTTCCGAAATCCGAGGATTCCGTCTGAAGATACGGAATCTCTCAGGAGACCTTATACCTGTCAAGGACCTTTGATGTCGAGAAGACGTGTCTGTGGGTCATTTCAGGTGTCTATCGGACGGACGTTAGCAGGTTCACTTTGGAATTCATGCAAGAGCCACCTCATAACTTCCTGACGAGAGATCGAAACGGAACAGAGCATTCACGCTTCGTCAGTCGAGGAGGATATGACAAGTCGTAATATAGAGCGTGTGCGACGGGGAGAACTCCCATTTTGAGGGAATTTTCAAGCATGATACAATACCAAGCTTCCCATTGAAACTGATATTTCGCTAAAATGCAGAATTTCGAGTAAATTATACGCGGAGTCTCCACAGTTTTGATAATGTCTCTTCATTATGCTCTCTGAATCATATATTTTACCGAAAATATAGCCGGAGAAGAAATGCGTTCCTAAAAGATTCCTTGGAGCTCTCCGGGGAACCCCTGAGGGAGAAAGGTTGGGAACCACGGTCTTAGGCTTTCTGCGATGGACTCTATCGAGAATTAACCGCTTCATATTTTCTCCGAATGCTCGAGTGCCTCAGTTATGATACCCTTGTGATTGGATGGTTAGATTCCTCTCTCTTCAACAGAAACACAGCTACCCTGACCGGTTGCCCGCAAGAGACAGTAATGGGGAGTCTTCCGTTTATGTTCTTCTTAGACCAAGTCAAAAGTGTTCTGGACGAACGCGTAAGCTACTACATTTGTGCGGACAACATAAAACTTGGAAAGCTGATCCGAACAGTAGAGTACTGCCACTCGTTACAAGAAACTATTGATGACTTCTACCACTGGACACTGAAAATGGGCCTCAAACTGTCGGGCGCGTACTTGAACGATTCGTCAAGGAAAGGATCCGAAAAGCAACAAAGATATGAGGGTGGTCCCACGAGAGCAACCTATTGCCGACGCAAGAGATCGAAGTGTACTAATTGAGGACACTCTGGAGTCGACAGCATCGATTTCGACGCTCGGCTCCTTGAGACCCCTAGTTCCTCTTCGAGAAGTCCGACAGACCTCGTATTGGTCCCACCCATCAACCCCAGTCTCAAAGAATTTGTCGAGAATTACTCCACATTCATCATTTCTACGACTGGGCGTTCCTGAAGCCGCGCATCCCAATCCTTGTGTCGTGAAAACCTCAAAGTCTGTACCTGAGCAGACCCGCGTGATCGGAGGCAACATTGTGTTGCAAATTCAGATTGCGGTATCAGTCCTACGCTGGGTCGACGACGCCTATCCCGATCTCTTTATGTACTCTCGATTATCGCAGTTCTCACAGGTAGAGAGAGTTCGCCATTTGCGCTCGGTTCGAGGGTTACGACTCTCAAGACGCACAATTCATTCGAGAGCGTTCCGAAGTCCGAACACGGAATTCGAAGTGGCAATGCGAATAAAGAAATATTTGCGACTGCATTGCAAAACTTGACTCGCCAGCGACGGATCCCTTCGCTTTACAACCACGAACTGCCATTTTTCTCGTATGCGTAACACGATCTTCACCCTGGTCTCGATCTGAAACGAGAGATGAGCGGTGTTCCAACGAGACTTTTCCACGAGAAAGTCCCAACGGATGAGTAAGCACAGGTAACAGCAGCATGAAAAGAGGAAGGTTCAAACTCCGAAATTCATCCACGAGCCGGGCGTTACCTCTCACCGCAGGTCACCCCATCACTCACCGCTTCCCACTTCGGGGAAATGCTTTTCCATATCCAAAACAGCCCATTGTTCACAAGAAGACAGAAGCATTTCGAATCTCACTCATCAGCCATTTGCCTCTTCTTTTCCCTGCTCGGACAGTTGTTGGTCTCCGATGAGAAGAGCATTCGTCCGTGCTCCAGCTCATGGAATCCGCTTGGAATGTTTCTCACTGTTACATTTTGTATTCTTCTCTTTCATGTCGGGCAGCGGGCAAATTTTGAGGAACACATGGACAACCCTCATCCATTGGAAACTCGTTAATTTGAGTTGCCGCCCTGGGCTGCCCCAGGTAAAAACACGCCATCGTGTGCCTCGTTGAGGCCACTGGATTTCCGAGCGAGTTATCAGATCACCTTGACTGGTATCATTTCACGAAAGTTTGTAAGGTATTTTCATCATTCCAGCTATCAGTCATCAAGTTGATTGCCTGAAAGTTGAGCGGAAGACCGTCTCCCTTCGAAAGGATTTTCGTTTATTCCCTTAACAGCATTATGAACTCTATTTCAGCCTGTTCTAATGAATAAAAATAATTCCGAGCTTTGCGTTGATCAAGGATAGCCTTCCAGTTCTCCTTGATGGGATACTCGAAACACTTTTTACCAGCGGATCTGTCCCTAGCACTTCAGTGGATGCCTCTGTGAGTATTTTCCCCATGCTACCACATACATGTATGATGGCAATGAAGAGAGTAAAGCGCTGCGGGTTCTGTGCCCGCCATCTCTCGGGAGGTTTCAGTCGTAACGTACCGGCAATTATGATAACTCGCTCGATTCAAGACATGAAAAGCATCTCCGACCACGAGACGAAGAAAACCCTGAGTGGCTCCCAGCAGCCATAGGTCCCAATCTTCGACGTCTTCCTCATTATGACGATGGTTTGAACGGGTACTCGTCCTCGTCGTACAGGAGACGTGAGTTGAGACAGATAAAGAGGAATTTCTCGATATTTTATATATGAGCCGGCAGCTGGTCCAAACGATGGAAATGTGGATTGTAGGGGGGAACTCAATCGAACCTGAGGAGGTGATCCCCCTCGAGCTCGAAGTCGAGGTTTCAACAATCGAAAATTGTTCTTCCATCGAGGTTGACCGATATTCAACGGTTTTGATGAACTCATGTATAAACAGCTACTCAAGTATCTCCATACCTCCTCCAGTTCAGGGTATCCAAGAAGTTTCTTGAGTAAAATCGGACGCACTTACTTCCAAGCGTGGAGCAAGTTATTTCCAGATAAACTTCAACTCGGCTCTTCGAGTTGCTCATAAACTATTCATATTGAACACGAACTCGCTGACTTTGACCAATGTCTCTCAAACAGTTTCGCACATGAGATGGATAGCGTTAGTCAAGCACGTGATGTGCAGAAAATTCGGATGAAGCACCCTGAGATTCCTTCCAGCAGCCATGCTTGTACGGCACCGTGCATTTCACGTGCTCTGACACCGCGCACGTCATGCAAGAGCCGGACACTTCTTCTCAAAAAGAGCTGGAAATTGGACTGGAATCCCGTGGATTTCGCGGCAACCGGTCATCACCTCCCGGAATCCCGAAAACCGGAAATTTACTATCGAAATCCTGAAAATCGGTCGAAACAGACGGACAAGGACGTGCCCGATCATATGGCTTCTCTAATTATTACTTATGCTCATAGGGGGAATTTAGCCTGGGCGACGTACTATGAAACGGCTGCATACCAGAAGCAAGCAAAAACTGAAGCCGCGCATCAGACTGCAGAAGAGCTCCGAAGCGACCATAAACGCGCATTTCGTATCACCCCCTCAAACAGTTCTCAGCAAGTTTGAATACAGACAGACGTTTTCTCATCGTCGAAGTGCGTAATTAGAAAAAGTGCCATGGAGGAGCTCTCCCGGGGCGGCATTTCTGGGGCCTGTGGACTCCGGCTTGCCGCTCCGAGCCAGGAGATCAAGCGTTCTAATTTTGCGTACCGTTCGAGTTCACTCAATAGCGAACTCGTTTCGCTTTTGGGTGCATGTGATTTCCGAGAAACTCGCAATCAGAATGAAATGAGAAAAAGTAGCCGATCGATCATTAGAATATCCGTTGAATCGCATCTGGGGCGGCAAAATTTCCATCCACCACGGGCGGCAAAATTTCCATCCGCCCCGGGCGGCACTTGGGCACGGTCCGCCCCTGAGTAACGGAGACGGTGGACGCGGCTTCTGATGTTGTTGGTCTATCCGAAGAAACCACCCGAACACGGGCCCGATATTGAGCTACTCTTCCAACAGAATTCTTGAGTTTTGGCTGGGACAAACGCCGAGCCTTCTTGTATTCCCGCTGAAGCTTCCTCGCGCCTTCGCCGCCGCATCCGGCTTCCGAATTCATCCGGTAATATTGTGCATTCATTGTGTCTATTGGCATAGCACGATTCTGGCAGTGTTTACTCCTCTGACATCCAGTTTCTAGCCCTACTTTGGACGTTGGTTCGGAATGAGCTCCTCCGCGCGTCGGATCAAAGCTTCCCTTTGTGCAATGTCGTTCGGTGTACGATTCGTTTTCCTATTCTCCAGAGAGTTGCTTCCCTGCTCAGGAAATCTGACTGAAAATGCTCGTGATGCCGAGTGACGGGACCCAAACTCGCGCCCATGAATCAAGCCTGATCCTCCTACTTATAGGAAAAGACTGAAAGGCGATGCGTTTTGAAGAAGTTTCCACGTCAGAATCGGTCGCCGGTTGCGTTCACACAGGATGGTGGAATCAACCGCTAGAATGGATACGGGCACAGACGAAAGATGTGCGAAATGGGGAAGCGCACGTCCGTGCAACGTGGAAACGTGCATCGATCCATGGTTCAGACCAGAGTCCGGATGAGCATCTGTGTCCACCATGGAGGCAAGGCACCTCATTTCCGAATACAAAAGGTCTCAAAACTTCAAATACTGTCGAAACGGAGTTCGTTTGGTTATGATTTTTTTTTTGCTGAAAAGTAAGCTTCCTGAGGGGCGAAACGATCTTGCAGGATGGTTGATATGAATTTTCGGCAGCATCGACGTTCCAAAGCGATATTTGCGAAGTATGAAATCACTTGGTTATCTGGTCGCAGGCGAATCTCGCCCTCAGCGTACGTAGACAGTCACGGCAGAGATGGACCAGCTGAATTCTAGGCGATTCGCTCGACTCGTTCTCCTCCGCTCTCTCGACGTGAAACGGAAGAACGCCGTTCCCAGAGACGGTAGGTTTCTGCTCACTCGTGGGAAGAACGGGAGGAGCGAGCTGAGCGAATCGGCTGGTTCATACCTGACGTGACTTACTACTTGTGCTTGGGGCAGGTTTAGTCTTCGGAGATTCCACCTCAAAATTTCTCGGCGAGCAACATAGGCGAATTTCGCATGAAAAACGCACTCTGCATACTAATCGCACACTGATCCCGCCCAACGCACTTCTCGCCACTGCGGCGTATCTCACAGAGGCTGTCGGTGTGCGCGTTTCTCTTTAGAGTAGCTGTGCGCTCGACAGAACTGATCGTCGCCAGTCTCTAATGTCAAAGAACAAAAAGAGCAACTGATGCGTCTGCCGCAGTAAGGGAGTTTCAAGCGAGTGAGCCAGCTACGAAGCTTCTCTCCGTCACCCTCCCTCCCGGCCGCTGATCGGCCTCTGTACAGAAGTTCGGCCACCCTGGGTCTGTGTGCCTGCCGCAGCAAAAGAACATCAAACGGTGGTGCCTCGAACGAGCGAGCCAGTAGCATGCGAGACCAACGACGGCGCCATGTAATCGCAGATATCTGCCCGAAATCAAACCAGACGGAGAACTTCTTCTTCTCCAAAAACGCTGTAATGACTCACTCCATGAGCAGTGGAAAACTCTTCGTGACGTCGACGGTGCCAGAGTTTGACACGAGTCGCCACGAAGGAAGCTCACAGAAAGGCGCCGAAAGAATAACTGTATAGCGATCGCTTCGGATAAACCGAAACTCGAGTAACAGTGATTGACGGTCTTCGAATTTCCTCTTCCTCCGACCTCCGAGAAATTTCACATTTGAGCGATTCCCGGTTCGGGAATCATCGCTCATGACAAACGATCCCTTCCCCTATATCGGCTGCATTGAAAGCGCGGCAAACTCCTGTCTCTGAAAGGCCTCCGTCGTCTCTATATCCCCTTCGGATCTTCGGAAATCCAAGTAGTTCCTCAAGACAAGTTCTAGCTGATTGGGAAGCCGTCACCGATCCTGTCGCGACTAGCCCAGTGGCGGGCGGGTAGGCAGGCAAGCCTCCAAGCAGCAGTCACTAGGCACCGGTGTCGTGCAGGCAGCGGCAAGCGGGCCGCACCAGAGAAAGGAGGAGCGTTCCATGAATCAGCTGTAGCCGCCATTTTGGAATGCAGCACCACTCGTCGACCGCTCCCTGAAAGGGACGCTACTTTGTGTATATTTGCGAGCTAGTAGTTAGGCCCCGAAGATTTTCAAAAGTTGGCCTGTTCAGCATTTTGGAAGTACGTGCAGTTTGTGTCTTCCGAATATTTGGTTAGAAGCCGTGTCGGGTGACAAGATTCACAGTGGAGCCGACGCGACCGTAGTGGTGGAAGGCCGGTCCCACCGTAGACGATATACGCATCAAGCAAGATGGACCCAGTTGCGGCGCTCTGACTGACGACTTGGGAGACCACTTCTGCAGGTGAGTCCGAATCCGCATCGTAACAGTCGTTCGTTTCTGTCGTTTGGTCTAGGTGATTCCACACGCGAACTTGCCGCACTCGAATCTCGCATCCGAACGTAAACAGTCGGAGAGTTTGCATCGATTGTTGCCGTTGAGAATGTTGTTGTGGTTGTGTCGGTGGTGTTGGTGTTAGTGATGGTAGTATTGGAGGATCTCTCTTCGTGAGCTTGTTGTGATCGGTGACGCCTAATTTTTGAGAATAGTTTCTCGTCGTATTCGAGTGTTGCGCTCGATTCGAATGGACCGAGCCGTTCGATTCACGGCAAACCCCATCGCTCGGAGAGATCATTTTGTTTCAAACTCCCGTTGCTTGTCAGTGGCAAGCCGCCCTGTCCGCTCTAATGGCCGATGCTCTGTTCACTTGCCAGTGGAAAATGAACGACACCAACGACAACAATAGCGACCGAACATAACATGAACCTGTCATTGGATACAATCGTTAATTGGAGAAACTTCCGAATCGTTAGGAGGTGATGCCCCGACCGACGGACTTGAGGCGCCATGGCCCGTGCTGGGCCTTTGCTTGAGTGGATCATTGTGAATTTCGAGCTCAATTGTTTGGAACTGGAAAGTGATGATCGTCTATTGTACGTGGGGTGGAGTTTATTGAGTTTCTGGAAGGCGATGGTAGTAGTTCTAGAAGCAGGACGACGTTGAAGTCCACTTTCTGTAGCTTGATTGCAGCTGAATAACTGGCGGCTAGATCAGGTTCTCAGGTTGCTCCGGGCTTGGAATGCGTTTGGGATCCTAGAATATGTAACGAGAAATGTAAATATGGATCCGGATTGATCTTGAGAAGGTGCTTTTCCGAAAAGAACAGACGGGTACGTCAGCGCTATCTGTTTTTGGACCAGTGGAGTGTTCGCATCGAATTCTCGCTCTCCGAAGGACTCTTCTCACAAGAAAGAGCCAACTCTCGTGAAGTCCGTGTGTTTCACGCCGAAAAAAAGATTCGAGTTAAGAGTGAGAACCCTGTAGGCCTGCTGGATACTTTCCCGCCAATTCAGACGATCGACAGGATACGGCGCCGGAGTGCGAGCGCATTGACGTTTCACTCTCGTTTTCGAGAGATTTTGTTCGTGAGTTTGAAACATTCGAGTAAATGCCAAAATTTCAAACAGAGCCGCCTCCTCTGATGACCATGGAGGGGAAGTCATCCTTCCTGGTAGTGGATTCTGGCGCGAGACTTCCCTTGATGCTCTCCTGATTTCGATAGATTCATTCTAAGATGAGTCATCGTTAGTCATCGAAAGCATGAACTGGAATATTCACTATCGTCTAACGAGAAGGATCGTCTCAAGTCGAAACCTAACCTGCACGACGCATTGTTCGTAGCCAAACGAAACACCATAAAGGATACGGGATATAAATCCCCCAGATCGAGTTTTCCGGAAACTTCGTCATCAGGCTGCACAATTCAGTTCTGGAGACGCGAATCAAAACAGAGAATTCTACGCCGGATAGATGGGGAGCCTCGCTTTTGGACGGTCCGGCTGATTGGTGATCGACGCCGTCAAATGCCATCGTCAAGAATGATCGTGCGTAGTGGGCGACTGGTTCGAGGAGAGGACTTGCGAAAGACGCAGGGAGGGATCGCGAGTTGTAGTTTTGGAGTTCGTAAGCGCTGTTCTTGGGGGAAAAAGTCTTTCCCGCTCATACTCGATTGAAAGCTTTGTCCGATACGATTCCTCGGGTGTCTGAAAAAAACAGAACTTCGGGCTTCTGCGTTTCTTCTACGACGCGCATGGCGCGGCGCATATTTTTGGTTTGATGCCGATCAAGTCGTAGATATATCATGGCGCGCATTCGTCTTCCTTACCAAGCGCTCGGTGGTGGTGAGGTGATATTCCGTTGTGGTGGACTTGGTCACCTTTCCACTTCCCAGACTTGGATTTGCGATTTTGCAATGTATAAACGGGAGCTCAACGAAAGTATCCGTGAGTGTCCCGTCTCTAGCGCGCATCAATCCATTAATTCATATTGTGCGCGCAGCAATCCATCAATCATGAGTCCATCTCCGTCTACACCGAGCGCGGAAGAATATGAGCGAGGAAACGCTTTCTATTCCCGTCGGACTCCATTCCCGACGAAATTCCTCAACGATCGAGGTTCCCACTTGCGAACGTTTTCATTGTCAATTGAATTGTCACAGCTTGCAGTAAGAGGATCACACGCTCGAGTCCCTGTTTAGCCCTCTTTGGCGTAATTACAAATCCATAGGCTAAACTCTGGAAATACCGACACGGCGTATAGATGAATCGCTGAAGATGTTACGTTCTAGAATATGGTGGGGCGACGATTTCATGGGAGTTCCAAGAATTCATTGCCTTTTGACCTCCGTCACCTTTAAGCTGGGAAACAGTCCTATTGGGATTCCACTGGCACAGGGTTCGAAGCAACTCTGCCGATTCTTGGAGTATAATAACCCAGATGAGATAATCAACTCAGTTTGCTTTCTTTTTCTGCTTTCCAGATAACCAATAGCCAGAATCTTTTGAATGGAGGCGCCTATCTGAACGGAAGCCCTTCAGAAGAAATCGGACAAGCAGCTGGGAGACTGATTGCGGCACCGAGCGGCGCGCACTACTATTACAGCCAGAACTCGTCTCCTCAAGTTCGTTTCTCCCAGACTATGCCTCAAATCTACGGACAACCCGTCACCCTGCAAGTTCCCCACGGACACGGAGGAGGTGGTGGCGGCGGCGGAGGCGGTGGAGGCGGCGGGCATGAGATGTCGTCTCACGTAGGACACAGCCACGGAAGCATGGGCGGCCATCTTTCGGAACTTTCCAAAACCAACCTTTACATCAAAGGTCTCACCGAAAACACGACCGACCGAGACCTTTATAATCTGTGTACCCAGTGAGTATTTCAACTTCGAATTTCTTCTAAATTTTGTCTGATGGCGCCTCGAGCCGAATAATTCGGAATTCCCGATCCGTACCCTACCGGAAAACGGATTTCTCCACAGACGATTAACCACCGTGTTTTTCTTTCTCTCTTCTTTTTAAGGTATGGCACGATAATTTCAACCAAAGCCATATTGAACAAAGATACACAGAAGTGCAAGGGATATGGTTTTGTCGACTTCAACACAGCTTCTGAAGCCGAGAGCGCCGTGAAGGCTCTAGTTGCCCAGGGCGTCCAAGCGCAGATGGCCAAGGTATCTTTGCACTCTAACCTTAGATTCTCGGTAGGTGTTTTTACCCGGTGAAGGTGGCGATCGGTTGTCGAGTAGGCGTTAGTGACCCGTATTTTGATTGACAGGTATCTCCCTCACAGAGTCCGAACAGTCAGATCGAACCAGATCCAACCAATCTGTACATAGCAAACCTGCCGGCGCACATGAGCGAAACGGATCTCGAGAATCTGCTCTCGGCGCATGGCAGTGTGGTTTCAACGCGTATTCTTCGCGATGTTAATATGCAAAGCCGTGGCGTGGGTTTTGCTCGGATGGAAAGTAAAGAAAAGTGTGAGCACATCATCCATCTGTTTCACGGCAAGAAGCTTTCCGGTTGCTCGGAAGGCCTGCTGGTTAAGTTCGCAGATGGGGCCAACAAGAAAAGGTTTGTGGCGCGTTGTTGTTTTTCTTCTCCTCTCAGAGTGTATGTAGAGAACGGTCTGAAATCAAATCGAATCGATTTCATTGATGATCAACTATTGTTGTCGATGTTGTGGGGCTGACATTTTTCTTCGCCGCAGACTCCAACAGCACGTAATGCACGGATACGGAGGACACGGTGGACCGATGGGTCATCATGGAGGCCACTTGGGTCATCATGGAGGCCAGCACAATGGCAGTGGTCCTGGACATCATGATCTCAAAGGATCAACCGGTGGACATCATTCGCACCACATGGGTCACCACAATGGCGCAGCTTCCGGGCAGCAGGGCGAGCACGGAGGCCACGGCAGACAGTGGGGCCATCGTGGTGCAGATGATGCTAACGCTCTTTACGGAGCCGATGGCATGGTGTCGCAGCATTCGCCGATTGGCATTGTGCCAGCTGGTTTCCACGTGTCTCAAGGACGGGCTGCATATGGTGCTCCTCATCCTCAGCTCAGCGGCGGTACTCTTCAGCTCGGGGGTGCTCTCCAGTACGCGATGCAAGCAAATGGAATCTATGGTACGGGTGACCGCGCTTCCTTGGTTCTTCTAGTGTTTGATCATTCAGAAAAGAGTCTCAAGAACGTCAGAATGTCGAGCATCTTCCTAATTCGAAATCTCGCTGCAGGTGACCCAGCACTTTTGAGTGCATACATGGCGGGACAACAGCAACCTCCTGCCCCGGCACAATATATCATCCATTCAGGACCTCACTCCGGTCCTCACGGTCCTCATGGTCCCGGTCACCCACACGCCGGATTCGGACCGACGGCCGCGATTGACGGGGCAACGTTGTACGCTCATGTTGGTGCTCTAGGACCCGCTCAGTTGGCTCAGCAAATGCAACAGTTACAGATCGGAAGCCCTCATGCAGGTGCCGCTGGGCATCATCTCGTTCAGCATTACAACGCTGCCGCTGGTGAGTAGCCGAAGCGGGAAACATAATGGGGGATTCCATCCAGGATAGAAACTCATCGGTCGGGTGATCTATCGATGCGGACCGGAGCCGCGTTCTCACGTCGAACGGAAAGGGCGCCAAACGAAAGCGATTCGATTAACGTACTTGAATCACATCGTAACGATCCGATGGAGCGGGAGGCTGCTCAGAAGGCCGCGGGCGGTTTGCCTGTAGCAAGTGCGTGTCAATCTTTCGGTTGAGGTTGGCGCTTGAGGTTATTGACACGAATAGCGGTTCCAGCGACGTCGGCGGCGGCTACTGCAGCAGCAGTAGAAGCGGCGGCGATGCGGTTGGAACTGTTCGAACCACGAACGACGAGCCAGCGTGACGCTCACTGACAAGGGGCCTCTTTTGACAGAACGACGGTGTTCGTCATCAGAAACTCCATATCTATCACGGACACACGGCTAGAAATAGACGATATTTTGCTCGCTCATGCACTCGCTCGCCGCGTATCGATTCGCGCCGAAGGAAGGTATGACATGTCAACATCTCAAACGCTGCTCTAAATTACAGGACAATACATGGCCGCAGCGGCCGCCATATTGCCTTCGATGCAAGGTTCTACGACGAACGGCACCGACGTCGGGGGTTCTTCTGTCGACTCTGGCGTGGGCGGCGATCCGCAGCCTGAATCCGCTCAGCAACAGGTACGGGCCCTTCTGCGATAGCGATGTTTCATCATTTATCCGAATGGAAATCGACCTCAATCAACCCTCCCTCCCCACGGATTTCGAAAGAACAAATTGTAACTGCGATATCACCTGCAGCAGTAACATTGGACATCGTTGTGATTCAGGCTTTCTCGTCGGCAACCGGTAACCAGTCTTCGAACCAGTATCCGTCTGTAAACTCGACAGCGAACGGTGCTTCGAATGCGGGCGGTCCTTCTGGGGGTCAGGGCGCACAGGCTCACAAGTGAACACGTCTATCGAAAAGTTGGCCAGACAACCCGAAAACTCCTGTATCACACACCATCGATTAGAGTATGAAGCAAGAAGGGAAAATCAAAGACAGATCACACACAAACATGAAACAGCAGCGACAGAAAACCAAGCAAACCCATCATGGTCGGTTCCGTTCTCCTAGTTCTGACTTCCGTTTCATGAGACCGTCAACTCTTTGGCGCTGTCAATCAATAGCGACTCGCAGCAAACCAAAACGCCAAAGTTTGTTCGATTTCGATAAGGCCGGAGCACCGCGGTGCGAAAAGGGCTCCAGAAAGGAAAAGAAGATTCAAACAATCACTTTTGAAAATCCAGTCGATTGGGAAAGCGAATCACAGGAGGGAAAAACGCCAGGAGTCAAGGTTTTCGTATCGATCAGCTGAGAGCAAATGAGTGACTGACTGACTGACTGATCTTCTCATTGATCGGTGAATCGGCGATCGATCGATCGATCCATCGAGTGCTTCACCGATCGATCACCCAATCGACTGTTGCATTCATTGGCACAGCGAAGAGTGAATGGGTTCGTCTGTCTGTCTGTCAACCATCGAGCTCTCCGATGAAAGGGTTGAACTGACATTTTCGAGGGAGGTTCGAAACACATGAGAACGACGGCGGTTTCATTTGGAGGCGACTGACTGATCGATTGGTGGACGAACGACTGATCTGTGCTGACAGGAAACCTGTAGCTCCCGGATTCTCTTCTCGTCTTGTCAAGCGAGAAGCTCGAATGGAATCCGTTCGGGGTTCGGGTCTCTCGAATCGCATATGTGTATATTTGCATGTGGGTGCGTGTGCTCAGAGAATGTGCGTGGGGAGAAAGGATGCAAGAAAGAAAGAAGGAGGAAGAGAACGCAATTTTTAACGAATCTAGGACGATGACAACGGCGACGACGTCGATCATGATGACACTGTCTTCCTTGAGTCCAGCCAGTTAGAATGCCAGTCGTTATGCATTGTATACAGAGCTGCGAATGTATACCGCACCTGTGATTCCGCTTTGGTTAGGTTTTTTGTGCAGAACAGACAGACGTTGTCGAGCAAACAAACGAATAAACAAGCAAAACAATGAACACAACGAGAGCAGAGACCGACGAAGACACATGCGAAGAGAAACACACACCCCGTCGAAAAGACGGAAAGACAGACAAAAAGGGCGGGCGGGCGGGCGGTCGGATAGAGATACAGAACATGAATGCAGACGAACGGACAGGTAGACACTTAGGAACAACCATTGCAAACAAGTTCTCTGTTCGGGAAGAGGAGGAATTGTTTGGTAGCAGAAGAAGCAGAAGAGTTCTAGAAACCTAGTTTGAAACTGTACGCTAGCGGATTATCATCGAGCCACAGATGTTGACAGACCGACGGCGACGACGACGACAACAGCATCAACAACACCGCCACAACTTATTGCGGAAACGGCAGCAGGAGATCAACAACGACGGCCGTCAGTGCAGCAGCGGTGGCCACGGCAGCAACCGAGTTTTGGAATGGGCGCGTGTTGTAGTGTTCAGGGTTGTTAGCATTGACGAAAGTCTCCTCGACGACGAGAACTCATTATGACGGAATGAATGGATTGGAGAAAGCAGATAACGTGTGCAGAAATCCGCGCCTCGTCGAGTGTAATCAGCCAAGATAAATCTCGACGAGCGGGTGTGAGTGTGCTGACGCACACATCAAACTGACGCAAACAACCGAAATTCCCTCTATTTTTCTCCTTTCTGTGACTGCAAAGGTTTATTTTTCTTCTCCTGTCTCGTCATGTAGTCCTTCATGAACACAATCGTCACTCTGGGTGGAGGGTTGCCGGCGTTGTGCTGTGAGAGAGAGAGAAAGAGGAGGACGAAGAAAAAACAAAGAGATAGAGAGAAGGACGCGCAACGAACTCGGGACTCAAACGCTGAGAGGTTTTTGATCCAGTGAATCCCACGGGTTTCAAAGGATGTTAGAGGTCCTCGCATAGTTCCGGGAACCGAGGAAAAAAGGTCTCATGAGGTTTCGGAAGTGGTTCCCGAATGATTGTGGGAACCAGAGAATATTATAGGTCTCTAACGAAATGAACTAGCTGTAGTTCCGATGATGAAGGCGAGGACGATGTAAAGCGTTTCAGCGTGTAGGCGTAAAAAAAGGGTAATCTTTGGCGGTATCTAAAGCAGTGTCCGTGTGAATCATGTGTTCATTTCTGTTCGTCTGATTCCGAAATGATTGGAACTCTAAATTCCTTCTAGAGTGAACAACGAGAAGAATAAATCGGAACTCTTTCTGAGAGTCAGCATTGAGTGCGAGGGTTCTCTATCTGTCTGTCTGTCTGTCTGTCTGTCTGTCTGTCTGTCTGTCTGTCTGCCTGAAGTCCGCTCAGACGGCGACGTGAATATGCAACGTTTGTTTGGTTTCCGCTTGAACTCACCAGAGTCGGTCGGTCGGTCGGTCGGTCGGCGCTAAAGGACGCCGGTGGATTCGTCGCATTCGTTCTTGAGGAAGGGCACCGGAGAGCACACACGCATAAACACAGAGTAGCGTAAACTTGTAGAGAAAACATGAACAATCCATTTCGTGTCGGAGGTGAAACCATTCAGCGATGTAAATCAATGTACATGAAAACGATACACGACAATTGAACAAGTTTCACCGGCCTAGCCGCGTAGCTTTGCTCACATGAATCGATTGACGTCTTGGTTCGCCCCTTTTCGTTAGCTTTGTTGAGCTGCAGAACATGGAGCAGAGAAATAGGAGGAGATGGAGTAGACAACAAACAAACAAGCAAACAAACGAACTCACGCAGATTTCACGACGACCACCATTACCACGACCACCATCACCACAGTACCACGACGAACCGTGAAACAAACTCTCTCAAAGGAAGAAAGCGGTTCCATCTGCGGAGGATCCGGATCGCGTTTGATAGAACAAGGATGATGATGATGATGATAATGATAATGATGATGATATCTGTGAGTTGGTCGACTGAGCGATTGATTAAAATTGGTTTTGAACATGATGCTGTTTTTTTTTCGTTGCTTCCATTCGTCACCTCAGAAATCCGGGCCGTCCTCGCATCTGCCTCGACTTCCGCTCCGAAGTTTCGGATGTTTTTTCGTTCTCCTTCGTTTCTTTGATGAACAATTAGACCTTGGAGGGCTCTTGCAATCGACGATCGAATAGTTTTCTCAAAGTCAGTTCTTCCCTTCGAGGGGAAGCCTCCCTCTAGTAGCAGCTCGTTCGCCTCGGCATCCCCGAGAATGGCATTTCACTTCATCCGACATCGCAGGTACTTCCCCGAGAATGGCATTTCACTTCATCCGACATCGCAGGTACTTCCAGGATCCATCACCAATGAACAGGATTGGAATTCCAGTGCCGAATAGAGATCTGTACCACCTGGAACCAGTTGAGACGATTCTAGAACGATGGATTCCAGGCGATTTCTCCGGCTCGAAAGTCAAGCTCATCGTGATCTGTCTGGGGAAATTTGCGGGACGATCTCCATTCAGTTTCCTGATTGTGATGCGTGATTTCCACGCTTCAGCGTCATCTTTAAGGAAAAAAGAAAGAGTCTAAAAATCACGATTCTTCCAGTTTTGAGGTTGTTAAGAATAGACAGCATCGAAACTTTTTGGAAATCGGTGACAAAGCATTTCTTTGCTCAATGCTGAAACGGCGCGATAGTTCCTCTAAAGAATCGTATCGCAGAGCTCCGGAGAAGTTTTCGACACAGAAATACATAGTATCCTCCGGGAAACAATCTACTTCCATTGACCGCTCATTGACTACGACCTAGCGGATCGTGACTTTTTGAATCTTTCCTACTAAAAAAAACGGTATTCTTTGAAGATGAGCTCGGCGAATTTAGAGGAAGGCTCGGTTTACGAGGGGCTTGATGAGCAAACCATGTTTTCTCCTTCTTCTTAGCGAAATGGTTGGATCGATGTCTGCGGGCAAAGTATACAGACAGTCGTGAGTAATGATCAGCTGGAACGGTACTCTCAGTGTCAGTTCTTCTCTGTGCAGTTTCAAATTGGGTGTCTGACTCACGAATGTTCGAGTCGGGATTCGTAATAAATGTATTACGAGCATGAAGCTCGTACTTCTCACGTGGTTCCGGACCTAGCCACACGGCTGCCTCGAAAGACATAGAAATCGGATGATATTGTAGCGTAGAGCAGAAGGCGGGGATAACTGGTGATTTTCAGCAAGATAGGCCATCGGCAAGCGCCGTGCATCCTTGCACTGAAAGAGACTGTTCTCTTTCCTGAACAAACGATGTCTTCGCGGGCGTAAGGATTCCCAGTCAGTTGATGACCGAAGTCGAGACCGAGTTCTTAGTGACAGCATGGAAAGAGCCTCTCAATTTTGGACATCAGCTGGTCGGGAATCGAAATTTTCAATCAAGCAAGAAAACGGGCCTCCTGTCCCGATGATTTTGACTGGTACTGTAGTTTAGGCTCTGTTATACCGGAAGCCAAGCGGGCCCAGGATTCGCAAACACCGGTCTAGAGGAGGCACGGCAGATTACGTGCCCAGCAGATGTTTTCACCTCGAGAAGACGGACGGGTGATCACTAACAGCGCTGGCGTTCTCTGGTCACTTTCACAATCAACGTAAGACAACTGGCGCGAAACCGTCTACTCTCAAAGCTCCAAGTGGAATCCTTAGTGAACCCTAGGCGGGAATGGGAAACATCACCTTCTCAGGCAACAGTTGCGTTTGCGTAGTTCAACTGGTCAAGACACCATGTGATATATGCGACTGGCGTGTCATCAGACATGTGGCTCCCCGCGCCTCTTGGGTGCGTAAGATTGTGCGAGAAGCGTCGGCTATTGTTTTGTTGAATTTAAACGAATCTGAGCTCCTTTCAAGTGCCTGCTGAAATGCATTCTATGTCTAGTACATCACTCATTATTACAGGCAGTTTTTGGCAGTTCCAGTAGCCAGGAAGTACGTTCTCCAATAATTCTAAACTCTCCCTAAATGAGTCGTGTGAGCAGAAGTTTCCAGCCGTAGCGTAACTATGGGGGCGGGGGATGAGGCGGACCGCTCCGGGCGGCAGTTCCGTGTTTTTGGACCGTTTTTTTGATCGTCACATGACAGACGGAACCCGGGGCGCGGCACTTTCGCAAAACTCAAAGTTCTGCACCGCGCGGCACTTTGCCGAGTTTCGCCACTGGTTCTCAATTTTTCTCATGTAATCAACAAGCCGCGCCGCACCTTTTCCTCATCGACGCCATTTTATGTGTTTCACGGCTGACTTGAATGAATCGCACGTTTCAGCTTGTCTTATGGGACTCAAACTGAATCGAAGTACAATTTTCTTCTCTGTTTTCATCCGCGGAGTGTTACAAGTTGGGAATCCCTGCTAAGGGCTTTCTAGCAACTTCACTCGATTCGGATTTCTGTTCAACCTCGAGATCCTTCGATTCTCCTAAATCAGTCATGTTGGTGTTCGATGCAGTTTCAAACCCAGGATCACAAGGTCATTGAATTCCCACGGAATGTCCTCCAGATGAAGTCGCGACCAAGAACCAACTCGAGTCTTGCGTAGTTCCAGAGCAGGTAAAAATGTCTAAATCCCTCGATTTACATCGATCGCTATGGGTGGACTGGAACTATCGACCGGTAGTGGATGAAGAGCAGTTGTACCGCACATTTCGAGCGGACGAGTGCGCAGTATCTCCACATTCGCTCGAAATTTAATCTGCAATCTTTGCGCGGTCACACAAGCTTTCATTAGTAAAGCTCTCTTGAGAAAAGAACCTCCCATGCTCTCATCTGATAGATAGTTGTCGCCTCATTTTCCTCAATCAGATCAGAACTCGAGCCAAACATGCTCAGACAATCCGACGAAAACTTCGGCGTGCGGGGGCAAAAGTCCGGATTCAAATTGTGGCGGTCTTTTTGAACGAGAGCGCCACTCCTGTTGTTTCATTCTACGTGGCTCGGTAGGGAAGCGGCCATCTTGCTTGGGCTAGTCTGGCATCCGCCACCGACCGCATTCACTCACCGACTGTGAGTCGATTCCAAGCGAATTTCGCCGTTTCTTGAGCTTTCCGTGAGCACGCCGGTAGACGCCGTCCGTCCTCTGGTGAGTACTCGACCAATTAGCCTCCATAGATGCGTTCTGAAGCCTCAGCGATCTCAACGAGCTCCCGGTCCGACTCCCGGCCGCTACTGCCGCCGCTTCCTGACGTGTGCCGTTGTGTTGAAGCCTAGATTATTCATGAGCAGCAATAGGCTTCCAGCATCGTGTCGTCTTCCGAATCGGAAACGAGCGAACGTTTGAAGAGGTCGCGTTCGATATAGACTCTGCGGACTCGAATCCCGAGCGAGGCAGCGATTCACGAGTTCGACCGCCCTGGAATGACGTGTGCTCCCGACGTTTAGTCCCAATGTCGTTGTCGTATGCATTGACAAACGGCACCTCTCTGAAACTCGATGATCTCATCTCTGAATCATCGGAGTATGGGTGAACTTCGCCGGCGAACCGAAATGAAAGCAGAGTGGAAATGTCAGAGTCGAAACTCATCCACCTGCTGTGTGCGTCCGCCGCAAGACGAAGCACCGTCAGCCAGCCAAGCAGCTAGTCAGTCCGTCAGTCAGTCAGTCCGTCCGTCAGCCAGCAGACAAAGTGCGGGGCTATCTAGGCCATCGGGTTGAGTGCGGGCGGATAAACGACCAACGAGAGATTTGGGGTGTGTCTCACAGCTGTTTTACGTATACCAAACGAATGCAAGGCGCTCAGAGGATCGGCCATGGTGTCCATGCGTTTTTGAAGTTCGTCTCGCAACCGTCTCCCTTGACACGCCGCTGCCATTCCGTCCACAACGAGAGTGAATTTCATGCGGCTCGGTGCTGATTCCACAATCGGAAGATCACGGGGACGTAGGAAGAGAACGATGGCCGGCGAAAGTTGACTCTCGTGTTCTTTTTCTCAAAGTAAAAGCGCACCCGCAAAACAAAATTGAATCTTTTGAAATTAAACTTGATGAATTGCCCTTGGGAGAAAATCGTGATGACGTGCAACGAACTTGGATCAACAGCCTTCTCACCCGTTCTGGCTGAAATGTGGGACCCGATGAGCGATCTTTAAATCCCGGACGAACGCTTGCCGGAATTAAAGGTCTTCAAAGAGTCCCTGAACGGCAATTGTCAGCATGCCTTAGTCACCGCGGGCTTGACTTGCTGACCGACTACTCGGTTCAATTCGGCGTCACAAGCTGAGCGCGAGAAGACGCATGACGAATTCGTCTTTGAGAGTCCTTTCTATAGCGGACTGATTGTCCTCGAGAAAGGATCTGAGGACGACATCGCGATGGACACGATAGATGCTCAAAAGAATTCATTCTGAGCTCGATCTCTTTAGCGTTCATTATATAAACCGATTTGGATAGTAAAGAATACTTATTCTTATTTTTTCAGGCTGTTTTGTTGTGATACCTCGCCACAACTGCCAGGATGGGAAACGTTTTCGCAACAATTTTCAAGGGCCTCTTCGGCAAGAAAGAGATGAGAATCCTCATGGTGGGATTGGATGCCGCTGGAAAGACCACCATTCTGTATAAACTCAAGCTAGGAGAAATCGTAACGACCATTCCCACCATTGGTTTCAATGTCGAAACCGTCGAATACAAGAACATTTCCTTCACAGGTTAGTACTTGCTCAGGATCTTTCAGTTTTTGTTTAACCCGTGACCCTGACCTAAACCATAAGGAACTCTTCCCTCGTGGACTCTGAAAGATCGCAAACGTTGTTATCAATGAAACTTTTGTCTTGCAGTATGGGACGTCGGCGGCCAGGACAAGATCCGCCCACTCTGGAGGCATTATTTCCAGAACACTCAGGGACTCATCTTCGTAGTGGACTCGAACGATAGAGAAAGAATAGGTTCGTTCTCACTGCATGCTATTATGAAACGCTCGTTGCGCGAATTCTCCGAAATTTATTCAGACCTCTCTCTACCTGCTCCTGAGGAAGGCTCCGTCGATTTTCCAATGCTCGAATTTCATTGCCGCCAACTTATAATGCAAATCCTTACGCAACACGAGAGCGCCTTGCGAAGTGCGGAAACGTAGTTTGCATAATTTCGATGCTGTTCGTTTCACCGAAGATGGCGAGAAATAGTCCCGCGTCGCTCCAGCTGAGCATGAAATATCATCGCAAAGGAGATAATCAAGCCATAACTCGAGCGAATCGTAGTCATATCGAATTGTCTTGATTTCATCGTCGTTAGCCTTCGATGTTTCGGTGGAAAATCTCTCGTTTGAGAACTCTTTCAATGAGCTCATACGCCGTCACTGAAAACCGTAGGGTCGACCATGATAAGTATTAGAACAATATAACGACGGACTTTCGATCGAAGGCCTGAAAAACAGAACTCTCAGTCTCGAGAGTTCTGAATCCAAATGATATCGAGCTCCGCTCACAGCCAGAACATATCAGCACAGCGAGAAGATATCCATCTCATTGAGTTGCATGATTTCGGAACATACGAGGAACTCTTGGAGATTGGAGCATGGCCTCTTGTTGGAGATATTCCTCCAGTCTTAGAGGCGCTCTAATCGAGCGAGGAATTCGTCCGCGCACGGCTCGTGGAGGTCCTTGATCTCAGCTAATGCAGCGTGGAGTGCGCCGAGTTTCACTCACTAACCCACGTGAAAACAGAGAGAAGTTTCGATCCTCAGTTGGAACCGTAGCCGTAAATTCAAAACGGGAACTAGAGTTTCCGCTTCGATGCAATTACGGAAAACCACAAGAATTCATCGAGAGAGTTTCGTCGTTCGAATGTTCTTCGCCACATCCAGCGGAGCCTTGGTGACCGAAGAGATTTTTTGCGCGAGTAGCTATCAATGGCGATCCACCACCGAGGCCGGCTTCAGGTTGGAGAGCAAAGCCTTGAGAATTTAATCGGATTTGAATTCGTGCCGGCGTGTAATCCCCGTCTGATCTCTCGGTCTGACAGATGCTGATGACATTACGTTGCGCGCTCAGTGGGAACGTTTCGAATATTTCTGGAAAGCTGTTTCGACCTGTAGCCCAACAACGGAAATCGACGTTTCTGTCAATTTCCTCGAACTTGGGAGTGAGATGTTGAAGGTCAGAGGAGTTTCCCAGAACCATGACTGAGGGTCGTAGAACTCAGTCGATGTCGAAAGGTCACGCCTCGACATTCGGGTCCGTTCCCTGACAATCCGCGAGCGGGAAGGAATTTCTCCGAAGAGAAGGTATCGACGCCTGAGATCGTGTGTGATATTATTCCTCACACTTTTTCTCCTTCTTCCAAACCTCTCCCTATCAACATAGTCGCTCTATGTCAAACTGGTTCGGAACGCTGACAAAGGCGCCGGTTTTGGTTTGGCTTCCAGGATTTCCAACCGCGAAACTATTGCGATTTCGGTTGCCTACCTCTGTTTGAAATCGAATGCGTCGTGTAGACGAATCAACTTTGTGTATTCGGGCGCGGTGCCCGACTTTTTTGAGCAGCGCAATTCCCAAGAGGGCATGAGACTGCGCTCAGGGGAGGAGGTTGTGTGCCACGGTTGAACTTTATCGGATTCGAGCGAAGTCGGGTGCAGCCAAGTCTGAAAGTTAGCGGACATGAGAGAAAGTTTCTCGGCATGCACCGTCAAATCTAAACTATTCCCCTTGGTTAACAGGCGAGGCGAAAGAAGAACTCATGCGGATGCTAGCCGAGGACGAACTCCGAGATGCCGTTTTGCTCATCCTTGCCAACAAGCAGGACCTTCCCAATGCGATGAATGCCGCCGAGATTACCGACAAATTGGGCTTGCATTCGCTAAGGAACCGAAATTGGTAAGAATGACGTCTTGACTCATTCGCCGTGAATACTTGTCGCAATACGACGTGGCAGGGAAGTTCGCTGCGGCGAATAACTCCGAAAGTTCGAGCGAATCACTCACTGATTCCCTTGCTTCCACAGGTACATTCAGGCCACGTGCGCTACTTCCGGAGACGGTCTTTACGAAGGTCTCGACTGGCTCTCGAACCAGCTCAAGAATCAGAAGTGAGCGGGAGAGCGATGACTTCAATCATCAGTCAATGAATCAATCAATCATGGAGAAGGAGATGACTGCAGTTAGATTTTGATGGATCACGTATACATACTAGTAAAAAAATCCAAGGCGAGGAGAAGAAAGCGCTCGTAAGCTACCGACGAAACGAAATGAAGTGGTTGATTGCTTTGTATGATGCTGATGATGACGATGATGATGATGTCGACGATGATCACGATACCGATCTTCACGACAGAGGCAGCGGCGGCAGGTGGGAGGAGACTACTATTACGACTATTACTACAACTACTACTATTGAGGAGAGAACTTGGGAAAAAGAAGAAACGGAGGCGGCCGGACAGGCGCAGGCAGATGGTTGAAGTGGCGAAAGAAAAGGCTGTGGCTGGCTGCCGAGCAAACGACTCGGATGACCCTTTCAAGAATGTGTATAACATCAAATAGGGGTTGCGTCGAGCTGGGAATTCCGGGAGCAGCAGCAACGACTCCAAGGGTGGGGATGCTAGGTTAGAATTCGATGATACATGAACCAACCAACCAACACGTGGTAGGAAAAACGCGCGCGGACACGGTTACCGATCAAGGGGTCTCACCTCTGATCGAAAACTAGTTTTCATCATTCGGGATTCGTCCACAAGTGTAATAAAGTTGATTTGGATCGCGAGTCCGTGACTACCGCCCGAGTTCTTGACTTCTGAAATCGAATTAGGCACCGAACAAGGAGGAACTTCTTCGATCAAACACCGTTGGTGACACGTCACGGGTAACCGAGTCCAAGAAGTTTTTGGTCTTCGTATTGTAATGTGCTTGTTTTGGATGAACCACAACTTACAGAGAAACAAACAACAAACAAAACCAACCTACGAACATGCATAAAGACACAAGAAACATACTTGAGGCCTACGTAAGATAATTTCTGGTGTGTGTGTTCGAGTGTGTGAAGCTGGAATATCGAGAACGGCGAATTGGCTACTCAACAGCTGACGATTGCAATTTTTTGACGAGTAATGAGCGTAAAGATACGATGTAAGCGAAATTTCCGATTCCGAATTGCAAGAAAAATCATTAGCAGCGGTCAACACCCGAGTATTGGGCACCCCTTCTCGAGAGAAGCTGAAACCGACACGAAATTGAGAATCTTTCACTTGGCTAAAACTCTTTTTCCCTCACCGTCTTCAATTCTCAAATCCCTTTGATCATAGTTCGATCTTCGTCTGTAATCATCGCATATTGAAGATACTAAAAACGAATTTGAAGGGAACATTAAAAAAATGGAATATCAGAAAATAAACACCTGAAAAATATGAACGAACGAACGTTTTCGGAACGATTCCTTATGCAACTCCGTCGTGAGTGATGACCATACTCTTTGTCCGATTCGTTCAGGTATTTTCAAAGGAAAGATCAAGAGTATTAATTTTAATAAAATGCTGTGTCGATCACATCTTTTTTCCACCTCAATTGCTGGAATTTTCATCGGTAGAGGGATGCCGGGGCTTCGTCGACTGCTTTGACGATGATACAAAGCTCTGAAACATCGACACATGGAGGATTCTCCAGGTATAGAGGCAACATTCATTAATGCGTTTACGGGAGAGCTCTTTTGAGACTGCGGCCTTTTGGACTTCGAATGCATCTTACATCATCAGAGAAATCCGCTTAACTTCCCAAGAGATCGAATACTTCCTAACTCACAAATGCCATCGGCTCGACGTAGTCTGGGAAGCAAGGGCGCAACTGGGCTATGTGCCGCCCTGGGCGGAAAGCCTGTTTCGGAAAATGCCGCCCCTGCGCCTGCTCCCAGGAGAAAACGGTAACAAAAAAACAGGAAAAGGAGCCAAAATGCAGCCCCCGAGGCCTCCAGAAATGTGCCGCCCGGGGCGGACCGACCCCCGCCCCCCTAGTTACGCCACTGTTGGGGAAGCACTGTTTTCGGATTTAAATGATCGTCAGTACCCACGACCAAAGCAGAAGGATTCATATAGAGGTGGAAAACTGCGCAAGTGACACTGGTTGGGGAATTGACATGAGCGAAGGAAACTTAAGCCTCAAAATTCCGGCTGTTAGGTTTTGAAATGGCTTTCCGACTAATTGTAAGTTCGGAACACCAATCGCAACCACAGATATGATTCGGTCTGAATTCAACGTATTGCGACAGATTCCTCCACCTCTTTTCAGCTACGAAATCGGTGGAAGGAAATCGTTTCCGACCATTCGGGACCCAATCGAGGACTCGAGGAGCTCAGATCTAGAACGCCGTTATTCGATTTCTCTGGATTGGAGAAAACAGCGAAAAACAAAGAATTTCCCACCCGGCTCCAAAGGGAATATTCAAACTTGATCGAGTGACAGAGCGTGGGAGAAATTCCGCCGGCGAAGGATATGCATGCGTGAGATGGAGGTCACCGATACCTACCAGAATCTCGAAATCCGCGAGAATGAAATCAAGATATTTTGAATCTGGGCTCTCCAATTCCGAAGTCCAGAAATCTCATCGCCGACTCTTATTGCGAAACGCTAGTACTAGAACGCTCAACACTCGGACCCCATTAGAACGAAGATTGTATTAGAAACTTCTTGGAAGGAGAGCTTGATCAATCGCTGGTGGCTCGTGCATTGTCTCGCTGTTTGCTCAATGCTTGTACTCGCCAATGACCGAACAGCGTTCAGGCGGCTCGTTGAGTAACGGAGATCATCGGATTTTGTCCGTCGTTCTCATTTGCTCATGATCGTTTCGACAAGAACCCTGGAAGAACGGTTACCGGTCCGACGCGTATTCAAATTCCCGGAAGTCGTAGCAACCGGACGGCTTTGGTTCCTGGTGACATTTTATTTACGCAAATAACATCTTTCCGTTTCTTCCGATCCCGGGATTCTTCCGCACCAATTGACTGAAACGCAGACATAAGCACTTCAAAATGCAGGTGAAAGGAGAAAGGATACCATACCATAGAAACAATTTTCTAATAGCCGTCAGCGGAGTAAGAAACCTCGCCTAGCACCTCTTTTCAGCAAGTCAATTTTTCCAGACGAATGTCGAATATTCTCCTCACATGTCGAGATCAAAGTGTGTGGAAATAGATCGGACCGAAGGTTCGAACTGTCTTTCGAGAATCACTTCGACGAACTTGTACGTCATCAACGACCCCCTTTCGACGGAGAGGAGCAATCACGTCTGCCACTTGAGATGTTATCGGAGCCGCTCTCGCGTTTCCCAGGAGCTCGCTTGTCGCCCTAGAACCCCAAATGCAATACCCATCCCCCACGACCCTGTACGGCATTTTGACTTCCTTGTTTGCCGCGGAAAGACTGCCATTCTCCTGACTTCACAACTTTCGTATCAGAACTGCCAGGGACGCTATGAATCGATGAAAATCTGTTATCACTTCTCCCTGATGAAATCCTACGGACATCTGCTCTTGAATCAAAGACCAAAGAACTCTGAATCCGCGGCATCTTACCTTCGGGAGTGAATCCAACTCCAACGAAGCGAACGAGGAAATCAGAGTGTGTGAATGAGCTTGTTTCTACGCCCTCTAAACTAATGACAAGGTTTGCGATGCAGAAGAAGTTAGGTCGCTTGACGAGAGAGCTACAATCAAATTCGTCGGATGGTGCGAGAGTCACGCAACGAAGCGGAATCCATACGGCGAGGCCATAAGTTCGTGCTCACGAATTCCCACTCGCTCTGTTCCCTTGACTCGAACGAGCAAAACTTGTCCCCGATCGAAATTCGTCCCGAAGCGATTCCCGCAATCCTTTGCGATTTCCAAGAGCACCATATTCACCTACATTGTACAGCGCTTGTTGAAGCTTCCGTGAGATGTGTCCCTCCACTTGCACTTTAGCTCACGAGATCGAAATGAGCCGTCGATGAACCGAATCCGAAACGCTTATTACTCTCTTGTGTCTACTTCGATATCTTTTGGAATTTGAGATTATGCATCACAACTGCAACACTGATCTACGGACGGAGAGTGGAAGCCTCGCACGAGACTCGATGGATGATGTCGAGTACGTAGATACGAAACTAGACTGATTCAGAGGCATGCTGTCGACGTTCTTGTTTGTTAGCGATAGACGCCATGGTCAACTATTCGTGCAACTCAAGTCAATCAAGTTGTCAGTCGTTCGGTCGCCGAGTCGTTCGTTCAATCAGCCCCGATGCCAGCATGCCAGAGTCATTGGGAGTTCAGGGCTTTTTAAGCTCCTCCGAACTGCCTCGCGCATTATTCCTCCACGACAGAGCCCATCGAGTTCCGAAACGTCGTCGGTCGTTTTATTACTCCAGCGTTTTCCAAAAACAACTCCGTCATGCAGACGGGACTCGATTCTTCTTCCAGGAGAGATCAGGTCCGCGCTTCAAATGACTTTTGAATGGAGCGGAAAAGTCCTCAATGGGACTTACTAGCGTCTTAATGTCGACTTTGCTATCTTCCCGGACTACCCTAAGCACGTCTTCAGACGGCGAACAGCTACGTTGACGGAATGGCTGGGTATCGTGCCAGATCACGCTGGGTGGATCGTACGTTGGGCGTCTCTTCGTTTCTCCGGTTTCCCTTTCCTCGGGGCCTTTCTCGGGCCCAAGCACACCATTGCCTTCCTTCTTTTCCTGTCGGAAATTTGTTGGATGGAGCCACCAGATGGCGCCCAGTTTGCAGCATCCATCCTCCTTACTCTATTGGTAGCTCGTCTTCCTCCGTGTGTTGTGTCTGGGTGGCCGTTGTAGCCTATCTCACAGACTGTCGTTCATCGCGCATCCGAAAGCTCGTCCGTGCCGTTCGTGCACGCAGTTTTCGAAACAAAGCTGAAATCGCAGCAAACTCAGCATATCGAGTGCACGACACGGCTCGCTACGTCGGAACGTTTGGAATGGCAGCAGGTGGTGCCTCGAACTCCTGTAGTCCTTCGTAACGCGGAAACTCCGACCGGCTCGATTGTTTTGCATTGGATTTGTCTGCTGAGGCCGTTGTTGCAGTCGACGAACCGAACGTTGCAGCACTTCCGGATCCACTGACGTAATAGGCGGCAACATTCGGTGTTCTATCGGATCTCTGTTCGATAGAAGTATCGGAAGTTCATTCAACATTCCGGGAACAACAGCAGCAGATAGAGTTTCATCATCATCATCGTCACAATAATCGGAGACTACATGATTATTTTTCCCCGTTGTTTATGGGTCACAACTTCAACGCAACAATATCTGTGAATCATCCTCTTCCGTCGTCGTCGTCGTCGTCGTCGCTGTTGTTTTTGCCGCCCTCGTTGTTGTTATCGTCGTCCTCATCGACGTATCTTTCGTCAACAGCAGGAGCAGCAGCACCAGCACTGCTGTCGTCCTTATCCTCATCACGAGACAGTGAGTGACGAACGTCTCCTCCGGCGTCGATCAAATGAGAGCGCGTTTCCTTCGAACGACGCGCGCTTCTCCTTCAGTTCGAACAGAATTCGGAAGCCACACGCGAACATCAGGAGTTCGTTACGTGAGCTGAAGGACGTCTCAAAAAGGATAACCGAAGGAACCAGTGTTCTATGCGACCGGAGCGAGAGCTGTTGTGGCCCGTGAATCGGCGTGAAGAGCACAACGCTCTCTTGTGTTCCTGTCTGTGAGTGTGTGTGAAAGTGTGCTTGCGTGGCATCGGGTGATAGTGACCGTGGGGAGTGAGAGAAAAGCGCTTTTGATGAGAAGGGCTCGTTTCTGAAATGTATACTGCGGCGTTGAATACCTTCAATTTGAAGTGGTCGTCCTCTCGAGGATGCTGCAGGTGCTTCTGCCGCTCCAGCTCGCACTGCTCGTCAAGCGGCTGCTGCTGCTGTTGTTGTCGGCCTACGAGCTCGTGCCGGAATATTCGCGCGGCAGCGGCGGTGGCGACCGAGTATTATGCTCCGACAACAGGGCAATGGCACGACATCCTCGTCGGCTTCGTTGCAAACGTCGTCTAACAGCCGAAAATCGAGTAATGCTGGCGGCCAGAGCGGCTGGAGGCAGGACGACCCCGAAGATTCGGTACGCGAGGGGCGGACGTCGTTGGCCGGAACTCCGAAACCACAGATTGAAGCCGTCAGCCGCTCAAACGGACGTCTCTTGTCGCTCAGCTCGACCGCAGATCTGGCAACGATCCGCAGCCACCCAGAACAAGAAGACAGCACGACAACAACAACACAGTCATTCAACCCCGTTTCCCATGCGTCCAGCCAGAGTTTGGTCGTCGACCCCGCTTGCAATGAGTTCGCATTCCTAGACACCGGTTCTCTGCACTCACGACTAAACGCCAACCTGGCAGGCGACGTTCTCCGCACGCGTGCCAGCCTCAACCCCGAAACCGCACAGCTCCGTTCACGGACCACATCGAGATCGAATCTCTCCTCCGCTCGTGGCCAGTTCTCCGAGCCGTCATCGCAAGCCGAGCCGACGAGTGTCGTTGAAACAGTCACGGGGAAAATCCCCTCCGAGCACACGAATCAATTCCTTCTACCGCATAGCCCTCAGATGAGAGGAACAGCGTCGGGCGTCCAAGGACGAGCGGCCTCTGCTGCGTCAGCCGATGCCGGCGGAGGAACAACAGCTGCTGCTGCCGCCGCCGCCACAGCAGCTGCTGGAGGTTGTGGAGGCCCTTCAGCGTCCGGTGTCGCGGGGGCGGCGTCTGGTTCCACCAATGCCAATGGTAACCAACCGCCGTCGCATCGAAGCGATCAGGTGGCCGTCGAAATTTCCAAAAAGACTCGTGAACAGCGACGCAAGGAAATCAAGAAAGAATTCGAAAAGTGGGACCCCGGCGAGAAGTCCGGATGTCGTTGGACTTTTGTGTTCGATCCCTCGGGACGACTCTGCTACTACTGGTCACTGGTGGTCAGCATAGCGTTCCTGTACAACTTTTGGGTTATCATCTACCGGTTCAGCTTCAGTGAAATCACGACCGAAACTCTGCCGATCTGGTTAACTCTGGACTATATGGCCGACTTTCTCTATGTGCTGGACATTTTCTTTCACTTCCGGACCGGCTACCTCGACGAAGGAGTGTTACAAACAGATGGTGAAAAACTCCGGAACCACTATCTCAACTCAACAATGTTCTACATCGACGCACTCTGTCTACTGCCATTGGATTTTCTTTATCTGTCCATACATTTCAATTCGATACTGCGAGGATTCCGATTGGTGAAAATCTATCGTTTCTGGGCGTTCCTCGACAGGACGGAACGACACACCAACTACCCGAACGTTTTTCGTGCAATCAACCTCACCCACTACGTCCTGGTGATATTCCATTGGAACGCTTGTATATCACACATCATCGACAAGAACGACGTATTCGGTTCGGGAGAACGCTGGTTCAACAACTCGATGTGCGGAAACGACACTGTTTGCGAGTACCTGCACGCATTCTATTGGTCGACTCTGTCGTTCACGACAGTGGGGGATCTTCCGAGACCAAGGACCAAAGGCCAATACCTGTTCCTCATCATACAGCTCGTTCTAGGATTGTTTTTGTTTGCAACGGTGCTCGGACATGTTGCCAATATAGTGACAAATGTCAGCGCGGCGCGCAAAGAGTTTCAAGGTGAGTTTCGAGAGGTGTTAGTTCGTGCGTCCGATTCCAATCAAAGTTTCCCCAAAGCTCGCTTCGTCCCGGATTCTCCGAGTCATTCATTCTTCGATGTTTTCTGACATAGAGCGAGTGGAGTCGGTCATAACAGCGGCGCCGGTGTCACGGTGAACGTGTCGCCTCCATATCCAGTGAATGCCTTATTTCCTCACTGTTGTTCTTTTTCCCTCTTTTCGGCTGCTCGTTGTCTGGCTTATTCTCCACGCACTAATGAGGGAAGAGATTATTGTCAATCAGTTGATCCCGACGCCTCTCCGGCACCACATTGCTCCTCCAGCACCAGAATGACTTGGATTGGAAACGATAGAGAGAGAGAGGTTTAGGAAACGAGAAAGCTTCACACAGCACGGACGAGGAGGCAAACGACTGCGAAGTGAAAGTGCGCGAAGCAATCAGACGAGACTCGTCTTGTTGTCCATGTTAGTTGTTCAACGAGTTCAACCAAACAGCCGACTTACGGTCGAAGCCGCCAACAAGCGCACGAACTGTCGACCGAGAGAGCCAGCGGGCGGGCGGGCGGACGAGGGAACTCAGAGCGGAAGAGAGAATCAGACTTCGCAGAAGTTCATCAAGAGGAAACTAATCGACGCTCTATTCACTGCTGTCTCGAGAAAGACCGGGAAAGAGAGAGAGGAAAGTGGAAGAGACCGAGCAGAGAGCTGCAAATTGAAGCTCGAGGAAAATGAACTACGCGTTTCGCAACGAGGTAGAACTTGGCAGCGAGTCTTTATGCTTCTCTACCGCGACGTGAACCTCCGAGATGTGACCGGCAACCTTTTCCCAACTAATTAGTGCTTTCCGAGTCACGCGACAGCCGGGATCGAACTCTTGAATACACGGAACGATGATTCTAAATCTAATTCCCGCGTGGAACACACACCGAAAGTAAAAAAAAATATCTTCCGTCATCGACTTCCTGGCCACCTCCGGTCATGGATTCATTATTGAGAGAGAAGATACTCTTACTCGCATCTGGAATCCGTGTTTTTCTCAACGGAAGTCCAAAAAAAGATATCCGTTGCGCAGCTTCCTCCTCTCGGAACTTCTCAAGACCGAAGTACGATGCGTCGCTATCGGGCGCCAATATTAGCTATGCATAATTGGCTCCGGGGCTTATTACACTCCCTATCTAAGCTGTGTCGCTTGCACGTTTTTCTATCTGTCCTTCTCACATGGCCACTCATCTTCGACCGTTGCCTCTTCTCCTTCTTTCCTTCTACTAATGAATAATGTACGCCCTGTCCGTCTCTACGTTCTCCTTCATTGCCTCGTTGCGGTCGCTCGGCCGAACGGACGAACGGACCGTCGGTCGGTCGGCGGGACGCTCGAGGAAACGACTTCATCCCGGCTTTCCTTCTCCGTCCGCCCATCCACCCCGACGGTCCCTATTCAAATTAGGAGGCGGTTTGTTTCTGGAGCGTGCGTCCTCAGCTTACCGAGCTGGGAATGCACTCCCAACGCTCACATTATGCGATACTTAGGTCCTTCCGTGTCGATTCCAATTATCACTCGTTTGCAGCGAAACTGGACGCCGTGAAAACCTACATGAGGATGCGACACGTCCCGGATCATCTACAGAACAAGGTCATCCGATGGTTCGACTATTTGTGGATGACTCAAAAGTCGTCGGACGAGGAGCGCTCGGTCGGCTGCCTCCCCGACAAACTCAAAGCGGAAATCGCGATCCACGTCCATCTCGACACCCTCAAACGAGTGGAGATCTTTCAGAACACCGAGGCGGGCTTTCTCTGTGAACTGGTGCTTCGACTTCGGCCCGTGCTCTTCTCGCCTGGAGACTACATATGCAGAAAAGGTGAGTTCGTTTCCACTTACTCGTGCATGCCCGCAATGGAACTGCCACGAAGAGAGGAATAAGATGCATGGGGGAAGAGCAGGCAGGAACGCCACAAAATTGTTTTCTTGCTCCGAGTGATTCGATTGTTCCCACGTGGAAGGAGAGCGAATGAAATTTAGTTTCGGAAAACTGAAAGCTGAGTTCCTCGTTCTTCTCGTTTTGCAGTTTTAAGTGAAATCTGATATTCTCGAACTGGCTGATATATATATATATCTCTCAAAGTTCGCGGTAAACAAGTATTCCTGTATTGGACTTTGGGTGAAACCTCCGAGTTTTATGAATTCAGAAGGGGCATATGTATATGTAGAGTGAATGTACGAGTCACTCATATTATAGAGGGTTGGAATGCGGGGGAGGGGGAGGGGGGGGGGGCTGCGTCCGTCTGGGAGATGTCTCATTGGAGCGTTCTCCGCTCGTTGACCCTGGCCATTAGGACTAAAAGTGTGGTCTGGTAGTAATGGTCGTCATCTTCGTCGCCATCGTCTTCGTTGCTGCTCTCATGCCATGAATGGAAGCGAGAAACATAGTCCAGCGTAAACATAGTCATGGAATGTCTTGCCAGAGAGTGAACAGAGAGGCACACTAGAGCCGTTCTGATGAAATCCTTAGGCGGCGGCAAACTCGAGTAGCTAAAAGTTTCTCTCTATTGGATTTCAGGCGAGGTTGGAAAGGAAATGTATATTGTGAACAGGGGCAAACTACAGGTCGTTGCCGACGACGGAAAAACAGTGTTAGCTACACTTCGGGCCGGTAGTTATTTCGGAGAGATCTCTATTCTCAACATGGGCACCGCGGGGAACCGCAGGACTGCCTCGGTCCGTTCCGTTGGCTACTCAGATCTGTTCTGTTTGTATAAGCACGACATGTGGGACGTGCTGAAGGACTATCCAGCCGCCAGAGTGCGACTTGAAGCAATAGCCGTGAAACGCCTAGAAAAGTACAAAAAGGAGCCCATCAAGAAAAGTAGGTGGTTGACGCCGCTGACCCAAGTCCACTTGGCACAATCCTACCTCACACATCCGAGCGACTACTGTGACGGTTTACCGCTCACACCCAACTATCCCTACGCGCGCATGCATCCGCTCGACAGAGCCGCCAGATCTAGGGTCTACGCTTCCGAAGCCGGACTCGGCGAAGAATTGCTTGAGCTTGAAAAAGGTCTGTTAGCTAGCTAATTGCTCTAGGAGAATCGTTACTCGTTAGAACTCTACGATAGATGCGTCGATTCACTTGTTGTAGACTATCGTAGAACAGACTAGATCGACGAGCGAAAGTCTGCTCTAGTCTCGCGTAGTTCGGCGAAATAGAAATGCAGAATTTGAGCAGTAGGCTGTATCGATCGGCCACAATTATTGAGGATCTAAAACAGCTTCTTTTTGTGTTCACTATACGTTTTTTGCCAGCAAATGCATTACGGCGAATCGGGCGAATGAGCGGAGAGATCGGAAACTGGGTTTTGGTATCGAATCGTTCGAGGCTCCCGTGATTGAAATCCTCCACGAGCGCAGCATTGTGCCGACGGATCGATTCGATCGTCTCGAGACGATTGAACTCGTTCGATTCTAGACGCTTTTTGTAGTTTTGGCATCGACAGAACGCTTCTCCATTTCTTTTTGAGAAAATTTCCCTCTCGGTTCACCTGAGTTTTCTCTCGTCGCGTGATGTTGTTGCGGTGGTTTTTGAATCGGAATCTTATATCGTTTGCTCTCCGTTGCTGCAAGCTGAACTCAGAAGTATGTCGTGTACGATGAGTTTTTCCTTTTTTTTTTCGATCTCTTAGGTGTAGTGGAGTGGAAGCTGTACATGGAGTATGTGTGTGAAGGAACCGTGGAGACGCTTATGCCAGCGGAAAGCGTAGACTCGCGCTGTTGTCATGGAATTTCACATGAACCACATCTCTCAGTCAGTCATGAATACGAGAACATTCGAAAATTTTTCCGAGGACGCACACATTCAACCCACTGGGAGTTGTACGGAACCGGAATTACGAAACCGAGCATACCAGAGGCGGAAAGCAGCGGAGCCGTATCAGAGGGCAGCCCCAAAACGAAAGAGACTCAATCCGAGCAGCGAGCTGAATACTCTCCAGGTTCACGGTCCGGGTTTGCCAAGAGTGGCTCAACCCTAGATGGCAACGGTTTGAAGCGAAAGCTGATGTTCGAGCTCCGGTCGTCTGTGTCGCGTGTCCTGTTCCCTGTTTGTTCCAAGTCTCGACAGTAATAGATCGGAATCTCGAGCCAGTTTGATGAGCGTGCTCCGTCGGAAATCGGCTGATTCCAGCCTGAGCTTGCGATGATCGCGCAAAAGTTGTGCTCACTCTGGTCACGATCCGTTCATTGCAAACAACAACACGCATCAGAGTATTCCGATCTCGTCCTCGGTAAACTGTTGTCGTGTCCTCGGATGGCACTTTGTTCAACGCTCCCAAACTCGCTGAAACTCATTTCTTATCTCACCTTCGGCTCTGTCAATGAAGGCTTCCGAAGCTGCGTAGCGCCTCGATGAGTACGGTTTCTCCCTTCGAGCAATGGTTCTTCTCCGAATGTTGACTTTTCTCGCTCTCTTCGTTTTGGAGGGAGAATGGTTTCTCAAATGAAAAGTTCCTCTGCGTAAATATCTCTTCTGCCTCAAGCTAGACGCTCCCGCTCCGGGGGGTTTTGTGCAGACGTCGTCGCGCTGTCAAGCAGACGAACACAGAGGGAAAGATGGAAAACTTCAGAAAGAGGACCGCTGTTGACAGTGGGAACTACATCGTGATAATGAGATTAATTCCATCGTGATTCTCGGCCTGCCGCTGATTTTGAGAAGCAGACCTTCCGCGGTTGCGTTTCTCAGGAACACGCTCAGTGAAATGCCAAGTGGAAACGCAAAACTCGGGGAACTCAAAAGTAATTCGGTGAATTTCTCTCATCGTAGTGGCCATGGGGCGCAGCAGAAGCACCCCAGGATTGCTCGAGTCTCGCGGAAAAAAGACCCTGGAAGATACTCCTGTTCAGGACAACGGAGTTGCTCGACCGAGACCAACAAAAGCATCGTCTACCTGTGAGCAAACCGAATCAGTTTCGTCCTGAGTTCTTTGATTTCCCATCCCGAGCGCCTCGATATCAGGATCCGGGAAAGTTCCGCTCCGTGGAATCCATTGTACATTTCATCCTATTTGGGTCAATATGCTCGAGAAGCTCGTGTTTTGTCGAAGGATCCTCCTACTTTTTGAGTCTCAATATTTCGCCATTCCATAGGTTCGAGTCCTAGAGGCCAACGAGAAGGACATGTGCGTACATCCTCTTATCTCTCGGAGCAACGCTCTACGTGCTGTCATTCTAGTTTGCGGACGTCCCCGGCTCAGACGACGGGTCGACACGCGAGTTCAGCGACAGCCGCCGGACCTCAACGTGCTTATCCTCATTCCTCGTCCATCGTGGGGCGATCTCCTCATCCCTCAGCTAGTTCTTCTCTTCACGCCCAACAACATTACCAACCTCCCCCATCGCCACTCCCTCAGTTTTTGAATTTGCCACCGGGGTCACCTCAACACGCTGGAACCACTTTCACGTTGCAAGGTATGCACGACTTGACTTTCTTTTCCCGCGTTTCGTCCGGCTCTTCCATCTGAAGACCGAGATTCACTTCCACGTCCGACGTGTGCTTCCATGAGGAGTGGGAAACACTCCAGCTCGCGTTTGCACGTCGTCCAGGAAAAAGGAGACGCAATTCCTTTTCCTCTCCTTTCGTGTTTTGCCTGCAACTCCTCGGCGTTTGGGAGTCGTTCTTTTGATCTTGCGAGCGGTTTCATTCGGGAAGCCGGACCGGCGAGAACGTTGACGAAGAAGGAAGACTGAGAGCGGACAGCGATCAGCGAAAGCTGGTGTCACCGCTCTTGTTTTCGCCACGTCTGCCGGCCCGAGCTGAGTCAGTGATTAGTTTTGTTTGGATGAAGCTTTCGTCGACCTTCACGCCGGCGCATCATTCACAAGACCGGCGAGTCGAGTCTATCCGTCGGCCGACGGACGCCGTCCTCGTGGTAGTCGCCGCTTGTAAGTGGACGGAGAGCGCTAATACTGTCGTGGAAAGAAGCCAGCGTGAAGGGCGAACTCCGCCCTGGGACGACATTAGTCACACAAACGTAGACCAGCGTAGCTCAACCGCTGGCCATCTTCTAATAGGAGCCTGAATACGGCGCGGTTGCACAACGCAAGACCGATGCAGTCATGTCTTTTTCCCGCGGCTGACGGGACTTCCTTTGAGTTGTGCTCCACACCGTCCACGCCATTGGTCACCATCCTCAGCCACTTCTCTCGACGCAGAGCGCCGAAAACAACGGATCGAAGACTCAGAAGTCTTCCTTTCAGGGCCTCACGCTTTCATTCCCATTCCAACTGGAACGCCAGTTCTCGCGAGTCGAAGCTCTCCGTATACCGATTACACGAACGTCAGTCCCGTGAGCAGCAGCAATGAACCAACCACAGTAGCGCCACCTACCGCTCTTTATGGTACTTCTCCGGGCAACTCAAGTACTGCAACTGGGACAGGACAAACTCATCTGTTTGTACCTGGCCCGCTACAGACTTCAGGTGAGTTTTCAACCGACGTTTCGATGTGAACTGATCAGTTGTCCACGCAGTTCTCTCGGACCGGACTGAACCTAAGTTTGGTTGACGCCATACATTTTTCACTCATCCAGCCTTTCGTATTCTCCCTCGTGACCCCGATCACAGTCAAGCGAGTTGGTCGGACGAGACGCCCCAAATTCATCCGCCCTGCCCTCTGACCATGAATAGATCAAAGCAGCACTGTGCTCGAGGTCAAAGGCATCGCAATGAGCGCTGCGTTTCGGGCCTTTACGGTCGATGCGGTCCGAAAAGAAAGTCTGTCGCACCAGAGAGGGACAGAATCGGAGAAAAAAGAGAAGTTTTACACATACGCGACCATTGCAGGGATTCATAGCGGAGCGCACAGTCCCACCATGTTGGGCGGTGCACCCAGGGACCAAGAAGATCTTTTGAACGAAATCAAACGTCTCCGTGAAAGACTTGTAACCCTGGAAACAGAAAACGCCACCATGAGTATAAAGCTTTCTCAATCAACGTGGCAAGTTGAAAATCGATTAGCAGAAATCGAGATGCACATCTCCACAAAAAACCAGCACCAGTATTCTCCGCAACAACCACGTAAGTGTTCCCGACGTCCAACAGCGAATTTTGAGCGTGCAGATCGGACGAAAACTCGCCTGAGGAGAAGTTGTTTCCGAGGACGGAGGAGTCCGATATCGGGTTATGAACAGCGGCACGCGGATTTTGAAATTGATGAGCGCAAATCTGTTAATGTGGTTCCGGAAGCGGAGCCGAGCCTGTAATTTAGCTCTCAGTCAGTGAAAGAGCGCCGCTTTTCATCACATTCCAAAAAGCTCGTTGTGAGACCGCCTGATTACCTGAGCGGCGCGGCGGCACGACGAGCAAACGAGCCGTCCGCACACCGTTAGTGCTGCAGGCCTCGAATTCGGAAGAAAAAAAAACGAAAGTCCCGAAATGACGTCGCTTGAATTTGCAGGAGCAGAATGTCCCACAGATTCTGAGTTCGCTAGTGGCAGTGACAGCGATGAAAGAAATAGGGAGTCGATCATCTGACGGTCCGCGGTCAAACCTCAACCGCGGCATAAAAGATCCAGAAAGAATGCCATTACCTCATCGCCCTCAAGCCAGTCTTCAATAGCCTCAAAGCCGTACAGTCCGCACGGGAGAAGTCTCTCGCAAGATTCGCTTCGCAGCACCATGACCGTACCGAGGTCATGCAATCGAAAGAGATCATCACATCAGCGACATTTCAGGAACATGCAAAGTATGAGTGACGATGACACTTTCATGTAGAAAGTCAATCAATTTCGCTCCACCTCGTAGCTCGCGAGCTTCACTTAGGGGGGCAGGCAACTTTTCCGGCTAGTCTCGACGACCGAGAAGCAGGACGCGACGACTGGAAGGACGATCCCTTTCTAGCATTATTGTCTGTGTCGGATCAATCACACGGATCGAGGGCCTCTGTTCAAATACTGGTGTGATATACATACATATAGAATGTATTGATTGATGTCGACCTTGGCAAAACAAGTCGATAGACCCTGACCACAAAGACTGGCTTTGCAAAGATGGAGTGCACGCGATTAACAATTGTTAAACCCCTGAAGCGACAACGAGGCTCTAGGTTGACGGGATTAACGAACTAAACGCATTTGTATTGTCTAGGTACACTCCATAGAATATTCAACCGGCCAGATGTGCGAAAGAGACTTTATTGGGAACGGCCGAACACGTGGCCGCGCCTCCGGAGTGATCATACAATGGACACGCGTGGATCCATTCGTTTCGAGGATGCTGGAAGACTCGAACAAAAACGAGATGGAAAAGTTCCATTCGAAGCTGGATGCAAATGTCGTTCCGTTCTCCGGTCCCATTGGCGGGTGCGAGCTCCACTTCTCAGCCTACACACCACATTCAGCGATTGTGTTTCGCGGCTGAGGTTGTTTCAGAGAGAAAGGAAAAATTACTGACCGCCCACAAAGCTGTTCCGACGGATCGTCGGAGCATCCGCGTTTTCCACCAACAAACCCGTCCGGAGGCAACTCTGGAGAGCATTCGCACCGGCAGCGCAATTCGTACAATTGAATATATAGCAGTGCTTCGAAAACTGACAATGACAGCCCCGACTACGACGGAACCGGCGGTGATGATCGTGAATTGTGAACGGTTCGCAGCTTGCCTTGTATCGGACGAAGTGAAGGATTGAACAGCTAGTCGCCCCCTGTTTTTGAATATGGAGGGGCGAAGACGATCGAATGCTCTCACTCAGATATACACTACGCATGTTCAAATGAGATATGGCTTTCTTTTCGGAACAAAAAGAGAAAACGACATGAATACCGTACTAACCAAACGAACAATCGCTGAAAGTTCACTTTTGACGTCGAGTTCCGCTCCCTCGCCGTGTTCCGAGAAGCAAAAAACACTCGGAGAAGAAACAAAGTCTAGGGTTTGCAAGCGGAACGAAGAGTATATAATTCATATACATTACGAATCTATACATACATGCGTACATCGTTACTTTTGGATATAAACCTGTGTGTGCCCTCATGCGAACACTCATCCAGTGGCGTTTAAACAAACGTCATCGACAAAACGACTTTTTTTGTTTCGCCCAAGAGCGCTGTAAGTGTGTGAGTATTCATTGGAAGTTGTAAGCAAAGAGAAATGCTTAGTTGGCTATCTTCGTGGTGATGTTTAGAAGGTTCAGGATGTGGAACGTTGTGACTTGTAGCGGAATCTGCGAATGCGTTGATTCATTTATCCGTTTGTTACCTGATTCCTTCACTCATTATGGGAACATGAAATCCTCCGGTCTGGTGATGGTTTTTGACAGTGCGCGTTAAATCGCTTGGACCGCCCGGCTGTCGTTCAGCAAACTTCGATAGTGGAGCTTGGCTTATTTTGAATTCCCCCGAACTCATAAATAGCGCTATAAGCTCGTTTCCCCATCGCAAAGCTGCCATTTTGGGATGCTTCCTAAATGAATATTCTGAAAAAAAATTCTCGATAAAAACCCTCCACTTCAGGATAAGTCGATTCTCCAATAGCGCTCTTCTGTCTCCTTTAATTGAAGAGCTTTCGTCCCTGGAATCGGTTGTTTCTTCGATCAACGCTCCTTCAAAGTAGAAACGAATTCCGGCCATCTCCTAAAGTTTTCATTTCGAGAAGTTGAACGCTTTTCGCAATTACCCGAACAAAGTGTTGTAGCTTTGCGAGTTGATCGAATTTCTACTCGACCTATACTGCATTGGTCCCTCAACGGTGCCAATCATCTTGGAGCTCCTTGTCGGAGAACCTTGCTAAGGTCCTCGGGGTCACAAACCTTCGGAGGCTCCAAATTTAATTTAGTTCTTGTCTTTAGTGCTCGCTTTGTTCGCAGGTGTCCTCGAGTGTGATATAGGAATGCTGACTTGAGCGACTTTGCAGTCGCGGAGGAGCGAACGATGACGAAACAAAGTTGAATTCAGACGTGGAGCAGACAGGTGAATTTTTCCCTGAAAAGACGACGGATCATCACATTAACAAAAAGAAATGTGATGCCTCAGCTGACTACAAGTGCTGGTGAATGCAAGACGGACGTTTGTTTCTTCCGCGTTGTTGCCTCGTTCTGTTTGTATGTATTCGCTCTCCACCGCTCTACGGCAGGAGCGGTGGTCGGCTCAGAACTGTACTCCGTCGCTCGGACGAGTCATTACAACGAGCAGTTGCGGGGCACTTGCTGCCGCCGCTGCCGGCGATGGTACCGCAACTGCGGCCTGTCACCGACGGCAGTTGAGTTAATCTGCGAGTTCCGCGGCCGCCCAAGGGGAACGACGGCGCGGCGACTCGCCAACCGGTGGCTTATTCCTCTGGGTTGCTTTGTTGGCTTGCCGGTTGAACGGCATCTGGTTAAGCAGCAGCAGCAGGTGGCTCGTGGACCACTCGCCATGCCACTCGAACAACATTAACTTCGCGCTTGCTTGGTTCTCGCTGGCCGCCGGACGGCTTCCTGACGACAAGTGGATGTCATGTGAACGCAACCGTTTCAGTCGCTCTGCCTGTCTGTTCGACACAGGGCGGCGGTTTCAACTCGAGTTTTTACCGAAAGACTTTGTAATTGCATTATAGCGAAGAACAACCAAAACGGAGCACGTTTCGAAACCCATACCTATGCGTATATTTACTTTCTCAGAAAATGGATGAAGAATGAAAAGCTGAGCACTAATTTTCGGTAGCCAGAAGCGATGGATTGGTTTGCTGCAGATGTTTGAGAAGAAAATAGACCGACTGAAACATGCAGAGGAGAAAGATGAAGACGCCAAGTCCTTTGGCCATTTTGGCTGCCAGCAACTCATCGAGTCTCTACAATGAAGTCATATTAGCTTGTTAATATTAAGATGAGACTAATGATGATGATAATAATAATAATATTGAGAACTATTGTGGCCATGACGATGAGAAAGAATGCATCTTCATAAATATGTTAATAAAATGATACTGAGAAATAAATTTGGATAGTTATTGTATGACATCATTGGATTGAAAAAGCGGTCGTTTTTATTTCTTCGGATGTTGCGCGAGTGAAAAACGCATCACGGCTCCGGCTCCGATGCGGGAGGTGAAGGCACGTCTTCGTTGGAATCGCCACTCAGCTAAATCGGAGCGGTTCAGGTTTCTGAACCTAGGAGAAACAAGCTGTTTCTTGTAGCTCCGATATTCCTATGCCGATTGAAATTCGATCTCCACCAACTCAGTATGGATGAAACCGGCAACCTGAGAACCAATGGTCACACAACAGCGCTCCTTGAATGAACTTCAATGTGAGCCCGGCCTCGAACCACGAAGGTGCCGCTCGGTTCCATACTTCGTTCCAGTTGGAAAAAGGATTCTGGCGCAGTAATCAAAGCTTTTGCGAGCCATTGAGTGGTCTCGGAGCACACAGCGGCTTTCGAGGATGCTTTACGCTTGCCCGGCGGACACATTCGATTTCCAGTGTCTATAGGGTTCCGCATAATTGACATCACATCGACGGAATCTCCATCTGAAAGAAAGGCGTTTGTCGAATCTATAATTCGTTTCCGGATCTCAGCGAGAGCGAGGCGAGAAGGCCAGAAAGACTTCTCGCGGGAAACACGAAGACTGGGCTCAAGTGCCAGCGCTTTGAAAAGAACGAACCGGTCGATCGGGTCAACCGGCAGGGACTGTCCTACGGAGAGGAATCAACGTTCGGACTTTGTCAGAGCCTGAGGGTTCACTGTTTGAGAGAAAATTTTGTTGCGGAAGGTCGCGCGACGAATCCATGGTCTGATTGTCATCAATTTCGGACGAGTTTCTATTAATATGAACTCATCAGGTTGCTCCTAGGTGCGATGACGCCCGGGGCGACCGAGGAAGCTGTGACGGCTGAAGGTTTGGAAGAGTGGAGGCTCGAACAATTGTTCTGTGCAATTCTAGGGCTTCAATGTTTTGAAACGCGAGATGCTGACGGCTGGAAACGTAGACCGCAGTCGGCGCTTATCCTACATTTGCGGCATGAAATTTTCAATGGAACGCTGGAGCGATAGTTCACTTTTCGAGGAAAGCACTGCGGAGAAATAGCGGCTCGACGAATGTGAATGTTTCTGCGCCAGAATTGTCGCAGTGACGGTTTAACGAAGGTTGGCGAGCTTCATAAAGCAGCTTCGGCGACGAACGAACGAACCCAAACATTGCCAGCCTCAACCTCATAGGAGCTGGCAAGGTTTTATTGCCGGTCGGACATACTGCTTTAATACCAGGGAATGAAGTTGCGAACATCATTCTTGATAGTGGATCACGGGAATAATGCGGGATTCGAGCTTTTCGCGAATCGGTCGCGTCACGTATGAGACCCTAGGCAGCTGACCTGTCGCGAGCCGGGACATTACGTCACGAGCTCATTGCATTCCATAGGTGCTGTTGAGATCGCCGACGAGGTCCTCCAACGGATCAAATGCAAGCGGGCTCAGAATATAACCTTTCAGGACCTTCCATAATCGCAAACAGCGACGGCGATTTCCCGAGAAAAGTGTACTCGCGAATATTTCAGTTTTCTATTGTTATCTCCCACTCCGAATCCATTTTCCGTCATCAGAACATACGGCCAGGAGCTAGGATGCGTTCCTTTTTCTTTCCAATGAACTCTCAGGATAACGTTGGGGAGTTGAGAACATTGTGAGTCGAGGCCGAAGAAAAAGAGGAATTTCAGTCACTTAGACGAGCAAGAGGACGCTCTATGGAGAAACTCTGCGAGACTCTGCCGAGCAGAGGGCATCCGCTATGATTTACAGTCACCTTCATGAGCTGACAGACACTTCATATCTCTCACTGAAACGAAGCGGAAACTTCCAAACCGCTCTCCCCACAGAAAACGTTAAGATGGTCATCCAGCAACGTATGATCTCTCACATTAAACACGGAGACGTCATCCAAGGTATCTATCATGACTCGAAACGGTAAATCTTAATTTTGGCGACACATTCAAATTTTGGAAACTTCGCTGACGTTGAGGCAGCAGCTCCTCGTATCCGTCCGCGAACTACTCTACCGAGATAGCTGAACTCCGCTCCGGTTTCGTCGGCGAAAGCTTAATACTCGCCAGAATATATGTACGAGATCGGGACTTTACGGGATAATTGCTACGCATTCGTCCATTGGTTAGCTTCTGCGATTAATCGGGCAGGGTTTGTTATTAACGATGTTTAAATATGCATTCGGGTTGATTTCGGGCAGATTTCCGTTCGGAACTCCGAGCAAGCTGCATCGCAAACTTCCCCAAAAGATTCAACTCAAGTTGCTATTTATGCAATTCCAAAAATTGTGGTCTAGGACACCAAGTCGCCATGCTGAGCTCGTAGTTCTTCGAATTATTCGCAAGAAGCGGATGGATGGATAGTTTCTACCTCGGACTTATGGTTTCCACGAGCACTTGTTTCTTTTCGTTTTGTTAGCCGCAAGTAGACTTTGTTTGCTAACCCATTAATATCGACTTTCGTTCGCCTTGTTGAGGTCATGGAGAGCACGATTTCGGTTTCGCAAGAAACATTCCAACCATTCAGAAGTCGAGACTTGAACGAGTCGTTTCAGGCCGCCGACTTCCGAATTCCAACTCATTAAATTTTCGGGGAAATCAACCTTTAGTAACTATGGGCTATTTATAACCACTTGAGCCATTCACAACGAAGTTTGAATCCACGTACTACGCCGAAACTTCGAATCTAAGCTATTTGGGGCTTCCAGAAAACTCCCCAATTTCAAAAATAACCTTCAAAAGCTGCGGGTTCAAACCGACCGACGTCAATCGTGACCGACATGGATCGCAACTCAGGAATTCACCGTTTCTATGTTTGCGTTGAACCGATCAGATCGGTGAGGCGACGCGCCGTGCCACCAAATGGCCTTCCTGGTCCCCATGTCAGCCATTCGGAGGTTGTGTAGAGCGAGTGGAGAAGCGAATCGTTCTTTGGATCGTTGGCCACGCATATGTTAAAAGTCGGAACCGAGAAAAAGAACGAATATATTCTAGAGATTTGCCTAACGAGCACTTCAACTAGGGCGGAGCTGGCAAGAACTTCTTCGAGCTCTCAGAATCTCGAAAGCAGCAGAATCTTTTCTGACATCACAGCACAGCAGTCGAATCTCAATGTTCGGCGCGAGTAGATTCTTCCCGAATAAAAATACAAATTTCGGATGATTGACCTTGTTGCATTCGACAACACTACCCGCCCGCGGAGGATTCTCTCACTGCGCGAATGTGTCCACGTATCTTCGGAGAAAAGCCGATGCTCAAAATCATGGCAGTTTTCCCGCGAGGTTCGCTGTTAGTTAATTGTCGCGAGAGTTTCCCTTCCATCGATTTCGAGCCGACAACTTGCCGTCTTTCGGTGCGGCCAGTCGTGCTAATGAGCGTCAAAGTCGACGTTAATAATATCTGAACCCAAGAGGTGGATGACGCCATCGAAAAACATCAAGGCACGAATGACCCTAATGATGTAATTATTTGTCATAGCGACCAGAGCTTGGGATTTCCGGAAGAAGAGATCGTGATCAGTGGGCGTGGGTGGAGGGGTGTAATAGCTCATCAAAATGGCGCAAGTGAATAATGCCGTGGGCGCTTGCAGGTGTGGATCCGAGAGCTCTCTGACCACAATGATGGAAAACAAGAAGATTCTCGTCGGCTCGTCTCCCGAAGCGCGTGTTTTCAGCTCCGATTGCAAATACACAATACACAGGTGTGTCTTCCTTGCTGCGTCAACAACGGCAAGAACAACAGAACAAGGTTTGAAAACTCGAGTTTTCTGCGTGAATGGATCTGCAGTCAGGGAGAAAAAAAACGGACGTCTACGAGGATGTAGCAGCACGCCGCCGCCGACAAGCTCACAAACGCGCGAGGAGTGCAAACCTTCGATTCTTCTCTGCCCATTCGTAAACAAGGTTAGATAGACTATCGGCACGAGTCCGGACGCTGAAGATCCTCCTCGAGATACCTGACAAGACCGCCGTGCCTTTCCGACACCCGTTCCAGCGAAAAGGATTCTCAACTCCGAAGGCGTCGGAAGACTTGAGGTCTCAATGCAAACGATTAGAGACAGCGCGAGCTTCCGATTTGGAATTCCGAATGAAAAAAGTCACGAAATCATAGTTGATTTCATTTTTATTACAGGTGCCTAGATCCTCATCGAGGACTAGAATCGTTCAATAAGATTATTCTCGTCCGTTTTGTCCGTTTCTTCCTGATGCTCCGGAACGGCGATATCGAACATGAAGACCGTGTTCTTCCGTCGAGCCATTTCAGCGTCGCTGAAACTCAAGGTTCGCGCTCGATGCACTTGACCGCTCGAGGAGGTCGAGAGCTGTCGTGCTGATTTCCTCCGAGTCCGACTTGCACAGGAGTCCCGCGAAGCTGTCCGGCCGCGCTTCGATTGTTTGGGCTGCTGTTCCTCGACGGAATGGCTGGAGGGCGGAGGATATTGCGACATGAAAACGGAACTCCTCCGGCGCATCATTTCCATATCGGTGAAACTCGGTTTCCGTGAGTTGGCGCTGTACATTTGCACTGACGAGCAGGACTTCCGAGGCTCGAATACTTCGCCGTCCTCCTGGAAGTCGAGAGAAGGAACAACTCATGAAGTAGAGGGCGCCCAAGCACGGAAAAGAAAACAGGGATGTTAATGAACGAGCGGAGCTTTGCAGACATTCGTGTGTATTCGATGAAATTGAGATCGCAACTCTGCCCACAATTTCCGGCGAGCTGCGATTCCATTTCCGAAACGATAAATCACAGCCAGTCGATTAACTATAGGGAAAATGCTCCGCTTTCGGCCCAGTTTTTGGGAAGTTTCACTTAATAACAGATTTTCCTTCCGACGGAGTTCGCTCGGCGACTCCCCGCTAGATAAAATCATGAAGCTCTTCAACGAGGGGAGAGTTTTTTGTTTTCGTTTCGCGGCAAAGCAGGAGGACAACGATGACAACTCTGGAGCTTCGAGTGAAAATGTGATCGCAACCAAATTGTGCTTAGTTGTTGCCCGCCTGCCACTTGCAGTTGTTGGATCGAGTCGAGGGTAGTTTGGACTTGGGACAAGTTGGAGAGAGTCCGGGAAGGAACGAAAAGGGCTGGGAGAGCTTTGCGTCGAGTGGCGTAGCCTGACACATAAGCTATTGTATGGTCCGGAACAGCGAACTCAGAGCATGAACGAGTGTGTTGCGGGATGATTGCCTCTCAGAATTTCAAGAGAACTCTTCTTCACGACGGCACGTGTGTGAGGCGTTCGTTCCAGTCACCAAAGCCGCCGTTCGTAAAACGGGGACCGATTCGTCGCCTGTTACAGTTTTCCCCCAGTTTTCGAGCCATTTTTTTTCTCTCCACAAAAGTAGTTTTTTCGAGACGGGAGCGATTATCTGGGACCTTGGAATCCCACTAAGGAAAACAGACACGAATCAGCGGAAAGGGAATAGAAAGAACATGACTCGCTGAAACGTACGTAGTTCTCGCCGACATCGAATCGCCACCTGCTACGCTTTTCCTCGGGTAACCACCAAAGAACGATGTCGGCAGGATGTCGGATGAGTTTCGGATCCAGCTGTGAATAATCGAGGCTGCCCGTGACCAGGGAAATCGGCATTGAGACGAGGAAGACGATGACAAACGAAACGAGGGTATACCACAGCGGAGACATTTGGTATATCCACAACACCGAGCTGTTGTCAGACCTGCAAAGAACCCGAGGCTCCGAGCGTTATCCGAGAATATCACATGGGACACCGGGCGATTCCCTCAGCGGAGTCTAGCGAGGAGAAATCGCGAGGTTGAAGGCGATATTGACTCTTACACAACGTGTTCCGGGGGTCATAGCGAAAGTTCTGCTCTGACGGAAGCGAAGCTGTCAAAGAAGATAAATGCAGATTGAACTCTGAGCGTAGAATAACTCACGATGCGTCCAAAAAGGTGTTGACGGAAGGACAAGCGTCTCCGTTGATGGGCAGTCCCAGAGGCGTGGGTCCATGGATGAGAGCGCCAACATTAATCCAGAGCGCGATACATAACGACACCAGGAGTCCGGCGAGAGCTCCTACCGGGTGAGAGAAGAAAACGTGAAAACATCTTTTCTTTTGTCGTCTGCTCTTTGCTGTGTTTGCTTATGGAACAACTACTAGCTATCTTCAATTATCGGGAGTTATCGCAACAGGGACGCGCAAACAGCTGATGTTTGCAGCTGCCTGCGCGGATCGTTGCCGTGGCTGCTCATATTAAGGCCATCGTTTATTTGAGTTAACAAGGAGTAGGGACAGCTCAGACAGCCCTCCGCTCTAGTTAACGCGAGATCAGTGAGTGGAAAACGTTACGGGTTAGCGCAGAAGCAAACGATATACACACACACAGGGACGCGCTCGCGCAGCTAATTAGAGTGCAAAGAGTCAACGAAGAAGACTTTGATCATTGTGCCTGCAGACAGTTCGCTGGCGCTGGAAGAGGGAGCGAAGGGGAAAAGTCAGAACCAGAGTAACGGAATCAACGGAACGACTCGCTGAGAGGCAGAGCAACGAAGAACGGAAGTTTTCACGGAGGTCGGAATCGCATGCATGTTCAGCAACTTCAAATTTCAACATTCAAGAGGATCCCGATCGAGAACGATTCGAACTGACGAATATGTGTGACGAATCAAACATCTATTTATAGTTTCCGAGGAGAGAGGAGTTCTGATCATCGAGAAACCTGATGAGTTTAGAGTATTTGACGTGGATTGCGCGGAGCGGAGGTCAAGACCGCTGATGAGATACTCCCGCACTAGATTCGATTCTCGAAGACGGCCAAGACGAGGGCCCAACAAATGTGTGTGTTCATCGAACGAACTGCATTACTACATGTTCATATCTGTCGACTCTCATCATTGTGAATGGGCAGCGTTTTGAAGTCTACTATCGACGGGATGTTTCAACCCATCGAGACAAAACGAAGACACCGATCTCAGGTGGAGGCCGGAACAAGCAGCTCTCCAAGCAGAACGTGCTTCCACCGAACCTCGAGCGCTAAGTGCGTGGCTCTAGCGACAGCGTAACAACCATTGTCGAGGTGCACTACACTCCTTTTTCGGGGCCTTCAGCGCTGGAATCAAGTCCGATATCCGTCTCCAGGACGCCTCTGGTTGGCCTTGCTCGCTATTCCTCTTGCATATACGTCAGTCTCTTTCTTTTTTCTCTCGTTCGCCGTTCGAGGCGCAACACACGCTGTAGAATGAAAGAGAACACACAGAATCGGGAAAGAAGAAAGTCGACTCCGCAGATCGGATGATCTGCCGGAGGAACAGCCGGCGGGAAAGAGTTCGGTGGGGCCGACGAACTGATGAGGAAAGGATGATGAGGGCTCCTCCAAGAGCGGAGGCACTCTCTTTTCTCGTTCCTGTTCCCTCCAGACCGATGAGGAGTTTCGCCCATTGCGAGCCGAGTGTGGGAGAGTATTCGATGTCTATTTACCCGGGACTCTTTGCCAACGCTCGTTGCCGCTAAGGCGAGTTGTCGCCGTCACCGGCGCTGCCGTGGTCGTCTTGCTCATTGGCAAGGTCCACGTGCACCGAATCCTTAGCGAGGCGGAGCCTTGACACGATTGAGAGCTCGGCGCCAGTGACGTCGAAAAAGAAACTTCACCGCTGAGACCACACGTATTAGAATGAGCCTCTACCGACCAAGCTGGCATCGTCTGCGGCTCAATCCATTGGCTTTCCCGTGAACCCGAGGGAGGAAACCCGGTCGGCTGTGTTCGTTCCCTCATGAGCTCGAAGAAGAGATACCTCTGAAGCAACAATAGAAAATAGCGAACATCGTAGCGCGCCGACCTCAAGTAAGAAGCTGTGTCACTTACCAGTTGTGTTTATCTGAGGGAAGAGCATTCCGGCGGTGAAGAGGCCGAGCAGTGGGCCACCAATTGCGCTATTGATCGATTGAGAAGCTGAGAGTACGTTTCCCAACTGTCTGGTCAGAGCCACCAATGCGATCGACGATAACCCAAAGACTACACCTGCAATTGAGAGAGCGAAAAGGTTCGGTTACACTTTGTGCGAAATGAACTCCGCGGACCGCCGCTTTCTCTGTGCCACTGTTCCCCAGATTTATTAACACGACGTCGTTTTCTCCCCGAAACACACACACGGACCGTTCTCTGCCTTACTACCTCGGGGACTTGGGGCTCCTGTAAACACGTTCTTTTCGCTTGCACGAACGCTCGAGAAGCTCTCTACTCTATTTGCATCGTTGGCGAACGGACTTCCTACGAAATTGCCTTCAGTCTCGGGATGTTGCTTCAGGTTGTTTGACCCACTTCGATTATCGAGAATTTCCTCGAGGAAAACAATACACTAGAGAACAGTTTTGGTCCAATGCGAGTTGTTGAATTCGTTCGCAAGGAGTCAGGACGGGAGTGATCGGAACGGAATGCCAAGAAGATCTGAATTCGCCGAGAAGAGCTGATAAATATCAATCGCATGACCGTGAATGTCGTCATGTCCGGGAGTCAGTCTGCGGTTTCGACGCCAGAGAGGAATTACTCGCAAAGGCCGGAAGAGCGTTAGCTCCGAAGAGAAACAAAGGGACCTTGAGAACCGATCTATATCGAACGGGAAAAAACGCAAAATTAGCACCTACCGAGTAGATTTATGATTTTTGCTCCTGTTCTATCGGCAATCCCGTCCTTGGCGAGCGCGATGCAATCCACGTAGAACACGGACGAGAGAGCGTTGACCCCGGAACTGACGGAGCTAAGAGACGCAGCGAATATTCCCGCGACAAACACCCCAGGAATCGGAGTTAGGTTTCCGAGAACGTCCATGACGAAATACGGGAGGAGTTGATCCGAAGACCAAATCAGTTCAGCCTTGACCGGATCGCAGTGTTCGTATCGGGCGTACACAAACAAACCGCACCAGCAGGACAACAGCAACGACAGAACCAGATAGGGCAGATTGAGAAATATCATCCTGAAAAGAGATGAAATGAAACTTTCTGATTCACCTCATTCTCGCGCAATTTGAGAGAGGCTGCAGCCGTATCGTGCTCGAACAATCATCACCTTATTCCTCCCGCTCGAAGCCTCTCCAAGCAGTGAAAGTATCGGAACACAGAGATAGAGAGAAGCTTCGGAGTGCAGCTCGAGAACTTTAGCAATCACAGCTTGGAGGATTTATCCCTCCCCGAGTCGGTACAGTGATGAAACCCACCAGAACACAGTGAGTACTATTACCGTGAGTGAAAATAGAACGCCGAAGGACTAATCTTGTCGTTGACCGTATGCAATCGCGTATAAACCCGGAGTGCTGAGTCGCGGCTCATCTGTTCGCTCTTGAACCACATATTATATCAGCGAGGAAAGTTTACGAGCGCTCAGCTCTGTTTATGAGTCACTGTGAGAGTGTTTGTGAGAATGTGTGCGTGCGTGAGTGTCACTGTCTGACGCCTCCTGAGCAAACTGAAAGTAGCTGCAGCCATGGCAAGCCCGGCGCGCAACGGACAGGCGGCTCTGGCCGTGGCCGTGTCAAGCTGCTAGTTGCCTCCACCGCAGTAGCGGCGGCAGCAGCAGCAGCCGGAGAGGAGACAGCAGCAGCGGCAAAAGCAGCTCCCAACTTCCAGCATAATCGGCTTTCAGCGCCGTTTTCTCGGCCCTTCAATGAGGAGCCAACTGGCTGATAAAGAAGACCGAACTCCGTCCTTTCGAAAGCACCGTGGCGTAACCCGCTGACAAGCCCGTCGCTGTCTCTTTAGTCCGTCCGTCCGTCCTTCTGTCCGACCGACCGAGCCACCGGTCGGCCGCTTGGCCTAAGCAGTCTGGGGATAAAGGCGGCAGGGGCAACGGCAACGTAGTCGGAGCTGGGAAAAAAAGGCTACACCGAGTAGTGGTCTCGATGTCCGTTACGGCGCTTACGGGCGAGCTTCGAAGCGCTCTCTTTCCATTTGGTCCGTGTCTCGAGCTCTAGGTCCTCTAGATACATACCTACTTAGTTGACGATACTCACCATCTCGCTTTGTTGAGCGTGTCCACTGTCATGTAACGGACGACCATCATCTGGTTGGTCGCGTACGATGCGAGATTTGTGAAAAAGCTGCCGATGAACAACGCCCACAGAGATTGACTGCTCGTCAAATCCAACGAAGCACTACGGAAAAAAAGAGAAAAATCAGAGATTCTGGACCTCGAGAGTGTAAAGCGCGAAGAGGGTCTCGGTGTCTGGAAGCCGATTAAGGAAGCGGAGCGAGTCGAAACAAATCCTATGTCAACACCGGGCGGAATTCAGCGGTCGACGCTTCTTCATTCCCTTCAGTTCTTTTCGTTTCTCTTTGGAGTCGGCGGCTTTTCGTCGGTCTCGTTTCGCTCACAAAGCCTTCAGTGGATAATGGGAGTGTCATTCCTCTCTCTTGAGAGTCTATGACCCTTGAAAATTGTCGCTAAGAATTTTCCACTCGACTTCAACAAAAGCTCCGCTCGCTTTCTTCCCCTGCCGCTGGTGTTTTATCTTCAAATGGAGGAGGACACCCATCCGTCCGTCCTTCCGCGCTATTCAGTCATTCATTGCGTGGTTAACGTTATCCGCTCCTCAGAGTCTCAGTCGGCGTCCTATTCTCTCCTTGTGTCCAAAGCTCTCTTTTGTTCGAGACAGCCTTCTCGATCGTTCACTGGTTTGTCGCTTAGTTAGTTAGCCGCCGGGTTTCCCGCGTTTTCCTCTTTTGGCATCTCTTCTCTCGAACGGTTCTTGTCTGAAACGACTCGATCGATCCCTGATCCAATCGATTCGGACATGGATCCGATGGTTCACTGTTAACGGATTCAAGGGATTTCATTTTCGGCGACAGAGCCGCCCGGACTTCGAACTCTCGGATCCGACTCACTTTCCGAATTGGATTCGTTGGCCTCGTTGTGCAGCTTCCCAAACTACCGCCACTCCGCCGAATCGGATCGACGCGGCAACGATGACCACGATTAAAGCTGCGAACATAAACCATGTCTGAAAGGTGTCAGTGTAGACGACGGCTTTGATCCCTCCCTGGAATTGCATCATCAATTAGAAGGTGTCAGCAACGCGCTGAGGGACAGCCAGTTCTGACATCAGAGGGCCGTCGGATGGGAATCAGGAAACGACAGAGTAGCTGCGGATCGGGAACGGAGTAGGAAGGACTACACAAAAAAAGGACAACGCAAGCGATAACAAGAAAACGAAACCAAAGCGCGCCGAGCTATACGTGAAGCGTCGTTGTCCTGCTGCGGTAGAGTCACAATAAAACACCTCGGTCGCCGACACGAATGACCGGTGAGCTCCTGGCGACAGCGGCGAGCCACCTGGCCGCAGTCCACCTGACGTAAAGGAAAGGAACGCACGTACTGAGTAGATTATCTGAATGAGATTCAGCGTCCCTGTATCCACTTTAAGCCGTGCTGTTGATTCTCCATCGGGTTTTTTCTTCCCAACGTTCCATTCCTCTGACTTCCTTCAGTTCCATTCCTCCGGACGCAGCCGCTTAGACCTCCGCTCGGGTCGCTCAAAACTTTCAGCAGGTTGTCGTCATTTCCTTCGTATTTATCGCTTCTTCGAGTTTCGATCTGCAATCGAAAACCTCCGTCGCCGTCGTCTCCGTCGTCTCCGTTTTTTCCGTTCCGCCAGAGACGGACGCATCGGTGCCGGAAAGCCAGAGGAAGCGAGTGCTTGAAGAATGGAGAGGAAATTCTTGTCCTGCGTCCGGCTGCGCGACACATTCCTCTAGAGAAAAGCTCCGTCTCCGGGTGGGTGGGGGGGTGGGTGGATGACTGACCAGCTGGCTTCCTCCTTCCGTCCTTTTCCCATTCCCATTGACGGTCCTTGTTGCAGCAGAAACTGTTGTCGTCGCTGTTCCACCTGCGGCTTCTTTTTCGTTTTGAAAAAACTGAATGGAGTCCGGTGTTCACTTCATTTTCCCCTCCAGAATGAAGTCGAGGGAACAGAGGAAAGCCAAGTTTTGGATGCGGGCTCAGCGAGCGGCGAAAATGTCAAAAGGAAACTGCTGAAACCGTGCCTCTGCTTCCCTCGCGCCTATTTTTCCGCTTCTTTTCCCGACTCGTGTCACTCCTGATGAGGCTTTTTGACTTTTTGTGCTGCTGCTCCTCATCACCGCCTTCTCTTAAGCGGAGGAAGAATGTGGCCGCCACAAAAACGAGATAACAAAAGGAGATCATGACCCTGACGACTCAAAGGTTGCATTGTAGCGAAAACGCGACGGACAGAGTATGCGGAAAGCTCGTGAGAAGCGAAACTGAAGACCGTGACGGCGAAGAAAGTCATGACAGCCGTGGCGGATGAAATAGCTCTGGAGGAAAACAAGCGCAGCTACGATGCATGGGTGGGAACCAGGAGTGCGTGTCAGCTCTGAAGCAGCTCTGCAATTTCTAAAAGCATCAATCGGGGAATTCTCCTCTTTCTTTTTTCCCCCGATAGATTGAATAACATGCAGATCAAACGAATTCCGATCCATCCGGATGAAGGGAACAGAAATTTCGAGATTCCTCGACTTGGCACATCTCTGGAGCGACGCGACCTCGATAAGCGGGGCCGTCAACAAACCAGAGACGGTGACGTGCCGATGACGTCTCTGAGAATTTCGCTTGAAGCTCATGATTTCGAATTGGAAATCTCTGCCGAGATCTCGAGGAAACGGAAGCGGAATCGGGAAATGCGTGAAAGGACAGTTCGGTTGAAACTTACGACAAAAAATACTTACGATGCTCGTGTAAATCGTGCAAACAACTCCCATCGCGCTGACCGCGACCCATAGGTTCATACCGGTGACTGGAATCATAGAAAAAAAGCAGATATAAGCTCCGCACATGAGTCTCTGGATGTTGCGTTCTTCCACAGTCATTGAATGAAGATAATTTGATGGGCAAGTTGCAGTGACGGCGCAGGATTGCCGGACCAATATCGGCTGTGTAATCAGAGACGGTGGACACACTCCAAGAGGGTCCCCCACAGTTATTGTATTTGTCCGGTGTGTGGGTCACAGTCTACGCGGGTAAGTGCGCGTCCGCGGATAAGTGCTGGTAAGCAAGCGAAAGTGCCAACCGAAGGTGGATGAACAAAAACACACGAATATTCAAGAGAAGCTCTTCGTTGGATCAGGGAGCACACTTATCAGGTATGGAGGTGCCTCCGATCCGGAGGGACCTCACTTCTACTACTGCACTCTCTCAGAGTTCAGACTCTGTTTCGAGCGGCTCAGGCGGCAAGCTGAGCGCATCTCTTGTGAAACAATACGGCTAGCCCGCACTTCTCCTCCGGAATGAAGTCGTTCACTATGAAACTGGAGCCTGGAAGAGCTTTTATGAGATTACATTTCTTCTTTTCAAAGCACGCACGCAGCCAGTGCAACCACTCTAGCCACCGTTTGCGGTAGCCCATTCTGTTCACGTGTTGGTGTGCTCTCGTTTCATTGAGAGATTCCCAGAAAAGGAGCGTCGCGGAATTCAAATTCAGTAATTGAAAGCGAACTCGAGGAGCCGAGCAGCGAGCATCGGTCGAGGCGAGAGATAGCTGCACCACGGCGACGAATAAATGGAAAGTGTTCGGGAATGCCTCAAGTCCGCCGCGATTCGATAGTGTCAGCATCATCCAAACGAGTAGGAAATGCCGTAATCGGAGCTAGCGTGACAGGATCCCTCATCCGAACACGCGGGAGGTGGAACGTTCTTTCGTCGATGTTTTGTTTAATCAATTCCTAGCTGTGGCCAGCCGCTTGAAATGCCTCGCACGGTAGAAACACATGTCTCATAGTCAGTCATAAAACACATTTGATCTCTTGTCGTATAAGCTTATGCTGACTCAATGCCTGTCAAAGAAGTGCAGACACGCTTCTTCTACCTTCCCGTACGGGTCGCCCTGAGCCCAACTTGCTCTATCTTTAGTCAACCATTCGACATTTGTTGCGTCGCCAGTTCGCGACATCCATCGAAATTCAGAATAATGCACTTCCGGAGAGTTTTCAACGAAATTCAATCAGGAATAAAGCTTGCCGAGGCCTGGGAGTAACTCCTCGTGCACTGACTCGATTTGTCGAGGCATTTAGACGCTTCGAAGAAAATTACTCATGACTGACCAAGTCGGGAGCGGAGTCTGCTCCAAGAATCACTCACGCTGAGCCATCGCCAGTGCAGGAGCATACAGCGATATCGAGACGTAGATGAGCATTTGGATCACGTACAGTATCACTGCACACACTCGCGTTGTCCGACCGAAGCGGAGTTCGAGGTATTCGAAAGCGGTTGTCACGCCTGCAAAGAAAGACAACGGTGATGATGATGATGATGCCATAGTATTATGTTGACATGGCTTCAGTAATTGGAGAACCGTGTATCTATCATAAGTGGAGCCAAGCCTATTCCGTCGGGAACGTCGCCGAGGGCCAGCCAGGAGGGCGAGCTCAGTTGTCGACTCGGCTCCGCTGCCGAGGGCTCGGAGCTGCGGCGAGATCATCAGACAACGGCGACCATCGGATGACGGAGACGTAGTGTCGTCGTCGTCGACGACAACCGACTCAGTAAAGAGATTGGAGGAACGAGGCACAGAGGAGTTGGGGGGACGGGGAGGATCGACAATGAGGGAATACGAGTGAGACCGGGGGAATCATTCACTGGATACGATACGACAGAGCAACATTGTTTCCACTGTCCGGCCCGCTTCCTTTCAGGAGATCAAGCTTCTACTCATCTAGAGCTCGGCTGCAATGAGACAAAGGAGTCACAGGATACCGGAGTTTCCGGGTGGGTAGAAAAGAGTTCGTGGTTTGTGGTCTTACCGAGTTTGTAGAAGACGGGCAGGTAGAACACCATCGTCACGGGGATCATGGCGCAGTAGCTCAGGAACGTCATGAAATACATTGTTCCGAACTGATACACTTCGGCTGCGTTTCCCAGAATGTATGCAGCTGAGATGAAAGAGGCCATCAGCGACGTCGACACAGGGACTACGGGAAGACTCCCGGAGCCAATCAAGAGCTGCCGGATCGTATTCTGAGGACCTCCGCTGAAAGCACAGTAGACACCGAGAACACCGGAACACATGAGCATCACTCCGAATGCGACGTAGTCCCAAGTGGTGAACCGAACGAGTAGCTCGTGGGGTTCTGCGATGGTGGTATTCATCATCATCACCGCATGTACGGAGTTTCAATACTGGACACAACTGTCGACTTTCGTTCTTCTATTCTCCTCAGAGCCCACACCCGTTCTCGGTCGAGAAGTGACGAACTCGTTGATCACTCGTTCCCTCGCATTTCTGCTTACTCGAACACTCGTGGTTGAGGTTGAACTTGGAAAGGAGGATTTTATCCGTCGAGCGTCGCCGTAAATGAACAACCACGATACATTTTACGGCCATTCACAAACCAGTTTTGCGTAAAATGTTATCGGGCGGATGGAACCGGTGCGGCGCCGCCAGGAATCGAAATTCCTGATCAGGCATCGCCGCTGATCTTTCTCGCTTTCAGACGAGCGGAGTTGATATGTGTCGAGTGAGTCCCTTAACGAATATCCAAGAAAGCATTCCAATAGACTACATCCCGGTCGAATTCGTTCAACTTTGAGATTTGTGATTTCTGGGCGTCCTCAGCTTCCTTCTCGTTTCCTTTACGACTGTTTGGAACTACGACTACTACAATACTACCGACTCCCGGGAAGCCGAATGACTCTACTTTACAACATAACACGCCCAATTTCATATCGGTTGTAAACGGCTTCCACTCAGAAAGCTTCTCCTCAAATAATGTCATAGCTTCTGGATTAGGCTTAAGAGTTCGCTTCAGAAGAGATTCGATCCCCTAGCTCCGGGATTAGGATCGATCCTGTGGTTTATCCTGAGCGTGGAAGAAAAAGCGGCGAACTCGGGTTCTACGGTCGCTTCTCAGCTTAAACCCACTCGGATTATTCTCTGCCTCTGAATCTCCTCAAGCCTCCGCGTCTTCGTTCTGGGCTGCGTCCTGCTCACGAAGTTCTGATTTAGGGGATAAAATTCGGGAGACGGATTTGAAGATTCGAGATCAACGGAGACGATCGTGCAAGCATTTCAAGAACGGTTTCCTCTATGTCACAAAAACAACTCAGCATTCCAGGCGAGTTTCGCCGATAATGATCTCAGGGCAACAGCACAGCTTCCTCGACGTCAAACAATCGTAGTAGGAACAGAGTGTTTTGGACGAAGCTTATTCCTTATCATCTGGCTCCCTGAATGAATCGGGAGACGATTTCCTTGAGCTGTGAGCATGAAACGCGAGGCCAAAGGGTCATGAACTCCGCGGAGTTTATCGACGTTTATCGTAGCTCCGACGAAGGTGAAACACCTCTATGTCGCTCCCGTTGTGACAACATCAGAATCCTTCAATTCATTCCGAAACAATCCTTTCGCTAAGGAAAGGTTTCCTCCCAGCTTAATTCTTGGAAAAATCTGATTTCTTGATAAAGTTCGGCTATAAGAGGTGAGAGACGCGGCCGCAAGGGCTCTTCGCAAAAGGAATCGAGACAAGGAACGAGATTTTTTCAAAAAAGTTTTTTAAAAAAAATATCCAATTTGGATCTTTTACCACTCCGTAGAATTATCGGACTAACTGTCTCTGATTGTTCGCACGTGCAATAGGTTCATGTCTACCGAATGAAATTGAATCGAAATTAGTGAGCGGTAGCCCGAACCTACGTACGAATGAACAAAGATGGTTCTTTTAGTGGATGATAGTAGGTTTATTGGTAGAAGATTTCCATCATTATCAGACCCTATGTACAATGGAGATATGCTCCTGGCGTGTCGATCGATATGAGCCAACTAATCCACCAGTGCAGATGCTTTTCCTTCCACATTCTCTCTTTCTTTCCTTCGCTCTCGCTGTTCCCCTACCACAGCCTCCTTTCTCTTTCTCCGTTTTCCTCCATGAATCAGACCGAGGCCCGCAGATCGAGTCGACTCGCTAAACCAAATCGGTTCGAAGCTGCAATCGGGAGTTCCGTTGCCGTGGTTTCTCGGTCAGTCGCTGCGCTGGTGTTGTTCCTGCTAGGATCGTTCTATGTACAGAAGTTAACTCGATCGAAGCGGGCTTCAACGCAATAATTTAATTTGTTGGACACTGCATTGGACACTTTCAACACACTGGGAAAGATTAGGCAACACGGTGGCTCAGGACAAGTCTAGAAGAAGCTCTAAGCCGGACAAGGACCAGAATATTCTCTTCCATAGGTCGGACTTGGTTGCAAAGGATAGAAATAAAAATATAACTCTATTTCAAAGGAGGGGGGGGGGGCCCAAAAGGACCATCAGCTCGGCGTCGAGGGCAAGGACGACTTATTCTCAAAATGAAAAAATCGGTTTCGCGATTCTAATCAGGAATGAGAACTGATCCACCAAGGCATGACCTATCAAAACAAAAATATTCTTCAATTCCTCAATTTCCAGCTTCTTCTCAACTACTGTGGGCCGCTTTCGCGAACACGAAGTGACACTACGATTTACAAATATATCATTATTATTATTATTATATTATATATGGCGGAATCCTCAAATGGATTTTCGACGTTAATCTGCACTCAGTCAGGATCCACAGCGTTTTCGTGGCAAATATGTTTTACAGCATCAGGTTGAGTCTTGAGGGATAAGGTGGCGGGTATTCCGTATCCAAACCCTATGCCTTCCTCTAAATCTTTCCCAGCAACCGTGGAAAAATGCCGTACGCGCGATTCTCTTACTATGTGCCGGATGTATGTAGTTTTATAGTACTTTCCGCAATATCATTCAGCGAGTCCAACCAAAAGGGATGTCGGCCTGAACGTCATCGGTGACAAGTTCGAGGCCGCAATCCCGAGCTGCACCTTCTTTGGCAAACCTCCGAATATAAGATAATCGACAATCTACCTATTATTTTTTTTTGAAGGGAAAACCGGTAATGGAATAGATCTATCTATCAATCTATTACAGACGTGCTCTTAGCTGATGTTCTCCTGCTTGCGCTCGGGCGGCACGGAGATACGCGATTCGCTTTTCTCGCGAAACATCCGAACGCTTTCCCCGGTTTCTAGCGGACGACGACACATGGGTTTGTGCGACCTCCGAGATGTTCGTCTAAAGCAGCTCAGTCTTCGCCGTGAATAGAAGCATCTGCTCCGTCTTCCGGCCAGCTTAGAGACCCCTTTGTTTTATGCAACCTCGCGGGTCTCCGGAGTCGTGTGGACCTTGGAAAATGTTTTGCGATCGTCGAGCGGATTTCTCCGCGCACTGTCAGACGGACGGGATCCGATATCTCAATGATTTCCGGACTTGCATTCGACACTGAACACATGTTACGTCAACGAATGTTACGGAATGAGCCTGCGGCTGTGGATGAGACGGAAAAGACGATTTGTGGATACGGTTGAACCGCGTCTGTCTCAACGGGAGGGAGCGGCTGAACTGCGGTGACTCGAGAGCGCCTTTTGCGGCGAGAGATCTTCTCTGCACGAGAGACAACGAGCGAGTGTGTGCGCCGCCTGCCGGCAGACGGGACATCGTCACCTGTGGCAAGCGCACCCTCCCGTCTCGACATGCAATCTTTATTCATCCTTTGACCGCGAACCTCTTTTGCACTGCGTGACACTGAACACCTGGCCGTCATGAACACTGTTATCGTTGTTGCATTATTCACTATTGTCATGATCTGTTATCGCCTTGATCGGGGCCAAGTGCTCATGAGCTCGCTGATACGCGACACAAGTCGCGAAATATTAAGGTAAGCTGGACCGACATTGGCACTGTGGTAACCATCATAGACTAATAGACAATCGCTTAGCTGAGTGTACACTTGATCGAGCACTGCAGGTACTCGCGCTTGAATTGTACCGGTGTGTTGAGAACTTCCATCCAATCTACTTGGATTCTGTGAAGAATGTTGTTCGGGAACGGTGGCAGACCGCTGTTGTCGATGATGAGGTAGGTTAGGTGGTGGCCCCGGAATCCTCGCAGAGCCTCAATGAGCGTGGCCGAATGCTTTATCCCTCGACAGGTGGCCACGGTCTCGATCTGTCCGTCGTAATCATCCTCGTGCTGGAAGAAATGAATGCTTTCACTTTGAATTCGTCCTTTCACGAGAAGGCTCTTCATAATTTCGCCCTTCAGAAGCCATCTCGGCTATGAAACAAAGAACTCTCGGAGGTAAAGCTTGGAACGTCTTGACGCAACTCGCCCGAAAGCGTCTCAAAGTGAACTCATCTCTCCAACGCCATTCTTGGCCGGAAAAAGACCATCAGCAAACGGAAGGACGGAGAGGCACGAAAGTCATCTTGAATTCCGCGAGCGAGTCCCGGTGACGGAGTCTTATTCAATCAAAACCAACTGGAGTCGAGTTTGACCAACGGCAATAATGCCTTGTGTGCTTTCTATCATACCCCAGCCACTCGACGTGCCTCTCCAATTTCAGCTGACGCTGAGAACGTGCGGTTCCGGTTCCAGCGACCGTACTAGAACTTCGTATTTTGCTTCCTGAACGAATGAACGAGCAAGCAAGCAAGCAAGCTGGTGGGCGATTTGGATGACTTTCTGCGTTTCTTGCGATCATCTAGTGAACTTCAGGAAATTTGGGACTTTATTCTCCGAATCGGAAGTTTTGTCTAATAGAATGAGTTTCGGCTTCGATGGAACTCGATTCGGGCCACTTCGCTTTGGAACACAAAAAATTGCGGTGTTGCCGACGGCTTGTCCACCGGTTTGTTCTCGATCCTGAGTCCTCTTCCCAATTGACAAATTCTCATCGGAGTTTTGTTTGTCGGGGTAGGGGTCTGCAGCGGCGAACTCCTCCCAGAACCGATTGTAAAAGACTCCCTGGAGCCAGTCTCCGAGTGATATCAATGAACGAAAGTTAGCCCTACGAAGAAGGATGAGCTCGTTGTCGAGTTGGTCGCCTCGGGAACTAGTTCGATGTTGGCGCGACACGTTGGATGGACAAACAGACAGACAGGCGTTCGGGTGAGCGTTTGTTTGGTCGTGCGAACGAATGGCGAGAAAGCTGTGGGGCTTTCGCGGGCGAATTAACGAGCGAATGTGCCAAAGCCTCAGTAGGTTTCCTCTAGAATTCACTCGTCGCTGAACGCAACAGTTGCTGAACAACAGCCGAGTGAGCTTTGTATCGCTTTCAATATCCGTTCGGATTCAACTCCGCGCAGGAACTCAAAAAGAGCGGCAGCGCAGTCCTCATCAGCGACTGAAACCGAGTCCAGATCGCTGCTCTTGAACATTTCGATTTGCGAGCCAGTACGATGCGATTCAGACGCGATGATTCTTACCGTGACACATGTACAGGGATGAATGTCTTCTTTCGGCGGACACTCGAGCTTGAATTCTCCATTTTCGGAGGAGGATTCGCCGCCTGCGAGGGTTGACATCGGATTCGCGGTAGGGGCTGAGTCGAAACGATCGTCCGCGGGTGCTGGAAACCGAATTCGATATTGATTTCGAGAAATTCCGGGACCTCCTTCGATTCTTCTCGGGACGGGCAATAGAGGAAAACCCAGAATGGAATATTCCACAAAACGGTGATGTCGAGGTCTCGATTGACATCTTTCGCGGGAGTTTTGATTTTTTCATTTTACCTGAAGTTGGTCTGCCGGTGGTGGGAGTGGTTCCTCTCTGCATGGGGTAGGGTTTTGGGAACCTGGAGTCGAACGTACTCTCCGTGAAAGTCTTGATGCTCTCTGTTGACAGCTCTTCCGTGACTTCTTTCGAAAAAGTTGGCTCCTTATCCTGCGTAAGAAATCGAACGGACGTTATTCACAAATTCTATGCCTAAGCACGTCGCCCACGCATACCGAATTTCGCTCGCGGATGATGCGGAACTAAATTCGCCGTCAGAAAGCCATAGGGGCATGAGAAACGAGGATGTCGAACGCCCGCCCAGGTTTTCTCACCTTATGCGGGACAAGTGATGGTTCGCTGACAGCCGGAAGAATGAAGCTGACTTGAACGTCCTTAGTGTCTAGAGGTTTGAGTTCTTTTCGGGTCAACGAATTCTCGTTCGGCGGATTTTGCACCACGAGCGCCATCACGGGTCGGTCCTCAATGACTTTGGTCGGCTCGATGTCAGCTTGCCTCGACGGCACCTCTTGCGGAGCTTTCTCGGGGGCACTGACCACGTCTTCCTCGTTGACGATTTCTGTCGGCTCGTCGTAGTAATCGTCCTCGAGAACTTTCGGTGGCATCGTTCCTTCGTTCTCTTGAATTCTGTTCACAGGAGGAGTGGAATCCGTTGTGAGCGACGTCGAATTCGTTTCTGTTTCTGTCAAGTTAGAATCCGTCGTCGTTGTGGTTGTTGAAGTCGTCGATGTCACCGGTGAGGGACTTGTCACCATCGTTGATTGAGGATCCGTCGTCGTGAGACTGCCCTTAGGGACGGTTTTGATGAAAATCATTTTGTCCTTATTGGAAGCGGCGGCGGCGGCACCGGCATTCATGATTTTCGAAGTGCGAGGATGAAGCTCCTGATTGCGAGCGGTGGCCTCCGTTTCGAGATCTCTGTGATTATGCTCTCTCGCTCGCAATCTCATCAGCTCGATCGAATGGTAATCGTAATCTGGAGGCGAATGAGTTTCCACGCGATGAGGTCTCGACGTCGTGCCTCTCTGGATCACGATCGGCTGGAATTCAAAGAGTTTCAATCATTCGAGAAATATGGATTTATTATACTCCGGATTGTGTGTCCGAGGAATCATCCCTCGGAGTATGGCGAGCGGGAATCATCTCAATCAGAATAAGTTACTCACCAAGTTTGGCGATGAGCCGTTACCGATGCGACGATGCAAACGACTTTCCTCGGCGGTGTACTTGTCCTCGAGCATCTTGGTCACTTTCCGAGCGATCTCCAACACTCCTTCTGGCTGAGGTGGCTCCGAATCCGCACCAGCGTCTCTGCAAACCATCGAATAATGATTCTTGGGGATCACTCCTACAGACACTGGCTAAGAGCGGAATCCGTTGAAATACGCGAGCGAAAGGAAATCCCGGAAACAGGAAGGAAGGACAGAAGATTTGTGGACTACAAGGGAGATTGGGGCTTCCAAACGAGAGTCGGGAGGGATCGATGCCTTAGAGTTCTCATCGATCGTATCAGCCTGGGAGCAAACTCGAAACTATTCTCTCCCGAGGGTCGATCCATTTCAGAGGAAAACTCAACGAAAGCCTCATATAATTTCCCGATTCTGTGGCTTAGCGCTTGTTCGTTCATTGGCTGTTGAGCTCGTGTCAGATGGCGCTTTGTAAATTTTAATAAGTCACTCTTCCAAACATTGTAAGGCGGTATTAAACTCTGTTTGTGAGTGTGTACACTGCGCGTTTGAGTGCAGACGTGCTGGCTTCGCTCGACGCTTGGCTAACCAGCCTATCCTTCGCTCGTTTGGCTGTTTGCTCGGATTTTTTGATGGATCACGAGGCCCGCTCCTTAGTTAACGGGTCGATTCGGATTGAAGTTGAAATGAGACCAACGACGAATATCGATGGATCATCGGGACTGACGTGAATTTGTTTCATTCACATGTGTTGAGTAGCGTGGGAGTCTCTTTCCCAAAAAGGAAAGAATCGAGATTTCTCACCGCAGACTCCGGAAGCACTATCATCCGAGACTTTCGATAGAAAACGTTTTTGTCTTCGGCGACAGAATCGTGAAAGTGTACGATCGAGGGTTCTGCCCACAACTCATTGAAGAAAATCAAGCGTACTTCAGGGGAACACGTTGTTAGAAGGTCTCTGACTCCGTCGGGGAAATTCCTCCTGAAATCCCGAGGTCTCAAGCTCTGCGTCTCCGCTGTCAGGTCCGTCGGTCTCTGGGAGAGGATTAATTGGCAGAAAGCCGTCAGCCGTCGTTCCATGTTATCAGATTTCTGAAGAATACAGATTTGAAACTGCGGAACCTTGAACGACCGATCGACTTGGAGCCTCGTTTGGTCCCGAGCGAATCGCATCGTTATCACTCATTTGTATCGTGAGGTGAACTCTCGCCGTGAGTTCTCCTCATGCAGAATTCCATTTGGGAATCTTCCGGATAAAGGAAATATCGTGCTCTGCACACCACTGATAAACTCGGTCGGTTTTGCGGAACGCAGCGTCTGCTCCGCGTTTCTCGGAGCGCGGATTTTCCTTCTTGGCTCGAGTCTGTTTTCTTCATGAAGCCAGTCTCGGGTAGCCGCGGAAGACGGCCCGCTAGCTGAGCGAGAAATCACATCATTTCTTTCTCGGAGTTAAATCTGATCTGGCGTCTACGCAAGCGAGCGAGCTGCGTGACCATCATCGCTCGCCCAGAAGAAGAATTCAAATAAGTCCGCGGAATACGCCCCTCACTGGCCGCCGGGCGGATTGCAGTAGGTTGAAATATGAAATAAAGACACATCAAGGGCTCACTACGGTTGACCACAAGTGGAACGACGACGACGACCACCACTCTCGCATGCATGTCTCAAACAATGAGATGGGAACAACGGAACCAGATCTGTCGTATAATTTGAACACGGGGTCTGCGGCGGAACCATCCAGATCGCAAATCGCAATCGCCATTGTCGTCGTCGTCACGATCCGAACTCTGCGCAGGCTATCTGAGTCGGACACGAAAAAATATGCGAATGCGGAACGATGCGCGAAAGAGTTAACAAACATGGCAGGACACGCGAAATCGCTCCCCTAACGATGTTCCATCGGAAGCTCACCGCGGTCGGACTCGAAACGTTTCGCGTAACGTTCAGAATTTCCGTTTTTATCAATTTCGCAAATCAAAGAAATCCCCAATGAGTCGATGATGCTCCAAGGTCATTCTGTGCTGCCGACTGGTGACTGACTGACTGTGTGAGTGAGCAGTCAATTTCGCCTCTTCACTCGTTCAAGTGCTCGTTTGAATGAGGCGTGGAATCGACGGACGGAGCGGTCAAGTAGTGGAGCGAACATCGTTCAACAGGCTGATTGTTCTCGTTCAAAATAACAGGAGCAGGACAATCACAGTACATGCACGAAGCCAGAAAAGAAATCAAATCGTTTGGAAACTAGGTGCTCCAGATCGGAAAGGAAGACACCAGGCCTCTCTCGACCGTTTTTCTTCGTCTTCTGTCGTCTGTTATTGCACTTCACCGTGACGGTCGTTTTTTTTCTTTCGTCGTCGTCGTCTACTATGCTAATATGGTACCGCACGGCGCGGACTATTGTTCCATTTCGAGATAGATATGCAATGACCGACATCATGTACGATAAGCCGAGCCCCATCGTAACAGAAGTTACACAATGATTGATTTTAAAGACATCGTCGACGACGACCACGCCACGCGGAGAGAAGCGGTGTATAAGTAGAACAGTTGCGGCAACCGCGAGTACGAAACGGCAGCGCTTTTGACCGTCCCTGGGAAATTCGCAACGAAAAAACCGACACCGCAACTGCCATTGTCCGAACCGGGACCAGATCGACATCAATCCGCTCAAAATGTGTGACATTTATTTCTTTTTGCTTTATTCTTCTTCTATTCTCAGAATGTCGATCCGGATTTTTTCATCGACTGCTTGACATGTTGAACACTTTGCGCATGTTGTGGCGTCACGGCGTGAATCGATAAATCAAAGATCGATAATCATGAACTTATCGAAAACTGCCCGTTCGCGAAGGGCGTAAAGGGACGAAAATTCTGCGTGACACGTCTGTCTGGTCGAGAATATTCTCTAATTGACGCAGCGTTAGCGCATCTGGTACAGAATACGACATCGGAGCGAAACCACTGCGACGAGAAACTAAGATCTGATATGAGAGAGATGAAGCAGCAAGAAGATTACGTCGACGACGCCGGCACGAGCAATGAAAATAAAACTGATAGCAGAAGCGGGTCTTGCGCGCGTGTGCTTGCGTGCGTGCCTACCTACCTACCCGCTTGTTCGTTCGTCTGTCAGTATTTCTGTTGAGTTGTCTGCGTCTGTGCGCGAGCAAACAGGAAATCTGGCGATGTTGTTGTTACGGTACTCTTTGAAGCTCGGCGGTTTTAGCCCGAGGGTAGAGGGGCTGATGGAGGGGGGGGGGGAGAACTGTCGGAATCCAAGGAGAACGAAAGAGGAGCGGGACTCGCAGAAACCGCGAAATCTCCGGTGAAGAACAAATCAGGCAGCGGCAAAACACGAAAACAAGCACGCTTCGCTCGTTTGCTCGGTGCCGTCAGTTCAGGAGGGTCGTCGTTCGAATTTATGTTTCGTCCTCATCCTCCGGTCGCACACCGAACTGAAGTGGTTGCCCAGAATACAGGCCCCGAGCATCGCGACAACTGCATGACAACAGTCACAAGCTCAGCAGCAGTAGCAGCAACGCGCTCAGCAACACAAAAATCTTGCAAAAGTGGTCTCCGCCGCGCCCTAGGGTCAAAGCCGGTCTGCCATATGCAGACAAAAAAAAATCCCGTTTCCAGCCGTTGTCGGTACAACTTGCCGTCTTGTCGTTCGTTCGTTTCGGATACAGGACACCATGTTAGCGAATCGAAAAAGTTTTCGTTCGAACTTTCTGATGCAGGAACAATCGCCCGAACAGGGTTAGCGTTACCGCTCCTTCGATACTGCTAAGATGCTGTCCCGTGATGTGAGATGCCACAGAAAATGAAGCCGAAGTTTTAGCTATCGCCGATCAACTTCGGCTACGGATCGGTTTCGTTGGCTTGCTCGCTCATTCTATTACTCGAGAGGTGGTTCTTTCTGAAGTTTCTCTCTAAACGAGGAGATCGACGGAGCCGAGGAAATGGAGGCGAGAGATACCGAACAGGAGCTCTCTACAAACTCAACGGAACGAAGAGCGGATTAAATTGAATTACGTCACCGAATTGACAGACGAATGAGTTTGAGTTTCCGTGGTGAGAACAAGCGACCGGCTGACCCGACGACGGCCGAGCTTCCATTAGGAGTGATCGCTAACTGATCATGACGCCGAATCGATCAGTCGTTTCCTCCGGGATCCAATGTCGGAATCAACCCCTTAGCGCTGGCGAGAACCCTTTGGAACGCTTCTTCCTGAGCGAGCGCGCTGCAGGAAGCTTGCTCGACGTACAGACCCACCTATCCGCTGATCTATCGAGGAAAAAAGAGAAGAAGCATCGAGAGCTCATGTTTCCAAGCTCTGTTTTTGTCCGACCGACACCGGAAGAGGACTCAACATCATGAGGTCGGGGCTCCCACGTCGTAATGAAATTTATGTGAAGGGGGGGGGGGAACAAGAAAAAGTTGAATCTCAACGTTCTCCTGCTGCTGGTGACACCTGCGGAGCAGCGAAACGTGTTCGAGTAGACGTAACAGCCGACAAGACAGGTCACAAACGAGCGAGTCAGTCATAGAAATTCATTCCACAACTCTGCTTACATATATCGCGCGAGCCATGACATCCGGTCATATTTTCCCCCGGTTTGACAAACATATGACAGCGTCGCAACGACCGACGTATGGAAATCGAGAATTTCGGAGGAAAAATGCGATGAGACCGATGAAAAAATCCAAGACGTGGCCAAAGGCGAATCGAGAGAGAATAATTCGACGAGATGGGAAAGTTTTCTGCGGAGGTTAAGGAAGCCTCGAGGCGGAATCGTCGCGGAGAATATTCGGACGAGCTGACAGTTTTGAAGAAACTGTTCTCGCAGCCAATGAATTCGAGTCAAGGTTTCCTCGAAGATCCGATCGGTTTCAGAGTTCCTCGGGGAGAATGTGACAATGCGCGCTTATTAACTTCGCAGTATATTGAATTACGATTGAACAGAACGAGAGGAACAAAAACAAGCCGGAAGAGAGATCTCCCGTCGCGAGTGGAAATGTGACCTCGAATAGAGATCGGACGAATTCGTCGGAAGCAACGGAAAGTTTGGGTCGAAGAACACTTACATTGTAGGATGGGAATTTTCCACGACGTGGTCATCTTCGGTGATTTCCCCAATCGGCTTCGCGGGCTCTTTCTGAATAGCGATGTTTGGCTGCGAAGGTGGCTTCGGGGTTCCCTCTTTGTAACTGAATTCCACCAGAGGTGGGGACTTCAGGGCCATCATTGAGAGCGCCGGCAACTCTTCCACTGAGGAGCTGTCGTCTGTTTCGCTCGCGTTCAAACTCGATTTGACTTCGTTGAGCTGAGGCTCGGGAGTCACTTCGGCTAGAGGAGTGGGTTCAGAGAAGTTGACGAACTTTTGTTCGCTTTGTTGCGAACTCGCCGTCGTCGTTGTCTCCGGTTCCGCGTGTTCCGTCGTCGGGATTAACTTCATCAGGAGCGCAAGAGGACTTTTGAAAATATTGCTCGGCAGCGGGGAATCGTCGCGGTGAACTTCGCTCGCGGTCACTTCCTCGTCGAGTTTTTCAGTGGAGACCGAGTCCTGGTCAGAATCTTCTTTCGAAACATACAACCGGTTAGCGTCAGTTGTTGAGGTTTCGGAAACGCCACTCACGGAAACTTTGCCTGGATGTTCGGGAAGCGATCTCTCTGCTTCGGACGTTTCGCGAGACGGAACGACGGTCGTTGATTTTGGCAAAGTTTCCCCAACATTTTGAATTTTTGAGCCGCTTGCACTCTTCAAAACTTTGGCTCCCTCATCAACTGTTGTGAGTTGCTGCGCGGCCGGCTCTGTGGCAGTCGGCAACTTCAAATCCAATGCGGGGTTTTCTTTAGGTGGAAAACTCGTTGTCGAGTCTCGGGAATCTTTCGTCCGATCCTCAACTTCTACGCTCACAATCGGCGCCTCACCGCTTACTGACAGCTTCGTTTGCGAGGAGACTTCACTTGAATTTTGTTTGCCTTCGACAAGTTCGTCGGTTGCGTTATGCGCCACGAGAACTTGTTCTCGGCTCGGCTCACGCGTTTCTGCCTCATTCTGCAAACTGCTCGGAACCTCTTCTAGATGCAGCTTGGCTGTTGACGAGTCGTCCGGGTTTGTTTTGACCCTCTCGGGTTGATCTTCGTACATATCCGGTTTCTGTTGTTCTGTTGAATCGTGGGGTTCCATGACAGCCGGTGCCGACTCTGTTTCAGTGTCTACTGCTCGAGAGTCCGTCGTTGCTTCCAACTCCGTGGGCAGAGACTCTGTCGTTGGTAGTGGTGTCGTCCATTGCAGTTGCTCCTGAAACGTCGACCGGTGCAATCGAGACGTCGTGGTTTCTAGTTCTTCTGTCGTTGCCAATACGGCGCTCACCAAGAAACTCGTCAAAATCAAACTCCACTTCATCTTCTTGATCGGATAGTCGTCTCGGAGACAGCGTCTGGAAAATAGAAACAAAGAAACTCATCAGTTTTCGAATCGAAACGATCCCCAGGAACACTTTTCATTTCCGTTCTTTAGAATTAGAGTTAGCAACTAAATAAAAATTCGATTCGTGGTGAGACTTTGTTCTCGGCGGGGTTTTAGATGCGCGTGGAACACTTTTGCGCGGAAACAAAAGCAATTCAAGTAGGAAGTTATGCAAAACTTGACGCCCCCCTTGAAGAGCATGTCTGGCCAGCCTGTCACATAGTCAATCACCGCGACACAACGCTGACCAACGCGAGGCGTCATGCGGACAGCGTTGAAAGTCTCCGCTGCTGGCATCACTGGTTGTATGAACACGTCAAACACTCGGTGATATCACAACGAGGTGTCCCGGACACAATTGCTGTTATCACTTCTTTATTCATGCGTTCACCGTTCATTTATCCGGACATTCATTTAGTCGCTAAAGAGGTTCTTGCTCAAGATGAAGACGGACGCGAGCCGCTCACGAGCACTTGCAACGACTCGCCAACAAGAATCATATCGCAGTTGGTTTTGAAATGGGGCTAATTGAGTGCGGTGTTAAGTGAATTTCAGAAGCACTCTGAAAAAGAAGAGAGGAAAAAACTCTTCCGAAGCGAGTTCCCTTTTCTGTCCCGAAACGCATCATCGGCTGGGGCTTGGCTGAATGTTTCTGAATTGAAAACAGGTAATCGAGAAAAATCCGCGGAAGGCTCGGTGTGCAAGCTGGAACTGGGAGCGTCGAAGCTTCAATCACCGAATCGGTTAGCAGTCAGTGCGAGCGGCTGTCTCATTTGGCGATCGAAATGTGTGTGACCGACGACGAGACAGAGCGGAGATTTTTGGACGTTGGCTGTTAGAAGAAGAACACACCCGGTGTCCTTGTTAACGGGTCCTTCCTCGCCGCCGGCGACGGCAACATTAGCGCGACTCACTCTTGGAGGGCATCCAACGTGTCTGATTGTCGACGGCGCGTGTGCGACGAGTGTGAGTTCTCGCCCATTATTTCTGCTGTTCGTGCTTTTTATCTCGGTGGCTTTTTTCCTCCCTCGTTTCTATTAGCCTTTCGGCTGGTTTACTCCGGTGACGGCTAAACGTTGACTTCGACTTGTTCCCTGATACTCCATCGTCAGCCAGCCATCGACCGGTACTCTGACATTGCTTTGATCCTCCTCTCATCTGGAGCAGCAAACTACAACCAAGGCATCGAAGCGGTTTGAAGCGTTGCCGCCGTCCATGTCGTCGACCATTTGTTTATGTCGCGAATTTCAGAATACCGCTACGTGCGGAGCGCTTGGATGCAAGTCATGTCGTGACCGCGACACAGAGTCTGAAACGAAGCCAGTTCCAAGTCCCTACTAATGAGCTCCCCACAGCGCGCGCGCGTCTGACTGACAGACAGACTGACTGACTAACCCACCTCCTGACCGACGGACGGACGGACGGTCCAGATACGGTAAGACAAGGTAGTGTTGCGAAGAATACTCATTTGTTGGAATTTCTTGCGTTTTGACATTCGGATTAGCGCTCGCATACAATCAGTCGCTCACGCTCCGGATGGATTTGTTGTCGCCAATGTCAACCGTGGATGTCACGATCGACGGTGGATCGATCGATCGATCGATCGAATGTATTCAAGGTGACTGAGACGGCCAACCTGACTACGAATGCAATCCCCACAGGTCAGAGGGGTCCCAGGATGCCTCCGCTGATTCAATATGGATCAAGTCGACAAAGAGAAAACCTCCTCCCATCGCAGGGTCGCTCGCATCGAAGGGAAGGAAACTCGTCGATTCCTACAGAAAATCTAATGTCGCGAGAAGAAAGTGTCCCATGATCTCGCAACCGACCAACGATGACGATGACTTTCTCTGACGGTTTCGCTGTCTGTCAGCGTGAAAGCAAACTGACAAAGATGAGAATCGCGTCGATGATGTTAATGGCACCGACGCGACGTTGCTTGCTGACGACACATTCGATGAAAAGTCCGGTTCTCGAATCAGTGTGGAACACGGAAGAGTTCGTTCGTTCGTCCGCCCGCCCACCAATACTATATCGCTAACAGATGTACGCCGAGGAGCATAAAGTGGAGCCGAGAGGCAGATTCGAATGTTTGCAGTCCCTTCAAGCTCAGCCATCTCATATCTCGACAAACGAAACGAAACTCGGTGATATTTTCAAATTGAGAATTTTCTATATCGATATCGACAAATATTCTAAACATTACTTCCGTCATTATCGGAAATAATTCAGAGAAATGAAGAGTGAGCAACGTCCAAATACGAAACATTGAACATATTTGTAGTGCACCTGGTTCGCGCGACCGCAACTAATTCAAGTCAAAGAGCCAGAGTCAACGTCATCGATACGGACTGGCCAGGAACCAGGCGCCAATTTCGAGATAAGATGAACATTTCTGGATCATAAAATTCCAGGCTACCGATGTTAATGTCATTTCTCTTGAAATCCGCTGCGGACGTTGTAACAAGAAACAACGAGATTCATGGTCATTCACGGTGATTCGAGCCCGAACAGAGGCCACGTGCCCGCCACGGAAACCATCAAGATTTCGAAGGCGAAAAGTGAAAGGAGATTTTCACTCATCGATCAAGCAATTATTCGGCTGAGCAGACACGGCGGCGCTTCGAGGAACAGTTTCTCTTCTGTGAAGATGGCCGAAGGAAAGATCCGAAATTTTTCGAGAAGCTCTAATTTCAAAAAAAATTCATCTCTCCGAGCTGAAGTTGAGCGGGATATCGAAAACAACTCGGTCCGTGTGGGGAAGACGAGTTTGTAACGAGAGCCGCTCAGGATGAAGAGGAGAGGCAGAAAGGAGACGACGCGGCCACGGAGGGAGGGAGGGAGTGAGGCCCTTGAGAAGAAGCCATGCCGCGCTGCAGTTTCACCGGATTAATATTGCATTAGTTTACGTGATCAAAATGAAGCAACGATGCTTCGATCGACACTCGGCCAGAGCAGTCACAGACGAACCGGCGGCCAATGTCCTTACCCACATATCGGATCTCAATTCATGAAAAAATCAATCCGCTCCGCTCCATGAGCAATTATTTGCACCCAACTCGATTCAGGCGATCGTCTGAACTCAAATATGGGAAGAGCGTATTCGATCCGGGGCGGTTGTCAAGCAATGGATGATACTCGGCGAGCTCGGAGCCAAGGCTCTCGGAAGGACTTCCAATATGATGGAAAGGAAACCCTTCGGGACGCTTTTCTGAATCAGAGAAGAAGCGGACCAACCAGCGGTGATTTCTGAAAGGACGCCCAAGAGTAACGGATCGAAACTACCGGACTAACGACGTCAAGACACAAAACGATGTTGGAAGAAACAATAATAGGAGTAATATTTATAATTACTCAATCACGTTCGCTTCGAGAACCTGTTATCCGCGATGCGTCTCAGCTTCCAGAACCACGATTTTATTCAAGGCGGCCAAGTTATTAGGCCCGGACATTTGGCAACGCTACCGACGTGATTTCGAATGGATATGTCATCCATGTAGCGGATGAATTTGTATCTCTTTCTTTCCCCCTGATTTGATCCGTTGATTCTTATCCTGTCATTCGACTACTCAAGCCAACAGTTTTCGTATCGATTGAGCGATCTATCAATTACGTATTCAGGCTCGATGGCGACCAAACTATCCGGCCTCAGAACCAACGGCTCTAGGACGAATGGAAGCATTGTCGGTCCAGTTGGTGAGGCGGCGGCGGCGGCGGCGACGACTACGAAAGGTTTCGCCATTTCTTCCACGATGAGTTTTCGATCGCACGTCGACGAACGAAGGAAAACGACTGACTAGAATCGAGAAAATAGGAGCGCTTTTTTGGCCTGTAAATCGACTGCTACTTTCTCCATGCGGTACTGTATCTCTGGTCACTCAGCTCGCGGACCGAGCGAACGTCCTTCACTCGATTCCAGAATTTATTGTTCTAATCCCTGAGCTAATATCGGCCGGCGGCGGCGCCAAGAAAAGACCAACGAGATGGAAGACGGAACACTCCTGAGAGTTTCCTTCATTCAAGTTTCCGTTCAGAATGTGACTCCGCCCCCCGTATCTGAAGATTTGCAATCGCTTAAGCTTTTGCAAATATCCAGGTGATTGCCGTATTCCCTCTCTCTGCATTCGTTCGAAAGTCGAATAATGATTTCGTCCGAAAGTAGGAAGACGACATAGGAATGAATTCATTTCAGTTCGGCGTCGGCGGCTCCCGTTGTTTCCCGATCGGGATAACATCATTCGTCTTCGAAAGCCGTGAATTCAACGGTTAGAAGCGATGGAAAGGAAGAAGGAAAACATTAAGGACATGACAAACATGCGGTTTGTTCGCACGGATCGCATTATGATTACGATGATTATTGTGCTCGTTAGGATTATGTATTGGGCGGCAGCGGTGCTCGTTCCATATTCTCCTCGATGGGTGCACGAATCAAGTGATGCCGGTCGGTGGTCGAACGCGGCGGTGGTCGTCGTATTGCCCTCGTTGAAAGATGGACGCACCCTGTTGTCCGCACTGCACCCACTCCGGTGTAGCGGCATTGTTTTCGCGTTCCCATGCTCCGAGCCCTCATTCAGTCCTCGTTTCTTTTCCTCGACAACTGTTTCGGGTGTTCGCGCGTTGTTCGACACGTTGTTTTCTTTTTTTTTGTGACTTCTTTTCTTTGTCTTGCGTTTTCTGTTTCGTTTCCTCCCCGATTGTTCTCGATTGAAAACAACCGACCCGGTCTCAACCGAAGTTCCGCCAACACCGCGCTCTGCGACCGCGACAGGAGTCAAAGTCACGGTTGCCGTTATTTTTGCCCGCGTTCTTCTGGCACAACCGTCGGGAAACTTTTCGCTTCCTCATGAGGGATTGTGTGGAAGCGGATTGAGGGAGTGCGGCATTCCCCGAACGAAAGGCCATCTCGTATTCCTCTCGTATCGGTCGTCTTTTGGGTACGATTGTGAAGTGAACACGGTTCCCCACTTTTCTCAGCAAACCACCCTATCTATCGACTCTACGCGCTTCGATCACTTTCGTTTTCCCCGTTTGCGGCCGTTCGGTCAACTTTGGATCACGAACGCTCAACTCGTTCTCGAATTTTCCTTCTCTCGCCGTCGGATTCGACATAACTACATCTCGTCCCATATCTGGCCGGACCGTAGCGCGGACGCATAGGCTACGGCGAGCACTCGTTCACCACTGGAGCGTTCGTCCGTTGTTGCTTTATCTTCCATTGTCCGTTTGTCGGTCCGTCGACTTGTCCGTCCAGAAGTTCACCTGCGACACACGCAGCTTCTGCCGCCGCTGCTGCCTGTCCGTTTTCCTGCCGTTCAAAGGCCGACACAGAAACTGTGCCAGCAAACGGTGGGTGCGCGGTTCTGCGGATCCGCGTGCAGGTGACTCCGACTTGACTTCGAACTCATACGCTCACCTCCGACAATCGGAGACGCATTGTTACAGAAAACATCTAACGATGGCTCAGGCCTGACATTGAACCGATCTGACTTCGAAAACGCCTGAGCCAGATCTGAGGTAGGGGCGCATGCAGGTGGAGGCTTTCTCAATTCAGAAAGGACAATCAATACGAAACCTAGGTTTGGATTTGACCTCCGGGAACGATTCGAGTTCCATCGAAGGGTCGGAGGTGAAGAGCATTCGCTTAGCAGACGAGGATCGAGCCGAGCATCCAACGATTCGCTCAGAACTTTTCGTTGCCGCGCTTACGTAACGAGGGTCTGACCACTGGGTCACGGGAGCGACGGACCCAACGAGCGGCAGGAGTCCAAGAAGTAAAACAACTCTGTCGTCTCATTGTAAACCAGCACGATACTCAGTGACTATAAGTCAGTCGAGCTTTGTTCGTTCGTGGGTCGCGTTGCGGGGACATGAGAGCGAAATAGAATTATCTAAGTTGGCGAAAAGTCAAAAACTCCACAAGGAAGACAAGAACAGGAGCAGCTCCAAGGGCAGCAGCCTCAGTACGGATCAGCACTCCGAGTAGTTGCTACGGAAGGAAACGACGACGGCAAAGGAGCGAAATGTCATCCACGATTGCAACCCCAGAAAGCACCGAACTCCTCCTCTGAAATCTCTCTGTTTTACGAAATCGTTCTCGCCGCTATCGATTCGCGATCTGGGAGGAGGAGGCCGAAACCAGAGCTGAAGACCCGCGTGAGAAGAGAGGACGCCAAACCGATTTGCATTGCCTCGTCTTCGCAGTCCTCGGAAGAATTCAAAAATGATCGATCAAAGACTCCGAATTCTGACAAACGATCCCCTCCTCTTCCCACATCCAGTTTCCCGTTCTGAAGTCCAGTTCCCCTTCGAAATGTTTCTCCCTCGTTTCTTTTCTGTTCGAGCATAATCGTTCCAGTTTCCAAATTCGTGAATCTAGAACAATCGGATCGATCGCCCGATCAGCTGATCTTGATGACAGACAGCTCCGGGTTGGTCGATTCGTTCAGGTCGATCTTCTGACCAAATAGCTAACATATCGACTCATCGACCTTCGATGATGGATTGATCAACGTCCACGTGAGTACACGACGAAATGTGATGAAAGCCCTGAGCACTCAAATGATCAAATACTGCCAGACAAAAGAAGCAAAATGGCGTCATTCGCGTCGAATTGTTTGCAATTCTAACGTGTTTATGATGAGGGCGTAGGTATCCGTCATGAAGTCGGCGAAATGAATTTCGACTTCGTTCATAATCCATCCATCACGGTAGCGACGTGACGCCGGCTGCTGTTTCTCAATGCGTGCAACACGCTCACTTTGATGATAATGTCTACCGATTTCTGTGTTCTTTCATCTTCTTCGTCCAAGTGTGGAATCGATCGAGGAAGAATCACGCGCGCTTTCTTTTTGGCATCTTTCGTTATCTGACGTTGCCGTCGTCGTAGTCAGTGGTGTTGGTGACGGAGAATTCTCTGCGAAAGACTGCCATCGAGTGAAGAAATCAATTCCCCCAGCTACCGGTCATCAGCTACTGCTCAGCTGTCACTTCATTCTACTCTGGTCATTCATTCGTTCGTTCATAGAGGCAGAAGGGCGGCTGGACATTCATTCGGTGCGAAGCATCCAGCGATCATCCACGGCTCGATCCTCCGATGATGTTTTCGCTGCTTGGCGATTTCACCTTGACCGCCAACGTCGCGGGCTATCAGTTTTTCTTTCAAAGTCATCGATACCAAACGCCGCTCACTCGCAAAAACACGCCGCTCGCAATATTTCGTTTTGCACATCGAAACCGCCTGCGCGCTTGTTTCACGCCGCTCGCTGATTTCGAATTGGACCGAGCAGACGAGCGAGCGAGGAAGAAAAGTTTGCGTTAAATCAACGAAAATCGAGCAAACAAACCGCTGATGCCTCCGATGCGGATGCTGCGTGCTGCTGCGGCAATGTCAAGAGTTTATCCGGCCGCTTTCAATCGAATCACTCAATCATCGATTAATACCCAGCAAAGAGGCCGACGCCGCGCCGCCGGCATCCGCGGCTTCGGGCATCACCCCTTGATCCTTTGCCTCCTCTTTCCGCACCTCCCCGGATCGCCCCTCGAGTTAAGCCGACGTGATGAATCCTTTCTTCTGACTCATCCAGAAAAAGCGTAAGAAGTGTAAGGCAGAAGAGGATGCGCTCAATCGACCGAAACAGCTATGTCGACCGACAAGCGAAAAGGATCACAAGTCAGTCAAAGTCACGTGGTCGCCAAAAGTTGGGGTGAGCGGTTGCGGCAGCGCGGCTAAAAGGTTGCCTCCGTAAGCCTCGGCTTTGTTCTCGCTTCACGCAGGAAGTTCTCTGCGGATTTGACGTTCCGCGCTCACGGTGATACGCAAACAAGCGTCCACACGAGTTCAGTAGCCGCGGTGCACGAGGTGGTCAGTGATGACATCGAGAGTTCGATACAATTTACATTTATATGCATATATCCATATCGATCGATACTATACATCTGTACATATTTATCACGTTCACTGATTCCCAGGCCGATGGCGATTATGAGCAACGATCCATCCATCCATCCATCCATCCATCCATCGGTAACCCATCAATCCGAAATATCTACAGCGCTCGTTGAAAGTGTTCCTGAACGAGGAGAACTGGTTGCCCATCGTTTTCCTCGGTGTCAAACTTCTTTTCGATATCTCGTCTCGTTCGCTATTGGAGGCAAAAGTCGAGCGGGCAAGCAACGAGCGAATGGCGACGCGGCGGCGTTGTCGCGCGATGTAACGGTATTCCAGAAGACACGTCGCATCGTCGCGCACTTCCGCCCTTGCAATTACGACGGGCGACGGACGAACAGAAAGAGAAGCTCATCTTCATCTGTGACTTCATCCCCGTCCCATCTTATTGATAGTTCCATTGATAAGTAATTATCTTACTACCAGCAGCGGTACCGGTACGCTTCCACCCTTCGGTGACGGTTCACCGCTTTCAAGCGACTTCCAGAACCGGAGGAGGGACAAACCGGTAAAAAAGAAACAAGATAGGCGACTCGCCTGCGGACCGGGACGTTCGCTTGACGTGAAACGCTCGCCTGCAACGATTCATGTTATGAAACGTACGCAGAGCGTTATGGCGCATTCATGCATCACGGGCATGCCTCGTACGTCTTCATATCGGGATGATGGCCTCTCATTCGGTGATGATGCTTCGCGGAACGGCGAGAAACCCCTGACTCGGAAAGGATCGAGAAGCTGAGACACAGAAAAGAACTTTCGCTTCGAAGATCTCTGATCCGTCCGCTGCCTGCAGACTTTATAGTCAAGCAGGAAGGAGACGAAGGCAAAGGAGGGGGAGACAACGACACTATTTGAGGGTTTTCCGGGATGCCAAGAGGAAGATTGAGCGAACAAACGAACGAGAAGAGCCGAGCCAATAAAAACATCGCCCTAATACTGTTTTATACACTTTACGTGACGGTACAGTGTGTATATCGCTCTTCATACGAGCGTATGCATTGATGACGACGTGCAACGCAGAAGAAGACCAATGAGCGCGAAATGGGACGAAATAGTCTCCGATATAGACATCCGAGATATCAGCATTGATGTCGGCAAACTGCCCTCCTCGATGAGCAAGGATCCGAACCGAAGAGAACTCCAGCATTGTGATTCGAAGCAATGCAAATTATTCTCCGGCTTTTTGTGACATATTCGTTCGCAAGCAATTTCGAAATTTCCAGCTAGCTTCACAGCCAGCTTTCGGTTCACTCGACTCGAGGAGGTTTTTAGCTTGTGGTGCTTGATCCAACGCTTTGTCCATGAGCGGTGCGTTCTTAGACGGGGGTTTTTCTCTTTAGTTTTCAATGCAGAATGCCTTATACACAGTCGCCCAGGCTAGTTCAGCAGCAGAGCGAGTTCGAAACGTTGGAAAAGGCTTAGCTTTCCTGAAGCATGAGATCCATGATGCAATGTCGGATGTCATCCGATCGATTCGGCAACCTTTAGGTCTTTTTCATTTGATGGGAGGCATAAATACAGATCCTCTAAGGAGATAACATTTGTCCAATCGAAACTTACGGATCCCATTCGGAATGAAAGCAAAGTTGGCGTCAGGTCCCGCAGTGACCTCGTCAAAGGGGGAAGCACGTCGAATCCCGCGGAGACATCAGGGAAATAAACTAAAACTATCGGCTCCCCAGAAAATGCTCACTTCGGACGGCTGGACGTCAGAAAGGGCGGGTTCATGGCTTTATCGTAGCCGTGCAATAAAGCGAGGTATCGATTCACGCTGCGACCGTACAAATATGTCACCTAAGTAAGATTCAGTCTGCGTGTCGTTGCAAAAGGACGATCAAAAAGGTCAAACACGAAAATAGCAGCCGCCACGTCCCACGATGTGTATTTATAATGTTCGCAGACGCGTCGGTCGATGTAGGAAACCGAGATGCATCCATAAAGAAAAATCAATGTTACAAAAAGTCATGGAATATGACCGCCAGCGTCATTATCGGTCACTCTGCATTTCTCGCGTTCCAAAAATAAATCCCCATCAATTTTTTTTGCTCAGTTTTCTTTTTTAGAAGCTGCGACGTCAACAAATCGAGAACATGCAAATCATATTCCGAATCATCATCGTCGTTGTCAGCGCCTCCGATGTGATGCATTCTGCATGCAAGTTCATGAATGAAGGTAGCCTTTCAGTAATTGTGGGCAACGGAAGCCAGGGGCCCCAAGTCTTTTTCTCTTTTATCCCTTTTTGTCCAAAGGCCTGCATTTGTCACACGGGGTCTCCAGTGATCAGCCACACGGAAGCCAGCCAGAAAGAGAGAGAGACGAAAAAACAGGCGGGCAAGCGCGCGACCAGCAAGCAAGTAAGTCAGCAAAGAAGTCTGCAACATTGATGGCGTTTTGCTGAATTTCCTGAATGCACCCGGCCGCCCACTCGTGACTCGGCTGCAATTCCTCTCCCGCTCAAATTGGGTTTGCAAACTGCAAGCTCCCCGCCAAACGACTCCTAACCTAAAAGGTTGACTTCGAGTACGATGCTGGCCACGCAAACCGCAGGAAAACTGTCGTTCCAAGACCGAGAACAACAACTACCGCCATTTATACTCACGCCCTGATATTGTCGACTCGGGAGTGAAACCTAAAACAGCAGTCTCACAGTTAGAGCTTTATAGAGCGAAAAATTGCGAGAGAACGGAAGGAACAAAACGAAAGCAAAAGCAACAGAGTGAACACCAGTCGTGCCTTGTGCCTTTTTCCCTCCACGGGAAAAGTTCTCAGAAAGTCCCATGTGACCCTACTCGTTTCGTGTTCGGAAATTGGCGAAATCCTGGTTGACCTCCGTAATGAATCCGTTGAACCGACAGACGGTTTTGTGGTTTGCCCTGAACCGTTGAAGCGCGAAACGACGCCAACGGGGTCTCCTAAATCGACGCATTGTTTCCAGGAGAATGTAGTTCTGTCAGTCTGTTTGTTTTGAACGGACCCTTTCATCAATCTATGAATGAATGAATGAATGCATGGATGGATGGATTGACCGATCGATTCATCGGGCGACCCGACGCGATCTCAATATTGTTGCAGCCTGCAAGTGAACGCTAGGGTCGAGGAAGCAGGTGAGTTCGACGATAGATTGCAGCATAGCTACTTGCCCGAAGACGTTTCTTTTTCACTTTAGCGTAAGATCGTGCCTTTTGGAAGTAATGATTCTTTCTGGTGGCTGCCGCTGCGGTGAAAGGACAATGGATACATAAACTCGTCAGTTCTCAATGCAGCACGCCGCGTCGTCGACGAATGGCGATATGAGCCTCTATTTTCTGGGCCGCAGCTGCCTTAACCAGCTCGCATTTACAATTCAAACTAAAGCACACAGTGGACCCGGTCAGAAACACGCTCTTGGACCCATATGCGGGCCAGCTCAAAACTCGGTGCCGTCGATCGTCAGCCCGGACGGACTTCGTCGATATATAAATAAGCGCGACAGTAAGAAGAAGAAGTGGTCGCCGCGACAGCAGCAGTAACATTGAGTGGTACGTGGAAAACTCGCGTCGTTCTTCGTATTGAAATTCTTGAGGGACCTTCGCGTCCAAAGCGGTAACTTCCGTTATTCGATTCATCGGTGTACACCTAAGAACGCTTCCTTGGCACTCAACTTCGGCGGCGTTGTCTGCGGAGTCCTTGTGCCCATCAATCTCTGTATCATCCTTCGAAGGCGCCATTCATCAGCTCACGACTTATTTAAATTCACCGATTCGATGAAAAAGTCTAGCCTTGCGTTGATGTCCATCTAACCATTGCTTATAGATTCGATGAGACGGCTTCTTTGTGCGAGAATTCGCGAAAAACTTCATTTCCCCATCGCGTTGTACTTCTAGGCACCCAGCATTTTGAGCAACAGAGTCGAGTGAGCCCTGGAGAAGAACGCACGAGAACTGTCTGGAATAGGCAAAGGGGATTCGAAGCTCACGGAGTATCTCGTGACGCTCTGCAGCGGATACTTTCGTCGACGTCCGTTCGTCCATTCATCCGTTTAGCGCTTCTTGAATCGTGCCATCGAAGCTCGGCACGTCCAGCGTCTTCGAGGGAGATGATCGTAGTGAGGCTTTAGTGATAATGATCGTAATGACAATGATGAGTTGGATGAAAGACTCAGTCAGTTCAACGCTTGCGAAACGTGCAAGCTTCAGCGACGCGCAGCGGTGATGGTGTACGCTGGTGAACAAATCCATTCTTCAGCAGCGAATGCGCGAAGCTTCGCAACCGGCGACGTCATCATCCGCTTTCAGTATTAATGGCCAGCAAATTCGTTTCAAACACCTTCGGATCTTGTTCAGAACAATCGATGGTGAACGACCCGAGCTGGATTAATTGATGAATCGGAAACGTTGCGCGCGATGCGAGAACGTTTAAGCCCCCGCCTGTCCATCAGCCAGTCCGCCAGTCAATCTGTTCGCCATCCACTGATCCATTCTCATCCGAGTGACAGCTCACTCAGTTAAGGTCCTCTGTTCATGACCGGCATTTCCAATGGGGCCGCCTCCGTTCGTCACATTATTTTGCCGACGACAACAACTAATGGATCAACGCTCGATTCGTTGAGTCAATGTTTTGAGATTGTCGGCCAGATTTCTGACATCTCTTCCAAATCACCTCGATGAGTCATGGACCCCTTCCTCGAAGGAAGTACATCATTGCGAAGAGCAGAACCGGTGTCGTACCGATCTCGCGTTGACGAACCTAAGGAAAGTTTCCAGAAAATAAACGAGTGAAGAGTGAGTAAGAGCAGAACAGTAGGCAATCGAACGACGATTTCATCGCGCAGTCAAGAAGATCTAATGAAGCGATTTCAGTTCACAACGCACTGAGTCACCGCCAAGGATCAACTCAAGCAAAGCGGGTACGAGTTTGCTTGAGTTGTCTGGTATCTTCTCGTCGTGCCTTTTGTCAGACGTCTCGTCTACGTGAGCGATCCAATGTGCTATGGCGCTCAAAGAATCATCTGCGAATACAAGACAATAAAAACGCGCGAACTCTTCTCAGCGAACCTAAATCATGGCGTGCCTGCGGCCGCCCGCCCGCCCGCCTGTTTGTCTGTCTGTCCGTCTTCCCGCTTGCTGGAAACCCTTTGCTTCGTTTTCTCCTTGTCGTTCCTCATAAATTCAGCACAAAAACGTCGGGTTCAAGGCCCACAAAGAGATCTCTTTGGCCAGCGGCATTTTTTCTCTCTTTTCCGTAGCTTCTGGACTGAATCCATGGCAAGCCCACCGAGCCGAACGCTATCCAGCTAACGGCGCGGCGGTCGGCCGGATGGCCGGACGAGCTTACGGTCTGTTTTCAGGGCTAGTCATGAAACAACTCGCGCAAACAACAGAAGAGAACACCAGAACTGACTGACTGACTGACGGACGGACGGACGAATGAGCGAACGAACGGAAGGATGGATGAACGAAGCTACGGACTGATGAGCTGTGAAGAAGAAGGTTACTTCGAGCTACAACACCGACAACAACTACCACGACGCTGGCACACGCCATCGACGACGCTGCTCGCGAAAGCAGCGATTTTTCCAAAAGGCCTTGATTTCTTTTCTATCACAATTTATCTGCCTTTTACGAATGTCCCAGGCTTTTGAGGAGCTGATTACAGCTCGTGTAAAGCTTGCCGATCAGCTGCCGAAGGTGGATGAAACACCTAGTACCCGAAGGTTTCTGTGCTTATCCAAGAGCTTCTTTCGAAACTGAATAAACGATGTTACAAGACGAAATTTATCAACGAGCCAATCTTCGGTAATTCGGCAGAATTTTATCAATTGCGGTCGGCGGTCAGAAAGATCTAGAACTCTTTCTGGAACAGTTCGGTCAATCTCAAATCAAAGCTGGCCGAGAAACAAAAGAACAAAAAAAGAGAAACAAGTTTGTTGTTGGCCTTTCTGCTCGGTTACACCAGCATCAATCAAGCGGGAACACTGTGGGACTTTTGACTTCGGAATTACAACACAGTATCATCTGCCCCTCTTGACGATCGACTGGAGGCTCTAAACACCAGCCACCAGCAAAAGCGATTCATCAGACACTCGATATCGGCACTGAGCAGTCGTCATAGCCGTCGCAGCAGCGGCTACGAGAGCAGCAAGATCGCTACCCGCTCAGAAACGTGGACGAAACGCACGACAGAAGGCTGAAGCCGAATAGCGTTGAGAGAGAGAGCAGGTGTCGTCCGACAGCCAGCGATGATGACGCCAGAAGGATCTCACCTGTCACCCCCGCCAGATTGTTTACAGGCACAGACAGCCACACACACATTAAGAGGGACAGTGCTTTGTCTGAAAATATGCATCCGCGCGTCCGAACATTTCTCTCTACCTTGAGATGTTCCCAAGCCAGAAGTCTCGCAGTGCCACGTTAGAACGCGTGAGAATCTTTCAAGGGAGTTTCAGATTCTCGTCGGTCTCAAGGGTGTCGAGAGCGGTTAATGGCCCAGATTTCTCCCCGGTGCTTCAATGGAAACACATGCTCATCCTCAAATCGATTCAGATTTTTGAAAACCAATTTCCGTTCTTGCTGACCGCTCCTCAATCGGTCTGATTCACAGCTCATCTCGGGAGGAAACATGTCCATGATGACTCAACATGTGTGTTCCATATCCTTAGGAAGTGAGTTTTGATCCGTTTACACCGGTTCTCTTGAGAGGTTCTGACGTGAAGTCTGCCAAGTGCAAGCCGGGTACCGAGTTTCCTTGAAAGTCTTAAATGGTTCAACTTAATTGTCAAGTACACAATGGAGCGATACATCGAATACAGCCAGGATACAGCATAGAGCACCAAGTGCAATCGTTCGATAATGATGGGCTGTACGATTCGATCAGGCTCCATGAGACTTGTTTGAACATTGTTAATTGAATACCATACCAGCTAAATCCCATTGTGTCCTTCCTCTGATATAGTCGCCTGTAATTACCGAGAGTGATCCAATTCTACTCATTGGATTCCGTTGCGAAATTAGTCTCCAGTGATCCCAAGGAGAAACAGGCCTAGTGCAAAACCTCGGTTCCAAATATCTTGCTCATCAGTTAGAGAGCTATGTGTGTAGAAGATTCCAGGTTTTTTTCCGCGACACGAGGCTGCGGATGAGCTCGTGTTTCGCGGCGTCGGCGAACAACCAGAACTGTGTTCCTATCACTACAGACTTCCGAGGGAGGGAGGGAGGGAGGGAGTTTTGATTCTCCTCCAAAGTTGTTTCGGGTTTTCCGATTCAGTTCTCCTGTATGCTGTGGGAACTTTTCGCCGCATCCGCGATGTACGAACTTGGCCGAGGAGTCATTGAATCAGGTATCGAGCTAAAGCGCGGATAAGTACGAATTCAAGAGGAATGGTTGGTCAAGTAAATCGTATGCAAATCCCAATCAGAACCATGACTTCAGTGGAGAAAGACCTTCACTGACCGTCGTCGTCGTTGGTTCGAGCGAACATCCAGGCGTCCAACGCTGGATCGCTGTTTCACATTAAGCGTCTCGGTGTTTAGTTACACAATAGACAATGCCTTGAAGATTCCCAAGCTGCGAACAAGGCGCATGAATAGCTGGGCAGACGAATGAATAAATGAGTGTATCGACGACGCACCGTGTCCATGTCTGACCTATGCCGCGGTCAATCAATCAATCACTCACTCATTTAACGCACATTGACCACCAGTGACGATCTTCGAGCGTTCAGTGACTTCGACAGAATCGGTCAAAGGACAATATTCTCTAACTTTTCGCGAGTCGAACACGCGCGGTGTACGCCGAGAAACTATCGGTCGGTCGCTGCTGGTCAATCCGGCCCTCCGGTGACTGCATTGAAGTTTCCAATGGAACGACGGTGGCCATAATCGGTTCCCTTATTTGTCATGCTTAGGAGGGATAATTCCCTGCTTAAGCGACGACGGACGGAACGACAGTAGGACACACAGACCGCTGCGAGCGGTATGTTCCGTATCAGCGCTTGGTGTCAAACTGAATGCAGCAGAAAAGTTCCGGTTGTATCGGCAACAACCCATAAAGCAATCGGATCCATCCATGCAATTAAAAGTAACACACACACACACACACAGGAACGAGGAAAGACAGTCTGCTCGCTTGTCTTTTTTCCCTGCTTCTCGCCGACGCTACCGAAGCGCCCGATCTTGCTGCTTGCTTTGGATACAAACTAGGGGCCGATGCGACCAACGACGAATAGGCAACGTCGGCGTGGGCAATCACAGCGACGGAGAAAAGCGAAAGGAAATCTTTGGAGGATCTTCGGCTTAACTGACAGATAATTACAGCGATAAACGCATTGATTCTTATTACCCCTTCATGTCAATCGGGAGAGCATTCGATTCGGATTCGCAATCGAAGAGCAAATCTGTTGGGGACGCTCGCTTTCCGTCACCTACGTCGCTTTCGTCATAGTTTTCTGCCGCGGTTCCACCGCCAGTACGGTCGCTACAACTCGTATCCAAGTCCCCGACACGGTGTCAATCCAAGTGGGGGGTCTTAACGGAAAGATTCAAAGAAGGAACGAATTTCAGAGCTAGAGTGCAGAAAAGTCCTTTCACGCGTTCAAGTTAATCGTAGTTGGATTTTCGCCATTTTTTTTTCCATGAGATTTCCTACGTTTGTTTTGTTCCTTGCCGGGCACAATAGGGTCTTCTGGGTCTGAATGATCGAGCTTTCTGAATATGATGAATCCGGCCTGTCGACTCTTTTTTTTCGTGCGTCAAATCCGAAGGTTAGTTGCCGTAACTGCGATCGGCGAACAAACTTCGCGAGACGGTGCGGCGCTACTTTAATACAAATGCCCGCCTGCACGCTGCGCAAGGTGAACGAGATCAGCTTCATCATCTGCTGCTTCGAACGCTCTTCCTGCCGCCGCCGCCGCCGCCGCCGCCGCCGCACATCTCTGTTTAGCCACCAACTTGATTGTTCAGTGATTCCTCGCCGTGGTCGATCACGACAATATCGGTTATTATCGCCTGCGGGAATTCAAGTTGCATTTCGTGCCGGCTCTTTCTTCTGGATCGGTCACCTGGACGGAAGCTCTGGAATTCTCAGATTTTTTTTTCCCTCCATCGTCTAAGGGTCGATGCTTGTCGAGTTCACGGTGAATTATGACGGAACGACGGACCAAAGAGATAAGAGAAGTAATTTAACCGGAAGACGTTTCGGTTGGTTTCGTTCCTCCATTCTTCAATGATGAAAAGCGTCGCTTGCTCGGATATATATGAGGACAGTTTAGCCGGTCGGCAACCGGGTCACCTGGTCCAGAAGCTTCGGTCAGAAAAAGGCAATTTAAGTTTGCGCTGTGGTCAGCTGACCGCCAGCCAGGTCCGGATTCCGCGGGAAGAGGCAGCTCTTTTTCCACTCTAGTCAGTGTCGGACCACGGATCGATGAGCTTGGAAGCTACTTCCGAAAATGAGAAATTCCACCAAAGTTTCGAGGAGCAAACTACCGAACCCGAATGACAGAGAAGAATGCGCGCTCGTCCCGCAAGAAAAATCGCTTTCAAACTTTCCAGGGACTGAGTATCCGGCAAGCGGTGTGAGATTCCGTCTTGTTCAAGGCTCATTACCGCGCCCGGGTTGAGAGCAGCGGCTCGCTCGTGTCTGTGGAGTTTTTTCTTTCAAATTTTCTGCCAGGATGCGGAGTTTTCTCGAAGCGAAACTCTCGGCCGTAGGAGGAAGGAGCTTTGCGCGTCAGTGCGGTCCTGGAAGCCATCGGGAAACGTCCAGTCGGTAAGATCGGCTTCAAGTTCCATCGCTGATGTCTCAGAACGCCTTGGGAACATCTCAGATTTCATCGACCTTGGACGCCTTTGAATGAAGGGTCCGCCGAATAACGGACTACTCCTCTAGCCGAGCCGAATCAGATTGGCGTACACCAACAGACCAACCGCCCGTCCAACCACTAGGTGGATGGATGAATTGATGGATGGATGAATCGATGAATTTTTGGATTGATGGATGGATGAATTGATGGATGGATGAATCGATGAATTTTTGGATTGATGGATAGGTGGATGGATGAACTATTGGATGGATGAATTGATCAATGGATCTTTGGATTGGATTGATGGATAGGTGGATGGATAGATGAATTGATGGATGAATTAGTGGATGAATGGAAGGATGGATGGATGGATGACATTCGGTTTATTAATGGTTATTTGAATAAACATATTACGGATGGATGGATTGATTAATGGATGGAAGACATTCCATTTATTGATAGTTATTTTGTAGTGATGGGTGGATGGATGGATGGACTGACCAATCAGTCAGTACGCCAAAAACCCTCGGCACGTTGGCGTAGGAAGAGACAGCGCGATGGCGGCGGCCGCGCTAAATGTTTTAACTATGAATCTAAATGACAGAATATTCGTCGTGTCGATTGACTTATCTATTTCTGATGTTTCGAATCACTGCAAGGACTCGCTCGTCGAACACCGGAGGCGTTGTCGAATGCACGTACACACGCACGCACGCACGCACACGAACGCTTACTCACTCATCGAACGAACGAATATCCTGGTTTCAATCCTACAGTGAGCATTCCGATCGCGTGTCGATTGAAAAAAAAAATTAACATCGATCGGCTTCTGTTTGCGCGGGCCACTTCGGAGCGATTACTTGACAACCTTATTCGGTTCGACTTCAATCTTCCCTCTTGTCCGCAATGTCACCATACTTGAAACCACACCGAAAAAGCTCCCGGAACAACTTGTGGCGATTCCTGAATCTGCCAAGATCGTGGTTTAGAATCGTTTCCAAGGGGTTCGACGATGGATTTGATTCGACTTTTGGCAAGCGGTGCTCTAATGCGAGGAACGAGTTGGCTGAAAGCTCCGTTTCTTGAGATTTATCCGGATTTCTCGTCAATCTAGATCCCCTTTATTCGGCGTTGTTCCGAAGGAGGACAACTCGCGTTCCTATGCTAAAGTTCTGCTGATTTGGCAAAAGGCCGCCGATTGGTTTCCGAATGTCGTAGCAGGTTACTAGCGGCAGGTAGAATATTGTCTTTGTAGCACTGACAAGGCAGCTTTCTCGCTCGGTCGCCGACTCGCTTGTCGGGGGCGCTCACGACGCGCGCGTGAGCAAAAAATTGCGCCTGTCGAAAAAATGAGATAAAAAAGAAAGAATAAAGAAAAAGCTTGTAATGGAAACCAATCAAGCGAGCGCGTCCGCTCGCCTCTCGGACAGTGGTTTGGTCAGCTTGGTAGCGGATCGATCAACGACGAAACGAGCAATTTCAGTTCGGCAGGATTCATGAAATCCATGTGAAGTAACGGCGAAACTGGACGAAGCCGAGACATCGTTCCGGACAGCTCACTTCGAAGCTGCCATTGTTTTCCCTCCGATTTGCGGTATTCTTGAACAAACATACCCGAACGTCGCACGAGCCAATCTCAGAATACCTGGAAGAACAATGGGAACAGCACGCGAACATCGGGATCCCAGTTTTAAAGGCCGCCGCCGCCGCGAAGATCATCAGCTTCGAAACATAAAAACGCAAGATCATGTGTGAGCGAGGCACACAAAAGTGCCGACATGACGACACAGAAACACAGACACGACCTCAGATGGAATCAAATCCGCTAAACACGTAATTCCAGTTCGGACAAAATAATGGATGATCAAGAGAAACCGATTCCGATGACCTCACCGTCCTCCCGACGCCGCCGCCGCCGCTTGCTTACCTTTCTTGGCAAAACGTGGAAATCACGAAGATCGTCAAACCACCGAGAAATCGGGAATCGCCCAGAGATTGCGATCGAACGAAACAGGGGATTCACTGAGGGTTGCTACCGTCTCCATACGTCCCTTTCCAGACTCGACTTTGGAAAAACAAAGCGAAGCCGGAAAGCCCGCTCAATTCTGTTGATACGCTACGATATTTACGGTCGACGACGGCGACAACTGAGGCGACCCAAAGTCAAACGGGAAGTCGGGCTAGAAGCCAGGCCAGGCATTCGGCATGCGGAGCACCACGCCAACAGTTTGAACGTGACCTCAGGTCACGATCCCCCGTTTCAGGAAGCTGTGTTTTAGTTAGGTGGCTGACGTATCGTTTCCAGGCCTCTCGCCGAGAACACCCAGATCGCGTTTTCCGCCAGTTTGCTCTGATAGTAGGTAGGTGTCAGATTTCGTGGATCCGTTCGCTGGCTCATCTTGCGTTAACCCTCAAACGTCATAACGGTCTCAGGAAACAGTCCAGGAGGTTGTGCCTGCTATCCTTCGGCTGTTGTTTATTTTGTCGTTGTCGGCGACGTTGCTCTTGTTGCCGTTGACGGCAACGGCCAGCGATAGAGGAACGGCGGTATGAGGGAAAAATGATCAATATGTCGTTTGTTTGACTGGTCGCCGCCGCCAACACTGACAACACCAACAACGACGGCGACGACAACAATAAGAAAACTCGACAATCGCTTTCCTCTGGGGAGCACGACGTTCTCCTTCGCCGGCGAGCATCTTCGTCAAGAAAGAAAACACCCACTCGCTGGAAAGTCGATAATCAGAGAAAGCAGAAGCTGAGGTCTGAAAGATCATCGCGCAGGAATGTGTTTTGATCGACAGCCTCGACTCCGTAGTGACCACCATTCGTCACAATCACAATTCTCATCATGATTGGAATTATTTTTCAGCACGATTTTTATTATTATCATCAGAAGGAAGAAAGAAACGAAGATGAGGACTGATGACGCATTGTGGTTTAGAAAGAAATCTGACTATATTTGTTTGCGGATAATAATATCCCGGGCTTTCTTGCCGACACAGGGTTAACGCGGCGGAACGGCACCTGGAATGACGACGCTAATGCCGTGTTGCATTCGATTCTGCTTGCTCGTCTTTGCTCGCTCGCACGTCTTCGTCCGAATGTCACGTTTGTCACGTCATCCACTCGCATTCTCCCTCAGTGACGCCGACTCCTCCGTCATCGTCGAATTCTGTGAGATACTGTTTTCATCCGTAAAGCCGTTCACGAAGCGTAAACTGAGGGCATCATCGCACGCGCTAGGGTCAGATGCCGGGTCTGAACAATCGAATCGTTTAAGATGGAAAACGTAGTGCGGCATGAGATTGCGACTCCGGTCCGATCATCGCGCAATTGTAGTTCGTAAAAGCAATCGTACGGACGTGTCAGCGGCTCGAAAGAGCGTTTCCAGGGGTCGGAATCGTAGAAAAAAAGAGAAGCAAGGTCGACTCCACTGAATCACTCCCTGAAGAGGGTTTCCAAACGGTTTTGGCTTAATTCCCGCCGCATGTATCGTTGAAATACAGAGTTACGTCATGGAAGCTTTGAATTGGAGCAATGATTCAATCCACTCAGTCGATCCCCAACCCAAATCGCGTCAAATCAACCGCAGGATCCGTTTCTCTGTCAGGAGAAGCGAGTGAATAGCGACCAGTTAATTGCCCGAAGAGATCTAAAGATAGTCTTCTCAGATAGTCAGGTGGCAGCCGCTGGTACGATTTCTGGCTTTTGATTACCGCTTGGAAGAAAACATTGACGCTTGCAGCCCATTCAACAGCTGATGCTCTACCGACTGCTTCACAGAATCCCCATTCGAGCAGATAAGAAGCGACAAGGCCGGAGGGATGAACTACACAAACCAACAGCAACCGCAACAGAGCTCATTGTACAAGTTTCACGTATCCTTTGCCGGGTTGTGCAACAAACTAACCGACCAACGAGCAAAAGCGCGGTCGGTCAGATCGACAAATGAATAAACGATGCAAACGAACAACTGCAAGCTACAAAACGCATAATCGCGTCTGCTCGGGACGCTCGTTGTAATAGGTACGCGGAGCTGCTCACGATCAGTACCAGGCAGCCAAGAACGTCACTAACAAGAAACGAGTCTTCGTTTCTTCGAGAGGACGACGCGAGACTCTCCCGCTGGGTCGCAATAACCGTGTTTTCAATTATTCCAACTCTAACTCGGTCGATTCTCCTCCTGTGATAGGGAACAGGGCTCCAATGAAACAAAGTCCATGAGGACGCTCAGCTCCAAGTCAAACAACCATTTTTCGCAGCAGGAATAGGCGCGACAGGAACAGTGAACATTCCTGAGATACAACGAATAATCCCCATGGAAACGACGTTCGACCAAAACGAAAGCTCGCGACGGCCGAGACCGCGCCTTTGAACTACATGCACTACATCTGGCATTGATGACTATTGGCATATTCGACAACAAAAGGGGTGCAATAGCGAAATAGGACACGAACGAGAGTCGATCACTGTCTCGGTGTGCTCCAGTTTTGTTTGGCTCGCAGATCAATACGCTCGACCGGACTAACGCATGGGAGGCTGCTCCAAGGTAACATCAGGAGCCGGAGAGCTCGTTTGGATTAATCGTTCCGCGATGACGCGACAAATCGAGTAGCACTAGCAAACTGCTTATTTTCGCTCTAACGGAATGTTGAGGCTCACTCACTCACTCACTCAGTGAAACAATGTGCCGCCGCGTCAACTTCGTTGTTTCGTCGATTCGGTCAATCGTTCGAATGTCCACTCGGGTTTTCGCACAGTCCGCAACACGAATAGCCATTACCTCGAGAACGGTGGCGCTGATTGTTTCTCCGTCGGTCGCCGGCTTCGACATCTACCATTACACTGCTTTCAAATGTGAACTTCATCCGACAGAGCTGGTCGATTGAGGCGTTTAATGTCGCGTTAGCCGCTTCCGAACGAATGATAAACTTGGGCGTTGCTGACTCGTTATTGGGATTCCGTTTCGGTCGAGTTTCATCTCAACGAAGGATGTCCGGACCGTGAAACTCTGGAAACCCGGTACGCGGTAGAGCGGCTGTTAAATACCGTTATGTAAGGGTTCGCATGTCGCATCTTGATTAATGCCCCCATCGGATCGATGTCAGTATCGGAACGGGATGACGGATCTGTCAGCGTCTTTGTTTCGCGAACTAATAATATGTATAGGTATCATTATTGTTATTATATTCTTTTTGAAATGTCGTTGTCGTTCGCACGAGTGATCGTTGTCGTCATCGTCCAGCCGCGTCTTCCGAATAGGAAACCAAGTCATTCATAACGCTTTATCAATCTCCACTATCTCTGGAAATCATCATTGTTGCTGTCGTTGCCGGCAGTTGTGGTTGTTGTTGCCACTGGCCGAATACGGTAGATAGCGTCGTCTCGGATGAAATTCAACCAGATCCAAACTTTACTGGCGGAGCAATATCCGAGTCATCATTCGGATAAACGGCTGCAACTGGAGCAGCGAACTGCTTGCAACAACACAGTCGGAACATCAACACAGCGTCTATAAAAGTCCACTGAGATTTTCATCTGCTCGTTCCGATCCCGCTGAATACTACTACCGCTTCTTCCCAAGCCTTCGATTAACGAGTATTTGTCACCGACGGAAACCACCAAGTCCATCGGACTTCTTCATCCGGTCGAATTTTCCGATCATTTTATTTTCCAGCGTGCTTCCTTTTTCTCCAGCATGCGAAATCACCGCCGTGCTTTCGAGCAAAGATCGAGAACTAGAAACGAAAGAAGAAAAAAAGACATCCTGAACGACCAACAAGGTGTGACAATCTGAAGGTCTTCACCCTGAGAATTCTCTTTTTGAAAGTTTTCAAAGCGACGCGACGAAACACTAAGCACGGGACGTGTTTCCATCACAGAACTCGGGGCAGAAGTCGACAAAAAGTTTCGCTTTTTGACAGTAGTGTCTAATTTTGAGACCTCCGATTTGATCCCGTTGCTCACCGTTTCGTTGAACGAAACACCGTTTATGTCCGGAAAGAGATCAGAACCAGGTTGCATCTCCGAAAGTGAGAATGTTCTTCATGGGGATGGCTCAAAATCCAACCAAATTTTTCTCTGAAAACCTATTTTTTGACGGAAGCGGAGAGAGATCGGAAAAAACGCGCTGATACAACTCCGAGCGGTTCAGTGGTTGACCTTCAAGCGAAAGCCATGAATAGTTTCTTTGATCCTCGTCTTTCGAGCGTAATGAAAAGGAAAAGACACGAGTGATAAGCCGACTACGGCAACACCTACCATCTGGTCGTTCGGTTGGATCCGTTGATCCGTGTGTATAACCGATAATAACCAATTGCTAGTGACCATTGAGAATGACTCGTGTTAGATTTTGAGACACCGCGTCGACACATGAGCTTTCATCCCTTTTGTCGAAACTGTCTTTTGCCTTCCCGCCGTTGTCGATATCAAAACACTTTTGTTTTCCCTTCATCCATTCATTCATTCATTCGAGGCTGCTGTCACGGGCGGGTTCGATCACTCTCGGTTCCGTCCGCAGAGAAAACAAGAGAACCGACCGCCGCGTCGTTCCATGGTTTCGTCCAACTATTTCCACCGCGTAGTATCGTGGAGGACGGCATTGTCAGAATGACGCCGTCAGCATAGATAAAAAAAAAGAACGTTCTCTCCTCACTCGTCGTCATGATCAATCAAAATTAATTATTCAAGTCGGTCTCTCGACCGGCACTCTGTGTCGTCTGTCGAGAAACTCGGAAAGGAAAAAGAGAGTGTCAACAAACTTTTCGTTTGAATCACTGTCCCTCTCTCTGATCTTTCGTTTCGCGAGTGCGATACAGTGTCAGCCATTGGAAGCGGGGATTTCCCGGTCCGAACGGTTCGAGAACGAATCGTGGTAAATAATTGGGGCCTCAAAATCTCGGTTGAAGGGCAGGATGAGCCGAAAACGGAAAACAATCTCAGGGAAGACCTTCGCGAAACGAAACTGTGCTCGGAAGGGGTGTTGATGGCAATCCGCGAGTGTCAAGGTAGAGTTTAGGGATGCCTCCACTTCGAGCCCATGCGGCCATGCGATTCTAGAAGATGGAAATTGAGCCATTAAACTGGCGGCTCGAGAGCGAAACACGACACTACGAGGGAAGATAGAGACAGCCAGCCAGCCAACCAACCAACGGAAACACTCAAAGAGCTGTTTTGTCGATGAACACTTTGGCGGTGGAATGGATACCAGGCTGAGCGAGTAGAGCATGGCAAGACGAAACAACTCAGCGAGCCCAACGAAGGAGAAGAAGATGACGGTGGCGGCGGAAGGTTCGGATAGCGCCGTGGGAGTGCGGCTGCATCTCGAGTCATAGCCACGACGAACTCATCAAGCGAGAGTGAGAGATCAAAAGAGCAAATTGGAACGAACACGAGCCTCGAGTAAAGAGCTCCGCTGTCCTGACACTTTGTTCTCAGCTGAATTCTTTCGCGTCATGGAGACTGTCCCAGTCGAGGATTGACGACAACCGATGACGGCCCGGTATCTCGGCATACCTAACACGCTTCCAACGCTCCCGCTTCTTCCACTAGATTTCGCCGGGAATCACTTCTAGTCAAACTTTAGGTTCGACGACCTTGGTCTGAGTTTGAGTTTTTTCTTCTCGAAAAAGTGAAGGCGTCATTCTGTGAGGATCATTCCAGTTTTTAAGTGAGGTTCTTTAGAAACGGTGTCGGAACGTCTGTCAAAAAAATGTCAGACGTAGTAACATCGTCGACATGAAGCAAAAAAACGTTTTTCAGCTGGCGTCTCACGAGCGAATTTGCCAACATCACATGAGACAGTTCGCTAGCGTAACCATTACAACTACTACAACATTTGCCACTCTTACTCCTTGAACTACTAGTCTTTCACGTGGACGTCGTTGAGGCGCGCTGATAGTTCCTCACGAGTGCCTTCTATCAAGAACATCATTCCATCTGACACGAACGATTTCGACTCAAATCACTGTCTAGGAGAGGAAATTGGAAGATTTTTCACTTTTCTCGTATGAAGGAGGAAACCATTACGATCGATTCCTGGACAGATTGATCGTGACCGCCTCCTCGCCGATAGCAGGCCATATCGATAACGATATTGCGTGTCATGTTTTCTTCCAAAGCGTCGCATCTCCATAAAAGGACGCTGCGGAGCTGACTCTGAATTGACACTGAGTGGAGATAAAAAAAATTTTAACACAAATTGTGGCAACAGACGAGTAATTATTATCGAAGCCTGTCCCGAGAAAACATCGTCAGGCTTCGTTCCTCGTTTGTCACTCTGACGATTTGAAAACCGACGCTATTTTCGAGCTTGAGCGATCAGCTGACCATAGAATTAGTTTTCCTCCTTCACCCAGGGCGAACAATCGAACTCGGGGGAACGCGACAGAATCACCGCACGAATTTTGTTCGCGGCGAGTTCGTCGTAGACTTAGAATCTACGGTCGCGGGTTGCCAACATCCTTCTGGACATTGTGCGCCGAAACGTGTTCAGTGAGGCGTCGTCCCCATCGAGCCATCGGAATATCCATTTCCGACGACCTCTAGCTGCAAGAAGACCGGGCGGCGAGATACGCCCGAGGTCCACGAACTCATCGCTTTGGCGACAATCGTTCTCACGAGGGATGTATTCAATGCGGCAACAAAGTTCATTCATGTCGGACGCGAAACCTACGGTACTTTGAGGTACTTGATCGACCGGTCTCTGGACGACCGAAAGAAAAAATCTCAGATTTGGTCGCAATGTCTGTCCGAGGTGGGCAATCGTTTTGATCACACGAAAATTTTGTGGGAGAAACTCCTCAACAATTCTGAACGTGTCAGTGGACGAGTGAGCGAGCGAGAGAGAGATTTCTGTTGTGGGAGCTCCACCGCGACTGCCCGGTAGGTTGCCTTGCTCGTCGTTTCGACGGCGGCGGCGGCGGCGCTTTCGTTAGCTGAGGGTTGAGTGGCGCCCCAAGGTCTAAAGGGGCATCACAGAAGGAGTCCGTTCGTCCGCTCGTAGGTCGACGAGTCCTGTCGGTTAGTTAGCGCGCTCGTTTCAACGTCGGGCGTGGGAGAGAAATCACCGCTGAGTTCTCTTCGTGTTTTCTGTTTTCGACTGTCGCCGTAACTAAGGTTTTCTCCGACAACACGCCGCGTGCTCACCGGAGAGCTTTGAGGAAACTCAAAATCAAGCCGGACGATCTGACGATCCAGCAGCGAAAACCCGGGCCGCATTCGTCGCGGTAGCCTTCATCAAGGCCCGCCAACCAACCCTTCGTAGACCTTTGATTACAAAAAGAAAAAAAAAACTCAGATCAGGTGCCGCTCCAGCTCGTGGACGCTAATGAGAGATCAAACATTCCGATAGTTCGCGCAAGATCCTATCCCTTTGTTGAAAACGAGACAAAAATGAGAGAATGAGGACGGCCCCTGTTCACATTCTTCGTTTCTTGGTGAGAATGTCGAAGTTTTGTTGACACCTAGCCCCTCAGTGAGCGGAATCGCCGGATCGCCCCATTTCTGACATCTACATAGTTATGGCACTCCACCTTGCCCTTGTCAGCTTCCTCGACGTACCCTCGCGAAACTCTCTAGGTATGCATGCACAAACACTTTCTCTCGCACCTGTGTCAAGACAGACAGAGGCTTGACGACAACAGCAATAATTCTGTGAGTTTTGTCCGCTTACATGTTTTGCGCCTGAGATCTGGCTGGCTATGTGCCTGACGTGTACGCCCCAGTTTCCGTCTGATCATGAATATCCTCAAGCAAAGCCAGACAAACATGAAAAGTGAGCCTGCCAGAAACGGTAGAAGCGACCGCACAGACAAACAAATAATTTCAAGAACAAACAGAAAGCACGCCGTTTTACGAGCTTGAAAACTTGACCAACGACGCTATCGGGTAGAGAACTACACCTGTCCATGCCTCCGGGAGCGGCAGACTGCTCGGTCGGACAAGCTGTCGGTCGCTTGCTTGCTTGCTTGCTTGACATTATTATTTGAGGAAGGTCGGGGCCATAGAGATAGGAGTCGCTAGACAAAAGAATCAGAGCCATAGAATGCACCTGAGCGCGACGGCAGAAGAAGTATGAGTCAACCGCTCCACGATAGAAGGATTGATGGGCCGCGCACTTCATTTCACCTCGTTCTTCTTCTCCATCACCTCCGCCGTACATGGACACAGCTGCTACCGCCGCTTTTGCTCTTGTAGAGCAAGATACACTCTAGCCACCCGCTACCGCCTGTATGCTTGCCATCTTGCCTGCAGGACAACAAGGAAAAGAACTAATCCAATTCTCAGGAGGTAGCTTTGTCCGTCGATCCTCTCTGAGCAGCGCGGGTCGGAGCAGGACGAGCCGGACCAGGAGTAGAAAGAGATCCTTCCACCCGGCAAGGATGAAAACGATCAAGTGATTCAGACACCAGCAGAGGCGGCTCTCCATTCTCTCTCTCTCTCTCTTCTTCAGTCAGTGTTCTACCTGAATCCGCCTAACCGCTGGACCGCTAGCTTATTCGGTTGGCATCATTGGACTCCTATTGAAGCAGCTACGACCACCCGCATAAAGAGTCCGACAGCAGCCTTTTCTCCCTATTTCTCACTTGCTTTATATGTATGGATGGATGGATGTCGGCGAACAGGCCGGTTGGTCGGTCGGTCGGCGGCGGTGGCCGCTCGGTGTAGTCGGTGAGTCTCTCTGAGGAACCTGAATCGGACAAACAAACGATAGCATCGAGCAAGAATGCTTCGAGTCAGCCCCTCAAGGCACGCATTCATCCTCATGATAGTAAACCACGAACCTGACTCAGGCAGGATCGACCGCACCTGTGTCGTCCACAATGCTGTTTCTCCTCTCAATCGACGATGTCGAAGTAGATGGCTCACAGGCACCGAGTCCAACTTGACTACACTCTCACTAAAACGGCTTCGTTCCGGACACTCGCTAACCGATTCCTGAGTGAGCGAACGGATTCAAGTGAGCAATGTCAGCAAGCCTTCAAGGCGCGAGCGGTGAAACTCGCTCTCGTTCTCGCACACTCGTTTTTCCCCACTTCATCTGTTTACAATACGGAGCTTGTTTGGAACTACCTGACCGACCGGCGAAATGTCGAACACACAGACAGATCGACTCACCGAAGCTGCTGTAGATACACGAACGAAAGGTCTGACTAATCGCCATTGAATTCGTTACATGGCTACTCCGCTATGTTAACCGCTGATCACGTCTTGTTTACATTGCTTCGTCTCCCTTTTTTTGTTTAAATTTTCAGTTAGAGCCGGGGCCTAGTAATGTGCCGGATCAGCTCAAGGTGGGTTCCGTACACTCTCCATGTAAGCTTGAGTTCGCTTACTCTGCCGGATGGAATCAAAGAGCAGGGTGAAACACCTACGGCCACCACCAGGCTCAGTGACACCGGCAAAGAGGGAGAGTGTGTCTCGCTGATTCACTTCGTGACATGTGGAGCTGGCGATACTCGCGTGTTCGAATCATATGGTCTCCTGTCTTTTAGAGAGCACGATTCCAAAAGGTGAACGCGGACACGAGGCGAACATATGAGCGGATAGGAAGACAGGCGGGCGAGCCTGCGTGCATGCTGTATGTGAGACCAAAACACATTTGATGTCTTTCATTTCGGAACAAGCTCCGGTCGAAAACTAGATGAGGCCTTTGATGCCGACACCGTAAGTGAGCCGGCTACGTTGAGGTGTCATCCAGTGAACTAGAACCGTCACCGTTAGCAGGGCGCGAAGTCTATGAAGGCACCCAGTCGCCAGTACGGTTGACAGTCACATCTAGTTCAAGCAAATCGAGATAAATTCGACTTTATTTCATGGAATTTCGAATCGTTTGAGTCGTCGCTCATCATAATGAAAGATTTTCTACTTTTCTTATCCGAAAACTCAAATTCATGTATGTGCGGATTCCACAATGAAGGACTTCTCGTCTAGTCTAGACATTTGATGTCCAGCTGCCGGTGTGACCGCTATTGTGTTCGTGGGTGCATTGTGGATGAGGCATCGATGGGAAGAAAGTTTCTCGGAGGGCATAGGACTCGATGGAGCCCACGATGTTCTCCATAGTTGCTACATACCTGAATCGCTTTGGCTTCAGTGAGGGCACATACTCCGCATAGCTGAGTAGAAGGGAGTCGCACACTACAGGAGGCGTCTCGGAAGGATCGTGAGAAGACTCTTCGAACTTAGTTACACTCTACAGTCACCAATAGGTCACTTCACAATCGCACTCAGACATACGCACTCTGAAGAATGGAAACAGTCGAAGATCGAAACGAAATCCTCACGATCGATTCTTCGGTTGGGCTCTCCGCCTTTGGAGCCAACCCGAGTAGAGCCCGCGAGAGGCTTCTCGCAGAAATCAATACACTCGATTAACAGGTGATATCCAATAGGGCGGAAAGATTGTCTTCGAAAAACGAAAGAGCGCCCGACCGACACTTCGTTCGTATTCACTGAAGATGGTGCTAATGCCGGCGAATGGTGCCGCGCATGGTGTTCGCCGCTGGTCCACGGGTGAGAGGATTTCTCTGTCGGGAAGGGAGGATTCCATTCAACGCGGAGAGAAGGAAGCTATCATCGACGCCCGCTACGCCTAGCAGAGAGCAGATGGATCCGAACAGGTGGATCTCAACATCAACACCTGAAACAGTTACCATGGCAGTTACGCCGCCGCATCCGCTGCTGTTACTTCACCGAAGCGAAGGTTATGTTTAGACTCGGAATCCGAGAGGTGCTTGCTACTTTTGCAAAACGCCTCGCAATCTTCAAAACAATCTGCTCCGATCGAAATAACTCAAGAAATCCAGTCGCTGCGCTCTCTGAATTCGGGTACGATCCGTTTTTTCGAGTTAGAGCCCATGTAGCGCTATGAGTCGTGAAGAACCTCGTCGTTTGGAGTTCCGGAGAATCCTGGCCACCGAGGAACGGCAACTCCGGCAGAATAATTCATTCTCTTCCATCGAGATCCAAGGTGCAACTTGTCTTCACCAACTCGGGCGAACCTAAACAACGTCCAGAGAATATCCTGAAATCGGCCAAGTGACCTTGCTTTCCCGTTCGTATGGAAATTGCGCGTGATTAATAAGCCAGTGCACTTGATCCACGATTCCAGCCGCGCGAAAGAGGGTCAGGAACTGCTTATCGCATTAGTGTTGCATTGAAGTCGTATTCCAGGCTCGATACCGAAAATCTCTCAAATAATGGCACATCGCAAATTATGGAAAACACGTCGGCTGAAACCAGAGCCGCTTACGAGGAATCGGATTCCCAGACCTCGTGGACTGAGATACAAAATTCTAGATCGAATATTTACTGACGCAACAGCTCGAAACGATAACGCATGAGAATGAGAACAACTCTCACGAAACGGTCCCGAAGATTTACGATGCGAAGCTCGAACTGTTGGACAGCATTGTCGAATCCGTTCTTTGTCGTCTGGAATAGCGGATTCTGAACCCCTGTCGGTCCGAGAGGGCGATTTTCAGCCGATCTCCGAGCTTCGAAATCGACCATTCAGGACGACCGCAACCTGTTCTCACATTCTAAGCATCACGATTTATCGTAGTGGAAGCACTCCGGGGCCTCGGTCTCGAGATCGGGAGAACACTATTTCGATATATTATCTGGACATTATTTGTTCGAATATTTTGCGTAGCCGGTCAAGAATCTCCGGCTGACCGGATCCGAACCAAGGTTCTCTAATCCGGTTCCAGCCGCAAAACGCGGTGCCCCATCATGTTGAGGCCAATGTGGGCGCATCGAGACATGTCTTGCTCGATCGTGGAACGGGGAAACCAACTCCGGAGTCCTGAGGGTTCCCGAAGATGCGCGTGAGCTCTGAGCGACGAAGTTTTACGCGACGGTGATACTCGCCATGTCATCCGGGCGGTTGCTTTGCGAGGCGACGATGTTGTTCTCAGCTCGTGGTTGTTTTGAGCCTCGAAGCCTCACCCACGCCTCACCCCCACGGTCTGACTGCATTCTGAATCAGTGCGGTTTCTTTTTGAACATCCCGGTTGTGACCTGTAACCTCGATAGAGCCACTTTCCGTCAAGACAGGCACAGAAGGGATGCAAGTATTCCTTTCGGAAACTTTCTGGAAGCATAGCCGCGGTTTTCACACGCGAAGTTTCGCCGCAGACTTTGAGCCAGAGCCCCAGGCAGATCGAAACAGAGTTGGGTCAAAACAGTCGAAGAGGAGAGCAGTGAATTCAGCAGTTCACGAAGTATCTTACTCTCCGCTATTCTCGAGGTATTCGGCAAGTACACCCGCTGTCGGAAACGATACTCCATTGACCGATTTCGCTCACGGATTCTTTCTGAGCAAAGCCGTAACTAATTCTGATGTGAGAAACGAAAAACCGCTTCGACAGCTCAGAAATATTCGATTGTAATCAGAGTGTACATCAAGATCTGCAGCGGGCTGAATCCTTCGAATTCTGTTCTATAGGTCTTTGCAGAGAATAACAGATCTCAGAAAAAGCAGAACTAGAACGCCGACTAGCCCCATTGTAACCGTCGATGGGATCATGGTCAAGCGACGCGTTCGATTCATTGATAAAACCGATATCAAGGAGAATAAAAACTTTGACAAAGTTGGGGAATGGATAGCATCGTCGACCATGTCAGGCATTATCGGAGCGGCCTAACCGTAGCAGAAACGAACCGTCTTTCCGGCGGACCTGATTTCGGCTAATTCAGAGCCAATACAGACATTCTCTTAACTTTTGCGAAGTTGGAAACAGGGATCATCTAGATCTCATCGAAAGACTCGAGCTTAATTCGGAACTCAAACCGATTCCTGGAATCGAAGACCGAGACCGAGAAGCATCGTGGAGTGCACCGACTACTAGAATAGGGTCGAGATTCCGGTTCGGTTGCTCCCCCGTCTTGCGAATGCGGTCGTTTTGTGGCATGCCTCCGAGAGGTTTTTCTGTGATGAACGAAAGTCATTACAGCTTTTTCGGAGGTCGATTCCGAGATATCGAGGTTCAAACGGGCAGATTGAGCTTGAGCACGGTGCTGGCTGAGAGATGTTCTCGGTGAGCTTGAGGTGTGTATCTGTGCATCCCTCTCAGGACAACAGCGAAGGATATCGATGTCAAAATGAAAGCCACTACGTTATGTGCCTTGAGCAACTTTCTTGAGCTATACTGACATGCATCTCTTGACACAACTAACATCGGAATCTTCTTGTTGAATCGATAGATGCCTCGACAGCCATTTGCTATAGCGAGCCGCATCCCTTCCAGTTCACTTTCATCTCAACTCTGACGTCTGTAGCGGTCCACTTTTATTTTCCACGTTCCATCACAAAGCGGAACTCAAAAACCAGAGTTGCTAACGTAGCCGTAAAAGGACCACCTCAAGAAACGTGATTTGTATCCGTGTTCTCCAGAAGTCGGACACCATCGCCGTTCTAACATTGGGCGCCATTCGAGTAGAAAGCCATGGATGTGTTTGGAGAATTAATTTTTCTTTCGCGGTTCAATATTTCTTTGGTTCGTGGAGAGGATTGAATGGCCTCCCGCAGATACATCGATCAGCTGTGAACCAGGAAGTACCGAGATTCCTCCTCAGCGAAACGAGAGTAAACAACTGAGGAACTAAATATTTTCTTTCTGCTCGATTGAGATATATTTCCGAAACGAGAAATGTGTTCTTTGACTTGCTCCCCACGAGAGCAATCGTAGGCTCTTATTTGTGGAGATTGAACGACGTTCGATTTTGCCTCAAACGACCACATTCTCTTCCTGGATACCTTGAGTTTCATCTCGTTCAGAGGAAGCCCGAGAAAATGGTGCTTGGTGTCACTAGGAACGAGCAACGAAACGATCCGAAGGAAAACCCGATTTCGAACGAGACCCGGGGAGCTCAACCGTTGTCGGGATTTTCCCGATCTAACTGGAAACACTCTCCGGACTTGAAGAAGTGAAGACAATTTTTGACCTCATGGACCTACCGAGATGCTTCCGAGGGTAACGCCTGCGCGAAAGCATTGCGTTGAGGTGACGGTCGTCGCCTTGCAACTTCAGAGAGTTGGTAAGATGGCGGATTCGATCCTCGAGGGTCGGCTAATTTCTCAGGATTTTCGACCGATAGCATCTTTGAATAATTATCGGCCACTCAAGCCAGAATCTTGCTGGCATACTCGTAAACGCGGCGAAAATGAGATCCCCGGCTCCCCTACGCGAGCGAAAGGGACCTACAGGCAGACGCGCATCTCTCTGATAGTGAGTGAAGCGCTGTTCACATTTCTCACAATCAGGATGCCCGCGCTCGGCTCTGAAACAGGAGGATCACTTGCAGGATAATAGCGCGAAAATATTCGTTTAGTTATACTCATGTCATCATTCGAGAGAGCCATTAGTCAGGTAGCACTGAAAGATGGCTTACGACGAATCCATCTATGTAGAGGGAACGAAATGCAAATCCTGATCAGTGAATAATGATGTAATTATGACAACAGTAACATGACAGTAACAATGATGAAATTCCCGTGGGAGGGGGGGCAAGAGGTTGCGCTTGCACCGGGCGTGGAGGACGGGGGGGGGGGGCGATTTTATAGTAGGTATGACCTCCATTCATAATTATCGGTGGATCTGTGGTTTTCGACCGTCGCACAGTGGGCAAAATGGCCAAAATAGGTGGTCAAAAGTCAGGTCTGGGAGTCGATCCTAATTTCTTCTGCATCGTGCTCCCAGATATCTCAAAACTCGATCCCAATACACCTTTTAAACCTCAACGCTCTTCTTACACAAGAAAAAAATCACGCAAAGTACCCCAAAAACTCTCCTCAAACCCACCTCTATTCGAGTTCGATATTCTTATCGCTAATATCTGTAGAACAAAGACATTCAGGCTCGGTTGGATGATTTTCTTCGGGTACTAGGGATTGTCAGGAACTCACTCAACGTCCTAGCAGCACGAAATTTACTCTGCCATCTTTAGTTAGAGTACCTTCAAAATCATCGAAATTTCGTCGAAAATCGACCAACTTGACGGTTCCGGGAAAGCACGCGAGGTACGCCGAGGTGAGCATTTTTTTTTTTTTAAATGCTCGTCTGGATGTCAGCTTTCCGATGGCGGTGGCAGATCTTGCGGAGATTTGCGCTAGAGAGAATGGGAGTCGTTTTTGTGAGGCTCGACAAGCCCCTATTCGTCGAGATCTTCAAAAATCGGGGAACTTCATGACTATGGAAGAGCACGCGAGGTACGCCGAGGTGAGCATTTTTTTTTTTTTAAATGCTCGCCTGGATGGCAGCTTTCCGATGGCGGTGACAGATCTTGCGGGAAAGCGCGGGGAAGAGAATGGGAGCCGTTTTTGTGAGGCTCGAAAAGCCCCGATTCGTCGAGATCTTTAAAAATCGGGGAACTTCATGACTATGGAAAAGCACGCGAGGTACGCCGAGGTGGGCATTTTTTTTTTTTAAAATGCTCGCCCGGATGTCAGCTTTCCGATGGCGGTGGCAGATCTTGCGGGAAAGCGCGGGGAAGAGAATGGGAGCCGTTTTTGTGAGGCTCGAAAAGCCCCGATTCGTCGAGATCTTCAAAAATCGGGGAACTTCATGACTATGGAAGAGCACGCGAGGTACGCCGAGGTGAGCATTTTTTTTTTTTAAAATGCTCGCCTGGATGTCAGCTTTCCGATGGCGGTGGCAGATCTTGCGGGAAAGCGCGGGGAAGAGAATGGGAGCCGTTTTTGTGAGGCTCGAAAAGCCCCGATTCGTCGAGATCTTCAAAAATCGGGGAACTTCATGACTATGGAAGAGCACGCGAGGTACGCCGAGATGAGCATTTTTTTTTTTAAAATGCTCGCCTGGATGTCAGCTTTCCGATGGCGGTGGTAGATCTTGCGGGAAAGCGCGGGGAAGAGAATGGGAGCCGTTTTTGTGAGCTTTTTTTTCTGAATATACTATATTGTTCCGATTTCAAGTGACGCTCGGCACACTCGTGGATGACTTGCTCGACTTTCGCCCTTCGTGCCTGTCGCTGAAACGATCAAGCGACCACTGACTCGTTGATCACTGGCTCACTGACCATTGGCACGTTTGAGATTGAGGAGCGACTCTGAGTGCTCTGATGTCTCTGAACGTACTGAATCTCTGGATGACGACAGCTGTGTGGAACTGAGTAATGAAGAGAGTGACACGACCACGGACGAAGAGTGTTGAATGGAGTGCTTGACAGGTTCGCCTTTTGATGACGCGAATAAAGAGGAAAAAATGTCCTGCCAGAAACTATAACAGCTTCTCTTGAAAATTACGTTTTCGCCCTTATTTTTCTGATATCTTAGGAGTACTTGCAAATCATGGGAAACGCACTTAGCGAGTTTATCCGGCTGCCATTCAGTAGCCCAAGAAATTTGCTTCTCACCAGCGTCCTTGTAGCGAAATTTGCAAAATCAGTGCTTTTTCGTCGTCGAAGACCCGAAAAACGCCTCAAAACGCTCAAAACTGGGGAAATATGTTTCGGGCGTCTACATTGACTATCTGATCTGAATTCGGGAGCTAAAAATAGGCGGAAACCGTTCTCAAATAATTTTGTCCACCTAGGATGCATTTTTTGACCACTGTGCGTCGTCTATTATTCAGTCGAATTACCACCATGATTGATTATAATTATTATTGAAGCCGCCTTGGAAAATCGGGTGCGTTTTTCCATCATGATGAAGAACGGCTTTTGGGAATGACCACGAAAAAATCCTCGGACGTCACAGAAATAACACTTTTACGATAACACAAAGGACAGTCGGCTGCTGGGAAATGCCAGAGCAGGATTTTGTCTCGAGACAAGAACATCGAAGACACCTGCCGAAAGTGCGGTATTGAACGAGAAATTCTCGGGCATGTTATCCTGGAAGGCTGGAAACCAGCACAAACGGTGAGCACGAACTATCCAGAAGAGAATCAAACTCCTTGAGGACAGAACCCCGGAGCTGGTATCCGACACGAAAAAGATGTTAGAAGCATGAGAGAATGCGAATGGACCCTCACCATCCGTGACAGAGAAAGAAGCCGCACCCACCAGCTGAGAAATCGCCCCTTATTCAGGAAGCCAACTAGGAACACTTGAAACGAAATCAAAACAAGGAGAAGATCAATAAATATCCATCGATCCCTTCGAAGCCTTGAAACAGCATATAAGGTTTACCTCCAGCGTTGAGCTCGAGCGAATTCGCTTTTGGCCAGATTAGGACAGAACTCACGCCTCGTAAATTTGCAATCGTCGACCCACGGCGAACGATATTCCGTAAAATCCATGATTGATAAGAGCTGAGCTGAGCTGAGCTCATTTGGAAGCCGCTGCAATTTGGTCTAGGTTCTGTACCAAGAGATGTCGGCAGCGGCTAAACCCTCGCGGATGCATTGTTTACGATGTCTTCGCGGTGAATCCGATCAAATTCCGATTTCCGATCAAAAGCTTTCGTGCATTTCGTTTATGAATCAAATTCCAGAGATTTCTTACTGAGAGTCGTCGGTATCCTACACTGCAGTCCTTCCCTTTGTTTCCTACTATGGCGGTGGTTTCTTGTCTGTAACTTGGAACCCCTTCAAACCATGCGTCAGACCATAAATAACTGGAATTCCCGTTCGAGTGTCCATCCAAAACCAGAGGATTCATAAGACTGTTCGCTTACAGACATTAGATAAGTTTTCTCATGGAAACCTCGGGACGAGCCGGAGCCGATCCGATCGGGGAATTGAATTTGGCGCTCTTTTTTAACAACACCACAAGGTAAACACACACACATAGGGCCGCGTAGCAGACGGATTTCTGTGACCAGCAACAATTCTGCAATTCATCTGTGTCTCGTTGAGTTGGTGGAGGAAAACACGGTTTTTGACGAGAACGTTGAAATCTCATCGTTGACAAACCATGTCGCTGTGTCCTGACCTGCCCCGCAGAGGCTTCTCTTTTGATAACTGCAAGAGGTAAGCCAATCATGAGATATTCGAGTGGATGCGACCGGCGGAGTGTCAATCAACTATTTTGGGAATCGTGTCGAAGGCGAGTCTTCAATGCGAAAACTGAGTTCAACGTTGATTTTTTCATGCAATACGCTTCCTTGTTTCAGAAATGCGACTCTCGAAGCGAGAGGATACAAAACTAAAGGCTTCGTGAAAACCGGCACAACCATTGTGGGTACGTATTTTGTTTATTACGACATGAGTTGGCTCCACATCCCAAGAAGTGTATATCTTCGGACTGACGGAAGGAAATCACGTCCTGTAGTCCAAGATCTGTCGATGTCGACGTTGAAGAACTCATTGATTGCTAACAATGTCGATACTCATTTGCCTACCGGAGGTTCATTCATTCTTTGTTAGTCGTTGTGGAGGGAACGAGTCTTCCAAGTTTCTCTTCTTCATGATCAGGTGTAAGCTGCAAAGATGGCGTGGTTCTCGGAGCTGACTCGAGGGCTACAGGAGGCAACGTCGTCGCCGATAAATTCTGCGACAAACTCCACAAGATGTCCAGCAAAATCTTGTGAGTAGACATCGCTATGATTGCCGGCAGAAGTTTCCGTCTTGTATAGAGATGAGCAGCGCAAAAAAAACTGACTGTGGCTGAGGCAAGAGAACTGAGAGATGCTAAAATCCCACCGGATCCAGTGCACGAGAGCAGGAGGAGATTTACGCGCACCAATTCGTCATTATTTCGTAGACGTTTCGAGCTATGGTACGTTGTTCTATCCTTCGGATGAGGGGAGCTATGCTCACGAGATTCTTACTTGTAGCTGCGCTGGGGCTGGAACGGCCGCTGACTGCGACCACGTTACGGCGATGATCAAGGCGCAAATAGCACTCCTGGAACTCAACAGCGGTCGCGATGTCCGAGTCGGCGCAGTCACGCGGATCATCAAGCAATATCTGTATAGATATCAAGGTGTGCATTACATGAGCCGAATGGATGTCAGAAATGGATGCCGAAACCGAGACTGATAATATTTCTAACTCTCCCAACTGAATTCAGGACACATCGGATGCGCTCTTATCATCGGAGGCTGCGATATCACCGGAAATCATCTTTATTCTATCGCTCCTCACGGATCAGTGGACAAACTTCCCTACCTGACGATGGGTTCGGGGTCTCTAGCGGCAGTGGCAGTTCTGGAGAATCGTTGGAAGCCCGACATGGGTAAGCAGACGCGTTTTGCTTCGAACTCGATTCTCGGCGGGGAATAAAAAACTATTCGAGAGTTCCTTCTCATTCCGTTATCAGTGTGATCCACGATCATATGAAGAATGAGTTTTAGGAAGATTGTGAGCTGCTCGGCTGTGGGGTTTGAATCTTGTCTTCACTTTGGATACAGATTTGGAATCGACGAAAAATTTGGTTCGCGACGCGGTAGCTGCCGGAATCATCAATGATCTGGGATCTGGAAGCATAGTGAATCTCGTCGTGATGACGAACAAAGGTCACGAGTATATCCATGCCTTCGACACCACTTGCGAGAAAGGAAAACGCACGGGAATATACGGCTACCCCAAAGGGACTACTCCGATTCTTGAGACTAGAGTGAGTAATTCAGCTCAGTTCTATTCTTTTTGCCTTAATCACGTTACACCAGGTCTGGCGGAAAGGTCGCCGGTTTCACATTTCTAACTCACGCTGTTCACAGGTGATCCCATACGAGATCGAGAAAGAAGAGGTCAGAACAGTATCTGGAGAAGACGAACCAATGGATATTTGAATAAATTCAGCGTTGGAATGATTTTTCTTATCGAAAGAGGAGAATGTGTTTTTGAATTCAAACCGGCGTTGAAGATTTCGGACGAAAACATACGAGGCCATGACAGTGAACGGATAGTGGCGAGCGTGGTGATTCCGACTTTGGAGACTCTTGAAGAGCCAGTACAAGGTTTGCTCCAGGAGAGAAAGATGAGAGTTTTTTTGTTGACAAGGATCGCTCATGGTCTCGGCTCACCGCTGGAAAGACCACAGAGGAGGGCCACCTCGATCTATCTCCGTTTATGCTGTTTTTATGGAAGGGTTTCAATGTGCTAGTTGTTCAGCCAAGACGATTGGAATATTTTGAGGGGAGTGGTTAAGTTCCGTTGTTTTCGAGTCGACCTCCGTAGTAGATCTGTGCAGGATAGCCTCGAGTCCGCGCTGGGTAGATTTCCGAGACGTTCGTGGATGACCGAAGCGCTATGCAAAGAAGTCGGTTTTGTTTTTGCAGTGTCCTTTGCGCGCGGTATCTATTGACGCGGTTTGCGTGTCGCTCCGCCACGGTATTCTAAAAATAACTCAAGCCGGTTGAAAGGAAGGCAAGTAAGTAAGCAAACTGGCAGACAGGAGGCAGTCGTCGTTGCCGACGACGTTCAGCGACAGTACCACGACGAGAAGCCGTTCTCCTCTCCTATAGAACGTGGTGGCGCTTTTGGCACAATTTACACACAAACACACACACACACACACACACACACACACAAGCGAGAGCGCACATCCAACCAAAACGACTGACTGACTGACTGCCTGCCTGCTTGCCTATTGGGCTCTTTCAGCTTCTCCAAAGCGTAGACTGTTTCATTCTTGATGAACTCGTTGTTCAGTAAGTTCATTTAAGACGGCCAGGTTCCCCGAATTCCGGGGAAGTCGAGCCTTCTGCAGGCCGTCCGAGGGAAACCAAAGATCCCGGCAGTCCTTCCGTTGGCCGGTTGGTCAATCGCAGCTGGGTCGGCCAGAGTCCACCCGGGCGACTGTGGAGAGTTGATATTTTTCACGGCTCTTCTTCTGGCCGAACTCTCTCCGAAACCCGACGGCGCTAACCGGCGGACGTAGGTTTTTGCGGATTAGTGACTCGACGGACAGTGAAAGAAATGTGGCCCTGGGGACAATCTACAGGAGCGAGAAGTGATAAAAGTTTGTGAAGTGCATCAAGGAGTGCAGAGTGCGGGGCCGACCGGGCTCTAGTAAGTCGGAGTTTTTTTTTGCATAGTGTAACGAGACCGAAGTTCGCGAGAGTCTGAGGTTGGCGGCAGCTGAGTGCGTGACTGACGGTCGATCGCTCGATCGGTCGCCCGGTTAGAATGATTGACCGACCGAATGACTGACTGAGCGATCGTCCGATCGATCGAATCGCCTGTAAACGACCGCGTGCTGTTGCTCGAGGTGCGCAGAGTGATCCCAACGAAGGGCTTGAACGACTTGCGGAGCAAAGTCCGCGAGGCATCTACTGCCTGGAGATTGTATCCTGTCTGGCTGCTTGTCTGTCGTTGATCGCTTTGTGTGTCCTGTGTTTCCGTGCTACTGCGTTGAAGGATAGATTTTCGACCGGAGAGCATTCTTAAATCGTCAGAGAAGCGTCTTAAGCGTTCTGGTCCCACTGAAGAAGTCGAGTCTTTCGGTCCGACAGAATCGGTGGCAAGACCCTCCGAGGCTCGAACGCTGGAAGCAGTGGCTCCAATTCGAGTAGAACTCCGATCTCCTCCTCTCCGCTGACAATCTGCATTGGCTTTGCATTCGATAATCAGTCTGTACCTTCAAATGACATCGCGATTGTGATTCCGTTCGTCTGTTCTCTATAGCGGTTTGTGTTATAGCCGCCGCCGCTGCTGCCGCTGCTGCTGCTGTAGAGTGCCCTGCTTGTCTCCAACCAGTGGTAAACAACGGTGCCAAACGCTCGCCGAACGAATCTATTCGCTCCGAATTCGGTTATCTATGGAATACTGATACTAAAAATGGCACTTGTTTGCGAGAGAACAAGACGAGATACCGAGTGCAGCTGATGTCTTCCTTCCTTCCTTTCGATTGTGGAAGAGAAGCAAGAAGAACAGGTTTCCGCGACTTTCTTCACGGAGAATCGAGTGTTGTGATGACCGTTACTCGTCCGCTGAGAGGACCTCGCGAGGAGATCGGGCGGCGCTTACTGTAATGTAACCGATTGGGGAACTTCGAGAGGAAAAGGAAAACGGCGAGCCTGAGAGACTAGGAGTATATATCGAACAGGCCGATTCGACATTCGACAGAAAGGAAAAGCGAAAGTTTACCAACCGCTGTGTCTCTGCTAAGTGTCGCGTCATTGAGCGCAGTGATCGGAATTATTTACCGCTGATTTCCGGTGATTGCGTTTCGCCTACCGAGGACACCATGCGGCGAGCCATCGTCATAACCGCCCTGATACGATCAAACAACCAACCAACCAGCAAAGTTAGATAGCCGCCGGGCCGCCGGCTGGGTATCCATGCGAACAGCCACCCACCTTTCCGGAGACCGAGACTGGTTGGAGATTTCCAACCGATACCTGTATTCCACGACTCTAGGATCGAACTTGATTATTCACGCAGCCAAGCCAGTCGGTCGGTCGGTCTGTCGTGTATGTATTTTCACCTTCCGTTGAATGACAACGAGACTCAACGGCAAAGAGATTTCCCTTTCGAAACCGCATGAAACCCGTCCTTTTCTCCGTCGAGGACAGTTTTACCATGCGTCAATGCCACTACGAGGCACGATAGCCATGGAACATTCGCTCTTCGGAGATTCCAGTCATGCTCTCGTAGCCTGGTCCGTCAGCCAGAGGAAACAAATGACATTCATCCAGACGAGGATCTCGTTTCGCGCCGAGTACTCACACGAGAGTCGGATAATGAAGCAAAATATTATGGTTGCGAACAGCTTTAAATAAAAATCCCTTCTTGTGACCACGTCGTTCATGTCCCATCATTGTGTCAGTCTGTCTGCGAGTTTATCAGTGAGACCGAGGTCGAGAAAGCTACCAGACTCTGCGAGCGAACTTCGGATGATCAAGAGATCTTGTTTGATCTATTCCTGTCTGCATGCTCCAAAACTAGCTCGTTTGCGCAGCCGAATATTCGTGGGAGCATGTCAAGTTTGAAGACATCGTTCGTGAGACCTGGGTGCCGAGACGAAAGAAAAGTTTGGAAGAGTTGAGTGTGATTTCAAGTGAAAACTCCGACATGTGTGCGAGTCCTTGATCTCGCGAGAACTTCATCTGACCCCTGTTCTCGACTTTCCCTTGACAACGACTCGTTCGCGCGAAAAGTTCGTTAGGATCGAGTGGAATTACGACACCCACGTGGAACTGTCGTATTTGTGACGGCGCCATCAAAGGCCACATTTAGAGCCTGTTGGCATGGGAACACATCATGCTGCCGCCGATTCATTGAAAGAATCGAAATCATTCAAAATCTCATTCATTTCTCCGTCGAAACGAGACCCCGAGTGTGGGTTTCAGACCTGTTGTCTTGGTATGCCTACAAAGATCGAGACTCGGGACTCGGTCGAACTGACGTCAGGCTCCACTGGTGGGAAAGCTAATCGGTCCGAAACCTTTCAACACAATCCATGTTTTGTTCTTTGGCAGCGAGCGAGAGAGAACCTGAGGGAATAACGACTACTCAGTTCATTAATTTCACCTATTTATGCTGTTTTCTCTTTTTCCGCTGATTGCAGAAGCCGTATGCTCGAGCTTTGGCCGCTGTAGGCGCCTCACAGTCAACCAGACCGCTGTGGACTTCGGACCGCGTGAGTAAAGTTGAATCTTAGCCTAGTTCCCAAGTAGACGCTTTCTGAGTTTTCCTTTGAGTCGAAGCTCAAAAAAGAATACGCTCAATTTTGTCGAGATCGACGCTGCCGACTGAACTTTGTATCGTGCTTGAGCCCAAATTAGAAGATTACGTTAGCCAAGCGGCTATTTCGAGTCGGTGTGATGCTGATAGCTTTGATAACGCTCCCGAGAACCGTTGGGATAGTGAGAGCTCTGCGTCAGAATCTATCTGATGATGGAATAACCTTCGAATCACGTTGTATGCTGATCAGGAAGATCGTTGACATAGTTTGCGACTCCCTACTTGTAGCTCGACGTGCGGCCAAAATCTTTCCGTCAGAGATTTTCCTTCAAGAATGGCGCAAACACTATTCGAGCGTTACGGTCAAGAACGTGTGCTCTACGTTAAACCCTTCGAGCCGAGCCGATCGTGGGGTCTTCCGACGTTGCTTTCATCGTTTTGTGTTTTGGCACAACTTTGAGAGTAGGAAACTAGGTCCCATCAGTCTATCACTGATCTTTGTTGTGGACGATGGAAGCTGAATCGAAAAGACCACAAAGAGAAACAGTTCAAAAAGAAGCGTGATGAAAACCTCATCAAACTCGAGGATTCATAGTTGCTCGTGGAAAGGTTAATGTCAAGTCCATAATCAGGCGTGCTAGAACAACGGTGTTAAGAGGACTAGAAGTGATGAAAGATGTAATTCCATCGGATTGTAATTTTCGCAGTTCCTAGAGGGAATGTTTTGCAGAGAGCAAGTCAAAATCAACGAAGTCCAAGTAATCAACAGAGATAGAAGAGCGATCTCTCCATCGATCGACACATGCGGGTCCACTGTTTATGAACTCTGTTTCAATGATATCACCGCGTTAACTAAAGATCTGCTTCACAGTTCTCGGTCGTTCGGTTTGTTGAACGGGAATACATTCTCGAAGACACCGATAAAGATTGAAAGGATAACACTTACCTTTTGATAAACGAGTCACTGATGATATTGGTCACTGTGTTTCATGATTACGTCAGGGGAGGAGTGAGTGAGGGCACAGAGATGGAAGTTCAGATCAGAACTTGGAGATAGCGTCGGAATCCTCGAATGAAAAGATCGCCTCCGTCACCGTTCAGAACAGTTGGTTCCTCATCCTCACCGGAGTAACATCTATTGTGGAAAACCGCCAAGACTGCGAGTTAGTGTTTCGAAGACTCGTTTCACTGCTCTTGGGAGCAACTGTGAGGAATATTTCTCGAAGTGGTGAGAGGATCAACTTCACTCGGCTCCGTGTCCATCGGGCAGACCGGTGATTCCTGTGCAAATTCTCGAGGGTTCCCGTCGCGGAAGTGGCTCGTTTAGGTTCGAATAGGACACGCTTCCATAAAAGAGGAATTCCCGGATCGATTCATCAAAGAACGAACTCCTCAGTTTCCAGCGCCTCTGTGATTTCGAAAACCTGGGTCAGATAATGGATATCTCCGAGCCCGAACACTCATCGCCCCCTCCCAACCTGATGGACTTGGGGGCCGTGGGGGACCCGCTTGTTGTCATCCAGAGACAGCAGCAGCAGATTGTGGTAAGTCGGACGTTTTCCGGTGACTCTTTTTTTTTGTTGCGCTGAATTGTATCGCTGTCGTTGCTTTTAGTTCCCGTACTCGAAGAAACCGATTCTCATCTGAATTGGATTTTGAGAGCACTAGCACTCTAGTTTCATCTGTCTGCGCTGCATTGAATCGGGAATAGCGTACCCGTCTACCTGTGCCACCCGCATCATAACTTACACGATCTAGCGCGCTCGGTCACTCGTTCGGGAACACTTGTCGCGCGATTTTGTAATTTTTCTCCTTCCCTACAAATTCTAACTCATTCTGAAATCCGTATGAACAGGATCTGCAGTTACTCCTGCAGCAGAGCAACAAAGAAATTCAGGACCTGCGTTCGCAGCTCGACAAGTACCAGAGTGTACTGATACCTTACTCGAGGAGGTGAGTATTGTCTCATCGCATATTTCGACCGACTTTGCAACGATTGTTCGAATTAGAGTCAGTGGAACTTTTCCCGTTTCCAAACACTGGAACTTCTTTCCACTTTGGAATACTGGATTTACCTTACGTTAAGTCTATGGTGTCACTGCCAGTATTCGTCGAACCAGGGTTAGACTGGTTAGCATTAAATGATGCGGATGATACCTCAAACTTAACATTTCGGCGTAAATCGCTTCCAGATACTCTCGTCGCCAACGGAAACGCCAACAAGGCATTTCGGCCGAACCCCAAAGTGTCATATCAGTCGCTGACATCAATGTCACGTTCCAAAAACATCCGAAGAGCAAAGAGTGAGTATCACCGATCTGAGTGAGTCTGTTTCCCGGCACGCCATGTGTGATCGATTATTATCGATCCTCCGCCGTTCTTCAACGAAACTTCGCCCTCTGATGTTTTCCTACCCTTTTCCAGAGTGCGCGATCTGATTCAGAACGCCATTCTCGAGAACGATTTCATGAAAAACTTGGACACGGCTCAGATTGAACAAATCACCGACTGCATGTCCCCCTGCCAATACCCTAAAGGTGAGTGTTGATTTTGAGTTCATGACATTTGCGACAGTCTCAACTTCCCAACGAGCATTTTTCACTGACTGTGAGGCGACTCGGTGGCGAAGAGGCGTTAGATTAGGTTTTTGCAACGGGAACCCAGCTGATTGGGCTTGTTGCCGACGGCGGGTTGTGCGGCTCTCAACACGCGATGTGTGAGAAACGGAAACGTATCACAAATGTTCTTGACAGTTGAAAAGGACTATAATTCATGCGTTTTCGTTGCTTTGACTACTGGCAGTTTTTTTGAACGCGTCTCCTTTGTACTCTGAACGCTGGTTTTCTGTTCGCAAAGAATCGAGCTTTGTGGTTTACACGAGCAATTCTCGACCGAGACAGACGAATCACCTTGGATCGGTGCTCTTCGCTAAAAATAGAAGAAGCGGACTCGTCGGCCCGTTGTCTAATCTATCTGAGATGCCTTGTCATCTTGACATACGCAGCCATATCTTTGCGCGCTCTGTTACGGGCATTTCTGTGGAAATAACTGTTTACTCCGGAGCACACTGAAAAATGTTCATTTCGGGCTGGAAATCGATTCTTCTTTCCTCCTCAAGGATAGATCGAATGACTCATTCTGTCGTGAACTCTGGAAGTGAATTCAATCAAATGAGGATCTGGACTAGTGGAAAAAGCTCCTCCCGCGTGGATCGGTTGAAAAAACGGATGACAATTATATGATGCAGTCGAATGCGCGCACGAATTGATCACCTCGCAGCAAAGTCGAGAATTTGAATTCCATCCTCATCCACACTTACCCTTCTGGAATAGCATCTAATGACTCTCGTTCCATTTCAATTTGCAGATCAACTCATTATCAAGGAAGGTGACGCCGGGAGCGTTGTTTATGTCATTCAAGGTGAGTGATAAGGGTTCCTAAAATACTTGGGAGAGAATCGATTGATCCCACGCGCTGGTTGCCCCACGGCCTAGACTGAAAACCAGTAAAACGGTTGCTTCCGTCCACTAACCAATCGGTCGCTCGGTACCCGCCACTTGAAAAAAGAAACGAGTGGATTATCTCCACTTTGGAATGAAACCTATTCTTGGTGCCGGCAAATAATAATTCACTTTCGGAACGAATTATTATCCGAGAAATATTGTGCATCACAAAAGAGAGGATGCACATCGTCCAGTGAAACTACGTTACATTCGTTCCGATCCGACATTTTCATCGGACAGGTGGTCCCAGCTCTCGAGAAGCGTTCTTCGACGGAAGCCTAGTGGACTTCTGACTTGATAGAAAATACTTGATAGGAAAATGTTAATTTCTGCACTCTGATATTCAAGCCTACGGACATGTTCTTGTCGTCATGACAACAGCAATCACGGAATCAAGGCTTTCAACCTTTTCGAGTACTCTCGAGCGTGACTGAATGGCGGCTTTCATCGAGTGCAGATTTACACTTCTCCATTTAGCTCCCCGGGAGAACAAAGAACATGGAAATGGCCATATATGCTTGATCAAGGCCAAACGAATTTCTCACCCAGACGAGCCAACTGTCTCGAAGTTATGTGACCGGAATCATTGTCGAACACGAATGGCGAGAAAAATTGAGAAATGAAGTCTTACATTCGAAGGGAATTTCAGGCAGTGTTCCGCCTTTCCTGGGAGGCTCTATGATTGTTATACATGTTCGTTCCCGGTTCACTAGATCTCAGCCAGGGTGGAATCAGTTCCGAACACATGAAATCCTCTCGTTACTTGTACACCCTGTGTTCTAGGCGAAGTCGCCCTGAAAAGACTCAGTGATCGGCCATCGCGCGACCTATTTGAAAACCAAGGAGCATTCCTTCTCCGTAATTCGATTTGACTAATTTCGACTCGTTGCGGTGAGACAAACTCAATTTGCCCTCTAGTTCAAGCATGTACACCGTCCTCTATTTTGGCTCCTCTCGCAGAGTCTGGCTCCCTAGACAGGCCACAGATTCGAGGACAGGTGACGGGTATAGATTTTCAAATACTGCCGACTTTGCTCCGGTTAATCTAATCACGTGTCTGAGTCTGGAACAGAGCCTGCAGGTTTCCTCCGATGGTGGACAGCCTTTCTGACAACTCCTTCGACCTTAATGTTCATTCTTGCGATCTTCGGTGCGCCAGATTCGCGAGCGACAAGTGCACAACTCATCACGACCGCGTTTCCCGACTTCTCTACGATCCAGATATATCTGCTCCAAAAAATCAACTGAGCAACTGTCTCCGTGTTTTGGCTGACGCACCTCCACAGTCCACGACAGTTGCTCTTTACGTGGACTGTTGACTCCATTGGACTTTGGCAAAGTCCAGTTTGACGATGATGAGAGCTTTTAGTCTGGCCGTGAATCGTATTGCCGGGAAAACCAGTCAGGTTGATGTTGTCACCTATGCGGCAGCAACTACTGTATCCAAGCAGTGGAATCTCCTGTTCTCATTCGCTGGCGGAAGTTGTTGTGATCGTTCCGGTGGTCAGCCCCGTCTCCAATGACGTGATGAGACCCCCTCCATGGAAAGACGTGAGGTTTTCAGATTTCCGATTCTGTTTTTCGGAGTGAATCTTCGTTCGTGGCGGAAAGTTCATCTTGTATCAGACTCTTGTGGGAGGTCGCGTGGCACGGGATTTCGCATATTGCATCCCAACTGATTGTGAGACTTCGAGGATTCCTCACTTTATTTGAGGATCTGATTCTCCAATTCAAGATTTCCATCATGTCTCGCTTATCCACTAGGTCTAGAAAACATCTGATGCATGAAAAGTCCGCCAACCGTACATCAGTGGTTCTCGAACTTCATTGATCCCCGGAACCCTTCCGTCAGATCTCAATGCGGCAATAGATCCCTTGGAAATGGCTCATCATGAACTCCTGGGAGTCCATGTTTACTGCTTTGAAAACTCGAAACCACTGCCATGAATCATTCCGGTTCTCTTTTTGAGTGACGCCTTTCGGGCATTCATGATTTTCGAAATCCTACTGAGAACACTCCAAGGTATATGACGATGTATCATTTCTTTCAGAGGGTCGACTTGAAGTGACGAAAGAAGGCCGGTTCCTGAGTCACATGGGAGTCGGCAAGGTGAGTCTCCCGATTTTTTTCCTCGTGATTCGTTTCAGTTCTCGCGGGAAACTCAAACTTATGTGTATCGATTTCCCACACAGTTATTCGGAGAGCTTGCGATTCTGTACAATTGCACTAGGACCGCAACTGTCAAAGGTAAGCTTGCTCGGCACGAATTTGTCACCCCAAGCAGTTCTTGGATCATTATTGGAGATTCTTTCATTGAGATTCTGAGGACCGCGTTGAGCGTTTTTGAATTTTTGATACTGACCGGCTCATTCGTCACATTGTATTGAGATATTGATTTGAGAATCGACTCAAATACTAAACGTTTGTGAATTCAATTCTCTCTCGACTCTTTTTAGCTGTTGAAGATTGCAAATTGTGGGCTATCGAGCGACAATGCTTCCAAACCATCATGATGAGGAGCGGCTTGACCCGCCAAGCAGAATATGCCGACTTCTTGAAGAGGTATGATCGCATCAAAACTATTTCCGACTTCGTGCTTCCGAGATTCCATAACTAACATTCAGCAGCTCGGTGACAAAGACACCTGTCCCTCCGAATCACACTTGCGAGATTTCCGCCCCGTGCACCTGTTGGAATGTTTGAGAATCCAGAATTTCCATTAGGAAACAAGTGGGAGAACACATACAATTCCCTCATCGAATCTAGCGCCGAATTCCAAGACGTGACTGAAACTCGGACTGCATGCTAAGGCCGCGATCATTTGAGAGCATGCTTCCAGTCAGTCAACCGGCCTTCCAGGTGTTACTAGGGGTGACTCATTTCGAGTCTATCAGTCCGCAGCTCGAGCGGGCAAAACTTTCGATTTTCGTCTTCTCGCTCACTGTCTCACCGGCTTACGGCTTCCACAGCGTTCCGGCATTCACAAACTTGCCCGAGGAGACTTTGTTGAAGATTTCCGATGTTCTTGAGGACGCCAATTACAGCAAGGGCGACTACATCATCCGTCAAGGCGCCAAGGGCGATACTTTATTCATTATAAGCAGGTTAGTGGTTTATGAATGGCGGTTACCATTTCCCGTGAGTTAGCAATTGGTATGGCAGGCGGCGAGCTCTTTGACAGTGTCAACCGCTTTCACTCGACAACGGAGAGCCGAGTTCAAAAGGAAAACACGCTCTCCGCAGGCCGGAAATGTGCGTCCGCGCAATTTCTAAATCCTCTCTTGCCGATCAGAAGGAACGAAATTCACAGTTCCAAGTGCGGCGATTCTCTCTGGAATTTGAATTTTCCGCGGCGTTCCAAATTGACGAACTTTTGCCCGAACAAGGGAAGCCGTCATATCGAAAAGCCGTTAAAAGTACTTAAGTCGAACTCTCCCGAGTGTATCGCGCGACAGTTCTTAACTGTTACCAAGAATCCTCTCCCACGTCGAAATCGACCAAAAATACCCTAACAATCTCTCCGTTGCATTCTGTGATCACTCCTTACTCAGTCAGATGCGAGGGATGACGCAATTGTCGGAGCCACTCCGTCTGGCGAGACGCTGTCCATGAGCAATCTCAAAAACGCTCAAAATAGACTCACGCTTGGCGGTGTTCGGTCTTTCGGCCGTTGTTCTAACCGAAACCGTGTGCGGTCAAATGTGCTCAAGTTTAACGAACGATTTCCGTCACCAGGGGTACCGTTAAAGTGACGCGCAAGGATGACAGCGGACAGGAAACCTTCATAAGAACCTTGCAGCGTGGAGAGTTCTTTGGTGAGTGTTTAATCGCGTTTACGTCGCTCTTGGAGCATACGGGAGGAAACGAACTGACCTATTTACAGTTCGCTTTGGCAAAACATCCACCGGCCAGCGCCGTGCCGCCAACTCGATTATAATGGACGCTCGGCTGGAATAGCAAAATAGCAGACTGTCAGTCCATCGGTCCGTCGTCTGTTTGTTCCTCCGTTCGTTCAGACGCGCCGTCGTTCGGTCATATGTGTTCGGTGTAGCTCGACACTTGTCGCACACTCATTCGAAAGTACAACGAGACAAGTACTTTCTAGACGAGATCTCCCCGAACTCGTAGTTACTGACTCGGCGTTTTGGAGTGTACACTCTCTCCTGCCAATCCTGGAACAAACACCATCTACTACCACGAGATCGAGTCCAGTTGCGCCCCAACCAGAACCAACTGGTGGAGTATCTTCGGGTGCAGTGCATTGTGAACCTGTTTCTCCGTCCGAGACCTAGTTTCTTCCACGCTTGGATATTTTCCGTGTATCCATTCGAAACTTTCCGAATGTGTTCTGTAGCGCTGTGCTCTCGGTGTTGGAACTCCGTGTTCTCGAAGAGTCCCTGACCCAGTCGGGGCCCTCAGTGACCGTGGTGCATCCCAAGAGACTTTGCTTCTCTCTTTCCGGAAGAAGGAGCCGACGGAAACTATGACATGATGATACGTAGGTGGATTTCTAGGGAATCACACGCGAATCGTGAAGGTACAGTAGCTAATTCTCGTATTCATTTTAGGCGAGAAAGCTTTGCAATCCGAGGATGTACGCACTGCGAGCATCATCGCGGACTCAGACTCTGTCGGATGCCTCGTTATCGACCGTGAATCCTTCAATCAACTCATGTCCAATATCGATGCCATCCGAGCAAATAGTTATCAGGACGATGTTGATAACAATGGAGTTCGTAAGAAGATCGACAATGAATTCAAAGACCTAGTCCTCAGTGACCTCAGAGTCGTCGCCACCATTGGCGTCGGCGGTTTTGGAAGGGTGAGTACTCACTTTTCTCGTTGATCACCTCCTTGTTGTTATTTTTTCTCATTGGAGCAATGCTGAGCGTTCTCCCCGGATGTCACTGCCACGGCTCGGTGTCATTGAACTGAAACGTAATTTTTGTCGCTCAGGTTGAACTTGTCCAGCCCGTCAACGATCCGACTCGATCGTTCGCTCTCAAAGTGATGAAGAAAGCGCAGATTGTGGAAACTCGACAACAGCAGCACATCATGTCTGAAAAGCAGATCCTTGTCGAAACAAACTGCGATTTCGTGATCAAGTTGTACAAGACATTCAAAGACACAAAGTATCTCTACATGCTTCTCGAAGCCTGTCTCGGAGGAGAACTTTGGACAATTTTGAGGGACCGCGGCAATTTCGACGACTCGACAACGCGCTTCTATACAGCGTGTGTTCTAGAGGCGTTCGACTATCTTCACTCCCGAAACATCATATACCGGGATCTGAAGCCCGAGAACATGCTTCTCGATCAGCGCGGCTACATAAAGGTAAGCAGAGCCGAGAAATCCTCCCATCCTCGTTCGAGACAACCTGAAGACTTCCACAAACATTTTGATTAACTCGAAGCTTTCCAGACTGACTTTTATCAATTTCTGTCTTCAGCTCGTCGATTTCGGCTTCGCAAAGAAGCTGACGTCTGGGAGAAAAACTTGGACTTTTTGCGGTACTCCCGAGTATGTCGCTCCCGAAGTTATCTTGAATCGTGGTCATGATATCTCAGGCAAGTCACTATACCCAGTGGACCCATTGAGCTGGTATTTCGGAAAGTCCAGAGTCCCGGAATCGGTCGAGCTCCCTCGAAACTAACGAAACATTAATACTTACAGCTGACTACTGGTCATTGGGCGTTCTCATGTTCGAGCTCCTCACCGGAGCCCCGCCCTTCACCGACTCAGACTTCATGAAGACATACAACATCATCCTGAAAGGCATCGACGCCATCGATTTCCCGCGTTGTATCTCTCGAAACGCGCAGGCACTCATCAAGAAACTCTGTCGTGATAACCCGAACGAACGTCTCGGAGCCGGCGGCGGCGGCATCTCCGACATCCGAAAGCACAAATGGTTCGAAGGCTTCAACTGGGAAGGGCTCAACCAACGAACCCTACAGGCTCCCCTCGTCCCTCAAATCCAACACGTCACAGACACTCGAAACTTTGACCAATATCCTCCAGACGCGGAGGGCCCGCCGCCTGATGACATCACGGGTTGGGACGCGGATTTCTGAGCAATTGTTTCGCAGTTGTTGCCAGCGTTTTGCTGGCCCGGCATTGTTTTGAAATCGAACGGCGGATCGGGAATCTGTGTCTCCTCAAGTGCAAACAATGCTCATCATACTCGCCGATGCTTATGCTTCAAACAGACAGTTGTTCCTTTTGTCTGACAGCGAGCAGGCAAGAGACGCAGTCGGTCCCTCGAGTTCGCGGTGCTTCAGGACAAAGTTGCCAATGCAGCATCGACAAGAGAGTGCATGTTGCCCCTCTGCCCTAGCAAGTAGAGCAATGCCAAGTTATACAAGTTGAACCAAAAATAAGTCGAGTTGCCAAAATTCTGTTAAAATACCATTCAAAAGTCAACGAAACGAAAACAAAAAGACAGACGAGACAGGGGCGCGGTGTGCCGAAGTTGGACAACGAACTGAGAGGAATGCCGCACCCTTCACACCAGTGGTTCTCATACTTTTCAAATCCATGACCGCCTTCGACCGATAGACTAGGGTGGTGGACCTCCTGAAAAGACTTAGAGTATTCCATGAATTACTACAATAAAGTTTAAGGTACTGACGATCATTTCAAAGTGTTCTGATAAGTCGAGCTTATGCTAACGCTGACCTCTAAATTCAAATGACTTGTCGCGGTAATATGTGAGCAATCTTAGGCTACTTATCGACATCGCCACTGCATTCTCATCCGCCCTCAAGTCAATGTCGCTCTCGATGGAAGAGTCGGGAGACAGTTACTTTCGATTCCAATAAGGAAAGACGGAGGATCCGAAAAGGGTCATAGGTTGCTAATACGGTTTCTCGCGATGGAAAGTCGCCTCGCTCAAAGACGACGTCATATTGCGTGCTGGAGCGGCGGCGTGGCTCGAATGAATGTCGCTGAGAGAGAAGCCTCCAGGCTCAACACATGTCGACTCGTGTTATTTTCTCGCGATGGAAGTGACAAAGGCTCCACACGTGTCACCTGTATCTATGACGTTCAACGTGAGTCACGCTTGCACGTTGACAGATGAAACAGTTCTTGAATGCACATCCTTCAGAGCCGGTCACTCTTGTCTGTAAGAAAAACTCGAACTATGATGTCCTTGATTACAATCCTCTTGCTCAAGGCTCTATCGCCTGCCTCCTCATGGAGATCCTAATTTTGAAAGAGATGAACTCATTCCTGACCGAAACAACCTACAAGATCTAAGCCAACGCGGATTTACGACTGGTCCCTCTACCTCACGCGTCAGAATAGTCCTCGGCCAATCACATGAAAATCCCGATTCCCGAATGCGAGGTCATCAAGTCCAAGCCGGATCTCGAATAGTACCATCCGTACCATATTGCCATTATTGAAGTCCGTTCTCGCAGAAATCTGGAAGTCAGCCAGGACAGCGAGATGCCACATCCCGAGAAAGCCAGCCTGCTCTGTCATTTGATCAAACGCGCCTTCATCGTTGACCGGCCATCTTTCTATACCCAGTTCTTCTCATAGTCCCCCGCCTCTCGTGCTGCTGAAGTATGGAATTCCTAACTACGAAGATGATGAAGTACTGTGGAAAGTATCTGCAACGAATTCGAAGGCCGTACCTCACAGCTGCGAGGTGCCATCGGAGGATCTCCATGTGCCCACCTGCACCAAAGCTCGCTTCAGCGACTCGTTAGGACGAATCAATTTCAATATTCCTCTCGTAGAATGATCAAGATTCCACACTTCAGAAGAATCAAAAACAATGATGACATAACGTGACTAGTTTGTCAAATTTTCCGCATGAAGTCATTCATCTCCTTCACCAATTCCATCCGAAGTCATGAGTTACCGTTCCCAGGTTCTCCAGGATGTGTCGGATCCAGTCAGAGGGACAACCTGAACGATCGATCATTTGATTTTTCCTTTGAACCCGGTGGGAGATATTATGATTTCGCGTCTCGAATAACTCGGGAAAAATGAGCTCTAAAGGGGACACTCAAGAACCATGTCCGCCTGAAATTCGATGATGTCACGATCTAGGGTGTTTTCAGGCAGGGCTTCCATTCGAAATTAGAAAGTTCAGCGCGACTTGTCAGAAATCACGGCGCGCTCGAAGACCAAGCCTATGAGGCGCATCTCTGAATTGCACGGGGCTGAAATGACACTTTCTTCCTCAGTGTTTCTCGAGAAAAACCCGAAAAACCATAGTTCACAACCACCATCTACACATATCATTTGAAAGCGCGTTCTCTTTCGACAGGATAGCGAGGTTGAACAAGCGCTACTGACTCGTTGTGGGGGGCAAGTAGGTTTTTTTAAGTTTAATTTTTGAGAAACTGCTCTCACAACCGGCAGAACCTATTGCAAACGTTAAGATTCGCAGGCAAACTACCATGTTTTAGACACAAATGTCGAGCCCGTAGTTCTTTATGAACTGTGAGAGCTCCAGCGGATCTCCTCCAAAGATGGTCCCCTGACCTAGAGATTCGATCTCAAGAAACGCGCGAGCAGACGATGTCAACTCCGGTCACTCACACACGTCATTCTGCTGTTCTTGATATCCGACTCTGATAAGTGAAGTTACTGAGTTTCGAATCGTGTTTGGAAGTCGCCCCCTCTCTCCTTCTCCGTTGTAAAGAATTCCTCATATGGGAGGGAAATGTAAGGGGACGAGCGCATGAGAGACACCCAAATCCCACGTGACGCTCACTTTGTCGAGATGTTCATGAATTCGTTCGATTGATGACTCCAGAGTGGAAAGTAGGCTGTATTTTTTAGCAGCAGATCTTTGGGGGCGGCTGGTCTTGGAGGCTGCACACTGCGGTCTTCAATTACTCGGAATGACGCTTCGTTTCGCATGAGAAAGATTTTTATGGCTATTACTCGAGGCGAGAACAACTTTTGGCAACCTTTGAAGATCTCTCCGGTCTTCCGACGAAGTTCGACGAGGAGGTCCCTGTGCCTAAGCTCCGGGGCGGAAGTATAGTATCCTGCGTGCGCCCCCGATTGCGGAATCCCAGCTGAATACCTGCGGCAATAATCTGTTCTCGAGAACTTTCGATGAAAGATCATCCGTGCTATAGAGATGAGTTTTCTATTGGAAATGTTCTACCACAGTCTCTCATGAAAGTTGAAAGGTGGACATTTCGCCCCCAGTGCCGCGCTAGTGGATCTATGACCACGGCAGAACAGTCACAAGAGCTCCAGGCATGACCAGCGGCTTGCATGAACTTGGTAGACGGTCGAAGATCGGTCTGTTTTCCGAATAGGATGTAACTTTCATCTGATGTGGAACACTGTACTCTCTTGAATCGAAGGACATTCCCGAATCATGAGGCAGTCTAAGCTCAGGGTTTGGAAACACAAATGGGGAGTCTCTCAAAGACGGACATTCCTGGAAACGAGCAGCCTCCTATCGCATGTGTCCAGACTTCCGGCTTTTCATACCTTCTCTTCCGTATTCCAGTGAATAATCATGAATCTCGTGAATTGTGAGCGCAATACTCGTCAGTTCAAGGCGTTCTCTCTTTTCTAGCGATTTTCCGACGTCTCTAATAAAAGGAAAGGTTGTGGGAAGTTGGAAACTCATACAGATGTTCCCCAATACTCTGATACTCTAGCACAGCGTTTCTCAACCTGGGTTCCGAGGAACCCGCGGGTTCCGCGGACGATTTTTTGGGTGCCGTCGGCATTTTTGTCGCGGAACCTGAGGGTTCCGCGGCCGTTTTCTCGGCGCTATCAATGAAGATCCACACGGCTCTCTGCCTTCGCAAAGACTAGCATTCGAGGGAATAGGGAAGAGAAAGAGAGAGAGAGAGAGAGGGGGGAAATCTGAGGTGTGGGTTCCGCAGACTGGGTTGTCCCTCCCCGAGAGTTCCGCGGAGAAAAAAAGGTTGAGAACCGCTGCTCTAGCAGATTCAGGACCTCCGACTAGCTGCTTTCCTATTAGAGAGAATATGGTATCATATAGAACAGTGGTTCTCAAAAAGATCGATGGACCACTCCCAGGGGGTCGACGATCTCGCCCGCGATCCCGTGGGGGTTTCACATAGACTCTGGCCTTCGAAGAGGTTATTCCGAAGCCGGTCTGACCACAACAGTTCTCTAATGGCTCGATATCGACCGTAGGCGTTATGGATCGAGCGAATTTAAGAACCACTGATATAGAATCTCCACTGAAGCACCGGTAAGGTTTCGATCATGATTGGAACAATTTCAATCGATTCATGTACCATGGTACGCTGATGTACCAAGAAACCCGGAATCACGCTCTGAAAAACCGTGAATATGCATTCTACAATTTACTGGCATGAAGTGGTCCAAACGCAAAACGATGTGGAACATTGTCGGAGATGAAACTCCATTTGGAGTCGCCTGATCTGTATTTGCTCTTGTTCCACTGGATTTGAGTTACAGAGGCGAAAGAAGAGGATGCGACTTATGAGGAACCGAAGTTCCCGCCAGTTCCTGAACATGGACCTCTTTCGAAATGTTAGCTACTAGCTGCCTATGACGTTTTGACCGAATTCGGGATGGTGGGAGGAAGCCGCGCTGCATTTGGACCTGCGTGTGTACTTCATCCATCGTTCGTCGTATCCTGAAATATGCGGTTCCCTTTGAGGAGTCTCTTTTTGTCTGGCGCGTCCTCGGACTTCGCGCTTACCTCACCGGGAGGCGAAACATGCATCTTCACGTATTTTATGCATTCCGCATGAAAGCACGCACTCGAATAATCACGAACAGCTTGGAAGTATCACGTCTTGTTGTTCTTGTGTTTCTGTGGAGCGAACCTCTGCCTTGCGTTCTCAACCGGCGTCTGAACTCAATTCATGTGGCTTCCAGTCGTTCTTCCTATTGCACCTCAGACTCGCGAACGGTGCTCCTGAATGACGTATCCGGCCGGTTTCTGACCTGCTTTCAAGCTGCTCACAGGGGTCGGCACTGCACAAGAACTTCGTCCACTTGGCATCGGAAGAAAATCTACATACCGCACGGTAATCGCTCCCAAGACATCACCCTTGCAATACCACTACACAACAGCAGAGAATAAAAAACTAATCAACTTATTTCGCGACTTAGTGCCACTATTCGAGTAACTCTGTTGCCGAAATCAACGAATACTTCCCAGACCAATTGCAAGACCACAGTCTAATAGGAAAGCATCCCGTTTTTGCTTCCAAGTTCTTGAGGCCCTCCTGTCTACTGCAGATGCCAGTCGGTGTGCCGAAATCCGCGAAAATGCCAGGGGACGAGTATCGCGGCGAATGCCGCGAAAAAAGTGCCGCATTTCCTCTCGGGATAATTTCCCTCGCGGCACTCAAAGTACCGGGGTATTTCAAAAAATGAATCACTCATGGGAAGAGCATTCCGAAAACTTTCTCAGTCAGAAGTGTGTTTAGAGTAGCGTACTAACGATAGAGCGCCACTTCTGAAACGATCCTCTCAAATGATGATTTTGAATTCGAAGCGATTCGAGGTAAAACCGCGAAGTTTCGTCGTTCATCCTACAGGCATGGTTGCCACAAAATTTACTCGGGGCAGTTACCACGTTGAGTGAAAAACGTCAACGGTGATCCTGCCACAAGCAATCTCTTCGGAGCATCCAGTGGATCACGGACATAAACTCCAGTTTGCTGAAGTGAACCTCCATCCCTGAAGAGTGCACGCGAGCGATCTCAACTACTCCGCACTTTCGAATGGTTACGAAATCAGAGAGATTCAATTTTCAAAAAAACGAGAATTCAAAAAAACGAGTACGCTATAAGAGCTCGTCTCTGGTGCCTTTTTGATCAGGTACCCCTCGACAATAGAGCCGGGTTCCTCTTCCCCACGCAGTCGGTCTGTCTGGTTGGCAAGCGGGAACCCAACTAACGGAGAGGGAACATGGAGAGGACGGCCTGACGGAGGATGCGGCGCACGTGAGAGGAGATGGACGTTCCTGCTCCAGCTCAGTGTGGTTCCTCGTCCGTCGATGAGACACCGTCGTGCTGAACCGAACTACTTGGGAATGGGAGCGTGCACGATCTCAACGACATCGTGCACGACACCGTTGTAATTAAGAGATTCTGTTGGTGTTTCTGTTTTCGTCGCTGATGCTGTCCTCGTAATTGTACCGGTGCTGCTGTTGTCGTGAATCTGGACGCTCCGCTTGAGGAGAATGCTGCACTCGGAAAACGGAGGCTAGAAGTAGATATTGTGCTTGCTGGCCGAAGAAGGTGCGGGTTAAATTGCCAGTGATCTGTGAAGAGCGCATTGTGGGCCTTGGAGATGGCGGTTTCGGTGAGCTGCACTTTCCAACTAGGACTGTTTCTATTTGTGCTTTGTGGACAATCGCTTGTCGTTATACATGGGAGCTTTACTGTCGAGGAACTGCTCACCTACCGTTTCCCGAATAAAACGTCAAACGACGTCGACCTGGACATCTGCAAACACTACCGTAAGTCTCGTTGATTAGATTACTCCACCGTCTTGTCGCACAACAATCCCTTACCTTTTGGCGGAGTCGGTGCGGGTCATTTCGCCATGGCTTGCTTTGTACCCCAGCACGCTACCGGGTTGCATCGATGGAGAGGATTCCGTGCGAAGAGGACGTTTCATCCGCAAGGAGAAAGGTCTTTTGGGACAACGAGGGCTCCGGATTGTCGTTAACATTCTAACAGCTGATTGACGGGTCTGTCATGCGCGCGGACAATTCCTTGATTTATGTCGCATATAAAAATCTCCGTCGGAAATGTCCGGTCCACGTATCTTTTCGAAAGGCCCACACAACAACAACGACGACAACAAATGCGTCTGCACTGTGCAACAGTGCGCTTGAGTTCGCAAGGAAAGATTTCGCGCTCGGGGAGTCCTCGATCCGCGAGACACTTGTCTGACACCCGACGCTATCATCCGAGTTATTGTGCATTAGGAAATGACGGTCGACCGATGGCAGAGTTTTTTTCGGCAGTATTCTTTGTGGTGCAATCGAGCAGATAGCTTTATCGAACACGGCAAAGAGTTCAAACCCCATCGTGGATCTGTCGCGAGTGTTTTGAGGCCACCTGCCGGCCATGGATCGATCGATCGAGAGATGAGACGCGGTGGAAGGTTTTGTGCGGGGAACGAATAAATAATCAGATCGGCTATGCTTGCACAAAATCGCGGGACATATTCTTCGCGTGGATGATGGCACTGCCGTAGATTAGGGCTGAGTACATGTATTCAGACGTCTCGGGGGCCAAACGGTCATTTGGGAATCTCCGGCGGAACCGATGAGGATATACAATACATTGAGAGAATGATGTCATGCTTCCACTTACGAGGACCTCGGATGCAATGTGCGCAATCATTTCGAAAAGCTCGTTTGAGGTGACTCCAGTGCTGGGGGTCGACCCTGAGGTTTTCAAAAAAAGTTGACATTTGCTCAGTATACCTGAAGTGGTCTTTAACTGTGGCAAAGTGATTCGTGGGAACCGGAGAAAAAGGAAACTCGACCTTGGACAAAAGCCTCCCCCGATAGGAAGGACGTCCCCATGGTCCTGGGATGAAGCACGATACAAATTCGGGATTTCCAAGCCGACATGTCTTATGCTCGATTTCCAATGCAAAGATTCGTTTATTAAGTAAGATGAAGATGATTTAGTCCGACTGACACTGAATCGAAGGCGGGAATGATCCGAATCGGCTGCCTTGGCCAAACGACCGACGAGATTTCCCGTTGTAATCTGGAAGAAAATGAGCGAACTTTAGACCTAAGAGAAACCAAAGTAACAGTCAAATCGAAGATCTCCTGTCCCCGCGCTCTCCGAGAAAAACGAGAGAGTAATGATTGAAAATGCAAATTTAATGATCCCTGTTCACCGGGACCGCCCTTGATCGTCTGTCGTCCGAGTTGAGGAGAGGGGTGGGGTGCCGCCGGTTTAGGAGAAAATGGAAAACTACTCTTTCATATTGCGCTGCTCCAAAACTCCAACGTCAAATGGTCCGCTTGATAAAAGGAGGTGAAAATTTCAATATTTGAAACTCGTCCCCCAGCGAACGGCAGCGGCACAGAGTGAGCCATTAAACGCCGCGTTAATAGCCCTCTGGCTGCTCTACACCGCTCCCGGACGGGTTACTTCTCCCTCCGAAATTTTTCCTCTCTCCGAGCTTTCTTCCGTCCCCGCCAGCGGTCTGAAATGTAAATCTTTTGAGGACCAACTGCAGTGAGTTACGGGAAAGGCGCGGCGGTGCCGGCGACGAATCATTTCTCTTCCGTTCAGGTTTCCCTCCGAGAACGAGTCACTTGCTCGCTTGCGTGCTGCGACCGCCTGTTTCCTTTTCCTTCAACAGATAGAAAAGAGATTGAATGGAAAAACTTCAAAGGCACCTTTAATATAAGACCAATTCCGAAAACCTTCCTCGATAAACTGTTTCTTAATCTTTGTCGATTCCGCAGCCAGCGGAAAAAAAAATCAGAAAGGAGACAGCTCGAGGAAGGTGTGTGGAAACAACAGCCGGAGTGGGGCCGGCAGGATCCTCGTCAACGTGGTCGATGAATCTGTTCCGTCTGTTCCTCCGCGGATACATTCACTGACAGCCCCATCGTTCAAGCTACCTACCTATCGATCGATCGATCGATCGATTTGTCGCTTTATTTATTTATACGGCGGTGTATTTGTTTATTGGTCACTGGAGAAGCGGACTGCCGCGCCGTTCCGGCTGTCGTTGCTCCATAGGATGTCTGACATTGAGTCTGCAGGGGGCGACTGTTGGAGGCCCGGATATCTGGACATATCTCATCCGTTGTAGGGATTGACGGACTGACTGACTGACTGAATGGCGTGCGCGCGTGTGTTTCGAGCGTTCGGTCGGCCATCTCATCACTCATCTTACGAAACACACTCCGGCCGACTTACCGAAGTTACCCGGGCGTTTATGGGCGATTGTGACTGGACAGACACTGAAATATCGGCGATACTCGCGCGGAAAGTACTCTTTGTCGACTGAGAGAGTTCGTGAACTGGAAACTACAGTCACTTCTCGATTCAGTAACCATCACGGTTTACGGCGGGAACCGTGTTTACTAAATCGAGAAGTGACTGCTACCGGATGCGGATTCGCTCAAGAAACCACATTTTGACCGGGTTCTCGACCTTATCTGCCGGCTTCCTATCTTTGTCGACGAATTCATTCCCAACGCGTGGTGTTAGTCAGTTTGAACCGGTTTCAAGTCATCGATCGTCCTTTGGCGAGATCTTCTTCCCGCTAAAAAATATGGAATGTGGAGTTTGTTTGGATCAGATGGAACGGTGTGGCCGACGAGAATCGAGCCCACGACAAAATCGACTCTTTTCTGATCCAAAGGACGAGCGAAATGATAATATTTAGAGGAAAAATGAGCGATGAATCAGAAAAATGTTCCATGTCACAACACTTGGGGACCGCGGCTCCGGAATAATAATCGGCTCGCGGAGCTTCAAAAGCGAAATCAGGGGAACATTGTCGAATTGTGGCACTTGTACTCGGATCGCGCCCTGGGCCAGGCCCCTGGGCCCCGCCATCAAAAGCAAGGGCATGGCAGGTCGTTCGAACAGTGAAATTATTTGGAGGAAATCTGCATATCCGCACAAGGTGAGGTTGAAACTTCCGACTTGATGATGGTCTCGGAGTTTTTCTCGGAGGGAAAAGTAAGAACAAGAAAATGAGGAAGACAAGGGAAAATGGGAGGAGCGGGATAAGGTCGACGGGAGAAGTTACGAGGAGCCGTAGGAGGAGAACAACACTATTGTCTTCATTCGTTCTCCTGCTTTGTTCTTCTCAACTCTTCGGTCGCCGTTCATTCCTTGGTTGGTCGGTTCGTTTTTGGCCTCTTTTCCTTGTTTGAATTCGTTATCTGAGAGAGAAAAGTACCCATCCTGGTTTTTCTTCAATCTAATCCTCGTTCCGTGAAGACGGATGTCACTCAGGATTCTTCTAAAGCAGACAACGACGACGACAACGACGGCCGTCCTGCTGCCGTTGCCACGGTCGAAGAGTAGGGCGACTACGCGAAGACGGAGAGCAGGAAAAGAGTGGGGACGGAGGAGAGAAACGTTTCTCTCTCAAGCCAATAAGAAAGAGCCGAAGTACACAACAAAAGAAGCCGCCCGGCCGAGCCGCCGCCGCCGCCGCCGCTGCGGCAGTGAGAGAAGGCTACAGTTGGATCCAAGGACGTTTAGCAGAACTCCAGCTACGGTTATCGATTATCTCGCTCGTATTTAAGAAATTGGGTTCGAGAAAGGCGGGACAAGCAAGATTGGAGCGAGACACGGATCCAAATGAACGATCTGAGCTATTCGGGAACTTTTCTCGAAACTCCCGAGGGATCGTCGAACCAAAATCCGTGGCTAAATCGTTGAGAAATCATTTCGGAGGTGCCGCCGTCATGACTGGGGGAGTGTAGACCAAAGCGGGGGCGGGGGAGACAACCTTCTTACTCTTTAACTCGAAACAAATAAGTAATTCGAGCTGTTGAGGCTCAGACTCAATAACCCTAAACATTACTCGAGTATAGCAACTTGATCTGTCTGACCGCAGGATATAAAAGGTGTACGCGGCAAGCTTTTTCTCCTTGGTGGAATGTAAGTTTAGTCTCGCTGCTTCTCGAGAGACCTTGATTCTCGGTGGGACCTCAAGGTGTAGCTGATTGGAGTGCACAGACAATGATAATTGATGTCCCTGACCCTATTCTAGCAAATCTCTACGGGCTCTAAGAACACCGTTCCTTCTCACAAAGTGTTTTACCTTAGGGACGGTGCTGAGGCGAATCATCGAACAGGACTGAGCCCTGTGTCAGAAGTTTCAGCTGAATCAGAGTTTCTCGAGACCAGAAGTCGATGATTATCTTTTGGCTTTGGATGGATCGTTCTTCTTGAGCTTGATAAACTCGTTCGAGATAGGTTTTCACCGGAATGTGTACTTGTTTGGAATTCGACCCCTCTATCTCTTGAACAAAACTACGGAGAATTTTCTCTTCGAAGCGCTCCGTTGCAACAAGGATCGTGCTCACTCGTCTTCGCAAGGCTGCATCCAAACAAAGCGAGGCGCACTCGAGAAACCGGATTAGAGATTGAAGCAAGAACTCATCTAATCTCCGAATCGAGACATTTTTGAAAACGAGAAAATCGAGGGCTGGCGGACGTTTAAAGGAAATTAGCGGAGATGGAGGGAGTTATCAGCGTGCCCCCCTCCCCCCCTCCCCTCCCCCGTCAACCGAGATCGCTAGCGAACAGACAGAAAAGATGAAAATCCGACGAGGGCAGGAAACGATGAGCTATTCATGAAGTTCGAGCCGAACAAATATTTCGGCCGCTCCGAACTTGGCTCAAACTTGGAAGTTCGTAAATAAGAGAGTTCAACAAAAGACGGAGAGGAATTCCCCAGCTGACGCTTCATCGCAGCCAGGCTCAGCGGTATTGAATTCGACGAAAAGCTTCCGCGTTCATCTTGAGAAAGCGTCCGGCAGCTGCTTGAATAATCATTTTTAAGTTATCGTCGTCGTCGTCTTGTTTGGCGTACTGGCTGCTGGTTGGTGTCGCCTCCGTCGTAATCTCGTACGTGGGCTCAAGATTGGACCATGACGGCGACGAACATTTGAACGTTTCAAATAGGGGTTGGCGAGCGAGTGAGCAAGCAAGCAAGCGAGCGTTAAGGGAGTGGGGAAACAATACGGGTGCCTCAAATCAAATAACGCTAACTGTATTAGCCATTGAGGCCTAACTCGACGCCGATGGAGAGAATCCGGACAAATGCATGCCGCTTTGTGGAACGATTGCAGTTTTTTTGAAGAAAGCTCTCCACATTGAGATATCACATCGAATTTGTGTTCTTCACCCCATGTGGTAGGGACAACTTCTCGTTGGGCCGGGAACCGGTTCGGAAGTTCCTCCAATTGATACGCGCTGAGGACGATTGCAGTAGAATCTCATTACAGCGAACACCGTTACAACGAAAAGCTTCTTGTTACCGCGCGCCCCCATGGAGTTCATGTTGAAAACGTTCATCACTACGAGCCTTCAGTGGAACGAACCGAATTTGGCGGTGCCAGGGTGTTCCTTATGATGAGCTTCTATTGTACTAGCAGGATTCAAGCTGCCAGATGCGCCAGTATCTTCGACAAAGCTCCGGACAACTGGTTGACACGAATTTGTTGTCAAATTATGAAGAATCGATTCAGATTTGGGGGTCCCACATTAGGCGACCTTTTCTGGAACCGGAGTCACCAACGGAGTCAATACCATCAGTTTTAAGCGAAGAATGATATGAAACCTCACTCTGAATCTTCCTGCGTTTCTAGTCCAACGATCCTACCAAGAAGTATCCCATATCCGAGTCTCTTCCCCTTGCACTGGAACACGAGAAGTTCGAAAAATTTCACAACGTCACTCGTTCCGGTTTCCTCGTCGAACTTATTAAGAATCAGGTTAGCAATGGGGAATTGTGTCCTGTTCGCTCGCATACCGACTTTTTGAAGCTGATTTAATTTCCACTCTCGGATGACCTCTGCTTCAGTGGTTCTACTTCGAATTTCTTCAGACCAGGATCGGGAAGTATGATGAAGACACGAAAAGCTCCGCGAGCGATTTGTTTCAACTTTTCGGAAACACGTGAGAAATAGGCAGAAAAATGTGGATAGACCGAGATCGCCTTTCTACTTTTTGACTGAAAGAGCGAAATGGAATTGAAAAGCCCGGGATTCAGGAGAATGGCTCGATGTAGCCGGTGGAGTGGCGACGGGCGCGGCGACGGCTATCGGCGGAAAGAGACGACTACGGAAGTGGGAATCATTTGAATGAGAACTCTTTCCGTTTCCCACTCCTTTTTGCCAAAGAAAACAGGGCAACAGGCCGCAATCCTTTGTCGAAGAGATGACGACGACTACAACAACAGCGACGTCGCGACGGCAACGTTGTCCAACGCCGCTCATCTCGTCGCCGGACTTCTCGTCGGGGTAGCCAGACTTGAGCCCGTTTGAATCGGGCGGGTGTCAGACGACCAAATGGACGGACAACGACGAGTCTTGTTGTAGAGTCGCCTTCATTCAAGAAATGTCGGCCAAGAGTTGAATCTCTTGTCGTTCCACATGGATCGAGTGGATTATTCGGTGTGCTGATAACGAAATCTTCGAAACTACGATTTGGCGAGTTACTGGCAACAATCTGCCGCAGGCTCGTGGCCAGATCGATAGGACTCGAGCATCCCAATGTGCAAATCTGAACGTTGCGAGAATCACCTGGCCATCCCACCAGTCTATCTCCATTTACCCGAATCAAGTTCTCAACGATGAGCAGGGCAGACTACGTTTTCGCTGATGTTATCCATCTGACCTCGAAGCGTCTAACAAGAAGAGAAATCCTTTTCTGATTCAAGCTGCAAGAGCTTCTATCTTTCCGAATCCTTGGATCCTGTACTTACAATATGAGGCCAACAGGGTCCATGGATGTCCCGCCGAACTCGCGGACAGTCTCAAACAAAAGTTCTCATTCGTTGCAGGTTTGCCAGACTCCGACATTGTAGGATGGCCTCCGTATTGGCCCGTCGATAAACCGCCAGACAACGATATGTCGTTTAGGAGCAGCAATCGTCAGCCACCGACGAATCGAGGACATCGCAGAAGTCATAGGTGAGTAGAGCTATGAAGAACAACCGCCGTGATACCGGATATTTGTTTCTGGTTCAGAGATCTCCTCGAATGCAGCTGTCATCAAACGAATGCGTTGTAACGATTTTGCGAGAAGCGGCGCCAGCAATTTTTGAGGAGGTGCTCGTGTTGATTTTTGCTGAGACAAATTTTGAATAAACGATGCTCTCATAATTAGAAAAGTGAACGATAGGAAGACAGCGTTAATTAAAATATTTATAAGGCACTACCCAGCCGGTGTTTGCTGCTCTTGCCATCGCTGCGGTTGCGCTGCTCTATCACCCTCCGTCGCGCTCTATGGGAACGCCATACGTGAACGTGTCCCGGTCATCATCATCATCGTCGTCAAGGTTTTCTCTCTTACAAACAGCAGCGGCAGAGTAGTCGGATGGGAGAAGGGAGTGATGACACCGACATCTGAAAATTATGCGAGCCATCGTTTTTTGATCGTTTGGCGATGACGCGGCTTGTACAACCCCTTCCCATGCGCCTCGCAAGTCGCAAGTAAGAAAAGCAGTCAACAAAAGCCTTGGGCTGGAAAAGAGATTTGGAGTGCACAAAGCTCTTGGAGTCGCGTTTTCTGAGCATTCTGCGTTCTTTGCGAAGATTTGAAATATGAGCCCGAGTTCTCCGTCCCAACACGTGTTCCTTGAAGCATCAAATTTCCAGAAATGCAGAAGCCTTCCAGTCGCAGTGATTGCTGTTTGTGAGAGGCCGATGCTTTGGATCGAGCCAGGGATCTCCCGAAAATCTAAAATACGACCACGCTTTCGATCGAAATCGCTCCTCTCATTGAAACCGTTTGCAATCGCTCTTTCCGCGTTGAATTCTTCCCCAAAAACCAATTTGCAACGTTTCCATTACTTTATTTGTATCCATTGCGTTGCGCACAGTTGCTTGTGCAGAGCAATCCTTGACAATGAAAGCAATGTCGCTCGACACAATTTACTCCCTTGAGGTGGCAATGCTTCCTCCTCCTCCTCCTTGCCCTTTCAATGAGCTCGCTTCACCGGAGGCGTCGGCGCTTGCATTGCGTGTTCATATTTCTTTCCTTTCCTCTTCTTCTCCCTTTGTTGCAATGGCTTCTTCTTACTGTTCATCTTCCTTGCTATGCGATTATTTAAATCTGCTTTACTATCTCTCCTTCGTTCCTTCTTTCCCTGAGGGCTTTTATTGCGAAGCACTTCCCCGAGGCCTCAGAATCTCTGCCGGCAAAACTGTCGGTCTGCCACTCGTACGTTTGTTCGTCTGTTTGTCCGATTGCACGTTCGTGCGACAAACGGGGTCTCTAGCTTCGTTGTTCTGCTCGCGCTCTCCGCTGAAGTAACAAAGCGTCCGACGCAAAGTAAGCAAGAAGCGAGAGGAATAAATATGAAACGCTGAAGGCGCAGCCAGCACAACAGATGATAACACACTCGCGAACACATGGAAGCTTTCAACTTGTTGTCGCCAGCAGCGCGTGCGTCGGTCGGTCCTTTCGGCCAAGGAGAAGAGAAGTAGGTGCTTAGCCGGCCATCCATCGAAGCTGACGCGGTCTTTGTTCTAAAAAAATGGATGAGCGGCTTCATATAAAACTTTGATAGCCACTCCGGCTTCATATATCTTGCAGCCGCTCGGCGAAGTCGATAATGTCGGCGACGAACGGCGGCGCGGCGCAATCTGTCGGCTCTATAATTTGTTTCTGGGTTCGATTTATTAGCTTTCGAGCTCGAGTAACAAGCAAGTTGAGATAATTTGCGGCGGTTTCTAGATTCTGCAAGAATATCTTCGAAAGCTGTCGATGTCTTGTTGCTCCTCGAAGCCTCGAATCGCATTACACGACTGGATTGTCCGTTCAAGGGTACTCGACCGGACGTAACTGACTGCCGCTCAAAAAGGCCCCAGGTGTTTCTGCTTCCGGCGTACTTTGGGCTCTCTCGGGGCGGATGAGGAAGCAGGCGCAAGAAGGGAGGAATGAATGGATGGATGGATGGATGGATGGTCGGGCGGGCGGTCCGTCACTCGGGCTGCTTCTAGTGCTCGTGTTATTCTATTATTATGATTATTATGCTAATCTCAGATAAATTCCTAAGCTCACCCTCTCGCAAGCTCGGCGCTTCCACGTCGAAACTCTGACCATCACTCCACTTCACTAAAACCCGACGCAAGCGAGCACTCGGTGGCGAGAAGAAGTGGCGAAGAAAACCTAACTCGACAGTAGCAACAACAGCAACAACAACGGCAACTCTAGCAAAGGGGACTCCGAAGAGAAAATTCAAATAAGAGTGAATGCTTGCTCGGTCGCGGACGGTTCCGAACAGAGAAACGAACAGACGGTCCACTGCATACCCTCATTGCCGGGCGGCGCGCTTGCGCTCGCTCAGTCAGACTTCTCAGGCATTGTTGGTTCTCGCTGTTTCCCTTGCGTCGTCGTCCGTGTCTGGGCGAGCGCTTCGTTGGATGTCGGCTGCAAAATGAAAGAGGATTCTTCCGCTTCGAGGAGGATTCTTTTTTCAGTCCGACACTTTCTGACTGATTGACTCGGTCTGGAAAGCACGCGGGCGTTAGGAAAAAATATACACACACGCTCGCCCGCCAGCACGCACGTCCGCCAGTGAGCGAAGCTCAAACCCTAGGACCCGAAGATGGAGAAGTCGACGAATTTCGCAAACATGGAGCAGAATCTCCGACGAATTGCTCATGTCAGAACTTTTGAACTGACACGACGTGAAACTGTTCCTCCGACGGAGCCGAAATAAGTCACTTCATCGCAGCATTGAACCCGAACTCGGAATCCAGTGATGAAAAGATGAAGTCTCCCTGTTACGTTCGAAACTAGAAACTCAGCGGATTTGCCGGCGGTTCGATCTGCCGGCGATTTTTGTTTGCGGAGGTCTTCTTTTGTCCGGCTCCGTTGGTAGGAAATTCGATCTCATGAGATTTCTCTCGAGGGGAATTTCATTTTCGTCCTTCTGCGACCTTTTCATGGCCTCAAGGTCAGTCTTCTCGACTTTGTGAGGAAACCCGACTGCTTGTCGCTCTCGGATGTCATCGGAGTGCATCATCTCCTTCAAGAGAACGAAACAACAAACAATTCTCGAGTAGCTGAGGCGGCTGAATTAATACGGAATACTCGTTCAACACAGGATCATCAGATATTTCCATTAGGCATTATCATGAAATTCTCTTCGCTTTCCTCAAAAAATTCTGACTTTCTTTGCAGAACACGGAGTTTCCACCACAAACGTCCGGAGCGAAAGCGGTCGCATCGAGCGGCCACGGCGCGGGCGGATCGCTTGTGGGATTTCGCGATAATTCCGTACGAGATTGACGCTAACTTCTCGGGTGAGTAAACGTAGACGACTTTACTCCTGCCGTCGTCACTGAAAAACCTCCGAGTTCTCTCGAAGATACGTTCCCGTTCACTGTGCGCTCTCGTGCGACCCGCTAGATGAAGTGAATGACTGGATGACTTACTGACTTAGGGACGGAGCAATCGTTGCCTGTCTCCTGCCTGCCTGCCTGACTGACTGAGTTAATGTCTCTGCACAATAGTCGTCGCAGTACCGTTAGCAAATGTCCGAATCGGTCTCGATAATTAGGCTTAGCGTCATGAGAAAAGTCATCAATCTGTGAGTCTGCGCCTACAGCACTTGTCCGGATCCAATTAGCGTAACGGCAACCGTTAGGATAGCTCTCCTGCTGCAAGGCCACGTCTCCTCCCCAGCCCCATCTTCGCCAGATGTCTGTCCGCGAATCTGTTAGTCTATTTCGCTATCTTTCCCTGTCGGTTGCTCCGCGAAGGATCTGTCGGCTCGCTCGCATGTTCCACTGATCGCCATCGGGGAATATCTTACGACGCTAGAGCATCATAGACCGGGGCTGCACAGCAACAGCAGCGACCTGTCCAGCACTCTGTAGGAATCTATCTAGCCGTCGTCTACAGAGACATCTCACGAAAAAACGAAATGAACAAACTTGAAATTGCAGGAGTTCATCGGGCGTTGTTCCGCCAAGCGATGCTTCATTGGGAGAATTACACTTGCGTCAAGTTCGTGGAGCGCGAACCTCGTCATCAGCACTACATTACCTTCACGGAAAGGCCTTGTGGATGCTGTTCTTTCGTTGGCAAGAGGGGAAACGGCGGCCAAGCGATTTCTATCGGTACGCAACATTCCAGTGATTCTCTTCACGTCATGCGGGAAACTTTCCGCGCAATGGAATCTCGATGCGGTTTCCAAGTTGATCCAATTCTCCGTTTTCTCCACAGGCAAAAACTGCGATAAGTTCGGTATAGTTGTCCACGAGCTTGGACACGTCGTGGGGTTCTGGCACGAGCACACCCGGCCAGACCGCGACAATCACGTGCATATCATCGATAGGAATATTATGCAAGGTAAGGATCCAAGAACTTGTGAGACGAGGTCAGGAGTTTAGTGGTTGTAGGGACCTGTGCACGGCGGAAAGTTGGTCCGTCCGGTGTTCGGGGAAACTTGATACGGTTCGGCGGACCGTAAATTAGGAACTGATGGAGGAACTTGGTCAAAAAAAAACTTCTTCGGAAAACTCAACTTCCGCAACGAAAAACTCGTCGAGGCGTCTTCTCTTAATCAGGCGGATGAGATGAAGCGTGAAGCTCGTTGAACGTAACGAGAAGCAACCAGTCTGTAACATAAGAAGCTCGAGTCTTCTATGACAAATGGCAGCCGGTCAACTTTTGTACCTCGACACTCTTCTCCCCTCCTCATGGGGCATGAGAGCTGCGCCTCCAACCCGGATCCGTCGGGAAAGTTTGCTGCCCACTCTGCCCACGTCCAAAAAGGCTTTTGTCTGTCGACCGGCTGGCTGGCCGGCCGGCTGGCTAAGGGTTGGCCGAGTCCGACCATTCTTCAAGCTCACAAGCGACGACTTGCTTAGCTAGAGCTATACTTAGGCTTCCTCGCAACGCACAAAAACGGAAGAAATACCGCGTCAGTTCTCCTGTTTCGTTAACATTTAACCAAACATCCGCAGACGCTCACTCCCTCATGTTGCTCCTTTCCCAGCAGCTTCGGATAAATTATTCAAAGGCCGCTTGAGGGAGAATGCCAACAGTTCGGCTATTTAGTCTTCCAAAAACATCAGAGCACACCGTGGCGGCCTCACTACAAGAAGTGCTTCGGAGTTGCACAGGGGAGCACGCCGAGCAAACGATTCAGCAGACTCATTCTCCGTAAAAATTCATTCGGGACTAACGAGCGTTTGACGATCGAGACAGACTCGAATTTCCAAAGTTCGGCAATTTCTGCATAAGTGATCAGATGTGAACTCCACCGCAGCGCTTCAGCATCGAAATCCCACTGAGCGTGCATCTCTAACTTGTTGCCTCGCTCGTGTTGGATCTTTGCGGCGATAACTTGAAGTATACATTGTGTTCGGATGACGGTTTGTCTTTTATGCATGAATGCTGCGAACCAGCGAGGCCGGCTGGCAGCCAGCGAGCTTAGGAGGCATCAAGGAAAAGGGGGATCTAGCCGCCGCGGAAATGTGTCAGGAGACGAGCGACGTTCGCCGGGGGTGTTGTGTGTAGTCCTTCTCGAGCTCCTTCCGTATCCGATGGCTGCTTGGCGACGATGAATAAAAGAGGCCTTCATTTATCTTGCAATGTCTTAATATGCAATGAGTTATGAGAGACCTGCGGGAAGGCATTACCTTTAGGCCTTGATAAGAGTAAACCGAGCTGCTCTCAGCTGCGAAGGTGGTGGCGGGGTTCCTATTGCCGCGCCAACTAAGCAGAACACACACACAATTCTACTATATGAACCAGTGGAGCAAAAGCCTCGGAGCCAATTTAGCTGATGGGACGTTCGAATACGCTCAATGCTCCCGTCCGACGATCTAGCAGAGGACAAAACTCTCTTTCGCCACATCGTCCTTTCAGAGAAATTAGTTCTTTTGAGATTTCGAGCTATGGCAGTTTTCAGATTTGAAAGTTTCACAGCTCTGCCGAGGAATTCCTCTCAAGTTTCAAATTTGCACTCAACTCGATATTCCGCCCGCGAAACTGTATCGGTAACCGAAGTTTTTAAGCTTTATTACGAGAAGTTTGTTATTCACTTCAGGTCAGGAATATAACTTCAACAAGCTTACGGAGGAAGAAGTCGGCTCATTAGGAATGCCATACGACTTTGACTCCATTATGCACTACGCGAGGAACACCTTCGCGAAGTAAGTTCTTCTCAAGTGTTGAATAGTTGGATAATAATCCAAGTGTTTCCGAGAAGGGGAGCCCCTATTGGAAGCAGCCGTTAAGAGACTATGTTTCTTCCCTTCTTCAGAAGTACGCAGCTAGACACCATCCTGCCACGAGATGATTCACCGGCCCTTCTGGCGCTTCAGGTAAACACTCGGCTTCGAAGGCATGTAAGGGTAATGTGAATCAGAAGCAATTCTATCCTCGAGTTGCGGACTTCCTCAAATGCCATTCTCGCAAAACTTTTTGGAGAGATGCGTCGTACAGCTGGATGTCGATGCCGATTCGAAATTCGTTAAGCTTTCATCGACGAGGCGCAAATGAGATTTTAACAGGATCCCTTCATCACAGGGTCCCGCATCGAAAAAACGACCGGAGATCGGACAACGAGTACGGCTCAGCGCCGGCGATATCGCCCAAACCAACAAACTATACAACTGTCCGAGTGAGTATGACTAAACAAACGCGAAACAATGAAAAACAGCCACTAATATGTTCGTGGATCTAGACTTCCTCTCGAACTGATAGATATTCCACGATTCGAGCATAAACTCGAAACTTACGGGAGGTGACAAGCTCCTCTCGCATCCCACAAGAACTATAACACCTAGAGCACCCCCGTGCTCCTCTTTTTTTCGAGGACAATTTGCGGCTGTATTCAACGCGCGGAGAGTACGACGTCGATTCGAAAAAAGTCCGGCCTAAGCCCCTCGGTTATCTAGTTAACTCCGACAAGATAAGCCTCATAACAATCAGCGTTATCTCGGTCTTCTGAGCAGCGCGCGAATTCCCAAACGGCGCGATCCGAACATCCGCCGTTATCGCTGTTGCCGTTGTGACATTGATGAGCGTCCTCAATGAATTCGTGAGCTCGGCCGAATGGACGAAGTTTTCGAAACCTTTCCAATTAGAGAGGACTTCTCTGGCCGATGGCCGTTCAAAAGTTCATGGAGCGAATCCACAGAAGACCCATTCAAAGGAATGGAGAGTTGACGAGGGAATGTGATGGAGATCATAGAAAATGCCGATCAAAGGCGTTCATGGGATCAACGCGCTTCTGCTGTTTGGAAACCGCTTCGAGAGATGTTGTCGCTGTCCTCATTTGTGAGCGGAAAATTTTTGAGCGCGGCCTTCCGCTTGGTCTGTAACAATTTCCGTTGTTCCTTGCCCGCTCATTAGCGAACCACGAAGCAGGCGATTCGCGAGTTTTGCTTTTCTTCGTCCTCGACGTCCTCGTTCCCGACGACGACGTCGGCTGATATACCTAATTACGCGACTAAACATAGAAAACGCGGAGATAAAGTCGCGTCGCAAAGGTTGTAGATCTCGTGGGGCTCGAGCCAGTGTCCATTCTCCTTTCCGCGCGCACTTGCTCCCACACAGGCCGAGCAGACGCCTACCGACATTATCATTCTGTTCCAGCGAGGGCTAAAGCCAGTCTCGCCAGTGTTGCTCTTGATTGTGTTCTGGTGAAATCATGATGATTGCAAAGATTAGAAACAAAGGGCTCTAATGTCCTCTGAAGGAAACGTCCCCATCATCGTCGTCGACGTTTTCGGAGGCGTAGTTGCGCCGTCCCTGTCGTCGACGCCGACGATGACAGCAGCGGGAGCGGACGCCGACGGCAATCAGAGAACAAGCAAAAGCGGCGTCGTGAATTAGCAGGAACGAAACTTCGGAACGAAACGAAAGTCCGCTCGTTTAGGAGCAAAGGTGTGCGTCGCTCCATTTCGTTTGTGTTCGTTGTGAAACCTTTGATGGGAACTATTCGCATGGCCGTTCTGTTTTGTTTGAGGGAGGGGGACCACTTGAAGGTGGCTGGGCCGGCCGTCTCGATTCGTCGACCGACCGGCCGGTGGGTCGTTCGCGCAATCTGCTTCTGTTTTGTGCTAAAAGGGTGACGTTCTCATTCCTCACAAGTGATTTCGGCCGCGGCGTGTTCCTCCTCTACGAAATGTGCCTCTTCGCACTTCCACATCGAAGCAATTCTCGATTCTTCCGTCGAGGCTCCGTTATTTCTGCCGTCCTCGGTCAGCTGAGCGTCAGAACACGATCATTTGGCGCCGGAACGAGCGGCACTCAATGCCGATTCTGCAAATCAACAGAAGCGGCAGCAGAGAGAGAGAGTAAAACTCCGCGAAATTCCTCCATTGAGGCACTTTTGCTCTCGTCATTCTCTCAATATTGTACACCCGAAACGTTGGCCACGCTAAAGCCTCAGCGAGGCACGCAGACGGTGACGCGTCAGTGGTTCCGCATGCTTGGTGGTCTTCATTGAACTGAATTCCATCGTAGCGAACAAGTTTAGACGGACGGGAATTCTTCTATTTAGGCAACTTTATTGCTCACTAGTCCGCTCGCCCGCCCGCCCGCCTGCCCGCCGGTCTGTTCGCAATGACGTCCTGACTTGGTGAAGATGCGTTTTCATTCTGCTCTTTCAGGACGAAAGCAAAAGGAGTCAAATACATATCCGCATGAGCTGCAAGGCGTTTCCGTTTCATTTAGTTTTCATTAACCACCGGCTCCGCTATTGTTCGGCACAAAAGCTGTCTCTGAATATTAACTGGTGCAAAACATTCACCGAGTTTTCTACTGGATGTCCGACTGTCTGAGTTGAGTCCGAATCAAACTCTGAATTGAGGACAGTTCATTCTTGATTCGATCCTGAGCGCTCAGGAGAACGGTCGTTCCTGGAAATCTCTTTCGGTTTGCATTTTTTTCTCTCCCGATCTCCTCTATTCACGACAAGGACGCGGTGGAGTTTATGGGGCGAACGGATCCAACGGGTTCGTGAGGTGTGAGTCGTTCCGCAAATGGCAGAGCATCATCATAATGACAATCAGGATTATGACTTCGATCATCAGATATATTACTCTGATAGTCGCCACGCCGATGGCTGGACGACGGGCGCCGCGCGTACATCGGATAACAGCAACATCCGGGACGAATTCTTGGTTTGTTTACCGGAGGTCTGTGAATTTTCCAAAGCTAGACAGAATATGCTCCGGCAGCCTTCATCTGTTCGATGGCAGCGTGTCTGACCGACCGACTGCATCATTGGAACAAAGTGCATTCGTCCTGCAGCCGCCCTTCTAACTTGGACATTCGGCCGAAAAAGCACGTCTGCTCCTATATTTCCTCGGCCTCTCTTCGCCTGTGCTGTGGCTGGCTGCCATCTTCGGTCGCTGCGGAGCTGACGTGCATCGGGACAGCACTGAAAGCGTGCAACGCCTTCCGATGGCTTCGACAACTCTTGAGTGGCTCGCCGCCTTCAGCCGGTCAGTTGAGAATCGGCCGCATTTATCGCTTTTTCAGCAGCTATTCCCCTCGTTGTGAAGTGAAGTGACGACGATTCCATATTTATCCGCTGTGGCGTCCTCCTTCGACTATTCGCTAAGGGTCTCTGTTATCAACTCTGCCCTCCGTTCCTCGGTTCGTATCCTTTTCGTGCTCGTCCAGGAGAATATCGACATCAGATCAAAGTCAGACTCAATGTTCTCTCGGCGCGGAGGAGCTCCGGGTAATTCGAGCTCACCGTATCTTCAAACAGAAATTCTCGGCAGCTCGTCGAGTTCGTCGGTTTCTCCGATCCCGTAGTTCCTGTGCTAACTGGCAAGCCTCGTTGTTCGGTTCGTCGCTATCTACGCACCTGCTGTTGCTCACGAGCGGGCCAAGGGAGAGGGAGAAAGAGAATAGGAGGCAGAACAGAAAGAGTCTGTCAGCAACCGCCAGGCTGACCGGCCCGCTCGCTTTCCCACCTGCAACAGGGAACTCAAATCGTTGCGTTGAAGAGGTGGAACAGAGCCCTAGGAACGAGAACACTAATTACGAATAATGAAGCGCAGTTGACGACCTCAAGGCCGTGTGCGTATTGCCGTTCGCGCACCAAACTCCGCGACAGATCCCACATCGGAGCGTTTCCCGCTCTCGTCCTCTGGGTCCTTCGCGTGGCAAGATAGGCAGTTAGCGCCTCCGAGTCACGTTCGCCCGTCCTTCATCGGGCGAACAACAAACTTCAAGAACTCACTCCAGAACCCTTAACTCTGAAACGCGTCCAATCGGAAACAGTTTACGCGCTCTTTGTCATAAAGTCGACCCCGTACGTGAAACTGTTTACCATCGCTCCCAGGCTTTTCAGCTTTCTTCCGATTTCCGTCGCGTCGTCACTCCCTTCGTTACGCGCGTACTTGGAGGGCCCGATGCAGGACGAAGTCACGGCAACGCAAGTGAAGTTTTCAGCCAATCAGTTGGATATTGACTTCTGTTCTCTGTGAGGAGGCGGCGCAATGGCGAGATTGAAAGTATTGATCAAACAGAGAACGTATTCGCGGTGCTGGGGGCCCACCGTCCACTTGACAGACCCCTGCGGTTGGAAGCGACCGACGGTCGAGCGGCTTGTGTGTCAGTTGTCTAACCGTTTCTCCTCTCCGTGGAATAAGTGGCGCGGGGCCTCAAACGTAGCGTGCTGCGGGGTCGATTGTAGCCCGCGGCGGGCCATCGTTTCCCCAATTTAGATAACTCGAAGGCGCATTGAAGGCCGCCGCTAGAAACATCTTTTCCTCGATGGCTTCTTTCCTAGCCCATTTCTCTCACTTTCGGTCCTGCGATGGCTTCAAGAAACGGAACACCCAATCCAATTTGCGCGACGGTTGTCCACCGTGGACCCGTCGGAACAGCTGTAGTGGTCTTCGCCGCCGCCGGGTTATAATTGTAACATATTTTCCTTATCGAAATTTCTCGCTCCCTTCTCTGCTCGAAGGAATGAAGTCGACTTCGAGCGGAGTTCATTTCTGTATTCGTCAAGCTTCCGGAGCTTAAGAAGTATTTGATGCAATCTAGAAGTTCCTTGGAGCGGAGAGCACCGTGCTAGGCGGAGTTTGAATTGCCTACACACATTCCTCCATTCCGGTACCCCGCGAGCGAGGCCAACCACGAAGAGAACACGGAGGAAGAGTTCACCCATTCTTTTTTATTACTCTTCGCGTACCTACATTGCCGAACTTGTTTTTAACTCTTTGAAGCATCCGTACATCTTTTGCAGCAACCCCAAATCTGATCTCACGAGACAACGAGAGCGCAGTCAGGGCTTCTTCGACATTTTCAGTGCACGACAGCTCTGGAGGGCGATGTTAGCTGGTTGTGTGATGATCTTCCAGCCTGGCCGCGCCCTCCGACACATTTCAATTCGGTTTCGTCATCAATTACGAGACACAAATTCATTTGGATGCGAATTCCCGAGTCTATTCATCATTTAGAGGCCGTTTGAAGGTGTTTAAAAGTAGAACTTCAAGGCGTCGAGGGAAACACGGACGCCCGCAAGGCTATCAGAAGTCCTCCGTCCCTGGGCGCCCATTAAAAGCTTTACGACTCGTGAAGGTTCTCTCTCTTGGGAACGCGACCGTCTCTGTCCCGTTGAACCACCGTCGTCGGGTGGCCTCGTCCGCCTGTCTTGCGAGGCCCGCGCGTCGTCTTCGCGCGCGTCTCCTGAGAGGCGACCACGAGGTCGACTTTAAAGACGGCGTCGTACGTTTAAAACACTCCAAAAAATCGAAAGTGCTCCAAAATCGATGTCAGCACAAAGCGGTTGAATGAAGTTCTCGAAATCTTGTCATCAGTACTCCGGACCTTTAGAACAGAAGATTTGAAGACTGATAGGATTCGAGATGATTCACAGGAGCCGTTTAAAAGAGAAAGGTTCAGAATAGAGGATAAGCTCTGAGAAAACGACCCTGACAGCGAAAACAGACGAAAATTCTGAAAGATTGCGCTCATTCGGTGCCATTGAAGCGTATGTTTCCCCATCTTAACGCTTTTCCAGTTTGGCAGGTTGCTTTCCCCACTAAAAAATGACGCCTCGTCCGACCAACCGAGCAGCGAAAGCAGCTCGCCCGCCAAAGTATTCTTTGAGGTCTCTTCAAAAGGTGCTGCTGCTCCTGAGGCCGCGGTTCAGCTATTTGTAAAAACTGCAATGTGTCGATGGGACGAACGCTTCTCGTTGTGATTTTCTCCAATCTCTCTCAGGTCTTATCTCGACCGAGCAGAATCCCTGATCCGTTGGTTGCGCTTTACGTTCAGCTGGCTGGCTGGCTGGTTCGCCCGCTTGACTGCCATTCCACCTGCGTTAGAGAGTTTTTTGTTTGCGTCTCTCAGCTCGTCTTGGTGGTCGCCGTCGTTTTCGACGTCAAGACTGAGAATGCGAATCTAACGGCTCTATCTATCGGATGAACGGACGACTTGAGTCTCTTTTGCCTCGACCAACCGACCACCCGTCAGTCAGAGCATCGGTCAGTCGGTTGCTTACTCGCGTATTCTTCCGGGTGAATCTCCTTTTTACTCTGTTTGGAATCCTTCTCGGTTCCTGGCGGAATCCATCCGGTCGAATTCTTTCCCGGTGGCTCAGGAGCTTGTAAGTTTGCGCTAATATATGACCACCACGGGAAAGGGGTTGCGCCGTCTACAGAATGGCATTCTTGCAACTCCGGGTCATCCACTCACTCGGACGTCCGCTTCGCAGACTCCTTCGATATCACGAAGCAACTCGGACATCGAGTGTGGCGGGATGAGCAGCTCGACGACGACTACTACGACGAGAATGGAAACCTCGTGTAAGATCATGGAATCATCACAATTCCTCGACCAAAGCGAGTCAAGAGAACATCCATGATACGCACGAAAAATTTCCGCGAAACACACACCTGCAAAAACGACGGGAATATCGCGTGGAAAGCTCCAAAATTATCCGAATATATTGAATCTAGATCATCCTGAGAAGTGAATTCAGAACCTCGGCAGCTCTCTCAAATTGTGGGGCAACAAACCATGCCACGCATTCGTTCAATAAAGGAAGTCGGATTAGATTCCGCACGGAGTTGCGCAGTTTTCATCGAGCCGTCAGTTTTCCAGAATGCGGGCGAACTCTCCAAGGTCCCATAGGTCGTCTGTCAGCGGCAGAGTTCGAAATCGACGGCCTGTGCGAGTGGCGAATCACAGCCACGCACGGAGAACGAATTCAGCTGAACATCACGCAGATGGACATTTTCGAAACTGAAAACTGTGAAACCGACTACGTTGAGGTTCGCGACGGCTACTGGCATCAGAGTGATCTGATTGGTGAGTTGCAAACCGCATTGGTTTTGACAAAGTTTTTCATCCTGCTCACAGACAACTTAAATCTCTTACCATACTCGATATGAATTGAACTTTCACGAAAAGCATGTTTCGCACTGATCGCGATTTCGGTGAATGCTGTTTGAATTCCCAACGAAAAGCCTTAATTTCCTTCAAACTGGAATCTCAATGCGCTTCAGGTCGTTATTGTGGCACCGGAACGCTACCTGACACGCTTCTAAGCAGCGGATACCGGATGACAGTGATCTACCGCACTTCAAGCAACGCCAAAAAGCACTCAGGATTCGATGCAACTTACGAAGGTAAGACTCTCTGAAGCCTAAAGTGAGCGATACCGAGAATCGACGCTGAAGTTTGGTTGTAGCCCTGCTGAGCTCCGAGTTCGAGCCTGTAGCCCGAGCAGGAGCCCTGAATATCATTCACCAATCGGCGGAATCAGTGACGGGGGAAGTGAATTTCAAGATGAAATCTCTTGTTGCAGCCATTTGTGGAGGTGAACTTAGCTTGGAGGACACCTTGGTACTGCAGAGCCCAAACTACCCCGACGAATACCGCCCCGCGAAGGAGTGCGTTTGGAAAATAACTACTGAAGAGAAATATCAAGTAGCTCTCAAGTTTCAGGCTTTCGAGGTGAGTTGATGTTCCAGCACTGATGAGCTTGACGAAATCAATCGAATCATGAAAATAGGATTACCCAGTTTCCCGGTCCACTTCGCTGCGAGGGACAAAAGCTCGGACGTCGATCAGAAAGCTAAAATTTCGTGGACGACGGGAGGGGGTGGTGATCGTCGTCCCCGCCTCGCTTGCCACCGTTCCCGTGTTCGTCGTCATCAGGAGCGGCTGCTTTAGGAAGTTCCTAATGTGTCGTCACTGACGTCCACACACACACCATGCGGGTATTCACTTTAAGTGAACCCAACTTCGTTGACAAACTTTTAATGCTTCGACCCAAACGTGAGGTGAAGCAACGCTCAGAGGAATTCCTTTTGCTCCGCTGTCGGTATGGCCGGCCGGCGTGACGAACAAGCATTCGTTGCCACGTCCGTAGATCCCGCGGATCGGGTGGGGTGTTCAGCGGGGAACTGCGTTCGTCGGCGCGCGCATAGACAACTATGCACTCCGCTCGATCGAGGGAAGCGCGCGAACTCCTCCATCCGTCCATTACTCCATCCGCGTTACGGCGAACGCGAATTCCATTTTTCTTCTCGGATTTAGTCCGAGTGCCTCTCCCGGAAGATAAGGTGTAAGCACACCTCGGCTGTTGCTTTTGAGTGTTGAACTTTTTTTTGATAAGCTCCTCTCATCCTCTACGACACAGTACTCCGCCAGCCCCGAACACGTTTTTGCGTCATTCAAGCACTGAACGCCGCTTGTGCGGTATGCGGACGGGACGCGAAAGAGTTGGAAAACTCGTAAAGGGAGAAGTGAGTTTCGCCGAGAGTGGAATTGGCAGCACGAAATGAAATATGCTGGGAATGTCAGTGAATGTAGGACTGCGTTATGCGTGCGCCCGCGCCCGAACGTGCGGGTAGGAAACCGTGGGGCTTCCGTCGGTTCATGGCACCGCGGTCGCCGTCGGTCGGTTTGCAGAAGCCAATGCCTGGAGAGGGACAAGATGACGGTAGACCGCGAGTAGGACAGAATCGCCGCTCATCAAAAGAAGAAACGAACGAACGAACGACCTTTATGGTTTGGAGGGGGAAGAGAAAAGCTAACCACGTGGTGGCAGCTCTTTTCGCCACCCGAGAGCCGACAGGAACAAAGCCAGGAGCTATGGGATTTCCATGAGGCCGGGAGAAAGCGTGTTCCAGCGTTGATTTAAGCCGCTAGGAGCCAGCAGTTCAAGCAGGCCAGCCACGTCGCGCAAATCAATTGCTTCGGAATCCCTCGAGGAAGGAAAAGAAGCTGCGGTCTCTGTCGGAGGCCGTCTCCGTCTGCCGAGAGCTGCCGGCCGGCCTGCCGGCAAGGAAGCAAGTGAACGAGCAAACAGGACGCAGACCGAAATGTCATTTCGCACGCTATCAACTCCCCAGAGCTCAAAGCTTGGTAGATAAAACAGATAGATGAAGCAAGCAAGCGAGCGAGCAAGCAAGCAAGCCGGCTGACGGGACGACAGATCCATGTGTGATCTTCGAGCGCCAGTGGTTAGAAGACGTGCCCTATCTTTCTTCTCAGTTGATCAACAGCCGCCTTGAGACGGAATCTGATTTGTTTTGCAGGTGGAGAACCACGACAACTGTGTGTACGATTACGTCGAGGTCGTCGACGGCCACGATAACGACAGCCCCGTTATCGGTAAGAACCGATCCTAAACAAAAGCTCTTGATAACACTGCGTCTAGGTAGCAAACGAGATGATCCTCGAGATACGGGTCGAAGATCTTGCTCACCTTGTTCAACCTCTACTCGAATTGAGAACTATCCAGGAATTTTACGAGATCAGCCGTGTATTGAGGGGGCGTCGACCATGGGCCCGAATGGGGAAGTTTCAGTCATTCGTTCGGGATTTCAGGAAAATATTGCGGTTTCAAGCTTCCCGAAGATATCCGCTCTTCAGACAACAGACTAATGCTCAAATTTGTCTCGGACTCTACGGTACAGAAGGGAGGTTTTTCCGCCACATTGTTCAAAGTGAGTCACTCCAAAGAAAGCGTTCTTTTGAGACATCTAAAAAGGCATTCGTCCGTCCTCGAAATCGTTGGTTGTGTTCTTGTTATGAGCTCTGTTTCTGTGATATTCGAGGTTCGACCGATATCTGAGTGAGATGGCGATGTTTTGCATGTGTGTGTGGAGCGCTCCGACGATTGATCCAGATTCTAAATTGATATCGCTTCGTATCATCAGGAATTCGACGAGTGTGTGAATACTGATCATGGATGCGACCACATATGCATCAACACGTTAGGCGGTTTCCGATGCGAATGCAAGATTGGCTATGAACTCAACTCGGATGGAAAGAAATGCGAAGGTGAGCTCAAAGGAATCTTCTAGAACTCTCCCGCAGCACGAGCCGCGATAGTACTTACTATCCAGGACGGGAATACAAGACAAGAAAATCACTTTTGAAACTTCGCGTTTGTTTATGCTGTGAATCCTCGACAGATGCCTGTGGCGGGGTTCTCGAAGGGATCAACGGTACTGTTACGTCGCCATCCTTCCCCGACTTGTACCCACCGAACAAGAACTGCATTTGGGAAATCGTGGCACCTCCGCAGCACCGAATCACTCTCAACTTCACACATTTTGAGCTTGAAGGCAACAATGTGAGTGATGATTCAGAAAAAGATGACGTAACAATCAAACTCCTTACAAATCATTCGTGTCGATAAGTGGAGTAACGATTGTGGAGTTTAGGATCGTTTAGCGGAACAAAAAGGAAACACAATCACACAGAAATTATGTAATCTCATTTCTCCCGCACTCGATTGCAGCAAGAGTGTGAATACGATAGCGTGGACGTGAGTTCGAGGTCGCGAGATGTCACGGTAAAGAAACACGGGATGTTCTGCGGACCTCAGAAACCTCCTTCCATAACCTCAGAAGGCAACGTGCTTCGGGTGAGTGATCTCCGAGTACCAATTGCGTTCCTAGTTTCCAGCCAAGGGCTCCGAGCTCGTAAGCTTTTGGATATTTTGAGAGAGTTTTTCATTCTGCCGTTCACAGGTCGAGTTCAACTCGGACAACTCGGTGCAGAAGAGCGGTTTCGCGGCGGTTTTCTTCACTGGTGAGTGGATCTATTCTACAACAGCGGATGGAGCTAATGGCGAAAGCGTCATCAGTAGCAACAGCGTCATCGACTCAAGGGTTGAAGGAGAGGAGGAGGGGAACTAGAAGCATGCCAAAACGGGCTCCGAAAGCAGTACAAAGTTAGAGCGGACGCACTTCCGGCGAAACTTCCGGTCTATCTGCGGTTCCCATGACAGAGCGAATCCGTATGACAGCCATTTAGGGCTCGTGTTTATCTTGAATGCGGTTGCGGCTTGAAGCATAAACAGAATTCGTTGACGAACTCTTCCACCCTCAGTCTCTTCGCTAACGATGTCGCTTGATTGCGTATCGTATTTAATAACGTTCAGCAGATGACTCTACTTCAAAGTACGCCTCAGCGCGATGAAATGTTTGTTCGGAACGGCTTTCACGAATCCGTCAAACGTTTGTCGCTTCTGATGTAGCGAATAACGCACACGGAGTACATTTTCTGATTCTCTCACTGCCAAGTTTCTCTCGAATTCTTAAACCGCAATCCGGAGAGAATTCCAACTCCGAAGGGGGTCAGGTGATCCCGCAGCGCAAAGGAAGTCGGACGAAATCAACGATGTCATTCAGATCTCGTTACCTTTTGGCTCAAGAACTTCCCGCTCTCTGACCCCATGGAGCAGCTGCGATAGCTTCCACTGGGGAGTGGCGCGGGAGGCAACAAGCCTTAATGAAGGGCTTGAGAGCGGCTGTGGGAATCTGAGATTTGCGCTCGCCCAACATTTATTACACCGGAGTCCATGAGGAGAAGTGCTCCGAAAGAAGCTTATGTGGGGCTCGTTGAGCCGAGGGAATGCGGCTTTTTTTTGTGTTTTCAAGGGAACGATGACAATGTGGTCGAAAAGAGTCATCAGGAGCTCTGATTCTGTTAGGGATTCCAAGTTTGTGTTGGAGTCCATTCGATGAATGACAGCGAGAGTGGCAGTTTGGAAAAAAAGAAGGAGAAGAAAAATCAAGTTTTTGCGATGATTCCTGAGAATCAACCTCGGACCTTGCGAGGGCGCCGATTGTTGGACGCGAGTGATTGTTTGGGTTTTCTTGCCGAACGTTCGCTTGGTCAGACTGGCTCCCATCCAAGTCGATGAGGCAGATTCTCTCGGCTTTTCCACACGACTCATCAGTCAGTCACTCACTCATCCGTCTCCTTATCCACACCCTCAACCACGGTCCCTGGTCACTTGTGGTGTTTGTACGTCAATATCCTCGAACATCCGTCCTGGCAGAGCCGCTTCAACGACACGGAAGCCAGCGAAGAAAAAGACAAGAAACGAAAAAGAATCGCGAGGAAAAGAAGACCGCCTCTACGCGTGTGAACCATATACTATGGATGTCTGAATCTGCTTGTCACGCCGACGACCCGAAACCTTCCGGTCGGATGACTCCAACCGTCGCCGCGTCGGCGTCCTCACTTCACGTCCTGAATATCCCAATCGACCGACCGACCGACGAACCCACCGAACGACCAGAGACTAGAGTACTAGTGATTGGATTTGCTGCAAAATTCGGGACCCGCTGTTTAAGCTGGCGCGTGAGGTCGGTGGATCGAACGAGCGCTCCGTCACATACACTCGCGTCTGGGCTCGTTCGTTCGTTCGTTCGCTCGTCGAGCTGACGCGGCGTTTTGTCCGGGGCCGTGCGACATTGGTGAAGCCTTCTCCGAGTTCGCCGAGTTTTTTACGTCTTTTCCTCGTCTCCCCGTGTGCTTCTGGTGGCTGACTGTGCGGTCCGTGGATCGCCCGAACCGAGCGTTCGTCTGTCTTTTCTCGAGATATAGTCATATATATGCAGGTCGTCACCCACTCATCTGCCAACCCAACATCATGGAGTGGTGTGTGCGGGGACAAACAGATGAACAGACGAGAGAGTACGTACATGCATACATGCATGCATGGGTACACGGTTTAAGGCCGACCGGCCGGCCGGCAGGAGTCATGTGAGCGTCCTTTGCGACTAAAGTGGCACGAGATCCGAAGGCTGTTGCTCTGATGAGTTCAAGTCTGTCTCCAAGAAAACATCGCAACTCCGCTCCTTTGACCGTTGGACACGAGCGCTGTCGCCATCGCGGCGGGCCTTAGTGTTATAGCCGAGGCACCGCAAAGAGATCGTCAAGCCGTCTGCTGACGCTGTTGCCGTCTGCCGACGCTGTACTACGACCGCCAACGCCATGTGACGTATGGCGTGCTTCCTAAGCATATATCTCATGTCTTACGTCGACGGGTGGGCGCGGCGTGCCCAGTCGTCTCGTTGCCAACCGGGCGGGCGGCGGCGGCGACCAGTCAACAACCCGAGGTGCAGCTCTCCATATCCACGCTTTGGTCGTCGCTAGCCGTTATGTATGATGTTCCCCAAGTTTCTTCGGCTTCTCGCACACGTACCGTATAGTTGCGCAAGACGAAGCAACGACGCACAGGAACAGTCGCAGAAGCCCCCTCTCGGTGAAGTACCATGGTGCTTTTATAACACCATACAGTGACGTCAGAGCTCGCAATCAGGTAACAGCGTCATCTGAGATCCGCGTTCCGCGGTCTGCGGGTGGATTCAACGATTTTTTTTGTCGCATCATCACCCTACGACGGTAAGAAAGGGACCGACGAGACGACCGCGGCTGTCGGCAGTGTCGGTCTGTTTAGCAAGCTCCCGAAAGCATCCCTCGAGTGTCTGTTGACGACAAGGCAAGGAATCGAAAGGAATCAGAAGCGGGAAATAATGTCGAGGCAACTGGAGAGGAGGCCGAGGAGAAGATAGAGCGAAGCGGAGAAGCAGGCGGCCCGCTTCGACGGGGGACGCCGGAGTCGAACGAGAACCGCCATCTAGTCAACGAACGAATGCAGGACCGAAGCAGCCAACCGACCGACGGGGGAGTGTGCAGCCTGGCTGGCTGGATGGCAAGCAAGCAAGCAAGAACACTCATTCAGATGGAGATGTCCCATTACCAGGTTGTTCGATCCACCGCAGAAGGGCCTCGCCATCATCGGATGGTCGTAATCACCACAGCAACGACGTCAGATAACATGGAAGGAAAAAGAGGAGTAGAATAGGGAGGGCCCCCGGGGGAGCGGGTGGGGAGAAACGGAACAAAGCTCAGACTTGTGATGTGGGTTTTGGAAAACAGTGAGAGTGGGCGTGCATCGAAAATGTTAATGCATGAGCATGTTGATCTCGTTCGGTTCCAGGCTAGAAAACGTGGAGAATCCCACGATCCGTCAGGAATAGTAGTGACTATAGAGGCGATAATCATAGAGAACACAGCTAGGTACGTGGAAATAACGGCGATCGAATCACGAACCTGGAGAGTTTGCCAGCAGCGATGCGCGGGGTCAAAAGGCTATTTGCATTTCCTCACATCCATGACGTGGAGTTATTGCTCTCGAGCGGGACGCAGTACCGTTCCTGGGTCGACGTCGAGGCTCGTTTTTTTTTTCGGGTCGCCTCTCGCGTCTCGGGCTCGTCCCACTAGCTTTGGGCTTTGGCTTCATTACAATGTCTCGTTATTATAGATGTCCTGCCCCCGTTCTCTCCTCTAGTCTTCGGCGTAGTGTCGCTGTTTATGACGCTGTTCGCTCCATCCAGGGTTCTTCATGTACGTGACGAGTAATGGACTTTGGCCATCCAACGCGAGATGGTCGTTCCGGGGCGGCGCTCTAATATTTTTTCAAGTAACATTTTTTTTCCTCTCTTCGTCCCGAAGACAAAGACGAGTGCTCGACCAACAACGGTGGTTGTCAACACATCTGCCGGAACACGATTGGTTCGTATCAGTGTGCGTGTTTTAACGGCTTCGTTCTTCACGCCAACGGTCACGACTGCAAGGAAGGAACCTGCATGCATCACGTCCTGTCCCAACAAGGTGGTGAAGTCATCTCGCCCAACTACCCACTGGTAAGTCATCTCGAATCTCTCTCTTCATCTTTGAAAATTTCCAATTGTTCGGGAGCTGTTTCCAAGTTTTATGTACATTCGACTGGAATTCATGGAAACTGTCTGCGATATCGAAGCAATGCCAGGGTTAAAGATCACCGATGGGCTCTAACAGAACAAAATTGCGAACTTTCAGGAATATCCGACGAAAAAAGAGTGCGCGTGGCTATTCTCCACCACTCCAGGACATCGTTTGAAACTGGTTTGTAGATTTTGGAAGTTTCTCTCCTTCTCGCCCAATCGTTTCCGACGATTTGAAGTTTTCAAAACGAACGCTTTCCTTGTTGCAGGAGTTTGATGACTTCGAATTGGAAGCACATCAAGAATGCTCGTATGACAGCTTGTCGGTGTTCGACGGTGAAAACACGGATTCGTCCTCGTTGGGCATATTCTGTGGAGCCAGAGCTCCGCATCCATTGTTGTCGTCGAGCAACAAAATGTACCTTGTATTCAAGTCAGATGGAACCGTCAGCAGAAAAGGCTTCAAAGCACGTCACTCAACAGGTAAGCACAAATTCACGTCCCATAGCTGAACCACGTCATCTCATCACGAAAGCTTTTGTTCCAAACAAACTCAAATCCCTGACGAGTGGTTCCAGATCTCGTTTGGGAACCTCAAGGCTCGATGCACGCTTTAACGAAAAAAAATCAACCAAAAAGAAATGGCGATTCGCAAATCATGGCCGCAGATGCGAAACTTTCACAAGGAACCAATTTTTATTGAAAATCTGGGAATCATGTCTCCAGACTCCACCCTCGCTTTCTGATTGATAGAGGGACGATTTCGAAGACAACATGGTGGAAGAGTCGCCTCATGCCAACTTCGAAACCTCAGGTCGGAATCACTTCCTGGTTGACGACCATCCGATCGGCAGACTAAACGCTAGTGGTCGAGAGCGACGTTTTTTTCCGTTTCTCCTCCTCTCGTACTCTCCGTACCTGTTAACAACTGCTTTGCTGCTCTCCATCTGCCAAGTTGGCGGTACCAATTGACCACATCTGCTACGTCACCCCTTTCTTCCTGGCCGCTTGGCAAACTGTTCGGCCGCTTGGCTTTTAGCACACTACTACTTTCTTCTTTGTCCACATTGCTGCCGCTGCAGAAGCGGTGGCGGCCGCTCTGGTTTAATAGTCCGTTGGCCTCAAGGCGACGCAACTCGAATGGAGTCTGTTAGCTCGTCCCTTCGTCCGTCCGTCCGTCCGTCTTCTCATTCGCTCGCTCGCCCGCCCGCTCTGTCGGCTCACTGCGGCAAATAAAACCTCCGCTGAATTTTGCACATAGTTTTCTAACGGTCGGATACTACCGACGTTTAGTTCGTTGGAGCGGGCTTTTTGTTCTTGCTGCTCCGAGAGAAAACGAGACATTTGCATAATTTTAGGAATGTTTCATCTCGGGCGGATGAATGTATTAACACCGCCGGAGTCGAAGAGCAGGCGCTGAAAGAGGAACGAGTCCTCAACGAAGAGTACCTCGTTCCCCTATTCCTGCCAATGGGGGAAGCAAGCGCAGTGGACGATCGGAAAACTTCTAGAGAAGACGCGCGTAGCTCCTGGAAAATGATAACAAGCAATGGAAACGTTCCTTCTCCATTCTTATTTTGTTATTCGATTCTTGGAGGCCTTTTTGTTCTCGAGGGCCTGTTCTGTCCGACGACAAGGACAACCCTTGACGGGGCTGCTGGATAGCTTTTGGGTGGATGCAGACGGGCGAGCGGTTACCCTTAATTCAGTTAGACGTTGTACCAAAAGCAAGCAGGAGCGAACAGGCCAGGCGAGCGAGGGGGAAGACAAGCCGGTCCGGTGGCCCTCGCAACGCGACGACCGGCCCTTCAGCTGAGCGACTCACAAACCTCTGCAACATATGATAACAACAGTTTGTGATGAGAGAGAGAAAGGAGGAAGCGAGCCAAGAGGCGGCGAGTTCCTGGTTCCTTACACCGAAGCACGGGCAGATGCTTATCTGAGCCATGTGGTTGAGTTCTTCCGAGCTGTTCTTCATCGTTGTTCCTTTGTTTCGACACGCGTCAGCAGCTTGTTCGAGCGAACGACGGAGCAAACGAAAGGAAATATGCATTTGTACATATACACACTCTTGTTCGGCTCGGTCGGCCTATTCGGGTCGGGTCTTTGCGAATCCTCCGCCGTTTCAGCGGGTCCGGGTCCTAGCCGCGAACCTCTGTTACTTTTCATTCCTGAGTATTCTCGGCCCAAATGTTCTCAACAAAACCCTCTCCGAACATTTTTACGTTCTCCCAGAGCTCCTTGACCTCTGATTGAGCGCTCAGTTGCCGCTCGACCGACGATTCCTTGGACTCTGTTTCCACCTAGATGCTTTCCACAAAAAACCATCCGTTGCACGTATGCACGCCTACCTACATTCACTCCTCGTGCGGCGGTCCTTGTCCGTTCGCCGTGCTGAGCGACTAGAGGTCGTTAGCGAACCTGGTTGCTTCTTTTTGTTAAGCTGACGGAACCACCGAATCAACCCCGACGACACCGGTCTCCGATGTAGTAAGGACGAGAATGGGACGACGAGTGAGCGCAAGGGAGCCTCTTCGACTCTGTGGAAGTTCTGCATGTCGTCCCCACAAAAAAAAAAAAAAACCAAAAAAATAACAAACAAAAAAAAAAAATAAAGAAAAAAAAATAAGAAAAAAAAAAAAAAAAAAGGAACCAACGTTAAACTCCATCTCTTGTCGAATTAGTCAGTCTTGAAGGAGGTTTCCCCTAACGGCGTCGGATTTACGACCGTCATCTCGTTTATTGAGTGATTAATTGATTGATTGATTGATAGCTCACCCAGATACCTTCACAGTTCTCGAGACGAATCGTGTCGACTACTTTTTTCGATGATTGCGAAACAACGACCTCAAGTCCACGCCACGCAGAGTCATGCATTGCGCAAACGCGAATCGATGGCCGTCTGGCCTCCCGTTGAAAATTTCCCCGAGAATTCGCCTCCGCTCCGTACTTCCACAAGGTTTCAGTTGTTAGACCGTTCGTCATCCGTCGTGCAGTTGTCGCCGCGCGGTTTCGGCTCAAACCCGAGCTCAGAGCTCCATTGGATCGGAAAGAAGTGAATCGAAGGATGGAAGAAAGGAAGGAAGAAACTACAGTCCCAAATCCGTTCCTCGACGGAGACACGGCTGGCGCCGGTCGGGAACGGTACCCCTGACATTATGCAATAACAAGGCATTGACGAACAGCAGGAGGTTTTGCAGCAGATTTGTATTACGGATCCGAGCATGATAATTCTGGGCTCATTTCTCCACGGTTTGATCGTTCGATGAGCTGAATAAATTGTCCTCATAGTAAGAGGCTTAACGACGACGGCGACGACGACAACACACAAGGTGGCCACGCATCGACGATCGATTGATGGATGGATCGATGGATACATGAATTACAAATGAATCGATAGATGGATCGGGAGACGTATAAACCACCACCACCACGGCGTACACGCGTTTGTTGGTCTTCCCGAGGAACCCTTGCGCAAGGAGCCGGCTACGTTTCAACGATCTTCGATCTCGGAGCCTCATCTCGAATTCAGTCGATAGCTACCAACCAACCAACCGAGCGAGCGAGCAAGGCCAGATGTGTTGGTCTACTTGTGTATCAATCAGCGTCGCCCGTCATCAGCGCTAATATTGGACCTTCCCGAACATCTTTCGCTCTCACAGCGATCCCGCGGACCTTCGAACATACTCACTCAGATCCCGGGGCCCAGCCGTGAGCTTTTTAGTTGAATTCCCGAACTACGGAAAATCTCAATATTTTTCTCAGTCCAGACACGGGTCCTGCGCGCGACAATACAATTTTTATGAACTCACTCCCGTGTAGAAAAACCAACGTTGTTAGAGAAGCGAGAGCTCTTCGAACCTGAGTTCCCTTGTTAGCGAAACACTTTGGGTCGCCTAACGAAGTGTCCGTCCAAATTGACTTTGGGAGACTAATGGCTTTATCCAAGGCTCACGTTGGAACACGAGTGAAATCAGAGGATTGTAGTTCCGAGATTTTCCCGAGGGCCGGCTCTACGATGACCGTGTCGTCGATAGCGAATCCCCGATCCAAGATCCGCAGAGAATTCAACGACCCTCGATCGAGGAGGGTCTTCCCGCGAGAAGAACCCGAATGATATCAAATGTATTTTTCTTCTCGCTTGATGTACGCATCGCGTGCAGATTAAGCAGGAGACCTGATAACGTACGGGGGTGGTTTCCGACTTGGTGATTGTGATCGAAGGGAGCGGAGCCGTTTTTTTTCTTCTTTGGCTTCGAGAGAACTAGATGCAGCTCGCAGTTTGAGTACCGAGCTCCTGCTTCAAATGATGCGACATCAAGGGACCGCTTTGCGAGCTGACTTGCTTTCTTGCCTGAACCGAGCTGAAATCCACTGAGGACACATCGCGCGTGCGCGCGCGCTCTCAGAACAACTGGCCGGGAAAAAGCGACTGCGGGCTCGACCGAATACGGGCTCTCACGCAACACACGGGGAAACGCTTCTTGTTCCCTGGTTTTCCCACTCGGGTCGGTTTTCCTTTCTTATGCGGTCTCCCGACGGGGCGAGTCACAACTAGAGTAGGTACGGTGCAAGGACAGGGGAGGGGAGGGGGAGAAAATGAGCGAACAGGGGGAGCGAGGGAGAACGTTTCAAAACGCCACGAGTTTCGACATCTGTTTTTGTATTGCGGCTCTACCGCAGTTCTTCACTTGTTCTCCCTTCGTTTGTTGTTGCTGCTGCTGCTGTTGTGGTTGTTCACTGCACAGTGCTCGCTTGCTTGCCTGGTTGTCAGTGCTGCTGTTTGCTGAATGTAAATTATGCGATTTGCCAAATGTAGCAAGAACGTGCTCCGCCGATGTTGTGGAGCGTTGTCAGGTTGGGTTTCGGCTTCTGCTGCTTGTAGGCCAGCCAGCCAGCCAGCCAGCTAGCTGAGAATTCCGTGCGATGCGCGAAGCTGTGTTGGCCTAGGCAAACTCGCGAGCTTTTCGCACGCGGGCTAACCGACCAAGGAAGCGACCAGCGAACCGGAGTCGGCTGAAAGAGAAGCAAGAGAGCACTCCCAACTTCCCAGGATTCTCGGATGAGCGCGCGCGTGAAAGACGACGACTATGGGGACCGAGGGAAAAAAAGTCAGAGGAAACACGAGGAGAACCATCGGGAAAAATAACCGAAGAAAACACGGACCGAACACGCGGGCGAGCTGGCAAGCTTGGGGGAGGGGGCAGGGGTGCAACACACACAACCTCCATCGAAAAGGCACACCGGAATACAACCAGGTGAACCGGCAGAAACTACGGACGGGAAAAAAGCAGAATGAGAAATTGTACCGGACTCATGGAGCTTCTGAACGTAGTTCTCGATTGTGGACAACGATTGGATTCTGCTCGACGAAGTCGATGTGGGCACAACGTCCAGCTGTTCAAGGGGTGTCCAGCTGAACAAATTCACATCGTTCCTGTTAGAGAAAAGGGAGAAATACATCATTCTCTTTTCGAAGCTCTTACCTCCGAGTCTTGAGCCGGTTAACGGGATGAGTCGGGTGGCGATCAGTTCTCCGGCTCATCACCTCGTAGGAAGCTTTGAGATACTATTCCATTGGGAATTTTCGTTGGTGGAGAAGTTGGAGTTTTGAGATTCTTACTGTTGATCAGACCGAATGTTGGACGATGAGACGTCGCACAATTGGAAACACTTCTGGACAACAACAGTCGGGGGACAAAAAAGTGTCCCATGACCTCAACACCTCAAACTCATCGATGACCCGAGTTTTGAAAGGGGAAAAGAACATCCTTAACCGATTCTGATGGGTTTCACGACCGTTTTATGAAACTTGGTGTTTTTCCTTTGTTTCCAGTGTGCGGAGGACGTTTGTCGGCGAAATCTGTCATTCAGCATATCTACTCTCACACGAAATACGGCGACGCAAATTACGGCAACGGAGCCGAATGCGACTGGCTCATAGAGGCAGAAGGAAGTCATGGTTTCGTGCATCTCCAATTTGTCGCATTCGAGCTTGAAGGTGAGTGGAAGCGTGTTCAGTCCTCTAAGAACTTTGTTCCGAGCGAAAACGCAATCTAGCAAACGAGAGGAATGGAAATCACGACGGCATTGATTTCCTGTGGTTGCAAGGGAGCGACTTCTACACCCAAACAAGACAAAGACCAAAGAAATCCTCAATCAATTGATCAGTTCCTCGCCTAAAAGTAGAATCCCAAACGTCGGAAGTCGATTCGTCGATGGAGATCCGGAAGAGATCACGGCGAACGTGGACGATGGGAGACGGATGAAGCTCCGTTGCACGTCATCCATTTGCAGAACAAGACAGAAATTTGACACTTGCGTCTTTCGAGCCCTCCTCCACATTGTTGGTTGCGGCAGCGACAACGACAATAACAAGGGACGCCTGCGGCGTTTCGATAGAAAACCTCTTTTCATTTCAAATTGCGTTTCCCTTCTTTTTACTTTCTCCGAGTCTTGTCCCGAGTTTTAGTCGGGCTCCATCTGCTGGTGTAGTCGTCGCAAGTATGTTTGGCATCGAGTTTCGCATTGGGCTGTTTGTTTTTTTCCTCCGTGAATACCGGAGATTCGAGGCTCGTTGAAAAGAAGTCTGAAAACGGAAAGCCGGTTCGCTGGAAGTTCTTGAATGAACCGTAGCGGTCGTGGAGGTAACACGCAGGGCATTGACACTGAAGAACAATTCGGCGACGTCAGCGGAAGTCATCGATAGGTGTCCGCCTGATTGACTGCGAGGAGAACAGTCTGCATGGGATAAAACTCTCAAACCGAATTCGCTTTGCAGGCGACAGCCCCATCGACTGTGGCTACGACTCGTTGACTGTTTTTGATGGATACGACGACTCGAATCCGCCGGTTCAGGTCTACTGTGGGAACAAGGTGAGCGCTAAGGATTTTCGATCGAAAATCTCTTGAAACTGTTGGCATTTCGTCGTGCATGGTAAACAAACAGTTTTTCCGCATTCAGGTTCCGTCGGATGTCGTTTCAACGGGACCAGCACTGTTGCTCCGCTTCAAAACGGACGACAATATGAACGCGAAAGGGTTCTCATTGTCCTACTCACTGGAATCCACAACCAACAACATCTCGACGGGTCTCACGAGAATCTCACTTAAACCTCCAGTTTTCTGAGGATCATGGCTCACGGCAAACGGCTTTTCGCGGTGAACGAATCAGAGTAACGCTTCACTGATTCGGCTAAATCAGCGTGCGCGCATTTTCTCATAAACATCGTGATTATTTTCTTGGTGTCATCACATAATTCCGTTAGAAATGTGTCGGAGTTTCATAACTCGTCCCTCTGGAGAAATATTTTGGAATTTTAGAACGCGAATCGTATTGCGGAGTCATGAAGTCCTCCTCGGAGTCGTATGTCGACGTTTGCTTGCTACCGGCTCTTGCGAAGTTTGGATCAGTTTTTTTCCTCCCTAGTTCTTTATCATTCAAATCAATGTGTTGACAGACTATTGCGCCATGGACTCCGGTCGTCGAGGACTCCCGAAGAGAAGCGAGGCGACGTGCAAGTGCCAATTGTCCGGCAGGGCCAAACAGAATCATGGACTGGAACAGTCAGTCGAATCTTTCATTTGCCTCGTCGTGTACATACACACATACACACATACAGACAGACAGACAGACAGACAGACAAGAAGCAGGAAAAAAGAACAAAAACATTACCACAAACAAACAAACAGATATAAACAGTGGCATGTGTTGAGCCGAGTGGAGGGATCAAAGAAGGAGGGGATGAGGACGATGACGCAGTTTGGGAAACGGAGGTCGCGTACACGCTAGATTCGCAGGCCTTACCTAGCGCGTGAGGTCAGCAGGTATACCAGCGTCTCCACGATCACGTCTTGTCGAGGGGAGAACAGTTGTGTCTTCTTCGATTGTACAGTTTATGGAGTATCGTCCTTTGCTGTGTGAGGGAGGCCAGCGAAGCGACCGATTGTTGTGTGAAAATGAAAAAAAAACATTGGTTCATTGTAAATAAAAGTGAAACTTCAAGATTCCAACTGCTTTCGTTGATTTTCACGGAGCTATGTAAAATGGAAAATGGAAAATGATTTTCAGGAGAAAATCGAGCTCAAAAGATCGACGGCGATCGAAAGCGAAGAGAATTGGAGCCCTGCTCATTCAACTCGGGAACTATAGCAGAGGAATTCAAAGAAACCTTTCCAACTTGAACTGAAGTCGATCGATCCCCAAAGGTTGCCGCGGTGTTCGACTGTTTTGGTGGTCATCTCTCTGTCTAGTGCTTTCCTCCCCCAGATCTGCCTCAGCGATTCCGAAAAAGGAAAAAAAGCAAACTCTTCTTCTTACGAAAAAAGATTAGACAGTGTGCGGGTAAATTGAAGTTTCCGAATTCCGTTGTCGCTATGAAAAGCGATAGGCAACATGTCGGAAGCTCTGAAAAGTGTGAAAGACCCGGTAGACGGGCTTGCTTGCTCAGGGCTCGGCGGCTTACTTTTTTCCTCCGGCTTCCGAGTGGGTCGTGCACGACACATACATTTTTATACATTTTGCAGCCACGCGGAAAAGCTTTCGGGGAGGAAGAGGCGAGGACCGGTAGAGACAGGGTGGGAAGACCGCGAGCAAATCGCGCCAAAACTCTTGGGAGCAAAAAGCGAAAAGAAGACTGAAATCAGTGGAGCTACGTCATGACCCTGCATCCTAGGTCCGGAGCACGTGAAATCCTAGGTGATCAAGATCGCCGAGAATGATTGATATTACAGGAAAGTGAATATTTTGCTTCCCAGAGAGACATCCCCAGAGACTTTTAGCAAACTTTTGGAAGTTTCCCGGAAATCACAGGAACCTCATGTCGAGAATGCATTCGTGTTCATTTGAGGAATGTAATCATTGGGATATTTTACTTTCATCCTCGTTGATGAATCGGGCTCTGAAAAAGAGAATTCAAGAAGAGGGCGAGGAGTCCCACGTCCCTTTCGCAACAATCAGAAAACTTCAACACAATTAGATACGAGAATCAGAGCATCGACCGATCGATGTTCCATCTGGCGTGCAGGATTCCATTGATCGCCTTCTTTCCTTGCTTGCTTGCTTCTTCCACCGGATCCGCCTCTGGGCTTTCCTCCGACGTCTCGTTTGTTCGGAACCCTACCTGAAGGTTTTGGGATCCCCCGAGCCGCCCGAAATTATCTCGACCATCTCGAGAACACCCGTCCACTCCCCCTTGCGGGATAACTATCCGAATCCGGACGGCACTGGATACCGCTGCCGTGCCCTGTTCCCCGTCCGACGGCGAGACGCATGGAACGTAACACGCGCCTCTCGAATACAAATCATCGTTGATTGCTGCAGACGTTGGTTCTTCCTTGGTCTGTTTCCAGAACGGATGATTATTTGATAATCTTATCACGCTTCCTTAACGAGCAAAAACCTGTTCTTCCTTCCGGCACCATACACTCCAAGGATTGAGCTCGGAATCTCAAGAAAACAAAGGAAACTCCCTCGCGGGTTCTCTGAAGGCTCTCAACATCTTCAGATTCTAGATCTAGCGAGCAGGATTTCTACGCTGCCCGGTGTGTAAGAAGGTATGGATATATCCGGTCGACGATCAATGCTCTTTAGATAGAGTGACGCACAATTTCGTCAGGCCACATTTCCAAAGTCATTAAAGTATGTTTCGGCCTCGGTTTCCATCGTGCCGACTCTTTCACTCCAGCATCCGCCGGGATTCGAGTCCTCACACAATATCCTCGCGCGGAATCACGTGCGATGCGTATGGATCAGCACATGTGCACATGTGCGACTGTTCGGGTGGGATCAGGTTGACATGACTGGATTCATCGAACAGACCTCCTTTCTCGGTATATTTTCCCCGAAATTAGACTCTGAAAATTCTGCCGCATCCTTACGTCACCGAGTAGCTACGGAGATTCCGTCCGCTCAAAACAGCAGCGAACGCTCCGGTATAACCTTTCGTCGGGCGTAAATTCGTTCGGAGCGTCGAGACGGATGCGTTTAATCCAATCCATTACTCGGGAATCTTAGTTTATAAACGCTCTCCGAACTTTTCGAAAGTTCGGGCGTCCCGTGCTCCTTCTCCCGTTTCGAAAATCCGCGGCGAGAGTGCCGAACCCTCGACGGCCAAAGTTGGGAGAGGCTCTCAATATCTCAGGAGCACCACCGTCAAGGAGTTCTCGTTGAAAAATCGGACTGTTGCAGTGCAAATTTTTCGGGGCCACATCGATGAGCTCATGTCACAGCTTTCGCGATCCATTCAAATTCGGGAATTTGGGCATCTTTCGCGTCATCCGAGTCAAGCTGACGAGAGGAATTTAGTCTCAGAGAAATCTCGCTTCGGATGTTTACGTCAGCTCGGATGTTTACGTCAAATGGAAATCATTCATCGCCGGCTCGACGAGGCCGTTGCGTGAATAGACCGACGGAAGTTCACGACGATAATCGATTGTTCGTCTGTATGATCTCGAGGTCGTATCGAAAGTCGAGGACGAATTGCGAGTCGAAATTCTCGGGTTTTGTTACATCGGATGAAGGAGACTACGAGTCCTCAGAGGTCAGGTTCCACCAACACGTGATGTGAGTTTTGTGAATGCGCTCTGAGCCATCGAGCTCAGTCATTAGAGGGTCGTCAGCAAGCTCGTTCCCCTGTGCAGCATTCCTTGAATGACTTTTTGATTACCTCTTCCTTTCTCCCCCTATTTTTTCGTGAAAAGAAAGAGAAGAAACTTCAAATCGCGGGTCTTTCTCCTGAACTGAGGCGCCTTGATCAAAAATTGTGAATCATCACACCACCGCACCGTTCCTCACATCCACCAGCCGTCCGTTTCTGTACCCGCTCCCTTGACGCTTCACAGAACAATCTAGTCGTTCCCTCGAGAGTTCTCGTCGGAGCCAATAAAAATCCACCATGCATCTTTCAGCTTCCGAATCCGATGCGAAGATTCCGCGGTTGAAGCTGGACTTTCGCACAACGTGGTTTGCAATTTTGTCGGCCTATTTCTGTTTCTCATTTGAAACAGACCTGGTCCGACTGCGCAGCTCAGAATCACTAGCGCCGAAGAAACCTCCATAACAATGAGACTTTAACTCTTTCATCGCTCGAACCTTTGCATTTTTCAAAGATCATCATCTAAAACGTCAGTCATTCCGAGGAAAACCTCGTTCGAATTCTGTTCCACAACTCATCAGAGATCATCGACACAGTTCGAATTCTCCCCTTGATGATATTCCCTTTCCGAACGCCCTCACTTTTCCTGAGAATAGTTTCCGTGCCCAACATTCTTCAACCATATCTCAGATCTATATCGCGGGGCCTCATCCATATGCGACGATTTCAACTTTGAAAACAAAAAAAAACTCCCGTACTTTGGCGAGTGGGTCCTTCGGGGTGGCGCCAAGCAGTGGGCCAAGGTCAGCGCATCCTAGTTCACGTATCCTGATCAAAGCAGTATAAATATGTGAACACCTCTCGTGCTTCGTGGCGTGGAACGAAACACATCGTTTGAATTGCGGTGATGAATGAAGACAATCATCAATCGTTGTAGTGAATTCCCTTCTCTTCAAATGCATAGAGTGGAAATCAATCCAAAATTCATCCGAAGCCGATTTACGAGCAAATGAAATCAGAGTTGTTTTTCAAGATGTTTTGGTGAATCAATCCCCTTTTTTATTGATTCTTGTGTGGGAGAAACGAAACTGCGCCGAATGGGCATAAGAGAAGCGCAGCGTCTCCAAATTCAGGCTCACAGACTAGCTGACCAATTCTGCACCCATTTGCGAGCACTCCGTCGTGTAGTCAGAGAAGAGTTTCCACACAGAAGCTATTTTCGGAATCGTTTCTCTATTTTCGTGTATCTTTCCAGAGCTTGCAGAAACTGCGATGGGAGCATGTTGTGATAGGAGTCAATTTTGCTGGAAAATATCTTATCTAGTACTTCGGAGTGATTTTATACCGTTTCGGACTTATAGAGCGATCAAAATTGATGGATGAGAATCCACAAACGAAACTGGGTTGGGAAATACATTCAAGCTCTTCCGTTGATGGTTTGCTGGGCAGGAACTCACATGATCTCTGCGTGGTTGAGCTGCCATGGCAAGAACTTCATGGCTGAACTCGCGGGGCCGAAGCATAGAACGCATTCGGGATCGGGGAAGAGCGAGAAAGCCACTGAAAGGTTCATTTCGCTCGATTCAATGATGATTCCTCTCTCTCGCCGGTTTCCCTCCAACTGTCCCATCAGGCATTCGTTAGAGCAACATTGTCTCATGAAAATCAGGTGTGAATATTCCCTATTGTTCACAATCGGGAAAGACCGAAACGCAAACTTTCACAACGGCCGGGCAGGTGACTCGACTTACCGCTGAGTTGGCCTTCGATTTCCTTGACATTGTAATTGATATCGGCAACTCGTAGCGCGTTCTCTTTCGCTTTGACGGCCTCATTCAATATTCTGCCGACGACGTTTCCGAGCTTCGGAAAGTGATTGGTCAGTTTGCGAACTTGGGTTTCCGCGCGAGCTTTTGGATCGATTGCTGCTTTGCTTGATTCTAAGCGTCGTCATTCTTGGTAATTCCTCTTTCTATCGAAGTCTGCGATTGATTTTATTACCTTCACTTGTCCGTAATTTGCATCTAACACGCGTGCAATGCTTTTCGAGCCGTTAAAGGCAACGTTCCGAACTGCGAGAGAAAAAATATTGAGAATCACTGAATTCTGAAACGCTATCCGAGGTTTTCATATCTGTCATAGCGAATTGACGCTAAAACTGATTCTATAATCCTTTTTCTACTGTTGATTTCAGGAGCAACGGCAGCTCACCATCTTCATTCGGCTGCAGGAGTAAAATGCTGTCTTTTGACTGACGACACTCGAAAAGTCTGTCCCGTAGTTCTTCGCGCAAAACATTTGGAAACTTTTCCAGCGTGCCTGGAAACAATCCAACAAGGTTAATCTGCTGAGAAAGATGCGCGATGACTCCTGACAGAGATCTGAATGAAAGTTTCGAGAGAATTCGTGCGAGAGAAAGTCGTTTCAAGTTGAAAGCTACATCAAGGAAAACGAATCGAAGGAGGAAAAATGAATTTCCAAACTCACCGCTCATGTCGAAAAATGAAATGAACTTGACTCCTAGTGCATGACACCAAACCGCCACCCTTGATATGTCCTCAAAATTTATCATCCTCGAATCCACGACGGCGAGGCAAACATGTTTTGGCATCGCCTGGGAGCAGCAAGTCATTGTAGATGGTCAATATGTTTACTCAAGAGTTACGAGGAAAATTATGAAAAGTTCGAAACTACCTTTTTGGTATCCTCGCTGCCGTTTCGCATGAGCTGCCACTGTGCGGGAAGATTGATCTGAGAAGTTCGAAATCTCGACGAAAGTCTGAGACAAGACTTCGAGATATTTCATGCCGACTCTTCATCAGGTGTGGCTCACTCACCTGTTGAGCTGGGGACGCGGAGTTGAGCGGCATGAAAAGCAGTTTGTGTTTCAGAACCACCACGGCCGAGAATAAATCCGAAACAGCGTAAACCAATGTGACAACCACGCGGAGAACGCAGTACCCAAAGAACTTCCTGAACCTCTCTGAATATCGAATGTTGGAAAAGGATTCAGACTGCTGCAAGGATGATGTCAGCCAAGAGCTGGACTTCTTCTAATTCTAAGCTCAGTTTTCCAAAAATGTAGGCGTGAAATGGGGGTCATTCATTGTACCGGGCAAACTTACCAGATCGATATTTCGGTGTTTCAGAGGACATTGTTTCCGAGCAGGTGTCCAATCCACGGCTTTGATGTGTCCCGAACATGCCGGTCATATCAAGCCTGGGAACTTCGAACATGTGAACCTGTTATGGAGTCCCAGATTAGAAATTGAGACCACTTTCAGAGGAACCTGTCACTGCGAACTATGAGTCTCGACCATGACCTCAAGGAGAGCAAGATCATAAAAAGCAAATAAACACGAGAACAGATCAAAACCCTGCAATTTAGGATTGTTCGATATAATGGGTTGGTGAATCCGAAGCTCTTGAATCGAAACCGAGACTCGAATCGATCTTTACCATCTCATCTCATCCTTAATGATTGGAATTTTTAGCCCGAAAAAGTGTTTTTGAAATAAGGATGTCACGATCGAGTAGAAACTGCGAGAAAGATCGAAGGTCAAACTTTAAAGGGGTCAAATCGCATCGGCAGGGACTCCCTTCGGAAGTTCTTGCGGCGCACTCTTACACCTTGTCTTGAACTTGAATCGCTAAAAGGAAAGTTCAGTTCGAAGTTTTCAGCGAGGACGTCCCATATCTGGGATCGGAACACACCTGTTTATCTCTTCAAATATCTTCTGTATTCTGAGATGTTGATGCAAACGCCGTCATGAGAATACAGTTCACGCTCACAATTTTCCGGTTTTTCGAAAGAATAACTCCAAACTCACCGACGTGCGACAGAAAAAGTTGTGGAATAGCTGTGTTCCTCCCCGCTCGGCGATTTGCGAGCGTGGCGGCGCTGCTGAGAATAGAGAGATTTTCCTCGTCATCGCGTGACAACTTCTTTTCTGGATTTCGGCGATCGACCAATCCAATCCAACTTGGAGTAAGGCGAGATAGCCGTTCTATTTGATAAGAAAGCGTCGCGGTTATTCTTCGTCCGGCACGTCGCTGTGATCCAGCATTGGTCATCCAATCAAGAAGTGAACTCCATCAGGAGAGGAATCAAATTTCAAGACTAATCTGGCGGGAACTGAGTTAAGATTCACAGAGCTCTGAGGTCAAGATCAGCGAGAATATTCGACAATTCGTTCAAAAACTGAACGTGAACTGGGTCAGCAACCTTGGCGCTTGACAGATGCCCATAGGACTCACTGTGGGTTTAGACAACACATTTGATAACAACTCGAGGCTTAAATGGCACCCGCTCCGCCTTCCCCCCCCCCACCGCCCCCCTGCGAGTTTATGGCCGCTTCAATTGAGTTCGATCGGAGTCGTAAAACGCTCCTGTTGAATGTAGGACTCCTCCCACAAACTCCCATGGCTTCCAGTCTTGACCTCATCCTGACAATCCGACCTGATCCCCATACTATGAGTTTGGTTCAGATGACAGAATCTCGAAATATTGATCATCCGTTCCAGTTCCGCGCCCAGAAAACGCCCTCCCCTCCTGTGGAGGGCCATGAGGGAGTGAGTTGTTGCTCAATCGACTTCTCACGGATCGGAAAGTCGGTGCAGTGGTCGGAGGATGGCACGAGACTGATCTGTGACATGATAGTCGCGTATATTGGTGCATCGATTGCTAAGCTATTGAATTGAGAACAGAATCCGATCATCCTCGACTGTATTCAACAGTAACCGAATGTCCCGTGGAGAGCGGTCTTGGAGACGAAGGCGCCCTCGATCATGCGATAAGACGGATTAGGAGGATCAATTTATACATTTCGGGACCACGGAGACCGCTTCCAAAAACTTCACATGGAAAGGAATGTGGCTACTGTGGAAGGTCGTCTGGATGTGAAGCCAAGGTTGCGTCATATGTTACATCCAGCAGGTGAGGATTCCTAGAATGCAAGCGATTCCAAGCAACCAGGGAACAACAGAACTTTAGGAATAAAAAGCTTCGGCTCCGTGTCGGAAGCGAGAAGAATGATCGATCGCCTATGTGCCTTGAAATCATGACGCGCAAATGTTGACGGAGCCGATACGGCCTCCATGACGTCGCAACGGTCGGTAGCGAAGTACGTTAGGTAAACAGTTCGTTGTTACTGCGCATATAATGTGGTTCCAGGAGCTGAGAATGAGTCACCCGACTCTGTCGTCCCGGAGAACGCTTCGTCGACAGGGTCTTGCTACATTCTTCCAAGCCGTATCCGAGTCTTATCAACTCCAGTTCAACAAGCGATACCAAGCTTCTTGTTTACTGTACGGCCTTGAGTCGTTTCCCAAAGTTGAGTCTCGTCGTGAAACTCAAACCACGAGACGATCAATTCGCCATTCATCGTGAGACACCGTCTTGGGGACCTTGGACTCGACGGACCCTTTCCGATGAGGGCGCCGCGGTCGCTCACGGAGTGAGAGCTCCACGTGAGGTCGTAGTCGTTAGAACACCGCGTGCACTCGACAGTTTCGAGCCGAGAATTTGCGGAAAGCCGTGAATTTGTGCACAGTTGTCCCCGTGTCCCATCGGAGTACTATGAGGAATCCTAAATAAACATGTGAACTCATCCTCGGATCTTGAACCATGGAAGCACTGCCTAGCGCATTTATGGGCAGATCAACTCCGCTCTACCCAAAGTAAGATGCCTCGTTAGTGGAGTCCTGAGCGAAACAACATTTCGTTCCCATCGGGTACAGTTTTGAGGATGTCGCAGTTGCTCTCGACGACTTGTTTTGTTGTTCAGGTTTCGAAAGCGATGCTTCTTCCGAGAGGAACATGTGTTGTCGAAAATGAACGACATCGCGAAATGGGAGTATAGGTATCGTCCCGAACTCGCTTGTTAGAAATGAACGATTCTCCTCCTTGAGCTATCCTTAACCAGGGTTCTCGAAAACCATGTTCTGTTCGCAATTGGCTCCGAACCGAGTCAAGGTTTCAGGCTCAGCATGCGTCAACCATCGAACCTCGGTCTTTGTCCCCGATCTTTTTCCCTCGAATCGTCCGAGCGATTGTCGATGTCAAAAATCTTGCCGGCGGGAAATCCGCAATCGAGAGCTTAGAGGGACGAATCATTTCAGAGGTTTCAAGATCGCGTGCATGATTCTCTGCAAGGTCGCACCCGAATCGAGTCTCACTCACTGTTTGTCACTTCGGACATGGATCGAATAGAGCGAGGTTGCCGACCTTTGGTTGGAACTTCATGAAATTGTTTTAACCGGCACTAACGTCCTCCGCCCTCATTGATTCTGCAAGAGTCGGTTCCGTCGTTGCGGGTTCCGGAAATGCGACCTCTCCGCCCGAAGCTAAGCAGCAGTTTAGTTGCCATCGCGTGATCCAGGAACGCCTCCTGTTTCCTTAGATTAGCATTTTACGGTGCGCGAGATTAGCACGGGGTCAACAAACTCTTTGCCACTCAAGATTGTTCGATTGCGCGCGGTGAGGGTCCCCGGGCGGGGAACCGAAACCTCGAGTCCCCTTGGAGCCTCCCTGACGTCTGGTTGATTTGATGACTTGCAGAGCTCAGCATTTTATGAATGAAGACGTCATATGAGATCCTTCCGAGATGTGTTCTGCAATCGGGACGCTCGCTGTGTTCACGGCGCAGTTTTTCCTGTCCCATGGTGAGTCAACTTCTTGGATTTCAACGGATGACTCGGATCTCTCGTGAACTCCGCGAAAAACAGGGGTCCGATGTCATAGAATGAGCTCGTGTCAAGTAACCTCGATCCGGCATTACAGGATTGGCTCCCAATATTGATTATTCGCATAACATGCGGATTCTACGTTTACCGAAATCCACACCGATAGGCACAATTGTCTATCGATTGAAAGGTAATGGCTCTGATAGCTGGGGCTGGATGGAATTGCCCAGCAAAACACGGGAGCTGACTTTCTTTCCGACATTCACACAGGATCGGACTCTCACACGACGACTCTGAAGTTCGGAGCTCGTAATCAAGAAGGTCGAGAGCTCCTTGATTTCCAATCGGTCAACCTAAATGAGGCAGACGTGATTCTAAGACAGTCCCTGAAGGTCAGTTAACGCTTCACAACACTCGATTGAAAGAGAAGTTTTTATTTTCAAGCTTCTGAAAATCGCAAACAGAAATTTCAAGAAACGACAACCCGATCTTGCAGAAGGAGAACTATACCATTAGCTTATTCGTAACCGACGGTAAAGAGGTAAGCAGTAATCTGATCGAGTCGCTCGCTTGAAATCCCAAATCAGCGGAAACAGCATTTTATCATTCCAACTGAATTATTCCAGACAACTTCAATCGATGCGAGTATAGTCGTGACGAACGGGTCGTTGTCCAACCCGTTTGTTGATACGCCATCTGTGATGAAAGTGCCAGAGGTAAGTTCACTCACATGAAGTGTTTCTTCCGCATAAATAGGTTCGAGACCCAGACTGAGGACGAGCCTCTACTGCATGAATCATCGATCGTTCTTAACGCTAAACGAGCCGTAGATGGTCGTTATCGATTTGCGTGCTCACCGTCGTGTAGAAGTTTCGGGACTGCGTCGACGATTTGTAAATCGCCCTTCTAGAGCATGGACTCGAGATTTTGGTCCTTGACTCCTCCGAGTCGTCGACTGGGGGACTGACATCGCCCGATTTCTACCTCACTGATGTTTCGTCGGCCAGCACAGACTTTCCTCTGCGCCGAAGCCGAAAGATTCCAAACATCGTTGCCTTCAAAACACGGCAAACCTTCACCCACATTGAGATTCAGACGGCGGACCGGCTGACAAGCCGATCGATCAGCGCGAGAGCTATTCATAACTTCCGTATGTGCTTGATAACGACCGTATCATCGCAGCGCGAAAGGAAACAGATGTCGTTGCAAGCTGTCGCTGGAAATCATCCTCTCATCGCATAAAGTTTAGTTTGTTTGTATCAACAAGCGCATCGTATGTATCGAACTAAAAATAGGAACTCCAGAGTGCTCGTCCGTAACCTTTCCCTAAATTTAGCATGGACTCCACTAGAGCAGGTAGACGCGTTCTATACGCCGGAGCTGTCGTGGTTACAAATGAGTTAAATAGAACAAGGAAGACTTAGTATTCTGGTCGACTCTGGATCTGGATGATGCTAACGGGAGAGACGCGGTCCCTTGTGCCTCGACCAGAATGAAGTTAACTCTATTCCGGCGATCGATAGAAGCATTTTCTGGTCCGTCTCTCCATCGAACAACGCCGTGGAGCCATGCACGTGCCTTACCGTGAACTCTATTCGAGGATAAAGGACGTATGTTACATATCACGGACAGACACACAGACAGGCTCACGCACTCTCGTAAACTACCGCCTCGATGAACTTCACCAACCGACCCTGACCTGAATTTCTGCATTGGCCAAAGCTGCGCAGGCCTTGAATGTCGCGGCGCGGCGTTGTCAACTTGACATTTCAGGAGAGCTTTTTGTTGTGTTGTGTCGACGATAGAGCTCACAGTTTGCACAAGCGCTCGAACGCCGTTCTTCGCGGAATACGCGAACGTAAAGCAATCGATGCCCTAAATGTTGATTGTTACGAGTTCATGAGAGAAGATTCCAAATATTTGTCACGGGAAGATCGTTGTCGGTTCTGTTAATCGATCTCTAAAGTCTGCCTCGGACTTTATCTGGTCCCCAATACCAGATTTGCAACGAGATACATGCCCCTACTGCACGCGTCCGACTTTCCTCGGACGAAAAACTCAAGAGGTAGAGTTCGAACTCCTCGACCCTTCGCTTCGACCCGGCGTTCGAGACCTCGCCTACATGGCAGTGTACTTCAGGTGACGGTGCTTAACAGCGAAGATTCTCGCCGAGAATAATTGAGATCACAACTATGATCGCCGTCGTTATGATTGACCAATCGAAGAACGAGCTCCAATTTGTTTCTGACATCGATGGGTAGCTGGCAGAGGCCTCTCGTGCTTCCGACAAACATCTCAGAAGGCAGTGTATTTCGGTCCGTGTTTCGATTCTCCGCATGCGGGTGACCTGGAGTCCGTTGATGAATGTCCTTCGGAATAACTACGAACAGAAACTAGAATATTCGATCTCGAAGGTGGACTCACTCAGTGAGCAGTTGTGGTTTCGGTTTCGCGAGCGCGTCGAGATCGAAACTGATAGACACTCGGAACATTGGCTCAAAACCGTTTCGGCCTCGTTGTGATCGCAGTCCGCACTCTCGTCCGAGGCGTTAGTCTCTTCACTGATTGTCCTCTCACGACTCGTATGAAGAATTGAGCCGAGTCGAAGAAATTCAGGAGTCAGTCGATTGATTAATGGGAGCTCCATATGTTGAACACCTGGAGTGAATCTCAGGCTGAGGTTTTTCGGAGATGTTTTTTTCTCCGCGATGAATGTAACTGTGAGCACTAGCAAGCGGCAACCTGTTGTGTGGCTTGTGTCTACAAGCCCCATTCCATTGTTGGAGGTTTCTCATTGGAACTCATTGTTCGCCTCTCCTATTGAAGGCGTGCTGGTGTCGAGTACACATCGACAGTGCGGACGCGCTGTAGACACGAAACCTATTGTCCTTCGTTCGCTTCCCTCGCTCGGTCCACGGCAAGAAGCAGCGCTAGCGCGCACTTGTGACCCAAATCGAGATCATTGAAAAGCATTCCGTATTTGGTTCTCCATGCTTCCACGTGGGATTCTTTTTCACTCCTTGCTACCGGTTGATCTCACCCAGCCTGGACATGTTGAGTCTGTCTTCATGTCCAGGCGCTCAAGAGGTTCGGGTGCGGAGGCGCACAACGCTCGAACCCCGGTGCAACATTCCGGCTTTTGTCCGTAGCTCCTTGCGGATCATGGCTCGAGATGGAAGCGCGGATCGTTTCGTGGCCACAACGGCAACGAAAATGTCGGACCGCTTGCGTGATCCGGTGCTATCTGTCCGCTCCCCTCGAGCAAACGACGACACTGCAGTATCCAGAGCGTGGACGATTTGTTTTACTGTCGTCTGATTGCTCGACAAACTTCTAGAATCGACCTTGCGTTCATTTGTCGGAGAAACGCGACCTTTGCAAGGAGAGGACGAGGTGAGAGTTGAATCCGAACGCCATCGAGACCGCGTCGCGGTTCAATGCGGCTTCCGGAAATCCACTCGGATCTCAATAATAAATCACATGGTATAATAGTAACGTGTCCCTCTTCCGTAGACTCTTATAAATAGATATCAGTGATGCACAGCTGCATCAATAAATTGCAAGCTCGTCCACACGATTGACATTGAGGAGTGGACGTCAACTGGGTCAGGGCTAGTCAGCTGAACATTGAATTATGCGCACGAAGAGTGACTATCAAATTCATAATTGGATTTCTCCATTCATTTTTCTCTCTATCCTGACCGATCGCTGTTGGAGTCGACGGTTTTTAGGCTTAGCTCAATTGATCTCCTGATGGATCGAGCGGGCTCTCGGGTCTCAATTACATCGCACCGCGACCCGGCTAGTTGAGTTGTCACATGCTGAGTGTTTGGGTCAAGAGCATCAGGCCGTGTAAACCGAAACATCACGTCTGGAAGCAATTTGTATTCGCCAGAGATGCACAAGACACTGCGACGGATTCCATGCCTCGACCGAGGAGGTGCACTTTCCAACTTGATATCTCCCGAGAATGGATTTCCCTTTGGAAGATTCCAAACGAAGATATCGAACGGGGAAATGAAGCGGTTGGGTTCGATTGAGTTCGATGCCGTTCGCCCGATCAGGTAGATGAAACATTTTGAAGAAGGATCATTTCAACATTCAGGGAAATTACATCTCCTTCAACTGAGACTGCCGGAATCGTCAACTTGGGATTCGTGTTCACTTTCGTCGCGGAATATCGATCGGCGTTTCCGCAACCGCGGCACTCGGCCGTGACTCTAGATGAACCGAAAGACTCCGAGTCCTATGATGTAATTCCGTGCTCGGTGAGAATGTACGTGCTCTCCCTCTCACCAGACGCCTTCCTTCGAATGCTATGTTTCGTTGTTTTCGTTGAAAGAGAGCATTGCACCGGAACGGTTTGCGTCTACGCTGCGTGAACGGGAAGAACAGGTTGACAAAACATCTTCGTTTCCTATTCGAAAACAGCGGTATTTGACGAGGTGTGTCATTGCGAAAAACTTCTGAGGAAGGAAGGAGGGCAGACAGACAGCGAGGAAAAACTCTTGTTCGAAACATTCGCGCTTGAAAGCTTTCCTCCTATCCTGATGAACGAACGCTGATAGTTGGCGGCGATCGTCGGAGCGACAGTTTTTCCGATGATTCATCCGTCTTCAAACGCTGGCTCCGTCACCAAGCTACGCGACGAGAAGCGCAAGAAAGTCGAGGAACGGGGACAAAATAATTCCAAGGGAGACGGGGTGGAATGATCTCGATGCAAAATGCGGACACACGTGCTGAACTGAAGTCAACAAGCAACTTCCTTCTTGCCGGTAATCCACCACCGACATTCACTCAGCTTGCGAGCGAGCTTCGAAGTTTTCCTGCTTCCCTCACGGGCGCGGCGGGCTGAGAAACGAACAAAAGTAATACAGACAGACTCCAGGGTCGACTTATTTCCCACGGCGGGACTTTGATTCAATTTGGGGTTTCTCCATCTGCTTTGCCGCCTGTCTGCCTGCTTGGTGAGATAGCTGCTGCTGCTGCTGCTGCTACTGCTGTTAGGTCGCTCGGTCGGTCGGCCGAACTATGGTGGAACCGCTCAGAGCTCTGCCCTGATATCAGAGTCCATGTTGATGATGGACGAAGATGAAAAAGTCCGCTCCGTATTCTTCCCCATTCATCCATTCATTCCTTCTTTATTCTCTGTCGTCCTCGCTAAGTTGCTCTATGAATGTCCTCCGCGTCCTCTCGCCGCCGTGGAGCGGGACGCAACAGGACGTCAACGAAAAAAGAGTGATTCAGTGCAAGCTGGTCACAAGGTTGTGGCCGCGTACTAATACCCGCTTGGTTCTCGTGGCTGACTCGGTGTTCACGCAGTTCCTTGTTGTGTCAAAAGAGAGGCAAAAGAGTTAAGGAAGACGGGGCTAATGGGTCTAGAGGAGGCGTACATCAAAAGTTGGATGCCTTGTGCTGCAGCTTGCTTGCCTTCCTGAACCGCGTCGACCCGTTTTCGCACCCCCTTCGCTCGCTCCTCAGAAGGGCGCCCGGGTCGGTCGACTGGCTGGATGGCTTCGGTAGAGCTCCGAACTCTCCGAATGGCAAATGGGCCATGACTGAAGATGTTCCTCCAGGACATTAATCTTGGATATCGAGCAACACTTCGAACTGCGACCGACGAGCGAGCGAACGAACGAACAGTAGGACAAACCGACGGACGGTCGGGTAAACGGGCGAGTGAAGAGGAAGAGCCCTGCGAGTGCGTCCGGAAGATAAAAATTCTCCTACGGCTGGAAATTCTTCCAGAGAACCCTAACGCCCGAAAATAGCAGCAAACAAACGTTTGCTACAGTGTTTCCCAATGGACCAAAAGTTTTTGACTCTCGAGTGACTTCACCTTGCCCACGGGGTCTGTACGTTTATCGGTGGCGTGCACTGCACATCAGTCGGCTCGTGCTGCCGACACTGAAGTAGTTAGTTTGCGGAAACAAGACACCGACAGGTGATCCCCAAAGTGAAATTCGGTGTCTGGGCGTCGAAGTCGAAATGGTGTCACTGTTGGTAAAAACGATTTCTTTTTACAGAATACACCTCTTAACACAACGGTCGGATTTATTCGAGCACGGGATAATCCCAGCAGTTATTTGCCGGTCGTCTTCGAAGTCCGAGTGAGTCGATACACCTTGCAAAAGATCACCAACTCCTGGTGGCGACTGAAATCGATTTATCTCGATTCTTTTCTTCAGGGTTCTTCCAAGTTTTGGATGAAATACATATTCGGCCCGCGGGGAGTGAGTTCTGCGGCTCTTCAGTTGAAGGAGGCCCTTGACTACGAGCGACAGAACGTTTACTACATTCATGTGGCAGCTCTTGTGAGTGTTTGATCTATTCACAGATTCCAGCGGGGTCATGCTTTCGAAAAGGGCGTGATGCGCTCGACCTGGAAACGAAGCGTTTCCAATATTTTCTCTACTTCAAACGAGCTTTTCAGGCTCGAGGATGTTCATGAGTGAAGCACCGATGCCGGGAGAAGTGTCAAACCACCACTCGGCGTCGGATGAGTGCGTTCGCGAAATCGCTCATCCGAGGTTTGACTCTTTCAGAACACATTCACCGATCAAGAAGTCGACACTAGGAATATTATAATTCTCGCTCTCTGTATCGTCGTTGAAGACGTGCCCGATACGAGTCCTTATTTCGTTGGGATCCCGCCTCTCATTCCGGTGAACGCGAACACGCTCGCGGTCAGTTTCGCGTCAGATTTCATTACTATGGGTTTCTGTTAGAAGACGAATTAATCGATCGCGTTGTCTTTCCCTCAGAACACCGTTATTCATCGTTTGCACGCCGTCGATGGAGATTTTGGTTCGCCGCGGAATCTCTCCTTCATTGCGGATCCACACAACGACTGGATGACCTTTTTCCGCATCGATCCGCACACGGGTGACGTTGTTATGTTGCGCGACGGCAAGGAGCTCGTTGAGAGGTCTTGCGGAACCCCGGTGGCGGTGCTCAAGGTTACAGTAAGTTTCGTACAGGCTTTCGGTCGTGTCGTGCGAATTCGATCCTTGCTCATCGGGAAAAAGTTGACAGAGAGGGGACATCTGGGACGGGAGGAAGTGTTCCAGGAGAAGGAAACAAAAAACTGAAACTTTCCGCACAGGTCAGGGAAATCGAGAGCACTCCCGACTATCCGGCGCTCGAGTCGACAACGGAATTCGCGATAGCCGTCCTGTCCGAAGAAGACCACGAGCCTGAATTCATGGCAGGTCCAAGGATTTTAGGCCAAGTGAGTGTCTCCCGGACAGAATCGATGTATGTTCATCAGAAGCCGTGGTCGATTGGTCGCGCAATCGAATTCCTCGATCATTTTACTTATCATTTCGTTCGACGTCATCCATCCAGATCGCGGAGCTCAGTCCCACGAACAGCGCCGTGAAGTGGAATCCGGGCTTCTCGAACAAAGTTTCCGACCGGGACAGCGTAAGTCTTGACTAAACATTCGTTCGAAGGTTCGTTGACTCTTTCTGTGTCGTCTAAAAACAAACAAATACCAACCTCTCTGTCCAGGGAATCAATTCGACATTCAAATTAGATTTGGAGAACGATGCACTGGAAGCATTTGAAGTGGTTCCCCGCCATGTTATCCGAGAAGCGGAGTTCGCTCTGGTCGTCAAGGATGCCTCAAAACTGCGTTTCGATCCACACAAGGATCCCCACTACACGATGAAGGTACTTTAGTTAATCAAGTTGACAGGCAGCCAGTCATACAGCGAACCTAACGGAAGCCACGACACACGAGTTTGCTAGGAGGGCAACATCGTCAAATTGGTGGCGCCAAACATCTATATCGATCGATCTCGAAGAATGAGGTCTTGGAAACAGCGATGAGCCTCGAGAGGAATGAGATCGCGGTCCACCATAGATAGGGGATGAGAACAATCGAGGATGAAGCCGTAAACTCTGGAAAATCAACTTTTTTTGGAAATCGTAGCTGATCGCAGGGAGAACTCGAGTCGAAAAGTTATGAACCAAGGCCTACGGGAACGATCGGAATCAAACAAAGAACGAGCGAGATCCAGGACTCCGGTCAGTCCACAAAACGCGATCTTGTTCGTTTCGTTCCTTCCTAGTCAATGATTCATTCGCTGAGGTGTCGACTATTCCATCACTGAACCCAACTCGGCTCCGTTTCGCCAACAATACGATACAATGCAATCCAAATGGAGGATTCGGCGCTCGAGATTTACATAAGAGACTCACACGCGGGCTTCCATTCCAGATCATTGCCACTGAAACCGAGGCCGCAAAACCTTTGAGCGCATCGATCGAAGTCGTCGTTGAACTGCTTGATGTGAATGATCATTTCCCCCAATTCACCCAAGATACGTACGTCGCCTACGTCAAAGAGGACGCTCTTCCAGGGACCTACGTGATCACCGTAAACGTGAGTGCGGAAGGCCGTGAAGAAGTCTCGTAAAATTTCAGTGACGTCAAAAACGGTGATTTCCGGAACTCGATCCTAAATCTCGGGCCGTGAATATGCGAACCCTGAGGCCGGAGATCCTATCGTGAACGAGAACCTCGGAGGTCGTTCATTTTCGCTCACGAGTTGCGAAGGCGAAAATATGCGCTCGATATCAGGTGCTAGTCAAGGTCCTTTTCGGCGCCCCGACTTTGATGGATAACGGATCTGAATAGAGCTGCTTTCGAGTTCGAAAAACTATCTCAGAATCTGCTGAGCAAATGATATTGAACGAATCTTCATGGAATTTCTCGTTCCGCGCCATTTCCAAGAGCTGGGAGTTGTCGTTTTCTGCCTTTTAGAACGGAATCCTGCTCAACTGGTTGTTTTTTTCCGAACATTTCTCCGACCGGATGCTCCGGACGCGGCCGTCGAAATGCAAGTACCGTTCGGGGACTTGCAAGTCTGCTCTCGGGCTCCGATTAGCATAGATAGTAATAGTTCATCAATTTGAACCGTCGACGCACCGCGCGACTGTCATTCACAGGCGCAGTCGGAGTTTGTGCGATGAACTCCGCGTTCAAGCGGCAGCCAAACTGAACGCGGAGTACCCCCACTGTGGGGTGCGGTCGAAGCTCGCCCGCTCCACGGGCAGGTTGAAACTCTCGCACTTCCGTCGGAAACGACCCCGACTTCACGGCTTGAGTTTGTGACGGCTAAATTTTCGTTGTTCGGAAGCTTTGACACTTTTCTCGGACAGATAGGAATACGTCACCTGCTTTCTGGAAATGAGTTCATGACACGAGGGGATAAGTTGGTTGAGCTCTGGAACAACACCGAACCCCGGTGACTCCTGATAGAATCCCAGGGTTTCCTGAAAATCGTGAATTTTGCTTGAGTGAACATTGGATGGGTCAACTGCAGAAGGCCATACGGTTGCGAACTCCGAGAGACAATAGCGGTGAACGTTGAGGGGGCCGAGGAGTAGGAGATAATTTTTCACTGCTAATTCAAGGCAACTGATGAGGACAGCGGTCTCTACGGAAAAGTCCGCTACATGGCGCTGCTGGGACCGATGGCCAGCAGGTAAGTTGAAATGACACATTGGAACCGGAAGAGACAGCTTAATTAAAGTTTGTAACATATTAAAAAGTCCCACCGTCCTCCAGCTTCTCTCTGGATCCCTACACTGGCAGGATCACCCTCGTGAGCACTCAAGGGATCGATAGGGAAAAAGTTCCTGAGTATCTGCTGGCAGTTGACGCGCGCGATGAAGACGGCAACGGTCATAAGGTACGCCGTGTTCTTATTCTTGTTCTATTCAGGTGCTTCTACGCATCGATCGGTCGGTGGCTCTGACCATTGGTCACCGTAGAGACAAACGAAACGCGATTCATCAGGAGAGCTGCCGACAAATCTTTCTCGGCAAACGGAGGAAACGATGGCATTCGTGTTTATGAGTCCTTCCCCGGAGAATTCATCAGAGCGCCATCTCAAGAACTTGAAATTGAACTCTTTCAGGCACTCGCACAACTGAGAATCATTATCGAGGATGCCAACGACAATGCGCCGGTGTTCCTCCAACCTCGCTACGACGCTGTCCTCAACTCCGATCGTTCGAATTTCACGCAACCCCTAATCGTGAAGGTGAGCGGCTTGAAAAGAGCTCCGAGACAGAGTTTGAATGTCTCTGTCGGGATTTTGTGAGACGTTGCCGGAGACGATTCCGTCCGTTGAAGATATAAATCATATTTTAAATGTTTCAGGCGATCGATGCAGACGCGCCGGGACCCAACAGCAACGTCACTTATGAAATTATAGCGGGAAATCTTGAAGACAAATTTCTACTCGATAGCCAACAGGGTTTCTTGATTTTGAAGGTGACTATCATCGTCGTGAGGCGCTTGGGATCGATAAGTGTCGATGTTCTCTGTTCGTGGCCCTGAATTGAATTATTATGCGGAGGAATATTGCTCCGAAGCCTTGTACGAACATCGAACGATTTACCGGCGACGTTCAGATTGACGGTTTCTCGAGAAAAACTGAAGTTTCGTTCGATCTGGATTATTCGATCAGAAGAAGAGTGATCTGACAATGGAGGGAAATACGAGAATTCCTTCAGTATAACGTTGATCATAAAACTGACTGACTTCAAGGTCTCCCAGCTTGTTCGGATCTCGAGTTTTGTCGAGCGTCTCTCCTAAAATCGGGGCTTTTATCCACAGGACGCTCTTTCACCGATATCGAGAACTCTGAGGATGACTATCCGAGCGCACGACTCCGGAATCCCGATTCAGAGTTCAACAGTTCCAGTGTACATCCATAGCCAGGTACTTGGGTTTCCTTTCTTGCATTGCGTTCCCAGGTCTCTTCTAGATCTCGACTCGACGCTGAAAATTATCCAAAAGCTCTCTCTGTTCCTCGAAAAAAGAAAACTCTCGAGCGGTATCACACTCCGAACAACGTCGGCCAGCAGTGCTACGGAGCCGTCCGTACAACTGTTGCTGCAGACTTCTCGGACGAAAAGCAAAACAGAGAAACTTAGTTCGAGCGGAGAAAAGAAGGCGAGAAGGAACGGAAGAAAAATGAGAATATGCGCTGTTATTCGGTACGCTGCCTGGATATACTCAGAGATAAGACGGCCCTACAGCTGCCGCTGCAGCGACTAAGTCCGGTTTTCAAACGAGAGGAACGGAAAAAGGCAGACCTTAATTTCTTCTACGAAGACTTAGGAACGGAGATAGCCACCATTCAGCTACCGCCGCCGCTCAGAAATGTTAATCCTAACAGCAAACCTGCGAATTTTTAGCTTCACCCTCGACTCGAGTGCATTGCCGAACCGGGTCCTGATTTCAAGTTCGGATTATTCTCTTTTTTTTGCATTAAACGATGCGTGCGCGCCGGGAGTTTTTTTTTGTGTCGACTCGGGTACTTGTTCGCGGACCTACTCTACCTCCCGAGGGATTCCGTCTCAGTACTCGGCACTCGCTTCGAAATCATCCTCGACGTGCTAGAAAGTCTTTGCCTCGACCCCTAGTGTCTTTTCTATTCGAAGTTTCAAAATTCATGGAGCTCGCACGAGCAGCTTCATAAATGAATTTTTGTAGCACGAGGCCCTGAGTGGCATCATTCAATTTGGGACAACCTTGCGGGTTGTCGGATCCGCGGTCAAGGGTGCGCGTTTGTTACTCAGGCATGCTCGAAAGGCTCATTAATGCTGCGGCGTCTATGTGCATATTAATGGCCATAAATCCCGGTGATCACAGTCCAGCCTCCTGCTTCATGAGTAGACCGGCCTGCTCCGTAAAAGGCCATCCTCCAGGTCATCCTTCAGGATGTAATCAAGCGTTTTGTCCGTCGGTCGATGGACGCGCCAGACATCGGCCGCAGAAGCTAACTAGGGAGAGTCGAGAGATGTCTCTACCGCCCGCGTCGCAATTTTCTAATGAAGTCGTGTTCTCCAGGACTATCTCAGCAGAGGAATATCGGTAGTTGTGCCTCGGTCATCGTTTGAAGTTCAGTCTCAGAAAAGCAAGTATGAAAGAGGACTGTCAGACTTGTTTGGTGCCCAAGTTACGATACAGAACGTGGGCATCTACAACGACACCACTCCGAACTCGTGAGTATTCCGTAGTCGACTCTTGCATTTTGCAAAACACCTATACTACCACAGAGTCTAATCCCGACAAATGCGCGATTTACAGATCTGTAGTCGAGGCGCAAGCGACCTACGATCATCGTCGGATCGATCTGAATGAGGCTGTGTGGTTTTTCAAAGTTCTCAGTGACGATCTTTTGGGAAAGACAGAAGGTGGTGGCAGCGCTGTCAAGCCCGGTGGAAACAGCGGACTCGTCGGGAGAGATCCCGTAGTGGATCTGCCTCCTCGAAGACCAGAAACGAACGAGAAAGAATTTTCCAAAGAGCCCGAGAGAGAATTGACGACCGCGTCAACGAAAGGCCCTGAAACAAGTTCAACCCGCGAGAGTGTATTCACGAAGCCTTCGGGGGAACCAAGCCGGGAGAACAGCGGACCCATCAACCAACCTGGGAAATTCGACGGCCGAGAGAAGAAGGACGAGGTATGACTTGATGGCAATGCGAATCTATTTCTGGACGATCTCTCGTCAGCGAAATGTTCCTATATCCAGTTCGATGGATGGAAGAACGTTGACGCGCGAACTCTGAAAGTTTCTTCCCTGTTCAGCCTATCATCATGAAAGTTGGCGTTGACGAACGGATCGTTTGGATTCTCCTGGTGTGTTTCCTGATGACTTTCCTTGTTCTCCTGGCGTGTCTTCTGTGTTGTTGTTGGAGGAACTTTTTCCGAAGTTCCGTAGTGAAAGATCGCCAAGAGCTCGTCGGCCCTCCCCAACCTCCGTACGGCGACGAGCATGCCTACAACACGAATTCGTTCCGAAGGTAAACCTTTTTCCGTCCTCAGCGTTCTTGGCACTGTGGCTTTCCGCTTCTGCGACGAAGGTTTCCACCAAGTTGTTCTCTCTCGCTTCAGGGATCAAGCAAAAGACACCTCCATACTCATAGAGCCGGACATGGACAGAAGGAGTAATCTGAATAACACAATGGACAGATCTTATCGGTTCGTTGATTAGAATTCGATAGAGATGAAACCGAAACGAGATTCATTCGCCGAACTACGAACAGTGTGGTAACGGACTTTTCGTTTGAAGGTCTGCAGTGAACCGTCAGAATCGGAATGAGGTTCGGGAAGTTCCCCTGTACGAAGAATCAGGCGATGACGAAGGGGACGATGACGCGGAAGCATTCAATCGACATCGTTACATTCTAAAGTGAGTGACTCAAGAGAGTGACTGCGCTTTCTCAGAGATTTGCTCTTGATTTGGTTGGCCACAGCTCCCTCGTGTCTTTCCATTGTTTCTGAACGTCCTCCAATCATCAGAAGCCTGACTTTGAGAGCGGGGACCTTTTTCCTCCCCAACTCGGATCGTGGCAGTTAGCCCGATCCGTTTCATGCGTTCCTTCTCGGTCGACCACTCCAAGGGAGCATGGGACCTGGAGTAGCTATTAGGGAATTTCGTCACTCTGATTTCGAGATATAGGAAAACAATTTGCAGTGTTCAATTAAATAATGGCTGATCAATAGTAGTGTGGGTCCGATGGATCGATCTCTCAATGGCTTGGTCTAACAGGGAACTGAGGCGACAACGAGGTCAAAAGAAAGCCCGCGTCGACCAGGACGTTCGTAAACTCGGATCCTACGTCCTCATCAAGAAAGTCATGCCCGATGGGCGGTATAGAGACCGTGAGGACTCTTTGAGTGACCTCGCTTCAACCTTCAGCAGCAGTTTCGTTCCTCGAAGAAGGTAGGTTTCGATTCAACTTCCCAGACGACCTTTGCTCCTCCCTCTTTCGGTCAAGTAAATATCAGGAGAATACGTCTTTATTGGAGGCTGACTCATTTTTTGTTCAGGCAGCGCAGAGTGAAGCCGGTTGAGGAAAGGCGGAATAGCCTGGAGGACGATTTCCAGGATCGTCGTATGGAGCCAAAGAAAACAGAAATTCTCTACATCAAAACGCCCCCCGCAGTCCCCAAAAGGGAAACCGATTCGCTCGACTCTTTTGATGCGTCCATCCCAGGTGATTCTGGTTCAGAGTTTCATAATTCCAGGGGATCGAACGAAAAACCTCGAGAATATCTAAGAAATACCCGATCTTGATGATAATTCGATAGAGTGCATCGATTGTTTCTTCGATTTCGATCGAATTTCCCGCGGTCTAATGTCAAGGATGCTTTCTTTCCGTGTGACTAGCCAATGACGACTTCGACGAAGAACTAAACCAAAGGATCAACCAGAAAAACGCTGAAGCGAAACACAACCAGAAAAGAGAAGATTCCAGAATCAAATCAAGCAAAGTGAGAAATCAAAAATCAGCCCAGAGCGGCACCAGCGAAAACGATCCAAAATCCGTGAGCTTCGAGGGCCTTCAAGTCGAGCAAACTAACGAAATGAACGGTGAGTTGACAGCATAGCATCACAGAAAAGTCTTCCCCGTGATCTTACGTTCCATCCGAGGATGACTTAGTGTTTCAACAAGAATCTTCACCTCGGATTTTCGTTCTGACAGATCATTTGAGCGTGAACGTCGAGTCTCGGACCGCGAACAGCGCTCCGGTAACATCGACCCCTTTGAGACCCGTGATGCCAAATTTGTCGACGGTGGCGGCGGTGGCCGGAAACGTCGGAGCCAACGGTGGAGCCGACCGCGTAAGCTGTCAAAATCACGTTGAAGACATCGATAAAATGACAGTTACCTCGGATGCGGCTTCGGAGTCCACTCGAGGGTTTCGTTTCAGCAGGAACTTCGACCTCGGACGACACCGAACAGAAATCTCCGAAGACGATTCCGACTCGGGCATCGGGGGTGGGCCCGTGATGACTTTGAGGAACCCTCACTTCAAGAAAAAGAGCGTTTTCACCATAGCGTACGACGATGTTCGACGAACTGAACCTCTCAGGACAGGTTGTCGATATTCTCCGTGAGAAGTTCGTTCTCTGATTCAAGTAGATGTTATCCAATCTTTGTAAACAATGTTGTTGACCAAGAGATCTGCGAAGTTGTTGATAGTTTCTCGTCGACACCAGGACGACTTCTGTAAAAACTCGCGCTTTTTCTGAAGTTCTCGAGCGATAATTCCGATGTGTTTTTTTATTCTACATTCGGTAACTACATTTATTAAATAAACATGACAAATTGAGCGCAGAAGTCCTCAATAAATAGATGATTTTTCGATTGAGTGAAATGAATGTACGATAGGCGGAGCTTGCTCGTGTAGAGAACTCGAATCGTAGGAAAGTTTCGAGAGTGTCAGAGGTGCGAATGAACCGCGTTCGGCGGAGGAATCTAGCTCTAAACGACTAGGAAACCCGAAATTCAAGGAGGCGATGATGACCAGAAAGGGGAAACCACGTTGAGTATCCCGTGAGGAAAATTTCCAGGCGGAGAAGCGAATCGATAAGAAGATGTATCACAGAGGAAAAGGACGCTGACTGAGGATTGATGAGCGATTGAGTGAAGTGGAATGATGGAAAAGGTTCATGAAGATGATTCTGTCAAATGAATTTGATGGCATCTACTATGGCAATGGCTTCCGATCAGAAATTCCAGTTCCTTCAGTTCTTGGCTCCATATTTCTTTTCGCCTTGCTCGATAGCCTTCGAGACGCGTTCCAAAACATCGGCGATTCCTTCCAGGATGGCGGGGTTGACGGTTGGGAGCGAGAAAGTTCTCTTCTGTCCCTCTCTGAGGAAGAGAGACACTCCGAGCAGGGGCAGCAGCAAGCCTCCGAGTCCGAGGACGGCAAGCGCGGGCAAGGCGTTGGTGAGCATGTTCGGAAGTCCAGCGGCTATCGTGCTCATGAGTCCAGATGCTCCATTGCTGAACATGGACAAAATGCCTCCGGAAGCTGAAAGGGAGCAGAGAATTATGATAATCGGATCGAATCGCCTTCCTTTCTTCTCTGGAGCGGGATTTCGACGACGATTGAGGAAAATATCGATATCGTTTCACGCGATTTGCTTCCAGGGGGGAAAAGTTTCGTGGACGAACGATAACGAGCTTCTTGCTTCTCGATTCTAGATGATAAACATGAAGACATAGCTCGAGGTACGACCGGTGACGGAGCAGAAGAACCAGAAGAAAAAGAGGTATTTGACCCACAAGGAATGTCTAGCGGTACAAGCAAGTCGTTGATCTACGAATCGATGTGACGGTGGTGAGCGAAAGGCGTTATAGACGCGCTGCTCACAGCTACCCCGTCAAGTCGCAGAAAACTAAACATCAAAACGCGGGTCAACGAACTCAACTTGACCCAGTTCCTCGAGGAGGCGATCCCGTTCAACCCAGATATTTACGAGTGGACCCGGCTGTGGGGCAACCCACTGCGGACAGACGCGCACGCGGAGCGATGGACATCACGAACGAGCTCAAAGAGCCGACACGGAGAGAAAGTTCGGGAGGGAAATTAAGTGTCGTCATTTTTCTGTGATGTCTCATTTGAATTTCACCTCTCGGCACGGTGTGCTCTCGGGGAATTTGAATTTTCTCACACACCGTTCGAGCCGACTGTATCTGAATTGACTTTGACAAAAGAGAAAAAAAGTCGCGAAACCTCAACTTTGGCTTCCCATTAGTTCGGATGAGAATCGCTTCTCTCGAGAGAAGAAAGTGCTCTTCTGGAGGACTGGTCACGGACTTCTCTTCTCAGAAATGGAGGAAAATACGGAGTATAACCAGGAGGTTTAGGAATCTAGAGTGAGTTTAGGGTTTTCACGTCGTACACACCTGCGCCCTGACGGTTCACGGTAGCCGCTTGGTAAAGGTTGGGGTCGTAAACGACCTGGTGGTTCTGGGCAGCGGCCACAGCTGCGACCAGAAGGACGCTGAGCAGTACGAACGATCTCATGGTGATGTAGTCCAAAAGTTCGAAACTCCAAATAGCGAAGTTGCACGCACAGACACAGTTACGGACCGTCAGCGACTGACTGAGTGTCAAGGTAATCGGAGCCCAGCTAAATACGCGCGAGTGCCCCAGAGCCGCGAGTGGATCGGCCCAGATACTTTTTTCGGAGAGGGAGACGTAACGCCGCGCCGCCGTCGCTTCGAGAAGCCTATGAGGGGAAAACGATGACGACCCGACCGACAAACAGACGGGCTGATGGACGAACGTATAGATGCATGTTTCGAAAGGAAGGAAAAGAAGAAAGAAAGGAAAATTCCGCCGAAGAGAGGGTGATCGAAATCTCCCGGCTTGGAATGCTGATTTGTGGACAGCGCTTCCAGCTCGCCACACGGGGCAGGGCGAGGCACCTGATTCGATTCAACGGTCGAATCTACCGGGTGATTCGATGACAACATTTTCACCTGAAACGGCTTTCGGATCGGTTGCTTCTGCTTTTGCAGGAACGTCGAAAGAACACAGAACTAGAAACGGCAAACTCACTCTTCGGTCACCCCCTCGAGAATGATTAAAGATTCGGGGACGGAGACATCACCGTGAGAACCCGGTACGACAAGAAAAAGGTCACCTTGGTCAGAAACACTCGTTCGTGACAGCACGAGTCTCTCCAGTTGGACATCCGCGCTCAAGCATGAGATCGAATCAACGGCGACGTCGGACCCTTGACTCTGTTTTAGTACTTGGTGACCGGTGGACCGGGTAGCAGTTCTCCCGGTCGAATCTGTTCCTCGGATTCACAGAAGAAACGAAGCGAGCCGGCGCGGGTTTGAATTCAGACGAATTTCACAGAAAGCGATTGCGTAATCTATTGTTCGTTGGATAATCTTCGCGGCAATCTGGCGCTTCGGAAAGTGGCACGTGTCAAGATCCCATCCATCGGCTCCTCGCTTCTCAATGCTCTGACTTGTTTCTCGGGAACGGGGCTCACTTAAGTTAGTGTTGACACTAACCATCTCGTCACTCCCGTTGTGAGACGAGAAACGTTCCGTTTGAATCATCGGTTTTTCCTTCGGAAGAAAGAGAGAAAGGAAACGTCGGATCAGCTACGAGTCTTAATCTGAAGTTCATGTTCGTGATTTACAACTGAACTGAATTCGGAAAAACATTCGAGAAGAATTCCGCCGTCCAGGGGGAAAAACACCACAGACCGCAGCGGGAACGAACTTAGCTCCGAGAAATTCTCCATCGAACTCTGTCATCGTCGAAGTTGATTGTGGATCGCTCGTCTCACGTCCAGCGATATAACAAGCGCTGCTCACAGAAGATGTTCCGAGAACGAAGTCCGAGAGAACGCTTCTAGGAAGAAAAAGCGCCTGCGGGGAGTGACCGACTTTCAACGTAACGCTTACAAAATTTAATGTAACGGTCAGCCTCTCTCTTTGATTAATTAACCGTCTTCAGCTCCGAATGAAAAGTGACTCGGAGCAAACATCGGAGAAATAAAAGAGGACGTTTTCGAGAATCGTTCGCAACGAACAGACCCTGCGGCATCGGTTTTGCTTGAGCTCGAACAACAGTGCTAATTGGGCGATTCAGACAGAGCGTCGGAGCCACTGAATTGCTCGCTTTTCTCTCCTCAACGGAATTCTGGAAATCCGAACCGATTCCTAGAAGAAGAACTCGTGGGATTATCACGAGAGGCGTCACCCAACGGTATTTGTTTCGCGGACGAGTGGAAAAGTGAATTCTTCTTGACGAAAAAGCTTTCCAAGTCATAGACGTCCACTCCTGTCTGGTAGAAATGCAACGCAGTCAGCGGTTACCGAGTTTGGCTTGGGTGACCCAGTGGTACACATCTATGGCATCTACACCGGGGAGGAAGCAAAGCTGACGGCAAAAGTCAGTGGCGTCTGATCTGGATTGGTCTACGAATCGAAATCAGGTGGACGAGTTTGTGGCGTTCGTCCAACAAGTCGATTAGGAACAATGAGGGAACTATCCTCGAATCTGAGGATGACAACGCATTCCGTGTCTTGTTGTCGCTTTCTGTTGACACGCGAGCCTGACAAATGAGGAATTCCCAGACATTCCATCGTGATTCTCGTCTGCAACATTTTTCCAACGAGAAATCGATCTGTCGACTCCGCCTGTCCGTCCTAGACACCATGAAAGTCCCGAACGCACCCTGTGATTTCCAACGCTCCATGGAACACTCGTCAATCGAAGTGTACGCTGTCTCAAAGACAGAATGAGAATGAGGCTGTGGGCTACTCGACCCATAACTGTTTCCAAGAGACGTCGAGTTTTCTCGTTTTGGGCGAAATTTATGCGTGTCATCCGTTTCACGTCAACACGGAACATAGTTCATTCTCTGTGAACATTCCGCTCGCTCAGTTCTCATAAGGGAATCGTTCGTCCGAAGAATCACCGTTGAAAACGGCGTCAAAAACCTCAACCGGCTTTGAATGAGCATCAGTGACGTAATTTCGCTCGCAGCTGTTTGTATGGCATTATTCGTTCTTCTTTCTTACAGCTTCGTCTTCTCCGTCGTCGTCGTGTTCTCCTTCTGTGGAGCTAGAATTCTGGGAAGATAACTGTTTTGCGACGATACACTGGTTGTTGCGAGCTGCTTGGCGCGACATACTTCCAATCGGGGACACGAGCGGCGGCACATACCGCTGGCTTGACACCAGACTCATCTGTTGCTGCTGCTGCCGCTGTAGTTGATCGACGGAATCCGTAGATGGTACTCGTCGCTCGGTTTCTCGGTCTGTTCGTCCGTTCGATCTTCTACTGGTTCACTCGCCGGCGACAGGTTCTGGTGGACGACGCATTGGGTCACAGATTGCCCACGGCAAAACGCCATCACTTATCCTCTGGCATCACACATTCACAAGTGAAAGCAGACCACTTGCACGTCGCTGGAAATCCAACCACGAACACGCCGAGCCTGGAACGGTCAGGTCACAGGATGCTTTGCATCGAAACCATATGATTTACAGTTGAAATTCCAGAGCATGCATGCAAACGAGACGGGGTAGCTCAGACACTTTTTTTTGTTTATTAGTCGCCTGTCTAACATTCTATTGAATTGATCGCTGGATCGGATCCGATAAGAAAGTTGACAGTCGCGCTCGATTATGTACAGTCATCAGATGAGAAACTACAACGGCAACGGACATTTATTGGAGACTTGAAAAACATAGCCACAAATCACCGATTATGACTGAAACTATCGAGTCTTACTTTGTAGTGTTATTGTCGGAAGACGTCCCGTTGCATGTCTCTTTCCGCACCTGGCGACCATGAACGGACTGTACTTCCCGAACTCACTAGAAACCTTTCGGTTCTTCTTGATCCTTTCAAATAAGTTCCTTGAGAGTTCTCGTCAGAGCTCCTGAAGTTTTGCGTAAGGTGCCCGGGATCCGGAATGACAGCGCTTCGAACGGAGTTCCTCCGGTGCGAAGTCATTCTGGCCACCGACGCTGCCAATAAGGTAACCGAGCAGACGAGGGAGAATTTCGCCGTTGAAAAGTTGAAAGACCGCGGTAAAGTTAGCTTAAGTTAGAGAAGAGCGCATTTCTGAAAACGACACCTTCCGCGTCAGCTGGCAAGAGAACCGTTCTGCTATCAGACAGACCACGACGGTTTCTCTTTCGAACGAGGATCACCTCACTCAGTCAGTTCTATTCTCTTCCCGTCGATAGTCGTTTCTGAAGAAAGACTGCGGTATCACGCATCGCATATTTACACTAGACCTATATCACTCGACGTTTTCAAGCCAGCTTTCCAGATCTTGTACAATGTATAGTCTATGTACACTGATTAAGTGTCTTTGCGCTAATTCTTGCACATACATCGCTTTGTCAACTCAACAGACAACAATAAAGAGCTTAAAGCTGAAGTTTCCTCAGCCTTTGGTGAGTTCTTCTCGCAACCAATTCGGAGCCACAATCTTCAGCTGGCCCAAGAGCTTCGACAGCTGAACATTGTAATGGAGATAGAATTCTTTCAGTACGGCCACACACTGAGAACACATTTCCGGATACTTGCGGCCTTTGCTCGACCCGAGACATTTGCGTTTTCCGTCAATTTTCGGACAGAAAAATCCCTTCCGAGGGTCGAACTCCAAGTGGTATTGATAGTCCATGTATGGTGTGACCTGAAAAGTTGCTCAAGCTATATGATCCTGCGTTGAATGTGAACAAACCGATGAGTGGAAGTGGTAATATCTAACATGCACAATCTCTCTTCTGACCTGCAAAAAGTGTTCCAACTTGTTCATCACTTCCACCGGTTTGTGTCGTAGTTCATCGCCGTCGATGATGAACAACTGCGGAGACGAAAGGCAGTTAGAAAATGAGATGAGGTCTCACGATCTTCAACGAAGAATCCTTGGAGGACAAATGCCACCGGTACAACAAAACTTCCATCATGACCCACCTGATTGTTTGGGAAGAAGCTGAGCCAACGTTGCAGATGAACAGCGTAGAGGCCGGGCTGCAAACACCTGCTGCGAAGGTCTCTGAGTGCTTTGGGCGATGTTTCATTCGCTTGAATGACCTCGAGGAACGAGTACTGCACTGCTGTTGGATCACCGTGAGCTCTCTGGTGCTGGAAGGGAACTTCTTTTTCAGAAGGTTTTCTTCCCGGGAATTTCCGGAGGCAGCTGTCCCTCGATATGAGGACTTCGGTCGATTGGAATGCGGAGGAAAAGCTCACCTGGTACCACGAGTAGGCTCGTTTCGCAGGATTTGTCAGAATTGCTACTAGTTTGGCCTTTGGCAAGAGGGCGTGAACTCTCTTCGGAGCCATTTCGTTGTCGAAATAAGTGGCGCTCTTCTCGAAAAGCAAGACCTGAGGCGCCGAAAACATACAAGTTAGAAAAAGAACCTCTTTCCCAGAAAAAAAAACAGAACACAACTTCTGAGGCTCTATTCGGGATCGACTCACCTGAGAATCATTGGATAGAGGGAAGAATCCACGGTACCAATCGATACCGTTGAGGTAATTTTTTTCGTTGTTGAAGAACTGCACCTCCTCGAAATGTTGAGGAGAGTTTGTGTTGGATTCAATGGCAGGGTGCTCTTTCAGAAACGAATACAGAGCCGTGGTTCCGGTTTTCTGAGGTCCGATAACCAAGAAGTTTGGCAATTGAGAACAGCTCTTGTTTCGACTCCAGATCACCTGGTGCCGCGGGTCGTCACAAGGGTTGCCCCAGAGAGGCATGACCTCGTCGGGGTACATGGCAAAATACTTTTCACCGAGCTGTAGAGGTGGTATGGTTGACAAGTGCAGATTCGTCCAGCACTTGACGAATCGAATGGCCGTTTCAAACGTGTACAACGCCAAGCGATCGTTGGCATAATTCGAGAAGTGAGTCATGAACACGTTGATTGTATTGAACACAAATTGGTAGAACAACTCGCCGCCGTGGATGCTGTTTTCGAGCTTCTCCTTCCCGCCGGGGTACTTCTCGTAGAAATTCGTGTGGGTGTAAAGCCCACAGGTTTGTCTTGGAAGAACCATAACTCCACGATGCACGAAGCCTCGGCGGAACCGTGGCGGTCTGAGATGAGGATATTCTTCGGTTGAAGTGACTTTCACATCCCAAACCTTCTGCCACGCGTCATAGAGCGGCTCGTGGATCGGATAAACGCCCGAGTGGTGCGGAGCCACGGAGTAGTGCTGATTCGCGGGAATTCCTTTATGAATGGCGAATTCACGGTTGAGACGCATCTCGTTCTCAAGTATCGTTTCGTTCTCGTAAAGATGAGCTTGTGTATGACCAAACATGTGACAAAACCACCAGAACTCGCTCGAGTACGCTGAAGTCGAGAAAAAAAATGTCAGGACATCGAAATTTTGAAGTGAACACACTCATCGCACAGACTATGCTGATGACCGGGCCTCTTGAAGTGAACGATCACAAAATACGTGACAATGATTCTGTGAATCCCATGAAAATAACTCACATAACAACAAGTCTTCGCCTCGATTCTCGATGGGATATCCACGATGGAAATGCCTTCCGGAAAATCCTAGATTGAATTGAAATCCTGGCACCATCTCACGTAGCCTCGATTGAGCAGCTCTAAGAGCTTCTACATCCGCGGGACGCATACGAGTCCCTTTCTCCGAGACAAAAATGTCATCAACATCAATAAGTATATGCCTTTCTAGAGGAAGTGAGAGTTTTCCTGTGGAAGATTTCAATTTTTACTCCATCGTCCTTCGAATTCTCATCTCCCTTGTTCCGAGCCATCACGTCGAACTTACCGTGCGATAAGTAAGAAATGCTGTCGAGGAATATGAGTTTCAACAACCAAAACGACGGAAACCCCGATCCGAAGAGTATCCGTCGGACGCCGTCACGGAGGCCTTCGTCTTGGATTATCGCCCCCATCGGATTCAAGTGGCCCACTGCACGCACCTGCAAGAGGAGGATCGAGATTTTGGTCAGGTATCCTTGACGAGCATGTGAACCCTGAACGTGTGTCATCCATTTTGAACTTCTGTCTTACCTGCATGACCGGCGTATAAGTAGAATGATTTGTTGACATCAGCGTCCATTCTCCAGGGTATTCGCCTTGATGTTCTCCGCTGCGACACATTCGAAGAACAGGAGATAACGGGTTTAGATACGGGTCGAATACCGACGACACGTTCCCATGTAGCGTCAATGACAGTGAAGACACCAAACGGGGATGCGGATCCGACGTAGGCTTCAAGAACCTGTCGGGAAAACAGAGCTTCAAATTCATAATTCCGAAAGCTTGATTCTCAAATGGCGACCTCACAAAGGTGACACTAACCCGATTATTCCCACGGAGTATTCTCGAGCGTATTTGTCCAGAAGTTCGCGATTCCATTTGTGTAACGAGAGATAGCGGTCGAGGTTCTCGAAAACGATGACCGCGAAACGACCTGAAACATGAGCGAAGTTCTCATGAGAATCTTCCTCCGATTCCAAACGTCAGGAAAACGGACTTCCTCTCTCGGAAACCGAAAGAAGCACCTCACCTCTGTCGATATTCGTCAATGTTGGCAGAGTCCGCGTTGACACCTCACTTCGGTACCTGATGGAACCAACTTTCGAATTTTAAAAATTTACGTACGTTTTCTGCGTCAACTGAGATCTCCTCGTCGACGGAAACGAGAAATTCAGGACGAAGGTTGACGAGAGCGAACTCAGAGACATCGGCTAGTCTAGAGGTAGAAAATACTGACCGGATGCGCGCCGCCTCTAGAGTTTCGGTTATGAGTTTGCCGAGTCTCGAGTAAGGGGTCTCTACAAACACCAATACCCTGGCGTCCAAGCGGAGTTGTGCTGAGGATCCATGGACGTTGGCGAGAAGGGAGCTTGTTTCGCCTGCTCGGGGAGAGCGACAAACTTCAGCGAACGATTTCATTCGAATTTGTACGGAAAAAGAGAGGAGGAACGCAAACAGGGGAATCCTGATCAAATAGTCTCCACATCTTCTATTGGCATCTCGAATCTGAAGTCTGCGTCCAATCTCATTCAGTGTAAGTTCGTCTCAGAGAAAATTCCTCGAGCCCCACGATTCAAAATCAAGTCCGCAACGATCTCTACAGTCGGGAAAAGTGTCGCCCAAAATGCTCATCGGATGGAGTGTCCGCTACAAGCGGCAACTCGAATCGATAGACCTCGACAGACACATTGTATATATGTAAATTAGAGCGTAGGAATCGGCGCAGCGGTTGTGAAGATGAAATTCGTCGTCAATAAATCGATAGCGATCACTTCAGAATGAGCAATGCTCGAAAAAATCGCCGGAATCAGGGAGCGTGACTGTCCAGGTAATGGATGATTCGTAGAGAATCTTATAACTGTGCCCGGATCGGAGAACAAGGAATTCCTGCCAAATCTACGTTGGGAACATACCGAGTTTGAACGGGAAAACCGGATCCGAAGGACATTCGAAAGTGACTTCGGGCGGCAAGCTCCGCTGCAGTCCCCAAGACCTGCAAAACAAACTGTTTGAGACAAGCGAATATTGATCTTCCACGAACAACGGAATTACAGCAGCAGTTTGGCGCAATTCCGCGCCGAGAACGGAATCCAGAGCAAAACTGACAAGTTCCCAGACATTCAAGCTATCTTTTGTGACATTCAGTTCGATTTGAGAGGTGTTTCAGACGCCTCTAGCCGATTACTGCGAGGTTCGATCCGAACCTTCAAAGAAAACTCTGATCGAACATATTTCCGCTCGATTTGGCAGAGCTGCTGATGCTCAGAGCTCGAATTCAGCTTGCCGCATTGTGGTAGTGTTTACCCTTCAAACTCCGCCCCCTCGACGAACCGCAAGGTGCTGACTGCATTGCCAGGCCGTCCCATCCATTTCTAGACGAATGATTCACTCGAATGGTCTCTTTCCCATCTGCGACGTAATTTCTCCGATTGGGTGCGGTCGCGAGGAATTTGAGGAAAATCACAACAAAGCTGGTTTCCCAATTCATAACAAGAAATTTAAAACTCACTCATGGATAGTACCGGTGGCATCTAAGACGATGACAAAATACAGGAGAGTTCCAAGACCCACTAGAAGGGCCAACAGGAGTCCTCTCCGAAGAGATAGATGGTATGGTACACAGCGTCGCATCTGTAAACGATCGGCTCAACATTACACGGTTGAAGTTACTTGTCGATAAAAAAAAATCCTGGGTGTACAGAGGGTTCTCCGAGCACACGAAACTCCGGGACACTGCGTTGTATTCGACATACTTGGAAGATCATCCTTTCTCATGGCTCAGTAGCGGAGGAACCAGCAGAAGAAAGAAAAATTCCATAACTGAACGGTCGAGCGACAACGGTCGAACCGTACGGACAATAGTCGCTTCATGAGTCACGGATTCCTTCCTCACATTTCTCTGAGGTATTTCTAAGAGAACAGAAACTCTGTCCCAAAGTAACGAGCCCGCTGGTTGCGGGAAGTTTAATTTCAATGACAAGATCAAGAGCAAAAACGGAAAGCGCAGTCCAAGTTGAGCGAAACCAGATGAATTCAGCCGTCAAAATATTTTACCCTGTTACGACCCGCAGATCATGGTCGTGGTTTCCTCTCCACCTGGAAAAGAGCCGCCAGTCTGAATTTCACACCATCTCACAAAGGGGCAGCGCACTTTTCACCACATTCAGTTTACGTTCGAGAGCGTCTTCGAACGCCTTCGGTAGATGGCTATCATGAGCACGTCGCCATCTTGAGTTTACAGTTCCCTTTCCGAGATTTAGGGATCGTAAAGAAGCGCCGAACTCGGGAAAACTCATCCGCTTGCTACTTTCCGAGAGGAATTTCATTCGATTCCCCAACTTCGAATTCCCGAGGATTCAACGAATCTTGCCGGCGTGTTCAATCCACTGTTCAGAGCATCGTCGTTCAACTCCGGCCAAAAGCGCGCATGTCGCGGAGACTGTGCGTGTTGGGATCAACGGGGTTCCGAGTTTTAGAGGACCCGTGTTGAAGCACACACGTTGTGGTGAGCCGACAATTCGTTTCGATCTTTGGATTTACCTGAGCTGCTCCCGTTCCGCAAAGTTCGGAACATCGATCTCAGGTAATCATCGCACTTCGAGAGGGAAAGAAAGCGAGAAGTTCAGATGAGCACGTGCCGGAACTCTCCGCTGTGACAGGGTGCGCGTCCCCAAAGCGTTCGTCTCGTATCCAAACGAATGGCGCTCTTACAGTCACGCATCTCGTTGACCAAATATCTCTTCCTGTGAATTGAGTGTCTTGACATTCCCACGAGAGGGTTCCGCTACTTCTCTGATTGTTGTCTGATGCGCGAATATTGCCGAGAGTTCGAATCTTGATTGCTCGGGGAGCCCCATGTGAGATGAGCTTGAAATTTTAGGAACAAACCATGGGAAACGTTCATGCATCAACGGCACATCCCGGCCCTCCTCCAGATTTTGCTCCACCTCCTCCACCTCCCCCTCCGGAAGGGGACAAAAAGGTGAGTTTGAATTGAAAGAATACTTCCACTATGTTCATCAATTTCGACTTCTGTTCTCGAAGTCGAGATCAAGTCAACGCGATCAACTTTGTTATGAGTGTTCTTAGTCCGAAGTTCGAATTTCAGGAGGCGGTCGTTTTGGACCTGCCAACAAATCCGGGTGGCCTGGAAGATCTTCACAAGAAAGTCAAGGACTTGATGCCGATCTGTTTTGAGGGAGCGAGAGTTATCGTCAACAAGGGACTCAGCAACAATTTCCAAGTGTCGCACACCGTGAACATAAGCAATGTCACACCGAGCGGCTACCGTTTCGGGGCTACCTATGTCGGCAAAACCCACTACACGCCGGAGGACGCCTCGCCGATTCTAATGGGAGACATCGATCCTTCGGGGAACCTCAATGCTCAGTGCATATCTCAGCTGTCCCCGAGGCTGAAAGGGAAGATGGTTGCTCAAGTCCAAGTAAGTTTGTCAATTTCTAGCGTGTGACCTCCGAATCGATGTCGAATCGAAGCTGCATGAGTGAACATGTTTGTCTCGTGGAACATGCTAAGATCCGATGATTCCAGGACAGTAAATTCGCGTCGACACAATTCACCGGCGAGTATTCGGGGACGAATTTCACCGCGACAGCCTCGGCGGGCAACTTGGACTTGAAAGCCGGATCGGGCGTTCTGATTGCTCAGTATCTCCAGAACGTCCAGCCGAGAATCGCTCTTGGAGCTGAGTACGCCTATCAGTATGCGCCACACATCCCGGGTAAGTTCCGCAACAGATCAGCGAGCACTACATACATGGACGTTTGTTTGGAGCGCTTTTCTGACATGACTTGTCTTGCGCAGGAGGAGGGGTCTCTGTTCTGTCCTTGGCTGGGAGGTACACAGGCGAGCAATACATTGTAGCCGGAACGTTGGGCATGGTTTCGGCACACGCGTCGTACTACCTTAAAACCAATTCAAGTACCCAAGTCGGTGTCGAAGTTGAAACAAATTATCGCATCGGGGACAGCGTCGCAACGTTGGCCTATCAAATGGAAATGCCGAAGGTATGTGCACGATCAAACGGCAACGAAATGTTGCAAAAGTCTTCAATTTTGAGTTCATTGTAGCGATTCACGATGCTGAGCAGCTATCAAAATTTTTTTTCAGGGAAATTTGGTCTTCCGAGGTATGGTTGATTCCACTTGGACGGTCGGTGCGGTGATGGAGAAGAGACTAGCGCCGTTGCCGTTTACGTTTTGTATGTCGGCCATGTTGAATCACGTCAAAGGTTCCTCTCGTCTTGGATTGGGTCTCATTGTTGGTTAACCGAACTCTCTCAAGGAAGAATAAAAACAGAACAAAGCGATTGTTGGTTGATGACAGGATGCGGACCCTTCACATCTGAAGACACACATGCGAGGCCAAAAAAACGGAAACCGGCACCGAGAGCGCGAACTCAGAGATCAAAATATTCTCCGAATTCGTTCTGCAACTGAATTCCGTTCAGAAGACAGAATCTACCGGTCTCAATGAAACTTCGTTCGATTCCTGGAACCTGGACGGAATGAGTGCCGGCGCCATGACGAGTTCTCAGAGCGGCCTAGGTTTTAAGCTCGAGTGAGTCCTATGATCGTGTGAAGTCAGAATGCATTGTCAGAAAACAAAAACATTTAACGTGTAAGTGAGCGGCAAGAGAGTGGAGCGTGTATCAACAACGGGAAGAGACCATACTTGTTCTTGATTTGAGAAATCACTGATGTCTAGGAACTCTAGAAAGTAAACAATCCATTTTGTAGTAGAAAAGCTAATATGAGAATAAATGTAAACCTAGATCGGACGTTTTCTAAACATCGTTGCACTCAATTCCCCCATCATCCTCTCGTTTTTTTGCTGCAGAAAACATCGCTTCTCCAATCAGCGTTCGTCGAGCGCGGATCCCAGCATGGATGCGACGGGTGAAGCTTCTCTGAATTCGAATTTGGCGCCTTGGCGCCGGTGCGCGGTCCTCCCTTTTATGTGGTGGCCGTTCTCCTCTCTATTCGAGGACACCGGTTAGTGGTTGTCGAGAAGCGAAGCGAGGGGCTCCAGCCGATAAGAGCTTCCTTGGCTTGCACTGAGAGCCATTTCAAAGCGTGCGGGCCAGCGTGCGTGCATCAAGTGCGATCCGCCTCTTTATTAGCAGAGCGAGCATCTACGTCTACGTGCGCGTCCGTCGTTCGCCCTTACCCGCCATGACATCGCGCCTTGTGACGTCACTTGCTGGCTTGGGACTGAGCAGCAGTAGCAGCAGCACCAGTCAGCTGGCCAAAAGGAGCCTCACAATTGACGGACGTCTGTCCGCCGTCACGGCCGCTGCCAATACCGACGGAAAAAGTCCGATCAGAAGTCATCGCAGTCCAATCCACACAACAGCAGCGAAAATGGACGGCAAAGTTATCGAGCTCCACAACACCAACCGCAACATGCGTATCATGGAGTACGCTGTCAGAGGACCCATAGTCATCCGGGCTGGTGAAATAGAGAAACAATTGAAAGAGAAGGTGAGAGACTGAATTTTTGACACTACCCGCCTACCCGTTCCCTTGTTCGTTTATCTCTAGATGTCGTTTCCACGGTGTTCCATCCCAGAAGCTGAACGATGGGCTTTTGAGATATGCAGTTTCGAGGAGTACGCCAACACGACTCGTCGAGCTCACTGGTTCGATCGAAATGAAGCACCTGGCAACTGGTGCCGAACGACGATTCGCTCTCAGAACCTCTTTACCCGGCTCGATAGACCCAAACAAAGAGGCAGAGAATGCCCTCTGCACAACCAGAGACGCTTCTCGTTATTCACAGTAGACTGAAAGTGAAGGCTCTCTGGAATGTCAGTTGGTCTCTGAAAAGGTTTCGCATTCATCTTGAGTTATCGACGAGCGGTACTCGAAGAGATAGGAAAACTTGCGACAGACTGAGGAATATATTTTTTCTTCGAGAACGAATGAGAGAGATGTGAAGAGGATGCTGCTACCGTGAAAACAGATAGCGGGGAACGCCATCGTGGGCAAACTTTGATCGCTCAAGGAATCATATCCTTGAGGGAGCGATCGCGGCCTGTGTAAAAATTACCAAAGCCGCTCTCAGAACAGAGTCCAGATTTCTTTCCACCGCAATCAAAGAATAAGATGTATCGCAATATGACCTGTGGACACTGTGGACAAATATCCGGATGATTACATCAAGATCATTCAAGTGATACCCGAGAACGGCTCGCTCGGGCTTCGCGGAATCGTTTCGGAATAGTATTTCATTCGTTCGGAATGTCGATGTTAACGTGCTAGAATCCGATTTTCTCGTTTGTTGACGTCTGGAATGACACACTGTCGGAGCTGAAAACGAGTTCAACTCCATGTTGCCCAACCACAAACGAGCATCGTTAACGAGAGAATCCATTCCAAACAAGGATTGAACAAGTAAACGACGAGTATTTCACGAATTCCAGCCCGGATCGCTGCCGTTCAAGCGTGTAATTCGGAGCAACATTGGAGATTGTCACGCGACCGGCCAGAAGCCGATCACCTTCATCCGTCAGGTATCGTTATTGGAACCCCATTTTCATATTCTTTCAACAAACAAAATGTCAATGGAACCAAACCCATCGTTCCGTAGGAAGAACCACCAGGGTCGAACAATGCCCTTGCTCTCACGATCCGTGGAGTCGAAAGGTCTTAGATAGGCTATCTGCAGCTTACAACCTCCTGTTAAAGACTGCTGTTTCGAAAGAGAAATTCCCCATGCTTGAGCCACAAGCATTGTATCTAGATGTGGATTGATAAGATTGGTAGGTGGCTTTTTCGATGAGAATATTTCTGATTTTACCGCTGTTGACGACGATTGAATCCCCACTGACGACCGTTGTCCGGATGTCCTTGGATCGTTCGATCCGCTTCCGTGTCGGAGCTCACTGGCGGACTCAACGTCGGAGGAATTTCCAAGAATTTCGGAGGAATGGATCTTCCGGTGGATGTGCGTCGTCTAAAGGTTATCGTTCCTCAAACAGGTATTAGCCACTTCAACGATGCCTGACATGTTTCTCAAATCGGACGTATTCCCGTCCGATGTGCGCGCCCGCGCGGAAGAGCTCCTGGCATCCTGCGGCGGACAGTCCGTAGGCGCTTACAGTGACAGCGCTGGAGTGCCGATCATCAAGAAGCATGTTGCGGAGTATATTTCTCAGCGAGATGGCGTGACGACGCTCCCGGAAAACATCATTCTCCAAGGAGGAGCTAGCGAGGCTATCAGGGTGAATACTAATGTCGCATCATGATCTCTTCTGCTCATAGAGTATCTGTGAACAAGCTGAATAACTGATGATATAAAATCGTTTATTTCCAGTCGATCATTTCGTTGCTGAACGAACCGGTGGACGGACAGAAGCCGGGCGTCATGATCCCCACTCCTCAATATCCTCTCTATTCAGCAACACTCGCCGAATTCAACATGGGTCAGGTTCCTTATTATCCTGACGAGGAGAACAATTGGGCCCTGAATGTTGCAGAGCTCGAGAGGGCGTTCCTGGAGGCAAAGAAGAATAAAATCCACCCCAGAGCAATCTGTATCATCAACCCGGGAAATCCAACAGGTGGGCTTCGTTCCAGGCACTCTGTGCCCCGCTTATAGAGCTTCTCGATGTTTCGATTGCGCGAACCTAATTCTGATCGAATCTTACAGGTTCGGTGCTGTCGGAACAGAACATCAAGGATATTATCAAGTTCTCTTATGAACACAATATGATGATCCTGGCGGACGAGGTATATCAGCATAACGTGTACATTGGGAAATTCTTCTCGTTCCGCAAAGTTCAGGCGGAGCTCGGTGCTCCGTACAACACCTTGGAATTGGTGTCTTTCATGTCCGCTTCCAAAGGATACATGGGAGAGTAAGTCGGAACAGATTTGACATAAGTGCTCAATGGAACCCAGAGCGATCGAAGCGGGCTGCAGTTTCTCATGACACGTAATTCTATCATTTCAGGTGCGGTCTCCGCGGAGGATACATGGAGATCGTGAACTTCGATCCCAAGGTCAAAGCAACCCTTCTCAAAGCGATCTCGGCCAAACTTTGCTCCACGGTGTTGGGCCAAATTGCGATAGATTGAGTCGTTAAGCCCCCTGTCAAAGGAGAACCATCTTATGATCTCTATTCGAAAGAACGAACCGAAGTCCTCGAGCAGCTGCGCATCAAGGCGCAGATGGTGGCTGACACCTTCAACACTTTCGAGGGCTTCAAGTGCAACGCGGTCGCCGGTGCCATGTACGCTTTTCCACAACTCAAAATTCCTGAGAAAGCCATCAAGAAAGCCAAATCACTCGGTCAGGAGCCAGATTTCTTCTACGTTAAACAACTGCTCGAAGAGACTGGCGTTTGCGTTGTGCCTGGTTCTGGCTTCGGACAGAGAGAAGGAACGTTCCACTTCAGGTGAGCTCTCGATGTTCCACTCTGTCCAACTTCAGAAGTTATTTCGTAGTTTTCGCGACTGAAGGATTGTTCCCAATTTCAGAACAACGATTTTGCCTCCCACGGAGCAACTCAAAGAGATGTTGAACCTCTTCAAGGACTTCCATCAGAAGTTCATGGATGAATACAAGTGAACGATGACCATGCGCGTCTAAACTGAGCTATCGTGTCATTCTGTAATGTCGTCTCCTCCAGACGTTCAAGATGGTTCGGTTGGAGTCGGGAGAGACAAGTCTTCATGTATTAGGAGTAGGAAGCGTCTCTCCAGATAGAATCATGGCAGGTCTTTCAAAATGTCTAGCCAGACAGAATTCCTAGGTCAACATTTAGCGAAAAAATCCGGGAACGGTCAACGAGTCCGTGCAGTGGAATTTATCATGAGCGATGTTGATCAACCGTTGTCTGATCCTTCACGATGCCCTCAACCTCTTGCCGCGATGTGCCGTGCGGATGAATTTGGAACAACCTGTGAATTTTCTGTTTGGAGGTCCGGAGAGCTATTTTGACGAACACCTGTTTCCTAGTTCAGCTTTGTTTCTGTTCAACTAATACTGTTGGGGGCGTCCTCAAGTAACGCTTTTGCGGGGAGGCTTTCGATTTTGTTGTACATACATAAGGAGTAACACTTGCGTTTGTGGGCTCCACGTTGTTTTTTTTGAGAATGGACAGACTCAACGTTATTTTGTCTCAAAAGGAATAACTCTACTATATTCTCATAAAGTCTGTGAATGTCGATTTCACACTGTGTTAACTTGATTATGATTATTATCGCACTCGATGGGGATCGTTCTCTGCCACCTCGTTGTGATAGAAATTCATGAGAGTCGTGAAATCATGTTAAACAAGGAGAGTTGGTGCGATTGGAGGAAAGAATAAATCGAATTGACTTGAGAAAGGCGTGACCAAATGACGCAGCTGCTGTTTTTTCCCCCTTTTGTGGAATGCGAAAGGTCTCCGTTGCGATTTGCGGTAGCTAGGGAAGACTAGGAGCACTGAAAGTTGATATAATCAGCGTATATTATATTTATTAATGATCTTATTCTGTAACATGTTCTCCTCTCTTTGTTGTTCATTGTCGATGCCGCATACTCATCAACGGTTCTGTTTCTCTCCTAGTCAATTTATCCCATAGTCAATGACTCATTTAGTCGATCAAACGTTTTTCTAAAACCTTGGATAAAGATTCATAACCTTCCATTATTCTCCGCTCGTAATGCATTCTTATGATTTCAAACATTAACTATATTACAAGGTACAAACGCGGCGGTGTCAAGGGGTGTATTGTCTGTCGTATTCATAGCAAGAACGATTATGATTAGATTGAGAATTGCCGTGGCAGTCACGGATACCGGGAACGATGATTGTGGCGACGGTGAGAAAAGTTGAGAGTATTTCGAATGTAACATCCAAAAGCAGAATCTGACTTGCGCTCGTTAATCTATGATACAAGATGCAAAAGTGATCCCGTTGCCGCCAATCCTCCTGCGCAGCGGACGAATAAATCTACAAAATTGAAATTTCACACCGAACCCCAGCGATCCCTAGTCAGGATCACTCATGCTCCACCTCGGGTCGAACAAAACACTCAAGTGAACCAGGCAGCTGAGAGCGCATTGCCTTCAGATAAAGAGAATCAGAGAGGAGTAAGCGATGAGGAGACCGGGAGAACATTGACGTTCTGCTTCGAGCGGACATTGATCCGAGCGATGCTGTTCGCTTACCTACTTTCCTGGACATGTGTTTTTGGACTATGTGTACCTAAGCGAGCAGGGGTGAGTCCGAGCCCTGAGAGCGTGTCAAGCGGCCTGCCTACCGGCCAGCCGGGCTGCCTAAGGAACGAACGCCAAGCCAGCAACTAGGCAAGCTAATAAGCTCTGTGACTCTACCTCTACTAATCACCTGGACAGAGGATCGTCGTGCCGACGATACTGCAGTCAATAACTGATTATCAGCAATACGTTAGAGTCGATGAGTGAGTGAGTGGGTAAGTGGAAAATCGATCGATCGACGGATCGTTCCATCGACCACTGTTGTTCCTTGTTTTCCAACGTCAACGTCATGGCTAACTCGCGTGAACGTATATTACATAGAGTAGAAACTAATTGGCCCCTCTGTTCCAGCCTAAAACTACTATAGGCAAGCTGAGTGAAGTTATCGATCAGCGAACGATGTGTGTGAAAGTGATGAAGGTGATGGTGGTGCGTGGGTCTCCGAGCAGCGCATTTGGAATAACACAACGCTGATCAGATATAGATCGATAGAGAGGAAGACAGGAAGACGGAAAGATAGAGGATAAGAGAAAGAGGAAAAGGGAAAGTGAGGAGGAGATGGAGAAATGCGTCCCGAGCCACAAATGGACGTGGACGTTGACCTGCACACACAAAATTGGGGAAATTTGTGAGTTTTAAGTTTTTATCTTCCGCAGTTGAGATATTTGCCGTCCACTGACAACAGCGTTGAAGTTTGTTCTGCATTTGGTAAGGCCTGGCAGCCCTCTATACGATAAGTGAGAAAGTGTATAGATACCTATCACGATCCCCTTGATATATTGTTCAACCGTCCACTCAACTAAAATAACAATTCGCTCTAAAACCACATTCTCTGCGCTCGATTGAATCGAAAGATCCAAGTTTCATGTGGATCTGGAATCGCGCGCCAAGTTCCTCCTTGAAGGGAGGAACTCGGGCATATATGTGGGCTTGAAGAAAACCTCATCTGAAGCATGAAACAGTTGTTCGGGAGCAAATGATCAGAAGACATTCCACCAAAAGTTGATTGGGCTCGAAGTTTGGAGTTGAACATGGCACATTGAAGCTGATCGGTGGAAACGATCTTAACTAATACTATAAACTCAAGCCAAAGTCAAACTCAGACAGATTCTTCGAAAATCCTTGATTTTCGTAGATCCATGACTCACGCTTCCATTTCAGGGGATCAGGGATCGCAGATCGTCAGCTCATCAGCTTGAATAGCTCTCAGAACGATTTATGTAGATTTCATTCACAGCTCGACTTTGTCTCTCACTCAAGCGATGGACTCATAAGACAGGGTTGGACAAAGTCATGGAACACTTCGAAACAGACCCCGCAATAACATCTGAGCCTTCAACATCACATTAATGCACAGTTTGAAATTGTAGAAACTTCTCCGCGTCGAAATCAGCGCTTCGATCGCACTGGACACTTGGACGCGCTTGCCAGCTTCTCGTGTTGCTCTATAACCTGGTAATCTCCACGTCCTGGTCCAGATTCTGATCGAAGTTTGCATAGTCTTCCTGTTCTGGTGATTTCTCATCGAGCGAAGGCGTTTTGTCAGCGAGCCGAAAAGCTTCGAGAAATTCATTGAAGTCTATGAAGCCGTCTTTGTTGATGTCAATTGATTTCGCCAGCTGTTCTATTTGGTCTTTGCTCATGGGTTGCTCCGCGTGTTGTCCGAGAAGATCGCACGCATCTTGAAACTCTTGCATGGAAATGAGGCCTGTTAACAAGAGAGTTTTTTGTTAGTCGGAGTCGATTCTTTGTCGAGAGGATCAGCTTGTCGTGCTCGACAACATAAGGCTCGACAATGCATTGATTGTTTTTCAAATGAGATCTTCCGCGAAAAACAAATCGGTAGGAAGATATCCACGGAGTCCATTGAATCAGGATTCTGAACTCACCGGAGCCATCTTTATCCATAATCCGAAAGATGGTTTCCAAGGCCTCTTTGTTTCGGTAGAGACTTTCGAGGAAGGAAGGCCCGTTTTGTGCGAGCGCATTGGTCATGTAGTACTCGTCGAAGGTGCTCTCGTAGTGGACCAGGCCCTTCTGATGGTCAACCTGCGCGATCTTGGGACAGAGCATCCTCCAGGTCACCTTCAGGCCAACAGTCCGCTCCATGATATTGCACCAGTCGCTTATTTTCACAGTGCCTGTAAGACACGATAGTTGATGATCAAAATGACGATGTTGAAATGACTTCAGTAACAAGATTAGCACTCAGACGAGTTTCTCTGAGTGAGTGAGCTCTTAAAGAGGCCATGCGAGAGGAGCTGCCCTGGTTGACGAGAACCCTAAAACACGAGACAACTCAGCAGAACGCGGAAGGGGGAATCGCCCCCTTGGAAGTTTTTTTTTTTGCTCGGTTTAGATTTGCGGTGCCCAGCGGCTAGTGCCCAGTTCATCAAGCCGTCGCAATTGAATTTGGGCTTTTCTTATAATTAAGGTCACTTCAACCTCCGGGCATTCTCCTCGAGGATATCCAGATTTGTTCCGCTGACGAGCTCGGAATATTCCTCCGTCCCGAGACGATCAGCCATGAACGCAGAGCGTGGAGCTCGCTGGCCTGCTAGAGGATGGTTTAAAAGATCGGCTACATGATCTAACTTTTGTTTTGCCAATCCTCCCATCGTCCACCCCTTGCCAGACCCTTTGAGCCTTTGGATCCCTAAATTGGAAGTAGATTAGCTTTGGTCCTTACCGGAGTTAGAGGGATCGATCAGCAGGAATTCTTTCTTGAGGAGGGATTGACAGGCGAATATGTGGTGTTTCAGTTCCCGCAACGCGCTATGTTCCATTAAACCGCTCCTGTAATCAAAGACGGTGACGGTGAGTTCTTCTACACAAGCCGAAATTGGCGACGAAACACAGCAATTTCCTGGTTGCCGATTCATCCGACTGTTTTCGGTTCTTTTCTTCGGAAAACTGGACAAACTAGGGACTTGCCTCTGCTGAATGGTTGCTTTCCGAGTTTGAGCGGTGCTCACGTACATGACGATGTGGGGATTTAGGGTGGGACCGTCGAGTCTCACGTACGCTCCTCGGTTGCTTCCAACGTCATAGTAGTTGGACGCAGAGAACATCGTCAACACCTGCAGACAGATGAAATTCGTATAAAGCTCAGAAGCTGAACACCCTACTCTCAGAGCCCGAACGATATTAGAGACAGTCGTATTATCATCTCTACGAGGCCAGATATTGATCTGAATTGTTCGATGACCTCAATCGACTCCATCTACTCTAATCAAGTCAGTTTCTCTGCCGTATTCCTCAAATATCAACCCGAAACCTCAACCACAGCGATGTAAAATACACAGAACACATGAATTTCAATGCCAACATTGAGCACATTCACATTAAATCCGCCTTCAATTACTTCGGTTTTCGGTCTCTTTGATGGAATGTAGATGGAAATTGATGACCGAACTTTCAAGGTCCCCTGATCAGGAACTGAACGCTATCTGGAACTAATCGAATATGGCCCACGCAGCTGTGCAGCAGAACGAATCTCCGACTCGCAAAGAAAAGAACCGAATCAAACCGGAGACAGATCTGCTTCTGCCGCAGTGGTTCGATCAGCATCAATTCGCCGTGAATTCTTTCCTCCCATTGTTACAGAGGAAGCTGAACTCCTCCTGATCGTTTTCGTCTTTCGTCTCACTCACAGTCAGTCCCATGAAAGCCGTTGTCATAGTTTGCCGAAGAGACTAAACTGTTACAATGTTGTTTCTCTCTCCGTAAGCTGCGAGCTGGTGAACTACGGCCTAGTCACAGCTGAGATCGCATGGATTTGGCACATTCGCAATGTTAATATATTAGGACGAATCTCTTGGGAGGGCAAGACATGCCTGTCGGCCGGACCGACAGAGAGTGAATTCGACTCCTGTTCCCAGAAGAGTCTTCCGACGCCAAACCACAGCGGGGATCACAAGCGACGTCGTCGAATAGTTTATTGGCGGTTTCTATCCGACTAGTGGGATAAGATTGTCAGCTGAGAAAATGAGACTGGAGATTGAGATGGAAACGTAGATGAAGTTGAGCTCGGGTCTCGCTCCGAGCTCGTTCTTGTGATGCCTCAACAGCGAGCTGAAAACAATGGCTCCGCTTTGCGGGGCTCTGACGAGGAAGAACGTCAGCAACAACGACCTCGTCGCCTGACCCCGGTGCAAGGTTCAAAGAAAGAAAACGAGCCCGGTCCAAAATCCACCGCTGCTTTGACCCTACACCACGCTCAGCGCACTCCTTGCCTTTTCCCCTCGTTTCCGACGGCCAGCTCGTCCGCTCGCTGGTCAAGGGAACCGTCTCGCCGCCTAAAGTCAACGATGGAGGACATTTGCTTTGACTCAACTCATTCCGAAAAGTAAAAAAGAGAAAAGCTCGGACGCCATCATGGTCCGAGGGTTTTCAGGCCGGAACGCGCTCAGAGATGAAGTTCCAGAAAAAGTTTTTTCCTCCACACCGAGTCGCCCATCGGACCTCCTCGCCAGCGGAGTGGTAGTGTTCCTTTGCTCTCAAAGCGTTCGAATACCCATATCTTGCTTCTAGAAACGCTGCACTCCTCGAAGACTGTTTCCACGAAACAGCAGGAGGAAGCCATCCGCAAAAGCACCTCCTTTCCATATCTGAGAGCACACACTTCTTGAGAGCAACCATCTTATCTAGAGTTGCAATGTTCCGGCTGTAAAAGGAAATACTCGGAGCCATACCTTGTTGTTATGAGTGAATTCGTAGCCGTCCACTTTGCATTCGTGAGATCTGATAATGAGTGAGAGGTCGTACTTTTTCAAGAACGCCTCGGTGACGTCGGGTCCGAAGAATGAACCACCCCCGCGCATGTTGTTGGGCTGACATCCATTCAGAGACCTCGGATCCGACCACAGCAGATCGACCACCTGGAAAGGGCAAGAGGGAACGATTTATTTTCCACAAAACTGATCTGCAGAAGGCAGCTACAAATTTCCCAACATTGCGACAGGCAAGATTTGCCTTCAAATTGATGATTCGCGAAACTGACCGAACCCTCGGCGGCCCTCGGACTGGTTACTCAATTTAATGGAGCATTCAGACTCGATGGAGAGGCCTCCTTTTGTCTTTTCTCCGCGAACGCGCAAGTGAATTAGGCAATGCTGAATGTCGAAGCAGAGCCATGTCAGCATGCCTCGGAACTCGTCGTAGAGTCTGTCGTAAGGAGGCGCAATTGAATTTGAGCAAAGAAAAAAAAAGCTCCGTCCCCGTCCTATACACTTTCGACGTTATCAGCACGCGAACGCGATTTGAACGATCTCGTCCGCCAAAAGTTGTCTTCGCAACTTTTCGTATTCTTTCTCTGTCGGCGGCCGCGGAAGCAGCAGCCTAGACGGAATAAAGGACTTCAGGAGTATCCCGAGAGACTTGAAACGTTTGCCTGTCTGCCTGTCGTTGGTTAATTTGCGTGAGTCTCGCACCGATACTTGGTGCTTCGAGTAATTGAAGAAGCTGAAAAGACGGGCATGCGCACGCGCCAAAACGGGAGGTCACTAGAGAGAACGATCCCCCTAACCTGCCACTATCGATCCGCATTGAGTCGGCCTCCTGAATAGAAATCGCGGGATAGGATGGAAACGAGGGCGACCTCAGCTGGCTTTTGTGAAGATGCCGCGGGGCGAGAGTACTGCATAGTCTCAATAGCAGACGTAACCAAGACTGACGAGTTGACAAGCTCTGTTCGAGCTCGAAAACAGTCAGACCTCTAGGCACCACTTCCGAGAGATGAATGAACCTTTTAACTCGAGATGAGCTGCATTGACAGACGTCTGGAACCAATCGTCACTTGGGCAAACAGGAACTGCGACTCTTTTGAAGTCTTCTCTCGGCTCTTGCTAATTACGTCGCATAATTGCTGTCCAGGTGAACTCGATGCTCCTTTGGAAATCGAGGAGGCGCGAAAATCGCTCCTGTGAATTCAGAATCATCAAGGTACTCCTCCGACAGCTTTTTCGAGTGTCATGTTGAACTGCTAAGTACGCCCTCCTGTTCTTGGTCCGAGACACACAAACGAAAAAAAGTAAACACATGAGGCTGATGCCTTCTTCGTCCCCTTCTGGCCAGAAACGGATATTTATGCGATCTATAGCTATTTTTCGATTACGTTGCGAAATCGTCATCTCGATATGTTCTCCGCGGAATACTGAGAGCGCTGTTGCGAAATGTTCGCGGTTCTTCCAAGCTCGGCACGCAATGAATAGCAGTAACGATCTGCTCTGTTGGAAAGCGGTCTTGAGGCATATTCGACTCGCCTCTATCCTCGAGCTATCCACTACTTCATTCGTTAAGTTCTCCGAGATTCGAGTTTGAATTCCGACTGTCTCTTGCTCCTGTTCTCTTTAGGAGAATGACAGGAGAGGAGTCCTGAAGGATTCATTCATATTGAAACGAAATTTGCGATTAAGACGAAGTCGTCTGGGTCCGAGTTAGCGCTTGCGCCAAAGGAGGTAAGAATCGAAACAAGAGAATGTGTTCCAGTTGGTGAGACTTTCATCCAAAGAGAATTGTGTCCGCTGTCTCGCCGACCACAGATTACACATGACTGACTATTGAGCGGCTCGGATGTATTCGTGAAGTCGATTCTCTGGCTCGGTTGTGATTTCCAGATCATCTTTGTCAAAGGTTTCGACGGAATACGGAACTTTTTCTCCCGAGCGAATACGAAAAGCTTTCCGGATGAACTTGATTGAGCAAGGATAGAGCCCATTGTGTCCACTGAGTTCTTTCTCGGCCACCATTTATCCATCCATTCAACGAAAATCGTTGATGATACGCCGACTTTTCCATCGACTCCGACTTCCATGAGGCGGCCGAGAGATCTTCCTTAGGTGAGCAACAGGACTCGGCGACAATTGAACGACAAGAATGCGAAATTAGCACCGCCTTTCATTTAGGGCGGACATTCCTGCGTCGTCGTATTTTCTCCTTTATTTGTGTCTTTTCGTTCATTTCTTTTCGGCTTCTAATGATGTATTGGATGGTTGCTTGGTGAATGTGTGTCTTAATCACTGGCGAGCAGCATACAAACTCGGAAACTCTGCGGCGACCAGTCGAACAAGGAAACAGTATTTGTTGGTCGACAGCGTTCCTCATCGGAGGTGTCTGCTGCCGCTTCTCGCCGACAAAAAGATTTTCGCTTTGTTGCCTCATCGCCATCGGTCGAATCAATGCCGACTCGAGTTAGGCCCAAGTCTCCGATAAGTTCAATGCCGTATCGATCGGAACAACAACTCCGAGAGAAAGAACGGAGCATGCTTCCGCTTGACGCAAACTGACCGCAAGAGGAAAAACAAGACGAACCTCGACGATCAAAGTGGTTCTTCGAGAACAGTTTCGCCGGAATGTAAGTCTCCTCGGGATTTGATCGGTCACGACACGGTCAGCGCTTCGCTATCCAAGGACCGAATTTCGGAACACGGAGCTGATTCCTTGGCACGAGCCCCGCTCAGAATCTCAACTGGGCCGCATCCTCGTCGGAAACTCTGAGGAATCCCCGGCTCGCGGCGGTGTGGTTCGGTGGATCCACTTTTTGTCTCTCTCAGGAGAGCTTTCCAAGCGCTGGTTTTGTAACTTCGTCACAGAACAGGATGCCAGGATCCGTAGAGGACGTCATTACTTGATGTTTCTTTTCACCGTTCAGGGATTCCGTACAACAGCAGCCAACTAGCTACAGAGTCGAGAGGCCCCAGCGGCTCGTCCGACCGAGTCATGTAACGACATAATGATATCTAATTAGCAAGGAAGTCGACACAAGCTCACAGAAAGCAACCTTCCAGATCAAAGCCTCGGCGGAAGAGGTTGTCTGTGCTCCTCTGGCATCACCGGATAGAACACTTTTTCCCTTTTAGAGACTGACCGGCTACTGGACTACCTGGGAGCCGCCAACGGTCGGTTGTCCTGCTGCCAATGTGGACGCATGTTTTTACCTTCCTCTCCAGCTAATCCTCTCTGCACGGCGGAATCTTAACGAAATGTGACATCACCCATGCCGAAGCAAAGCTCGATTGAATACTGATGTGGCTTCTTGACGGTTTCGCTGGATAGAGCTTCCAGGTCGCATTCTCAGTCTCGAGAACTTCATGTTGTGAGATACGGGGCGATCCGCGACAGTTCTTTCTTCGAGCTCACGGAATTTCCGGATCCTCTCATCGACAGCGCTACATTCTCAGGCTTACGGATCACGCGAACTCCTCGCCATCGAAACAACGCCCCCGTTTCCGACGAGTTGTATCGACAGGGCAACGATTCAATTTGATTGCAGAGTCCATTCGACGACTTCGAAACGCTGGTGGGGTCAAACAGCAACAGATTTAACGATTCGGATTCTCGCCAACTCAATTCCAGTCACGAATGCTGGTTGCTCGAGTGGCACAAATCTACATCGCGCGCATTTTACGAGTCTCTGCTGTCCAACGTCGAGCCGCAACGCGTTGTGATTTTGGCTGTGCTTATACGACCTTCGGGTACGAGGGGTTCTCTCACATGGACTCGACAGCTCACAAAGGAAATCGACCCGAAAAGCGCTCGACCCTCTGCGATGCTTTTCAAGACGGACCTTAAGAAAGAGTTCGTCTTGTGCGTGCTGCTCTACTGAAAGGACGGCGATTAGCCACGCGAAACTTCGCATTGGGGTTTCGGTGACCACGCCGGGTTCCGGGAACACCGACAGACAGGACGTGCTTTTCAAACAGGCCTACGATGTCCGATGTGAATTTCCAACTGGCGTTTCGGTTTCGAAACGAGTATTTCCAAATGTCAGACGATGCGCCTATTCACATGCAAAAGCACGGAACGATCGACGACACTCTGAAGTTTCTTTTCCGAGATGATAGCCCGAGCGATTTGCGGGACGCGAGAATAAGCACTCACCTGCCGCCATTCCTTGTAGGTGTAGTTGGAGTGTTGTCCAGGTGGCTGAAGAACAGTGGCGAATTGATGTCTGTCGATAGCAGCGATAGTCTTAAGGTCCGTAGATGACGAGACTCCACCGTGCACAACGAATATCTTGTTGTCAATCAAAGTCGCAAACGGTAACCAACTGTACAAATCTTCTGTCGCTTGGATTATCTTTGGAGCTTGCCGCTGAAAAGAAGTCAAAGGGAAATGTTATGAAACGATCAACGCCAAGAGATTAGTCGACGCTTTCGACGTTCAGAGTTTATATTCAGATGAGGAAAGATGCTAGTTCCGGGCAACTCACCGTATACTTATACATGATTTCCTTTAGAAAGCCGTATCTGGAAAACGACGGAAGCGAATATGTGAGAAAGGAGTGTTTAGCCATGATTTCTATCTTTCTTTCTCCGTATAACTTCGTTCAGCTTCCGGAGTCCACTGAAAAGTGCTGACACATCAGAAAGCATTGCTCGTTTCTAGATCGCCGTTCCTCTTGCCCGCGGCGAAAGCTCGACAAGTAAGAACGCAGTTTGAGAACAAGTGGGCAAGAGTTTAGGCTTTCAACGGATCCCTGGACGCGAGCGGAGTTCAATGCTTTCTGAAGAGATGAAATGAAAGTAGAGGAACTCAGGAGACGACAAAGTATCTGCAAATCTTGCGTTTCGATGCCTTTATTTTCGCCTCGGGCAGAATCGCTGTCATTATCGATGAAATATAGATCTTCGTCAGCGGAACAGACCACCACTGATAATTGAACTCGCTCAAGAAACGACGGCTTTCAATCAATAAATCAAAGTGAATTAAATTCCGCCCGTAGTTTCCTCTCTTGAAAGTTCCTCGAGGAAACGATTTAAGAACACGAAGAAATAAAGTTCTATTAAACTCTCCCGCAGTGGCTCGGATCACTCTCGAGACTTCGGCTGAGTTCTCAATTCTTCTGACACGATCTGGCGCAAATTTCCGTGACGGCGCGAACAACAAGTAACAATATATATCGGTTCGGCGGATCGGATACAAAGACTTGAGCTGTGATTGCGATCTACATCAATTTGGAGGCTTCTCAGGAAACGAGGCGGTGTCAATGAATTTGACAAATGCCGAGATGCCACATTTGGAATCAATAACAGCATGAGTGAAAGCACCCGATTATAACTTGAATGGCCGACACGCACTGAGAGACGAGGCCTCAAAACAGCAATGTGAGGCACCATGGGCGTTTCGGTGACTAACCATCGGCTGTTATCCGGGGATTTCCCCGAGAAACCTCATAGTTTTCCAAATTCAATGAATCAAGGTGAAGTTGCCTCACAGCACTCTCTTCGCATCGACAGGAACCGAAGCGCGGCCTCAGTTCGTGTGTTCTCATTTCGGTGGATGACCCTTTCACTCCAGAGGCGAGCAAGCTCAACGGGACAACGGTCACAGATTTGGGGAATGTGGACACCGGTGAACCCACTCCGATAGACAGCACCGTATTGCTCTTCTAGAGCAAACCGGACATGCCTATCTACCAATGCACACACTTCCGATGGACAGCACCGCTCTTCTCTTCCAGAGTGCGGACACGTCCATCGGTGCAGACACGCACAGTTGTGCAGCAACGACGTCTCATACACGTTTGTATACGTCGTGGTGTGCATCCCGGCGGTGCATTCGAGCCGCCGCCATCGAGTTCTGGTTACAAGATTAGCCGTGTGACCACAAGACAATCGGCCGTTTGATCCCTTTTTCGGACACACGCGTTGAACCAACTCCAACCAACGGTGACTAGGTGAAAGGAACGTCCTACCGGACACCCGAGCGGACACAACCCGACACTAGGGTGAACGAACCGAATTGCCATCCGTGATTCCCGACTCCAGAACTCTGCTCCGCCGCAGCACGGTCACAGTCCCATTCTTCCAATTCAGTTCAGGGAAGGACAGCACGGATTTGTCTCCAACAATATTCCGGAAAACAGCGGGTCCTTCTGGATCTTAGAACCCGGTATGAGGAACAACTCCGAACGTGATGCGCGGAACCGGGTTGGACGCCGTGCCACCAAATATGAAGTTCGTGAACCGATGTTCGGAGACCTCTGCTCTCTCGTGATGGCGACGCAACGTCGAGACTGGCTATTTTGTTTCTATTTGTACGACACATTTCTTAGACGAGCGGATATAAGCTTCGCTTGGAATTGCAAGCGTTCCGAAGAGATCGATTTCAAGTTTCTCTCTAGTCTCTCGTATAATACGACCAAGACGATCGACAGAGACTACATTTCATCGATTCCAGGATCTCTGATTGCGGCATCTCGCTTTGCTCGAATCGAGTATGCTTCAAGCATTCTAGAACGGTCGTAACAGTGGATTCCTTGGGGAAAATTCAGATGAAGACGTCGAGTTCTAAGAGAACTCGGACACTCACTGCGAGAATTGGAGCTGAGACTCGTTCGTCATTGCAACAAACCCGGAATCCAAGACGCGCAACCAGACAGAGTCCGGCTTCCTCAAACAAGCTGGTAACCCAACTCCCACCAAGAAAAACTCTAGTCTCCAAGACAGCACAGTATTTTAGAAGAAAGCATAGACGTCGTATGGAAGGTTGACCTTAAGTTGGCGTGGTGCAATATAGGAGCACTGTACGTCACAAGACCTTCAAGCCTTATAATCTTGAGTCGCAGCTTTTTGCGCCGACAATGGGACTAAGGAAATGAGATGCGTCTTTTGAAATGTTTCTGGCTCTCTCTGTCTGAGACGATCCAGATACAGGTGGCGTTCTTCTTGAAAGGGCGACGGAACATTCAAATGGTAGGATACGACCGGAAAATCTCTGAATTGATGCCACATGTTTGTCGAGAGGATCGTCGCAGGGAGCGAGATTTTAGAGGCCTTAAAGGGTGTCGGAGAGGAACGGCTGCTGAATCCACTCGAATGCCGGAGACCGCCTGATGTGAGGATCCCGTATTGAATGATGATTCGCATAGATGCTCATTTATAATTGTCCCGCGATTACACCCTCCAAATACCTCAAGAGCTCCTCCAATCCTGGAAATCGATTCTCCAGTCTCTCTGGGGTAACGAGGAAGCGAGCTCAAACTCCGTGCGATACAAACAACTTTACAACAAGGGTCACCGGAAACTCTCCTGTCATTCGGTTCGCCCACCGTTTGTGGAATCAGTTATATCGGAACAGAGTTTGCTCGAGAGCACTAATCAGTTTGTAAACAGACGGCTGAACGTTGATCCGGGTCGAGCGGCGGAGTCGACGAAACCGGAAGAAATGTTCATTCGAGAACAAACCATTGACGTTCGTAGCAATTTCTTCCGCAAACCGATATACCCTCAGGACGCGACTCGTTCGAGGGCCGTTCTTCTCGTTAATGCGCTCTTTACTGAAGCAAGTCAGTCAGACTCCCACCCTTCCCACGACAGTAGCCAACAATGAGCCATCGCTAACAACCTCGCCAGGGAACGACCGGGAGGTTTCTTCCGACCCACCAGCCGTCCTTCCCGAGTCTACCGAGTATCGAATAGAAGGAATGCAAAGCGTTCCTCAGGTTTTCCAAATACGGAAATCTAGGAGTCGTCGCAAAGGATCCAGGGAGGGCGTTGCTAATTAGATTAGGAAACCCAAAGTTAAGTTTGCACGAACTCATCCTGAACGAACTCCGTAGATCGCTCAACCAATGATCGCGTCGGACGAAACGACGACTTCAATACTGGTGCCGGCGAATACCTTACGGTTGCGGCTTGCCCAACACTTACGAGTCCGAGGGGGTCTATCTCGCCATAGAACTCCCTCGATCCATTATGCATTCGAAGTAGGACATCTAGGACTTGGCCACCGCTGAACTTGTCGGGCGAGGCTCATACTTTGATCTGACTCGGTTCATATATACATACCATATATATATACACAGATATATTCACGGAGTCGAAAACATCGAATCGGTTGGTTAGTCTGCGGCTGCATTGGACCCCTCGCGAACAGTGTGAGGGAATGTGTGTGCACAACGTGTGTGTGTATTTACCAGCGGGAAGTTGGATCTTTTCTTCGGTTTCCGTTCCGACGATATTGCCGGAAGAGTTTCCTTTTTGCTTCTGCACCGACCCTATAGAGACGACAATGCCCTCATGTTGAAAGCCGTACCATTGAGATTGTGGCCGCCGAAGGCAAAGGGGAACTGTCCGACTGCGTGCCGAGACAGGCAAGCTGAGGTCAGCTACTTTGCCCTCGAGCATAGCACGTCGGCTGAGGCGCAAAACAGTGAGTCAGCCACGTCGGAGGATAATATTTTCCGAATGCGTACACAGATCCATACAGGCTCAAAGGAGAAGCTGGATGGGGGCCTACATTGATTACTGGTCCCGTAGGGGCCGTCGAACTGGATGACAAATACGATTGGCAACTACTTCGGTATTTCATCTGGTGTTTGTCTCCGGTACCCGTCGGCTCATATTACCATTTATCATAGCCGTATTCCATGCACTGGATTTTGTGAACACCTTTCGCTCCCACGGAGGTGTTCCATCATTCTCATAGATTCACTTATTTGCCGTTGACTTCGCGTCTTGGAGTTTGTGTCCTAGGTGAGATGTGCTTGGAACGCCGGCGGGACGCTTAACGGAGAAAAGACAATCTCGATCTTGTCCCGGCAGAGCAACCTGACTCTGTTTCGTCTTATATCACACCACCACGCTCCTGTGTTCCTCCTCTAATTACAGCACGCTTTGCTCGTGAAGCACCTATGCGAAACGAAAAGCCTTCGCTTCACATTGCTTTGTGCCGGGTGGAACCCTAAGAACTTGTTTGTTCATAAGCGTGTTTGTATACACTATCCTGCTGTTATGTTCTGCGTCCCGCATCTGCTTTATCAGTATTAATAAAGACGATGTTGAAAGACGTGCCCATGAGGCAACGGCCGGCGCATTGTTCCCAACTAATCCGGCAAGAAACATAATCGCATATGTTCCCTATTGCATGCTCGCTGTCCGGTCCTTTGAGACTCGCTGGCCGACCTGTCAGTCGATATTCAGACCCATACGGGTGTACGCAGCAGTCGTATCCACTCAAAGAAATGAATATCGCGCATTGTATCGAGAAGTGGTTATGAACGTGAGTCTCCGGCGGCGCCTCCATCCACGTGCGTTTGGCGGCAGGTGCCTTCATCTCGAGGACACAGGAGCAATAGGAGCTCTTTCATTGACTCGTGTTTCAGTCGACGGCGGCACTCCAAGCGACTAAAAGTATCCTAGTGTCGTTTCACATCTCGGGAAATCACGCTCAAGTCTCATGTTTACGTCGACCAAAATCGAAAGAAGTTCCGTGAACCTACCTCAGGTTGACGTTGAAGTCCTCGTGGTTTCCACGGTTAAGAAAGACCGAGTCTTTCCACACGAGCATGCAGAGAAGCAGAAGCATAAGAACTTCGACAGAGTGTATTCCGCGATCCACAAAATCACCATTGAAGACGTACGGATTGTCTTTTGAAGGAAGTCCATTCTGAAAGTGAAATTTGAATCTGTGAATAGCAGTTCCAGCAGCGGATGGCAACCGGAGTGCTTGTTTAAAAAAGGACTCAATCACTTCAACCGAGTCTCGAGAGTTCAGCACAGAAGTGAGAAGTCGTCGAGTTATTCAGGTGCTCAATATACAGTCCTGATGAGCACACGGAAATGGCTCCCTAAGCTGTTTGTAGTTTTTTCATCTCGGTATTAGTCGGCGAGTTGGCAAACTTTCCGGGACGGCCCCGGAGAGCCTCGTCTCGACAAGTTTGCTCGGAACAAGCAGAAATAAAATGAATGTAGCGTGGAGATCCCACATTCTATCAGAACATTTGCAACTTCTTCGCGTCCTTCGGAGAGATGCGAGTGCAGGCTCTGCGAAATAAGCGCGTCATCATGGTAATATCGAATATTTTCCTTCCAACTAAAGCGTATTGTGAAATTCCCTTGGATCCGGCGTCGATGTCGCTTCAGATATGTTTTCGATAGTTCCTCCTTCCTTCTTCCCAGAGGGATTTGGAATCAATTCTGGTCTGATTCTCAACCACAGAGTAGTTGTTCGGTTCACGTTGCTACAAAGTGCGCAGGCCAGCGACTTAATTATATGCAAAGCTGTGGGGAGATTAGTATTCATCCATCTGTTTGTTATTGTTGTCGGTGTCGCTGTCCGTGGCAGTGCCGTCCCTGCCTCTGTTCTAGGTGTCGTTCGGCCGGAGGATAAACTGCCGGCTTAGAAGAGAATGATGACTGGGGATCGCTTTGTTAATGAAGGTGATCCAAATAACTTTCTTTGCCGTCGTCCCGTTTTTCGCCCATAACAATGAATACTCTCGCTTCATTTGCCACCAATGCGAGTGTAGAATAAGCGCCTCGGTTGCCCACCTTTCATGGATCATCTACGCACAAAAAGATGTGACAGTAGCGCTCCTGATGACGACAACGACAAAGCTAATAGCAAACCCACGATCGGCGCGATTCGAGGTGAAAAGAACAATATCAGGGAACCATTGTCGAGTATGACGTGGTTACTGCCCCCAATGGTTCTTCCCCGAGGACTCGATTAGCAAAGACTCGGAAGAAGACCGAATCAATCTCACATTTCAATGTTTACAAGAAGAGCAGACAAAAGGCAGAGCGAGCAGGCGAGATCTGCCAATTAGATCTTCCCTCAAAGCCGTAGATTGATTTCATTCCTCCGCGTCAGTAGGGCAACCTGCTGATGCCATGTTGATTCGATAACGACGATCACATTTCTTTTCGGGGTTCCGTCGGTCAGACACATTTTTCTGACAGAATAGAAGACACCCTGTATGGCCGTTGCCTCGATGGAAGCGATTTCTGTTATTCCTCGCCTGGAGCTCCGTACAAAGGAATTGTCGGCAATATCTCGACAGACAATAACTGGAACGAGAGCTATGACATTGTTTTCTTCCGGGATGTGATCCTTCGATAGCTCGCGATGTTCGCGACAAGTATGACATAATCGCGAACTCGAGGGAGGTGTTTTGCGACAGGGCACACCGGGGAGGACAAGCAGCGTCGAAGGGAACAAACAAACAAAGGCTGGGCTGTCCGCGGAAACTATCTCGGCCGAAAACAGTCATAGTGTTGGGAAAACATTTGTTTTGTGCACTGCCCACCAGCAATCATCCGCCACTAGCACCATCATTTCTTTCTTCTCTACACGTCTCTCGTGGATGGCACACAATGTACCAAACTTCGGTGTACCACATCAAATCATTTTGGGTATTGATCAGGCTTTGTTGGCAGAACTCTTCCCATCCGCCTGCTCGGTTACTTCCGAGCACTTCTCTTTGTCTATGTCTGTCGATTGGACGACACGTCAACAACAACAACCGCCATCGAAGCCACCAGGAGTACTGACGTGACGAGAGGGATGCGTCGTTGGAGCGGAGAAATGTCCAGTCAAATCGTAATCCCCGAATTCCAGCGTTGCCAGCCGTCGTGTCTTTCGCAACAAGAAAGTTTCCCGTCGGAATCGTGGAAGCAGCAGCAGCAGCGTTAGAGGGAAGCTCAAATCGGTTGTTGAGCAAACGACTCGATTCGATCAAATCATTTTTCGATCATAAAGAAGCAAAAGAAAAGGAACGCAGAGTTTGAAAAGTTAGGCTTTGACGCTCTAAGTGATTGGCTAGCTCTCGCAGGATGCGATTCTGAGCAGATCCCAGCAAGACGCATCCTGTCTGGTCAGTGGTCCGTCAGAGAGCGAGGCTGCGGCGCTTTCAGAGACTTCGTTCGAGAACTCCAACAGAGTTTCAGCAACAAGTGCTGACATATCGAACGCTACCGCTTGAGCCAATGTAATCAGCAATTCAATGAGGCTTTGATGCTCCACCAACAAGAACTGGAGAACGCAACCGCTTCGGTAAGTCAGATCAGCTGTTCCCGCAGGAATAGAGGCTCTCACGCTCGAGATGGAGTCCAAACATTGAAATCACCGGTATGGCGACGTAGAATGCCACAAAACGTCGATGAAACTCTCTCTGCACTGCGGAGTGTTCAGACATTGATGCACGATCGTTCAAAAAGGGGAGTTGATTCTCCGTGGGAGACGACGAAAGTGTATAGACATTTTATGGAGCCATGCCGAGGTGTCTAAAAGCGATTATAGAACTTACCTTATAAAACACAGTGAGCAGATCATCAAGTTTCCCGTGAAGGTCTCCTACGACTGTGATTTGCTTGGCGAAAGCGGTTGACGCCACCGAGATATTGGGCAGATATTTAAGGTAATGCCGAGCTTCGTGAATTACCGTCAATACGTATTTGGCGTGCAAGGTCTGGAAGAATCAAACGAAAACTTCCTTCGTTAGAGGCTTGGAGGCAATATAGTCTAGGATACTGTCTAAAACTTGGCTGAAACAAGTCAGGAGCAACTCTCCGCTTCCGTTTCCTACAGCATGCGTCTCGTTTCCGGTATCGGTCGACTTTGAGTTTCGAGTTAAGGCCTACTAGCATCTGTTAGTGAGTTTCCCAAGAAAAGTTCCTCTGGAATGAATTAGAGACGCTAGCGGAAATCGATAGATTCTCCCGGAGGAAGAATCCGGAATCCCTCGCGACCCGGCAACCCATAATTCACCTACTAAACAGAAGAGATATTCAGCTGAACGCTCCAAGTGCATCACGTGCCGTCGGATCGTGGAGCTTCCTCCGCCGTTGAGAGATCGCGGTCGGTATCGATCACAACTCTATTCGACCAGGAGGCTCTTGAAGTAGATAGCGCTCGATATTTCGCCGATAATTGACAGGATATTTCTCCTGCAAACCGTTAACAACTCCCACTGGCAGAAAAAAACGCCTTTCACGCTCGCGGGGTTGATCGAACTCAAGCGAGTGAATAAGATCTCTATTCCAAGCGGAGCACGGAACAACGCGGACTCTCGAACGTCTGGAAAGAATGGAAAACCCATCTCTCGAACTGGATTTTTATCCATCTGCTGTCCCTGAAACCGGGAGCGAGAACGTCCATGACATTATTTGGAAATTTCGTCTTATTTATGACTCGACATTCATCCAGCTCGGCGGAAGAAGGACACGAGCAGAACAAGGGTGGAATTGAAGACGTTTCTTCTGAACTTCACTCGAATTCCCCATATCAGATATACACTGTGCTGTGTTGCATATTTCCTCAGACCTGCGCGAGACGCAAAAGTGGCGCCAGCGACAGCTACGACGACTACTACATATGTACGTCGTCTACGACTCATGACATTTGTTCCTTGAGGACCATTTGGAGTCCTATGACATAGCGTTCCGTGCTTCGGATGAATAGACACGAGAATAAGCAAACGCGAACAGACATATGCAGACATACTTATGGCAAGAGCACAGTGTACAGCGAGCCTTCCGGCTAAAGACGCTTGCTTCGTTTGCTTGAAAGGCCTTTGAGCGGCTGCTCCTCTTGAGATCAACAATGCGCGCTTTGATGAGAACGAGCACGGGCTAGTTTCGCTTGCTACAAACAAGACCTCGTGGTTTGATTCAGTTTCCTTCGCGTTCGTCGGACTTTCCTCGGCGAGCTTTCAACTGCGTGAGATACCTGGTTTCGAGGAACCTCCGGGACACAACAACACGAAGGCAACGAGCTTCGATAACTCGGAGGGCGGTTTGCCGCGAACTTTCGAACTCCTGTTGCTCGTTTCATGCGTTTCGATGACGTGAATTATGGCGTTTTGAGAGACCCGACTCGTCGCCGATGGTAGACTTTGACGTCGATTGCGTAGCCGCACGGAGTTCCGTCAGTCGGTAACAACAGGTGCCAACGTCGTACTCCTTTGAAAAGAGATTAAATTCCCGCGCTTTTTTGCCTCCGCTAACGCCTAAGTGATTACACAGCTAAATTTAAATACCACTCACTCACCCTGCGCTCTTTAAAAGACTGAATTAAACTGTTGACATGTTCCGTGTTGAACGGCGGGATGAGTTCAGCTCCCCTGAAAGACGATATCACCGTTTTAGGCGGCTGCGATAAGATGACCTGACATACCGCGCTCCGCCACTTGGCCCCTGCCGGAGTATTTGTATGTTGGCCGAGTGACGCACGAGCTCTTGTCGCAAACTATAAATCAACCAACCTGTAACTTTCCTCCACGTAAATTTCAGCGGGATCTGTGTTGCGATAAAGTTCCGCTTCGGCGGCCGCGAGCCGGAGCTGATCCTTCGGCAGAGGCTCCAGTCCTGTTGTTTGAAAGGGAGAGAAGAAAAAGGAAATTCCCAATCAGTGTTTCATCTCAGCGCATGTCGCGAAGATCTGTTCTTGTTCCTTGGTAAGTATCCAAATGCTCAACTGGACTCTATTTCTTCCATTTTCCAAGATAAAATCACTGTCTTGGACCGTGTTACGAGAAGAACGACAATTCGGGCGATCTCGGCACGAAGATCTAGAATCGCGAATGTGTGAGTCGAAAAGAAGTCAAGTTCGGAATTCGTTGCCAAGCTAAAGAGTTCTCTAGAAGTCTCGACGAAGTGGAGAAGTTGCTCGGGACGGCAGCCGGATTTTTTGTTCCAAACGAAAGGAAACGGTGCTGGACAGCGTTGGTTCAATTTAAAGTTTCGATTGGGAACAGTTTTCCGGAGCGGGTAACTGAAATTCTTCGGGCGATTTGCTCCAGGACAAACAAGCTTGCTTGCTTGGTGGCGGCGGCCGCAGCAACAGCAGCTGTCGCGGCGCCGGGAAGCAGAGCACGTTAATCCTGAGAGGACGTCACGACCAATTTCGTCCCGGCACCGAAAGACAGTCAGGTGGAGATCCAATTTGCATCTGGTCGGGGGTTTTCTGTCGTGTGTCCATAGACTTGATTCTCTTCATCCGGCGTCTGTCTCTCTCGCTTTTTACGTCCGTACCTACGTCTGTCAATCGCTCGGTCGATCTGGCAGTCGATTTGCGAGTTGGTGTATCCGTCCGTCCGTCTGTCCACGTGAACTCTGACTAAGTGAGTCGAAAAGGTCGGGAAGGACATTTGGGTGAACGGATGCGAGACAAGGGGCCTGAATGCGAGGCTCCCGGGAACCAGCAAGCGGCCAGGAGCATAACAGGAACAATGAATAGAACGACGGGGAGTGCGTGTCAAGAGCAGTTTACCGCTTTGAAAATCTCTGTCTACCGGAAACAAGATCGATGCCGCGGCGACAGAAGTGTTTCGCGCAAGCCCTTCAGTTTGGTTAAAAGTGAGGTTCCCCTCGGAAAAGTGTTCAGGTTTCTCGAGAGCGAAGTCGATCGGCCATTTTTCCCTCGAAGTTGACTTGTGACGCGACCGGCGACGTGCTGCGCAATCGAAACTAGGCCCCGATTCCCTGGGTCGGTAGAGTTTATCATTTTTCCAGGCGGTCTTCGATCGTCCTCGAGGACTGAAACACTATTCACTGGCATGCCGGTCTCCTCTGCTCGTTAGCTTTTGCTCACTCGTGCATTGTTATCGTGCCCTGAGTGGCCGTCGGGTCAGAGATTACAGTGTAATCAGGTAAGCATCTCAGTTTAATCGCCCAATCATGCCTATGTTGATCCACGCTTGATTTCTGGAGGATGACCGTCCGCCCGACTTTTCGAAAACTTGCTGTCGCGCTCACCGGCTGGAGAGGACTTGTGGATAAGCTAGTGAGCAAACTCTGCGAGAGACCCTGAGATGGTCGGTCACTAACAGCGATGTTGGCAGCCACGGCGGCGGCGAAGGCTGCAGCAGCAGCAGAGGCAACAACAACACCACCACCACCACCACCACCGGCAACCGAGAGTAAAGCCTCAGCGGCGCCGGAAAGGTCAACTCTTTAATATCAGTGAACAACCACCCGCTCCACCGACAGACGGACCGGGTGAGCAGCAAGCGAGCCGTCGGCCAGCTGACCGACTCAACTCTGCTTCCTTCCTTCCTTCCCGCAGCACCCCAGAAACATCCAAGCGACCGGGTCGGCTCACTTGCATCAACAGCTGCCCTTTAAGTCGCCGCTCAGGACGAAAACAACCACAACCATGACATCGTCAACGACAACGGCGAAGCGCGTCAACCATCGGGCTGAGCTGGAAGGCCGTTGGTTTGGAAGAAACGAGATTAGCGTACAGCTCTCGTTACGAAAAGGAGAATATCCTCAACAAGTGAAGATCGATGAGTGGATGGAATCTCGCTCCATGAAGTGCGTTGCAGCACCGATGTCTTGCGGTTGCGCACGGCGAAGGAGGAAAAACAGCGCAGTTTGCGCAGTCGCGTGTCCAGGATAGGGAATCAAGAGCCACTGAACGCTCAACTCGAAGTGAGAGGCCAACGATCCTTTCAAAGTTAGCCTGACGAACTCTATTTGTTTCCGAGGACATATCTTGTTTGGTCGTCCGTTCGTTCGTCCGTTAGTCCCGCAGGCGAAGTTGTTGATTTCACAAGATGAGCAAATATAATACATACTGGAAAGTTTTGTCCTGTCCATTATAGTTTGCTACGCATCCCATCCACAGTGGGCCATTAAAAGTTCCGGATATCCTTCCAACTTAAAGGTTATTGCAACACACTCTTGGGAGGAGGCAAGCGAGACGCGATGGAGAAAACATCGCGTGGAGTGGACGCAGGAGTTTCGGCTCCGAGCACGCAGCAGGGCTCGGAGAGGACGTCGACGACGCACGTCTTTGTTCGTGATCGATATCTGATGCCGAGCGCATCAGCCAGCTTTGCGCGAATAATTTGAACAAAGGACCACGGACAATGGCAGTCAAATGTCAAGTCGAAATGTTCATCATCAGTGCATTGCTTGTGGCCGTGATGTCACGGATGATGCGGCCATCCATTCAGTTTTTTGGAAGCCTTCCAAAGTGGTTTGAGTTCCCCATGTCCCCCTCCCCTCCGTGCATTCCATTTCGTGGTCAATCAGTCGGGCGGACGGATTGTGAAGTGACTCCTTGATTGTTCATTTTGTGCTCCCGACGGTCCAGAGATGACGCTACTCCGCTACAAATCGAGCGTCGGCGTTTCGAAACTTGAATGATAGGAGCCATCTTTGTTGCGTGTCTTCTCGATCAGAGTCTCTTCCTGAAAGTAGGTATTCGTTTCATACAAAATCCGAAACAAACCTCTGAGCGAAGCAGCTGGACTGTTAGAGATGGCTGCGGCGACCGAGGGCTTCACGTTCGACAGATGTGTGAGAAGATCGTGGAAGAAATTCTGGAGCTGTGGAGGAAACAGAAAAGGAAATCAATCAGCAGTTGAAAAATGTCTCTGTCGAAATCGCCTGTCCCTACAAATATCTTTCCCGGCAACATCGAGGAACAAACGGAGAAGGTGACCTTCTCTCTAGATTTCCTCTCTCGTCAGACGTCTTTTCAGAGGTCGTCCGTCTTTCGTTGCCCGTCGGAAATGTTTACCTCCCGGAAGGAGGGAAAAGTCGTCGAGTCTCTTCTGTCGCCACTCACTTCATCCGGAGACGTCGCTGCTTCTTCCCTCTTCTAATTACGGCGAGCCAATTGCAGGACGAACGGAAAAAGTATAAAAAGATTGTTCAGAGCCTCAAGGCATCGCAAGCCTGATTGAAGGGTGTTTAGGACTCGGATTATCTACGGGAGAAGATCAGAAGGACTCGACGGAAGAGGCGGAAGGAGAGAAGGCGCGAACGAGTGGAGAGCGACGGTTCGTTTGCTCACAACCCGCTTATTCGCCGGCGCAAATACACTCGCAGACAGTAATGAAGTAATAAAGATGATCCAATAAGAATTTATTATAGCTTGGCTCTTCGTCTACTTTATCTTCATCCGCAACTGGCTGGGCCATAACAGAGAGCCGCCACCATCCGCCCGCCGGCGACTCGTCAGCTAATCCGGTAGCTCGCAAATTCACCATGATATACAGCAACAGCCTTCGAAGCGATTCTCTAACAAGTTGTTGTTCCTCACAACATCAACTCTCCGTGTTGTGAACCACTGGTCCAGTTGTCACCTTTCGACCCTCGAAACGTAAGCTGTTCGAGGCGCTTGTAAAGTTTCGATAGTTTCATCGATTTTCGGTCGCGTGTTGACTTGTTCCGAGTCCACCTTCTTTCTTTGGAATCACTCTGATGTCTCGACGGAAATTCACGCTTCTTCTCCCGACATGGACCGCCTCTCGTCTTCGAAGGCTCCACCCTTTCCGGTTCAGGATTTGTTCTCGATAATCATGGTTCTCACCTCGTCGTTCACCGGAATGGAGAGGGCCTTCAGCCACCATCTCCAGCGCTTCGCCCTGGCATCGGAATTTACCATCCTGTGGAACACCTATCTGACTTCAGAAACACTCAAATTCTTCTTCCACTCAAATTTGCGTTCAATCGAACCGCGGTTGTCGTTCCTACACCTCGCTGCGAGATCTGGGTCGGCTGTAAATTCTGATGGGTCCCTCGGGATCCTGGGAGCATCGCGAAATGCTCCAGTTTTCCTTCTGAATCGTTTTCGGTTCTCGAGCGGCAGTCGGTGACATTTATCCGATTCAGAAGCAATTTATTTTCTTCATTTTTCTGTCAAACCCGGTCGAGGGACTCAGTCTACTGCTTCGCGACCGAGTGTTCCGAAATTGCGATTTAAGCGCTTATGTGGACTTGAAATTTGTACGCCAAATAGGCAAACGTTGAGTTTTCCACAGAACTCGAAGAATGTTTCTCTTTCGTCACCGGAACATCCCGCGGGATTTCCATCCGGCGAAAATTTCGTCCAAAAGAATCTAATCGACCGTCTAGTCCCAAGGACACCACAGACAGACCATAGTTCCCTTTCCGTATCTCCGGGTTTGGGACTCGCGGAAACATTCACGGAGCTTGAATCGTCTCATACATAGTTTGCGATTTTCACGACTCGCTCCGACCGTGACTCTGGCCGGAATTCCTTCCTCCAGCTCGGGCGAAAATGCTAACTAGAGTCAGCGAGGTGGTTCATTATGCCAAATGTCAGATGTTCAATCCCGATTCGTTATCGCGTCGGCGAACGAGCGGGCGAGCGAACGAACGAACGAACGAGCTATCTTTGATGGAGGGAACAGATAGGTTGACGATTCCCCTCCACGCCACACTAACGGAAGGGCCCCGGAGCGTACAAATGAGACGGCCGCATCGCTTGTAGCACGCTCCTCGATGAAAAGGTCACTCGAGAATTGGACGATTCCAGCTCACTAGACTAGCGATCGCTTCCGAGCGTTTCCAACACCGTGCACTGGCAAAGCTGCCATGAGTGCCCTAGAAATCATCTCGCCAGCGGAGATACCACCGGATTCGAGAGAACGCGATGTGGTAAGGAGGAAGACGGGAAAAAAAACGAGGAAATCCTCGATTGGAAAAGAGCACAGCAGAGGCGAAAATTGAGAGAAATGAGCGAGACGAGAAGAAGGTCGGTGGAGCGAGCAGATGTGTGAGTTTCCCTCGACAGAAAAGAGAAATTGAAACTGGAAGTCTCTTCGGCAACATCACCATCAATGTTAAAGAATCCCTAACGGTTGGATGTCTACGAATCGATTTCATTTTCGGATTTTTTTTTCTCTCGATGTCAGAGCTTCGCAAACTACGCAATCCTGTTGTCGTGTCGATATCCGCAGCGATCGATATGCATTGCGGCATATTCTATTCGAGAGTGGTTCAAACTCTCAAAACGAACGATAGAATCCTCTAATGCACAAGAATCGTTTTCCTGATTCGCGTTCTCATAAAAACGTATTCTCATCTATCTGCTCGCTTAGAAAAACTTTGTGGCGCTAGTCACGCACGGTGGAACGGTTGTTCGCGGAAGTCAGAAATCCACAAGGGCTTTAGACCCCTTCCATGCTCATTTCTCGCGGCAACGAGTAATGATTCGTAAGTGCACAGGATGAAAGCCCATTGCAGGACCTCATCCGCATGAAATGACCAGAGGCTTTGCCCTCGCTTCTGACTCTGTCGCATGGTTTACTTCGAATATGAGTCAAATTGTTGCTCTAATGTTCCATCTCGAATGACAGAGAGCATGCGAGATGACACTCGGTATTCATTCGCAATGGTAAAGGTGACAACTTCACTGCAATTGCATCGGCGTCGCGCATCTTTTATGAGTCGCTCTTTATAATAACCTTGCAGTCGAGACGCACCAAAAGAAGTTTCCAGAGGGCACCCAGATACAAGTGCAGCCAGGAGCACGGCCAGTGAATCTGGGAGGAGGAATCCTCTCAATGTTTCTTAGTGATATCCACGTGTCCATTTGGCATTTGCCCTCCATGAATCCAAGCAAAAACACAACAAGATCTCCATTAAGGTACATCCGACTTCTTCATCCAGGTTAATGTAGCGAGCGAAGGCGTCCGAAGCGAGATCGTTTTTGCGTTCCGAGTGCATCGGAGAGGTTTTGTTCTCATCGTCGACGTTGTTAAAGCTATTCCTCCAAGCTGGAAATGACGGCAACGTGGCTTCCGCCTCTCGGCGAACGACACGCGCGCGGGTGCGACGATTCAATTGGAACGGATTCGGATGCAACCTTTGAAGGTTGATTCGCTGCCCGATGCGTCCGTACCCTGCTCGCTCCGTCCGTCCGCGTGTATTCCTGCCTGCCTGCCGTCTCGGACGCACCGCGGCGAGTTCTTCTAAAAGAAGAAACGCGAATTCGTTCCTTATCGCAATCCCAAGAGGAGTTGCTTTGCATTTAAACAACGTTGTCCACGTTGTTGGCGGAGAAGTTGAGAACGCCTTCCTGCAAAGCTCTTAATCCTGATTAGTTCCTGATTGGAAGAGGCGGCGATGCCATAGCTTCGGGAATCTCATGGCTTCCGGATTATGCGTGACGACTGCTTTTCCTTGCTCCTCTCATGTTCATCGAACGCAGGCAAGCGCATAAATGCGTCTCTGAGTCAAGGAATAAGGGCAAGGGACGAGCCGACGAATCCGAGATGCCGAATCACCGCCAACGAGAGAACACTGAAGACAACCGCACCGAGAGCACTAAATCCGGTCGCCCAACAAAAAGTTGGCGGAATGCCGTCTGGAATTTAAAGAATTTTCTTGGCTCAGCTTCCGCGCTGACTGACTGGCTCGTTCTTCCTCCAACCATCTATGGCTTTCATGAATAGGAATAGAAGAGAAGCCCGCGGCAGCGGGTCGTCGAGCGGTCAGCCGTTCGCTACGTCCGTCGGTCGGATGAGTCCACGAGCGCGAGAACTTCCCCTACAGCGTGACAGTCCGAATCCCCAATGGAAAGAGCCTCCGCATGAGAGTTTAGTGAATAAAACGGTCACATGAAGGACGATACAACGTCAACGACGGCCACTTCGGTCGTGGAGCACCTCATCGAGTTCGCGGGATCCATTACTAAAGCACGTGCGCCCGTCCGCAGCCGAGTAGGCGTTAATCATCGGCGGGCCATCGTTCGTACATCGTTCATACTCTCAATTTCAGACAGAAACGAGAGAGCAGATCTGCTCCGCGCTTCCAGCTCCGCATGAGGTTTCAGCGTGGACAACTATGTCTCACGACTGAAACGAGCGGAGAGCGGAAACTTACGTACAGAAATGCGATCATTAGTCTCCGAAGGTCGAGTGGGACTCATAATTCACGCACAATTTTCATGAATACGACATTTAGTACGAGACAGCACGTCCAGTGGCATGTCGTCCCAGGTCGGCTCTGCGGCCGTGCTCTCATCTCACTACTGAGATCGATTGTCATAGAGATGCTTCTCTTATCCTTCGAACGCAGCAGCGATTACTCGGCCGCTAGTTTACCCGCCCGCCCCTGGAAGTTAAGAATCAATCAAGAAAATTTAACGTTGGGAAAATTCCGTCGCTTCAAGCGAATTGGATCTCGTTTTGTATGCCGCGAATACAGCCGTCGCCGTCACCGCCACCGCCCAAGCGGAGCTCTGGTGAAGCAAATGGAGGATGATGCTCCAGTTGCAAATCAATATAAGCTCATGAATAGTATTGTTTATTCGGATCATTGGACCTGAACAATTGAGACTCATCAAATCTAGAGCCCACGATCCTTCATCGTGCTCACGGGGTTCGGAGTTCGCATCCAACAAGTGTGACCTCGGCGCCCAACGAGTCGCTTTTTAGTGGGGAGGAGTTGCTAAATTGTTATTACCCCTATTCCCTTGGGAAAATGTCCCCAAGCGGGTGACCTCGGACCCAAGCTCCAAAGCGCGCGGAACGTGATTCTGCATATTCTCACTTTTTGGCCTTCCACACTTTCTAAAATCAAACCGCTTATGGATTTTCCATATTATATGAAGGATAACGGAGTCAACCATTTCTCGATACACTCGCTATTGTCATTATTGGAGTTAATATTTCTGGAAATTTCGAGCTTGTTCCATAAAGTTTAATCATTTGACAGTTTTCCCGATCGGAACGAGGAAAAACTTTCGAATTATCACGAAATTGTCACCTTCCTCATTATTATCAATTACTCACAATCCGTCTAACTACATGGGTAGACAGATTGATAGTGATTGTTCTCTGCTTTTCCAGTGGTTTCTGTCAGACATTATTCATCGATCGATCCGTATCCGCGGATTGACGCATTTTGATGAAAGTACAACGCCTGAGGCTCTATTTACGATGAAATAGAATAAGTTATGATGAAGAATGATGGATTCTCTCTTCCGTATCAGCGCCCTAAACTATCTTCAAAACACGTTATCAACTCAAAAGCCTAGTCGGAAGGATTCATCTATCGCTGCTGCTTACCTTCATCTGATCCTGTTCCCCGGCGTACTCCAGGCTCTGGAATATATTCCAGGAACATCGTTTACGGATCTCCTGTCTTGCCAGGTATCTCCGGTACCATCTTTGAATCAGAAGCGCGGCTTTCATGGCTGTAACAAATAAGACCTATTTTAAGAACAAACTCATCTTTAATGTCAAGCGAGCGTTGTCCGCCTCACACCTGGGAAATGTCACCGAGACATTTGTTCACCTGGCCGCGGGCGCGAAACAAAGTTCCCGCGGCGCTCTCTGTTTTTGGAGATGAATAATTCTCCATTTGGAATCTTCATATTAATTTTATATCGATTCTCGTGACATTCGCATATTTTCAAAATAAGCACGGCGTCTGTGTCGTTGAAAATTGAGATTTACAAGTGGACTCCTGGAAGGGCCAAGTAGTTCCGTCTGGCCATACAGCTGAAAAGTTTTTTTTTCCTCTTGTTTGTTTATTCATCCGTTCGTAGGTGCTCCAGTTTGAGTTGCTCTCAAGTGTTATTCTTCGTCTTATTTCAGACTCCGAGATCAACGAGCAGCGTCCGGAAACAAGGTATTCAATTCCCCCGAGCGAAAAACATCGCAATGCACTCCTGTGAGCTAGCTAGATGCAGATGTGACGATCACAGATAGCGCGAAATAAAAAGCAAATCACGTGCTCTCGAGCAGGCGGGGATCGAACCTACCACGTCGTGCACTGGAAAAGAGATGCGAGGCGAGATGGGAAAGAATGTTTTAGGCGACAACTGATTGGCATTTTGCCAGCGGGAGCTGTCGCTCTAGTTAACCGCGACGGTTAACCGCTTTTATCGCAGAACATGTTTTCGTAGAAGGCCCGAGTTAACAGCCGAATAAGGGACGTGAAGAGGAATTCACGAATAATATCTCCGGGTTTGCGCATGGACTCGTAAGGTCCTCGCTCAGCGCTGTGTCAGTCTCGAAATCGAGGTCTCGGGTCGATACGGAATTCCTGGGATTTTCTAAGATGTCGACAGTTCCTTTCGAAAGAGACAAAAAAAAAACCTCCCTTTCGAACCGAACCGCGAGGATTTGGGGCTTTCGCGAGCTTCGTTTCGATCGGAAACCTTTTTCGTGAATTAGAGAGTTGGTTCGTGCGAGCCGACTCAGTTACGTACGTGCCGACAACTAAATAATGAACGTCGCTCTCACGTTGATCAACCCTCCATGGGGACACAGAGATCTGCCATCTCATTCCTAGGCAAGCGTCTTTCTTCAGTCGTGGTTGAACATCAATTTCTTTGAATGCTTGACAGACAACACAGCTGTTTGGATGGATGAGTCGAGATTATCTCCATCGCACGTCAGTAGCCTCTATTCGGCTCCTCAGAAATCCAAGATTGAAACTATTCTGGAGGTGAGATCAGCTCCCATAGCACTTTTCACGCTTCTGAGGAGCCTGCGCCGAGTTCGGCTTCGATTCTGACTCACGTCCATTATCCACAATCCACTTGAGGATACGGCAGCGGTGGAAACCTGCTTTCCAGAAGAACATGTGGCTTTGTGCAATGGCGATGATGATGATGATGATGATGATCGAGCCATCAATTCGAATCATCTTTTCATTTCAGAGCTCTACTCGCCTCTTCGCTGTTCTCTACACGAACCATCGAACATCCGCCGGAACCAATGAAACGAAGGTGAGAATTGGCAACGCAATCTACTCGGAGCAACTGCCCGAAAATCGAAGGAGAACGGAGGAACAGGAGACTAAAAATTGCGAAATTCCCCGCGAGGGAGCCGGAAAGTTTTTCCCGCGTTAGGAGCGAATACGGTCCCGCAATGCTGCTTCCGATTGAATGCAGGCCGAGACGAGGTCATAAATGCTTTTCGCTTTCTTCTTTCCCTTCGACATTAACCTACTTTCGTTCAACAATCGCTCCTCCGGTATCGTTCCTTCTCAGCCATAAATTGAAACAATATCGGCTTCCCCCTCCATCGATGAATCTCTGTCCTGAGAGCGACAGGTGAGCCGAGCGACGTCATTGAACTCGATCGATCGATCGATCGACCGACGGGGATTCCGATTTTCGAATCTGGAAAACTCCGAGCGAGAAGCGCGGCCCGGGCCGGGATCAGAATGTTCCCGAAATCGGTCTGTGTCCCGAGGCAAGCGACGTCATCGCCGTCGACAGTTCGTGGGAAAGTCTCGTGAGAATACTTGGTCGGCTCCCTGAAGGACAGTCTCTTTCAGGGAGTGTCTCTCACGATGACGAGGTTGTCGCCAACAGCTATATGTGCAGCTCGTCTCAAGAGGCGGTTGTCGCCAACAGTCCAGTGCCGAATGGGGGGAATAGTGTTTCTCCTATACTTGATGATATGACACTCAAATCGATTCACCCCCTCCCCCTAAATAACGCCCCCCACCCCCCCCCCTCTCCAGCTGATAGAGCCTTCACCGCTGATAAGTTCACAGGGAAACTCATGTTGAGAGCTCCAGTTCGAGGGTCCCAGCCTTTGTTTTATCGGTCGTCGGACGTCTGGACGATGGCGCGGCGGTTAAAAATGTAGAGGTACAGCGTTCAGAAAAGGAGAGCGATCAGAAAGTTTCAACAGACGCCAATTATTGGACGTCCTGAGCGAATTCAGCCCGAGCTCGCGAAGGAGCTCAGAGCTGCCTTCGCGCTTTTAGGCGTAAAGCCTCCCCACATTTCAGCGGAAGCGTTACCAGGCTCAACCGGTCCGTCAGAGAGACGAGAACTTCACAGCGGAAAGCGAGCTCGTCCGATGAGCAAGTTTGTAGGTGCATCAAAGTGTCGTTAGGGCGAAGCTTCTAAGCCCCTGAGCGCGGTAGAGCTGTTGACATTTCGGACATGGAACTAAGTGTGCGGACCCTCCGCAGATGAGGTTATGGCTCCCCGGGCATCGAGGGATCGACGCGTCAGGTGGAGTGCCAGCGGTTTCCAAACCTTCCGCCGGATAGGTGGACCCGAAACTGACGCACGCATTACAAATCAAGAATTCAGTTGTAGGGAAGCAGGGATAGCTCCGCTTGATGAACTCGGAACAAAAACTGAGAAAAACCGAGGATTCCGCTCATTTCCATCGAAAAACGGGCCGCCGAGATCTCGAACGCGGCCGCCGGTCACGTCGGCGCGAACGACAGACCCACTACCCAGATCCATAAACCAAGATTTCCCCAGGCGGTGAGTCCTAATCGACACTCGAAAAACTTGCTGATTTACAACTCACCGACGGCTTCGTGTCCGTGTTTTGATTCAATGATTTCAACTTTTACACTCGCTGTAGATTGCCGTCGACGTTCTATTTCGCTGAAATTGAATGCGTTCGACGGCATGTCGCGTGTTCGGCGTCTCTCCCGACTGCCTCCCACGCGTCTTATGCAATCTTGGACGTCTATTTTGCAACAGGTTCCGCATCTCCAGGCCATCACGAGCGAGCCGGTAGCAATATTTGTACACGAGCTGTGCAGATAGCCGAGTATAAATAGTCTGCGAGTTTTTGTCGTCAAAACCACGGCGGTCCGACCGAGGTCCTGCTGGCCACTCGACCTGCGTCGAACAAGTCACGCACGGTCCCCGCACGCACGCACACACTCCCTCGCTCGCTCGCTCAGGAACTGACTGACAAACCAGGACGGCGCACAGCGATATATCGACGTGATTTCAGAAAACGTCTGGGACTTGGAGCAACAGAGCTGTGTTTCCGTGAGTTGGTTGTGACTGTCCGACCCGCACGGTGGCTGGCCATCCCGCTGGCTGGGCGAGAGTCTCCTTTCCCCGTCACGAAGAGAACCGATCGATCGCCATATCGTGCAGATCTATATATCTATCTCTCGGATTCAAATTTTTTTCCTCCCGTCCCCGTTCTGTTGCCAAGTCGGGGACCGACCGCGGCCCGGAAAACTTAGAGGACCCCCCCCCCCCTCCCCGTGAACAACTCGCGTCGTGAAACTTTCTGGGGAGGACTTCCGAGCCGAAGCTGGTCGAGCTCAGAGCGCGGTATTTATTAAGATCGATGAGTGCTCTTGAGAGGAAGGGCACGTTCGGAGCAGAACTCCTTCACGAGTTTACGTCTAAGGTGAGTTACACCCGACATCGGTTCGTCTGCGTGCGCGCCTGCGTGCCTGGCTGACCCAAATGCGGGAAATGCTACAAGCGTGACACACGCCCGCTCCTCGAAAAAAAAGAACCATGCTTCTATATATACATCGATTCTGTTGTTGTTCTCAAGTTATCCTAGGTTTACAGGAAGCCAGCTAAAGGTCCACGCCGCCGCCGCGGAGCAAATTCGTCTTCCTTGTTTCGGTGGATGACGTAGCTTATTTCTATTTATAGCGAGCTGCCATTGAGAGCGACTTGCGATCTGTATTTTTAGTACAGGACGACAAGACCGCAATGAGCTACGGGTGATTCGGAATCCATGGGGTTTGGCGACGATTGCCAAAACGTGTCTGCTAAAGGATCGGTGCTAGAGCGCTGATGGCTCCAATATCTTGCCCAACCGACGACGTATCAAATACTACGAGGATTCTTTCGAAACCGCCATCGAGCGAGCGCACGTGTTGCATGAAACGCCTGCTAAGAAACCGGAGACCTTATGGCTTTTTCTTCCCTTGTTTCCGTCGTTTCACTGAGTTTCAGTGAACCGAGAATAAGAAGTAAACGAGCAGCTTCTTGGTGTCGCGCTCCCTCCGGCCATAAACCGGAACGGAGTCTCGAATCCGGAGCTGACAATGTTTTTCGGAACCACGAAGTTGAGGTTGTCGGGGACTTTGGATATTCGTCACACCACTGACGCAACCAACGGCACCCTTGAACCTCAGAAGCGGAGCGAGCTCATAAAAGAGCTTGCGGCGAGCCTCGCTTAACGAGGCATTATCAAATAACGTATGTTGAAAATTGCACGGTAAACGAGAGAAACAGCAGCAAGGGGCGGAGACGATGAGGGGCTCAAGGGACGCTAGAAAAGAGGCCACGCTATCTGTGTGTAGACGACAATAGCCATAAAAAGGCTCGGCATACACAGTAAAGCAGTGGTTAGACAGAGCGACATATAAAACATTGAGTGTGCACCGGTATCCTCGAACCCGAACTCGGTGTTGCTCGGTCCAGTAGACGCCTACTCACGTTGTTTGGTCGTCTGTCTCTGGAACCAGTCTCTCGGAAAACTCTTTTTTTCCTCCGTTCCTCTGTTTTCCACGATGTAATTATGAGCTGCACAATAAACGACACCCATACGAAAATATAGTGGACAGAAGACGCACGGTTTACGGAAACGACGGCCGTAACTTCATGTTTTCACAAAGGATCAAGCGAGCGCATTTCGGGCGGATGGAGCTCTCCCGGTCGACGAATGCAGTCGAGAAGCAGAGCTCCCATGATGTCAGAACGTTGGCCTCAACCCGATCAGCAACGATTTCCTCCAGCGACTCGAGTAATGAGTAGAGCGGCGTTTATGGAATGCGATCAACTCAATCAGAGCACTCGCTCCAAGAAGAACCCGAGGTAATCCAGTTGCGCCGATGCGAATGTTCACTCACTCCGGACGATTTGAGCAAACAGTAGAACCTCGGACATATTGAATCATCCGCTCAAGGTTGATCATTGTGTTTCCGAGAGGTCACTGAAGGGTACTTTCAAAAGACGTGGTCGTACTTTCCGGAGATTCGACCCTTCTTTCCGAGTACTGAGCCACACTTTTCCGAGACTTGACCCGACTTTTTGGAAACTTTGCCATCAAGGCTTTTGAAAGTACGGCAAAGAGTGAGATCAAGTCATTGGAAAACACGGGTCAGTCATCAAAACGTCGGCTCAGGTGTCCAGGAGTACACGGCGGGCCGCCACGGATCCCAAACTTAATCACTCTGCGATTCTACTGCAAATATTCCTGATTTTCCGCGTGATTACGATTGCAGCGGAATGATTTTGTGACAACAGTTGGATGGAAGGAGAGAGGTGGCTCGTATGCATTTCGGGGGACAACTCATTATCTCTCGGAGTATTTGGAATTTTTTCAACTTGGATGAATGAATGCTAGGCCAGGGAGAGGCTGATTTGCAACATCTCGCAATTCTTTCTGTGTTCGAGTGACCTAGAAAGACGTCCAGCTATCAACAGCTTACACCCGGAAACCAAAGGATGAGCACAATCCCGGTAGAGTTAAGTGAGGACTTGCCTTCCATTCTCAGGCGGACGGGAACAATGCTGTAATCACTCAGAAGCCTGCGGTCGCCTCGTTATTCATTTTTAGAGTTTCCCGTCGACCAACTCGATCCTCTCGTCCCTTTTCGGCGAATCGGTCGTTTTATTGTCCTCAGGAACAGATAAAAAAAAGTCCCGCTGAGTGCTCGCTGATATGTATCATAACAGTGAAAAGAGCAAGAGTTAGAAAACGAGCACAAAGAGTAAAGAGATCGCTGAACGGTGGGAAGGTTATGGGTGGTCTCCTAAAAAAAAGTCTCTGTTCGTAGAGACCGCTTTCCGAGTTTTCATATGTCTCAATGATGTGAGGAACTCCCGCAGTCCCTCATTCTCTACACGACCAATTTTTCCTCGCGACCCGCGACGAAAGCCCCATGCGGTGTCAGCTGACAGGACCTTCCGTCACGAACTCGAGATGGAGTTCCCTTCCAGCAACTACTATACGCGAGCTTCATGTCAAAGAAGCTGAAGATCCTCGGAGCCAGATTTGCGAAGTGTTCGCGTGCGACATAATTGCTATCATTCAGGTGGCTGCTTTATCACACGTTCGGAGTTGGTCGCTTCGGAAAAGAGGGGAAAAAAAGCAGAATTTTCCCAAGAGAGCGTCTGAGCGAATATTTCCGCGCGCCTCAGCTGTCCTCGTCATAAGACACAAACGAACTACTGGGACCGGAGGACCAACGAGCGACGGTGTAACAATTACGTCGCGTTAACGACGTTTGCCACAAGGTTTTGGTGTTCAGAGCAGCGAACTCGCCGAAAGCGACTGAAAGTAACAATTCGCTACAAATCGGATTATAACCGACGACTTCAAAACTCGGCGGCTGCGGCAGTCGAGAGTTTAAACACTTGAACTTTTCACAACGACAGCTTAGGCTTCGAGCTCCAAGTTAGCTCAGGACAGAATGAAGCGAATACCCTGGCGAAGGGAGTCAGAGCTCAAGGCTTGAAACTCGAGCCCTCGACCGAAACGTGCTGCAAGAATGTTCTTCCCCACACTCGAAAATTCTTTGGAGCTCCACAGATTACCATGGGAATCATATGACAAAGGCTTCGACTCCGGCAAAGTAGCTTTGTCCAACTCTAGATCGGAGGAGGAATCAAAAAACTTCCAGGAGGACTTCTTATGAACGACGCCATCGTTTCCGGAACACAATAAGGGCACAGCAAGAAGCCAGGCGAACTTCAAAGAGAATTAATGAAGATGCAACCTGCTACAAGTCGGTGCGACCTTTTGCTACCCGAGTTTCTGCGGACGGCGGCATACCTGAGAGAGTGAGTGAGTGAGTGACATACGACATGGGAACTTCGGAGAAAAGTTCCCAACTGAGCGAAAGATCGCTCTGAATGCGCGGCTTCGACCTCGCATTTCCCTCGCGGCGGGAAAAACAAAAGGAAGTTACTTTTGGTTGTTTTTCCCCCATTTCCGGCAGAGTCGAGGCGACCCCGCCGAGCTTCAACGTGACGGGTCAGCGACCCACCGACTGAGCGGGTGGACGGGCAAAGGAGCAAGCGGCGGCTCAAGAAATAATTATCCAAGTTTTCCTATGCAAATTCCATTATTCAACAAAAAAGAAAAAAACTTGATCACGAAAAAGGGAAGCCTGCTGACTGAAGCAGAGACCGGCGCGGAACAAATGACTCCAAACTTTTCCAGACTTCAGTTTTTTTCCGAGGGCAAGGTGTCTTGCTCGGCATCAAATGAATTTCTCTTCAACAAATTACTCACCCGGCGACCGTCGTCACCCCTTTCGCTTCCCCGATTCCTCACTCTCTACCTTCTCTTCCGAGCCGAGTAGACAGCGAGATGGAAACTTTCATTTGACTTCGAAACAGCCACCGGCAACTCTCAGACCCTAGTTGAATCGGAAAGATTTGAGCCCGGGGTCTTCGTTTGTCAAATCGATCGGAAAATCTTTACGCGCAATCACTGCGGACGTCCAGAAGGAGAAAGCCGCAAGTCCGTGAGAGAGTTCGAGGCGATCAAGCGGTCCCACAGTCAGACTTCGAGCGGGGACCTTCGAGCTCCACTCGGAATATCCGACAACTTAATTTTCAGAACTTTTCATGGAAGAATGACTAACTTCAGTGAACTCATGAAGACGCCGAACGCCCGATTGAAGGGAGGATAAAGCGGTGCGTTAGAGGAAGAGTCTCCGGAATCAAAACGTTGGAAAATAGAGGACGGGGATCTCAGCTCGGCAGATAAACTGACTTGTTTGAAAAACGTGTGCAGAATACAAAGTATCGCGGAGGGGACCCCGCCGAAAAGGTGAGAGGCTACCGACGGGATCTTCTCCAGAGAAACCACGAGTGAAACAGATCTGAGAACGAATCTCTATGGAACGGAGATTTCAAACCGGGAAAGCTTTCATCAGCGGAACGGAATTGACATGTGAGCACGTTTGATTGATTGATTGATTGATTTAGTAACCATAACTCATATTGGACCCATCAGGTCATCCATGAGTATACCCATTCGTGGGCACAGTGTATCTTTCACTGTTGGTTACGATCCGTTCACAGTTTTCGCGGAAGAGTGGACACCGTTTAACCCACTCTCGACTGACTCTCGCCAAGTGTCAGTCGATGCGTACACGAACGGTGCCTAGGTGAAGGGAGCGTCCTGCCGGACAGCCTACCGGGCACGACGCGACATAAGGGGGAACGAACCGAATTGCCATTGGTGCATCTTGACGCCAAAACTCAGCCCCGCCGAAGCACGGTTAGAGTCCCATGCCACGGGGACCGGCATGTGAGCACGTTAATGAGCGGCGAAGATGGAGCGGACTAGAGAACCAATCAAACATGGCTCTGATTAGAAGCAAAGCCCGCATTAGACGACACGAAATGGTTGATCTGGTACGGCTAACAGAATTAGATCCTAATTCAATTCATCTTTGTCCACCGTAATGCCAGCGGGATACTTCCCGACGGCACCCGATCCTATCCGTTAGAGTTGCGCCGCGCTTGTCAATGTTATTGTGGCTGGTGTTTTTTTGGTTGTATTCCGCTAGCAGCTCTTATATCAGATTTCGCGGAGATCCTGGTTGTCGGCGTGCCCTCGCCCCGGAAATCAGCTGTAAGTGACCGTTTTCTGTGCATTGACGCGACGTCGTGCCCTTGCGCATGACTGACCGGTGCCCTCGGCCTCGAACAAACGTACATAGACACGTGTCGGAGTTCCTCTCGCGCCAAAGCGCGAACGTCAACACGTGCTCACATCCTCCAACCAAACGTAAAAACGTGATCGCTTTCTTGGAGCGTGATCCCTCGTCTCCGAGAAATCTCACGTGGCTACGTGCTGCGATCCATCGCGTGAAGCAACGCACAGCGGCCATCGTTCGACTCTGCCTCGGCAACAGGTGGCCCGGACAGGACGCTAGAGGAAGATAAGGAAGCAGCACGACCCGCTTGTCATTTATTCATCAGTTCTGACATCAGAATCGGTTGACCCACGGTGGACGCGCCAGACACCAGCTATTCAGTGGTAGCCGGCAGGATGAGAAGAAGGAGAAGGATATCAGACGGTCTGACGGTCACTGATGGAATTTCAAGCGCTATGTGCTCGAGAGCCGCTTAATACAATTAGGAACAACGCTGTGCCTGTTGGATCCACCACAAAGCAAGCGGAAGACGAACTAACGTTGCCCTGTTTCATCCTGCTCGGCTTCCCATCGTTTTTCGTTTGTTACTGTGATCGGAACAGCCTCTTCCGCTCCCGTTCACTCGGTTCTTACCCTGGCTCGACTTGCTCACATGCTCAGGTCTCTGAGAATGGGGAAAACAGGGAAGCGGGAAAACGCGCCGACGGCGATGTCGGTCGGGCTGCGTGGTTTAAGGGTTGTAGGTCAACACAGCCGAAGTATTCTGCATTCATCCTCGCCCGATACGATAGGCTATGTTCGGAAGTTTACCGAGACGTCTCTGGAGGACCTTCCCTAACGAACTCATGCTCGAGCCACCTCCGAGAACTTCAGCGGTCGGTCCAATCATCAGAGGATAGTCGATTACTTGTAGTTCACTTGGACGAAGTGAAGGTCCCAGAGATATTTCGGGTCCTTGCTTTGGGTTCGCAATCAAAGCGAATTTCGTCGGTATCCTCAACGAAAACGGAATCGATCCCGCCTCCTCCTGTCTCGGTTTATTCGCTTCTTCTCGTTGGCTTTCGGCTTTCCCGCTCACTTAGCCATCCGCTCTCCCTCAGTCCCTCGGCAATAAACAGATATTCGTTCGAGCTAAATATTTCCCTAGGCAATCACCCTATGTACCCAGCGGTTGTAATCTCGGCCATATGGAGTTTCACGGTGCTCTTAGCAATGAGGGCTTACGTTCGTCCATCGGCTGTTTCCATTCGAGCGTCCGTTTCCATCGAGCTAACGACCCTCGATGGCCTGCTTGCCCGCCCGGATGGGGTAGCACAGCTACACGATCGTGATTTGTACCGATTCTTTGGTATGCGCCTCACTTCGTTCTGTCTCGATTTTGTTCCGCCTCCGCATCGGATAGGAATAGGAAACAGCGGAGAGACTGTTACGGATGGAGAAGGGTTTATCGAATGTATGAATGTAGGTGCCCCCTCCGACCACTTTTCTCGTGCGGCGTCTCCGTCGTGAAGCTCGATCTTTTGAACATTAATGAGCAGACACATCCCGTCGTATGTTATTCAACGAAACGCGTAACCGATTTCGGCGAATGAGCGTCGGTTCCTCCTTTGCGCCGCCGTCGTCGTCACCTCGCGGCGGAATATTCGAATGTCTCGTTATGAATATGTAAAACCTTTTAAGGAACCGCCAGCCGACGCAGAATGTCGGCTAAGTGGTGAACGGGATCCTTTTCAGAGAGCCGCAATTCGAAATCCAGCTGGCTACAAGGTATCCCGCTGCGACCCTGTCACCACCCCTTCCTAGATGAGGTGTTGGAGACGCGAACTCACTTTCTTGGTCGAAGGAAATATGCGAACAGTACTCCACCAGCTCCAGTGTGCAGGGTGGTCCGAGCTGCGTACGCGTCGTCGGGGTTGGCGCTGGCGCTGGAGGCGGCGACGAAACTGCATTGTGGTTCAAAGCTTGAGTCCTGGTGCAAATACACGACCACCCCATACAAGACATGGTTGCTCGACGGACTTCAGGGACCTCGTCCTACGACGAGCGCGAGTCGATTGTTTCGGAGTCGATTCGGAGATGCGCAGACTCGCGTTTTAGACACAGAGACCTCACAATAACGTGACCTACCTCACGATCATTAAAGACCTGCGATCGCATTGACGTTCAAGTATTGCTCAAAATAAGTTGTTCGGCCAATAGCGTTCGTCGGCTGAGTCCTCTTTCAAAACTTCAAAGGTCCTTTAGGATTACTTGAACTCGGCGGGTTTCTAGTTCATTCCCGAATCTGACGGTGACTGTCTCTTGTTCTTCAGAAAGATCTGGATGTCCCGTGGAAATTGCAAACACGCCAAATCATCGGAAAAAACTGTGAAATCAATCGATAGATCGGTAATCTTTCCAGCTCGATATGATCCTGAGGCAGCCATGATGCTTTATTTTTTGTTTTTTATTTCGTTCTTTCAAGCGCGCGTCTGCTCCACGTTAGTGCTCGTGGAAAAGAGAAGTGCGATCACCGATCAAGCAGAGCCGGAGTCCAGCCGAGCCAATTCGAGCTACGGAACCACTCTGCAGAAAAGTAAGTAGATGGAAACGTCCGGTACAAGTGTGCTTCCGTTCCACAGGACTGCGCCGTCTTCTCTGTTCGTGGCGCACGTAACTTGCGTCCGGTCATTTCGCGCCAACAGACACAAACGCCATGAGATAGATATAAACCAAGAGGCATGTTTATGGAACTCCGCGCTGAGAGGAACGAAAGAAAGAGATTTCTAGAAGAGCAGCTTCACACGCTTGTGAAACTTCAGAGTCAGATGTCCAGATAATGACGGACGAATTTCGCAACCTTCACAAATTGGATTTCAGAGACGACGATGACCGGATTAGGCAACAATGCTTGACGTTGAATCCAACGTCGAGAGTTTTCAGCAGAATTTCTCAATATCAGAGGAAGGAATCTTTTTTTCCAACTCCTTCCGGATTGCGGTGGTGATTCCATTGCGAATAAGTCTTCACTTTCGTTTTTAGATTTCCAACAGGAGAGGAGAGAATCAAGAGACACTACACGTCTGAATCATCGACCGCAATCGTTCGGGTTCTCACCTGAAAGGAAGGAGGATCGGGTTAGGGGTGTTGTTGACGGAGAGAGCCGCGAGTGTTGATACCTGTCGCTCGTCTCAAGGTATGTAGAGTACAGTAGTCAGAGTCAGCGGAGCCTTCCCATACATTGGTGGCGCAAACGAGAGCAGATCTCGGTGAGAACGTCGCGGAATAATTTCCCATCCAATTCTCGTCAAAAAAACAGGGAAACACGGCAACTGACAACCGCAGTCAAGTTTCCCCAAAGCGGAGCACAGCTCTTCCGAAATACTCGACACCTGCGAGAGCCCTTCCAGCGGAGAGGAAACGAGTTGTTTCCTTCGCTGGCGAAGTTTATCTTCCCGAGAAGGGAAAGCGACTAATGGAGAAGTCTCGCAAGAACATTGGAAGTGTTGCATGGATGGAAAATAGTGTGACCTTCATCGATGAGGCAACTTTGATGGATTCTCTCGAGGTTGAGGGATGCTGGGGTTTTGATTGATCTTCAATGCACCGATGATTGCGGACGCTTGATAGAAGAACAATGCTAACACATTGATTTACAAGGAGAGAACGAGAAACTGAGAGCCTCTGCCCACAAATCAAAGTCAGTGAAGGAAAAACGGCGGCGACAATCTTTGTCAATAAGACGCGAGAGCCCTCGAGGTGAGTGAGTATCAATTGCTACTTGATTCCATTCGATCCTAGTCCGGTATCGTTCTCGCTCCGAGTATCGTCGTTCTGTCCATCCACGTTGATAGGTCTGCACGGCTTGGTTGGCGAACGCTTTGCTGCTTAGCCGGTTAGCTGTCGTGTTGGCTGACCGAAAGGGTGTCACAAACACAGTGCATGCGTGAAACCCTTTCGTTTCTGCTCACCCGGTCGGCTAAAGTGCCCAGGCGGATGAAAGGAGTAAAGTGACACACACACACACACACACTCTCTCTCTCTCTTCCTTCTCCCCTCTTGCCTCGCTCCCAAATAGATCTTTTGCCCCCTCCCTCGTCTCCCCCGCCCCGCCCCGATACCGTGCGTCATTCGGGCAACCAACCAGGCATCGAAGTATTTGCTAAACAAGCCACGAAACGAGCGAATGATCCGGGTCACACGTTTGCTTCTTGCTCGATCGCTTGCTATCTCTCAAGGAGGTTACCCTCGGAATACAAACACAAGCATCCGCGCCGATGAACGATCTCGAGAACTTTCAGACCGAAAACGTTCGATTGCCTCTGTCTCCGATAAGAGTTCGCGAATCTGATCTTCCCCACCGAATATCGGAAGGAGCACTCGTCGATTTCATGTCGGCTCTCGAAACTCTCTCTATATAGTTCCGCAGCTTTAATAGAATTCGGGATCGAAGTTAGATGGTTTTTCGGGGGCTGCCCACAAAGGGGAACGGGTCGTGAACCGATCTCGAGCCCCGGGGACCGCTGACTGAGAGCTCACGATACGTCAATCGAGTGTTGTGAACGTTTTTTTCCACAGGGCCCCAACTTCGGCGTGTGAGCCCAGGGTCGGCAAGTAGAGGGTCTCTTGTACACATGTTGACCTCAGTCAACGGCGACGATGATCGATCGATGAGCCGTGCCATCCGACCGAGGAACTCGGCCGGCTACAATTACAAAGTTTCAAAGTTTTACAGATTGAAGGAAACAATCGCTCGAATTGGGGAAACTGTGTTTGGCAAGCAGCAAACTTCACCAAAGGAATCTCTGTCATCACAACGGGCTAAAAGAATTCGGACAAAACAAGCTAGAAATGATCGAAGACACAAAGTGAGTTCGTGGCGCGACGCCTCTCCAAGTGATAATTCGATGCACTCACCGCGTACCTTTCGAGCTCGTCGCGCGATCAGAATGCTCCGATATCGGCATCGGCTGGAAAGTCGTGCTAGATGCTGTTGCTCAATCACGAGACAGGTTATCGGCTCTTAACGGAGAATCGATCGATGCCCTCGCGTGGTATTTCAGTGCTCACGCTCCGTTGCTCGCCTGCGTTCGATGAGCTCTTCATGATTGTCTCTCAATGGCTGTCTGAGAGCAATGGCTCGGCCTGAATGATCAATTTCCAGGAGGAAACAATTATCCAGCTAGCAGGCGTCATCCGTTTTTGATTTCTCGCTTTTTCACCCTGCTTCCTTTGCGCGCGTTTCTGGTACGACCGACGCCGCACACCGGAGCAAAAACGTCGCTCGGGTTATTATTCATTCAGAGCCATTGAAACTATTCATGAGGAGCTTCCTCATGGAAAGACAGATCCTTACGCAACCTTTCGAAACACGCTGTCGCATGTTGAGTGTCATCTTCTCAAAGTTCGTCGCATTTTTCCCCCACGATGCGCTTCGAAGGACGCGGATCGCGAACTCGGGATATTGAAAAATAATTCGATGCGATTGTTGTCATACGGCGGCCTTTGACAGGCGAATAATTCCGTGTTTTGGTTGCCTCATGTTCCGAGACTGTGCAGACAGCAGAAAAGAGAAGACTCAAGAAAAACTGCGCTCCTTCCTTCTCTCATGCTTTCCCGCCGGCTCGCTGATTTTCTCGGTCTTCTCATCTCGCTCACGCTTTATATCGCTTCGTCAATATCTGCCCGGCTCCTAGAAAAGCCTCTTAAAGAAACAGGCGTCCGGGAGAGGATCGGACGGCTCGAGTTTGGTTTTTGAATTCCCTTCCGCCATTTTCTTCGTCTCTTGCACGGCTTTCGCCTGCTACGCTGCGCTCGTGGAGCATTTCTAATGAGCGCCCTCTGCTACTGTGTCAATAGTATCATCGTTGCGGGAGCGGGAAAGGATCGAGCCATCCTTCGGGACCGCTCTGTGATTAAATTCTTGATAAGGGTTCTCTTCCAACTCCAAAACACAACGTACCGGCACCACGATCACCGGTGTTGGCAAGGCGAGTTTCTCTTGACCATGGGATGCACTGAACTAGCCTCATCTTCATCCTGGACATGTTGCACAATCACACGCGTACGGAGTTCTGGCATAAGATGAAAATTCAGGGTTTACGCAGTGCGCTTGAATATATCGGGACATGCGTAGGCTGGCAGCTCCATATTTTGTCCTAGAATATCCTAGAACCGGAAATCCCAGATGAAGATTTCTCGACACCTGAGTCTACATCATCTACTAGACGAAGGAATACTTTGTTTTCATCCTGAGTCCCATCCCGCCGACGTCTGAGACAAATCGTTGCGAAGAAACTCTCTTCCCGGCTAAATGTACGTGTCTCTTGAACTACACAGCTTCTTCGAGGGATTCTACTCGACGACAATTATAGTTATTGACTTGGAAGGACTCCGAAAAGAAACCTCGATTCTCTCAGCGCGTCACCTTTGTGAAGAAATCCTCGAGGAAGCTTGACAAAAGTCTTCTTCCGGAAGCTGACAGCTGAATTATTGAATCGATTCGCCTTCTGAAACCCAGCAGCCCGTCTCCTTATTTGTGTACTCTGCATGTTTGAGCTCCTTTCGAGACGGTTCCTCGCGAAGATTCTATCCACGGAAAGAATGATCCAATCTTCCCGAGTTTTCCTCTCTACCGCCTCCCATCGGATCGTTGCCCGGTCCGGAGATGCTGTCGACATCCTTATGAGAGGATGACATCATTTCACAAAGCGAATCATGCAAGTGAAGAACCTTTCCGTTGACTCTGGTCTTCTATCAGCTGTGTACCTTTTAGGCTTCTGATGTGAGATGCGACGCCCAGGCCCAAGTCTCTGCGTGTCTCGTATGAACGCATTTTCGAGACGAGCGTTCAGGAGCTTCAAACGGAAACGCTTCGAAACCTCCGCTGCCATTTTTCTGGTAAATCAGGATGGAGGACTTGCTCGCGAGAATTTGCTCCGATCGCATTCCGACACGCCTCTAATTTTTCAAATTAATGAAAGTTTTCCGGCTCGAGGGACCGCTGAGACTATTAGCAACTCATTTTCAAGCCAAGAGTTGAAAACCGACCGTACTCGCGGAACCAGTGCCGCCAAAACCACTTCACAGAGAATTCCCAGGAGTTTGAGATGATGCGCGACGTAGCTCTTCAGCATCTATCCACCACAGGATCCGAAAATTCGAAACGAAAGGTTTAGATTTCGTCTTGCCGTTTCCAAATCTGGTCGAGCGTAAATACTGCGTGCCCATAAAGAGTTAGTAACAGAAATCGCTGATCTCGAGTCATCGTAATCACGATACGCAATATAGCAAATGGTTCCCCAGGAGCATTCCCGACGCTGAGCAAACCGAAGAAAGCACTTGCGTGTTTTCCTTGCAGTTGCTGCTGCCATTGTCGCGAGCAATAAATCGATTTACGCACATTTCGGATGATGAAGGAATGTTCTTAAAGTACACTCTCTGTATTGGACGCAGCCACATGGTTTCATTTGCACAATCGAGAGAACTCTCTGAACAACGCGGCGTATGAACCGCGTCTTGGAGGGTCTGGTGGAAAGGCCTGAGATTGCAAATCTACTTTATTCTCCTCTCCAGGTCGCCAAAACTCCTTCGTTGGAGGAATCGTTGTCGCGTCGAGGGACTTTTCGAGAATAGGAACTGCGAATCCTACGAACTGTCGCGATGGACGACCTTTTCTCTTGCAAGACATCTATCTCTAGTTCCGAGATAAGACAGTACTATCACAGTATCGGTATGCATGTGTATGTGTATTCTTTGTTGACGGAGTCTTTGCGAGGTGGGTCGAGGGATACGGCATTAAGTTCGTCAAGCGTGCTGAGTTCCTGTTCCAAGTTCAGAACCCCCACGGCTAGCTCTGAACTCGAGCTAACGCAAGCCGAGCCGAGAGAAGTGATTGCCAATGCACACGAAATCTCCGGCAAGGCCTCAGAACAAAACTAACATGTGTTACAGCTTTCGACCCGAGCGAGGAACTCTAATGCGCGTTCCGTGTCCTGCGTTTCGCTCCGGACGAAAAGCTGTCGACATCTCGCAACTTTCCCTCACAATAACCTCGGAACCCCAGATCTTTACCGGTTCCTGAATGCATCACTTTTCCAACATGCGTTCGTTGTTCGCCCCGATCCGAACCGAAACTCGAGTTCCAACTTCGGCGGACTTCTCGAAACTTCCGTCGTTTCAATAAGTGCTGATTCAAGGCTCATTTTGACTGTTCATCAAAACAGAAGCGGCTCAGACTGCTCGCTGGCCTTTGGTTGCAACAAGAACCCTAGCGGAGCATTCTCAAAAATCAGTCATTAACATTCAGTCGTGCAGCTCCAGTCGAGGAAGATAAGTCGGCGGAATAATCGTTGCAGACTCAGTCTTGCACATGGGACGTGCATGAGAAGCAGACCATTGCGGAGTGTGCATTTCGGGCCTGGAAATGAGGCTCTTGCCGTTGTCCGACGACGATAGCGGCGGCGGCGGGGGCGGCGTTCTTCGAGTCTTCTTTCGCCGAGGCTGTCGTTTTTGCTTTTGACTTTAGTTTTGACTCTCTTCGGTCTCTGCAGTTTCGGTTCGTCGAACCAGCCGGATCTTGCTCAATCCCGTCACGACGGGAGCTTTTCCTCGGCTTGCGCCGCCGTTCCCAGGGAGCGCAGCGCTCAGCAAGTGCCCCCCCCCCCTCCCCCCGACACAGTACGGCCTTTTGGTCTACGAGACATTTCGACAAACGGCCCGGGGGGCGGTTCACCACGAGTGCACGTTCTCTCTTATTTCTGTTGAGTTTGGTCAGTACAGAACGGGAACAACAGCCAGCGTCTCCTGCTCGAAATGAAGAACTGTCAAAAGTGAGGCCGACAGCCTTTTCCCCTTGAGCAAAGTGGTCTTTCCGCCCTCGTGCGACCGGGAGGCGACGAGATAGTGACAATGGCTCGTGGGGAGTCAAGGGTCGAGGGGAAGCGGAAAGGAAGCCGCGACCACGACGACGAAAACAACAACAAGGGCTGCCACCGGCACCGCAACACCGCCATTAAGTCCTTTGCCATCGACGCTGCGAGCGTTTCGGAAGCCTTCTAGGGACGTTCATTGAACACTGCGATGATCAGGAAGGGCGATTGCGGCGAACCGCTCTCGTCGCTAGAGACGAGAAATGACGGCGGAGGAGTCAAGGCGGAACAAGGATTGTCCCTCAAAAGCGCGGTTGGAGTCGTTTCCGCAGACCTTTCAGCAATTCGATTGCTCTGTCGACGGATCGAGTTTTGCCAGCGTTTGCGGCAGCAAAACTCTTCAGAATCCTCTTCTTATTTTCGGCGCGTGTTCTTTTGCAGGAATAGGACTCAAGAAGGCTTCACTGCCGCCGAAGGCAACACGGCGGGCGTGCGTGAGAGCCTCTTATCCGGGTCAGGGGCCGATTCCTTGAGAAGGTACTGAGCGATCACCGGCAATGGATGGCGCGAGCCGAACCAGAAAGTAATGAGATGACATCAATAGAAAAGAAAGCAGAGTCTTCTCGTCGTTGTCTCGAGCAGCGACAGTCTAATGAACGAAAGAGAAACCGCCGCAGGCTGCAAACACTACATCGCTCCTTCGATAACAGCGGTCTGTCATTTTTTCAGCTCCTTTCAATCGTACTCCTTCATGTGTTTGCAGTCAACACTCGCCCCGTTTTCCCGCTTTTTGTTCCCCTGCAAACTCCCCGGATCGGCCCTTGGCGAGGCCGCTTATACGGCGGGCTCTTCATCCAATCTTTTCGCAAACAAGGAATCCGGTCCAGTCGAGTTCGGTGCGAGTGGCAGGCACGTTTTACCACCACGTCCTGTGACGAGCGCTGCTGACTGACTTGCTGCCACTCCCGAGAACTTGAACTCGAGTCCTAGCCTTTGCAAACACCTCTGTTCCGCATTGCCCGTCATTCTCGGATCACCGCAATATGTCGTCTCATTGCCGCCGAACTCTTTGTTCCACGTGTCGTGAGCAGCGAGCTGAACTTTTTCCAACTGTGTAACGTTTGGTCGCAGAGTTAATTGTGCAATCAAAGTCTAGCAGTGCCCATCAATGGAGTGACCGACCGGACGGGAGGACCACAATTCGCTGCTGTGATTGCAAAGAGTTCGGCTGGTTCACTGGTTCACTGGCTGGTTGGCTGACAGGCAGGCAGGCAAGAAGTTCGAGTAGAATGGAAGAAAGCAAGTGAAAGAGAGCGAGGGAAAACATGACATTTAAGGTGTCGTCTAGGGACAGAAGCAGACGACCTCGAGGCTGCGCAATCTCGCTCAAAGGAACTCCGGATCCAATCAGCGAAATTCGTCTGATGACAACGAGATGATGGCGGCGGCGGCGGCAGCGACGACAACGACAACCGGAATAATGGCGGACGCAGCAATCTCTCTGACGGAAGGAGACGTGGTCAGAAAATGCATTTATGACGGGTCGACGCAAGCGATTGGCTCTCCTAGGCAAATTGCGCCGAACGTGACCAAGTTTCGGGGTGCGAGAAGTCAATGCAATGCCCTCTGGGCCTCTCGTCGTTTTCCTCTCTCGTTCGCAGTGCTTACATTTCATGCCGTCGTGCTATCTCGACGACAGAATCAACGACGAAAAGAAGACCAAGAGGGAAGCGCTGGAAGAAGAAAAGGAGGGAGAGATGCGGAACCCGGCTTGCGAGGCGAGAGACAACTTGAGAACGAGAGAAAGCGAACTTCAAAGCTGATTCAGTTCGTTTCATGCTCAACACGTTCCACGGAGTGCCGCCAAGATCACATCTCAAACGCTCCATCTCCAGCTAAGCCGGGCATAGCGGAAGCGAAGACACCCCCAACCAACACTATAAGTTATCGCAACCGAGCGTCACTGGGTTCGTCGTCAGCGTCCTAACCGCGGTTCCACAAGCGACTCTTGTTTGCCTTCTATTGGATTACCAAACCCAGAATCCTCATAATGAAGTCGGATGTCTCTGCGCAGACGAGCTACTGGCTTACTTGCTTTCTTGCTTCCTCGTGGGTAACTGGTACGCTGGCTGGCTAGCTGTCACGCCGACCCCCTGGATGGATAGCTTGCTGGCTTGCTGCCTGGAAAGCTGGTGGGCTTGCGAAGCCGGTTGGCAAATCCATTGGGAAATTGTGTGTCAGACCTATTTCCTCCCTCACCGTGCAAACAGCAGCATGCAGTGGGGTTCCCAACGGGAGAAACATTCACCCTTTACTTGTCACAAGCCGCCTCGACCTTCTAACCAACCTTTCACTATGAAGCGCACTCGTGTATCTTCAGAATTCCAAAAAAAAAGTCGTACGAGTACTTTTACAAACCTGTCTAAAAGGACCTTTCACGAAAACCATGAAAATAGGTCCGCTAATTCTGATAAGGTGAATCTGAATGAACAAGAGGCAAACCAGGAGGCGGATGTCACTGTAAGTCGCAAAAAGAAAGAAGATGATATTTTGGAACGAGGGAATCGGTTTTCCTCCGGAATCTTCGTCTCATCGCCGAGGGAGGGAAGGAGCACTGGAGTAGGATCTCTGAATCGCTCTTCATCAACCACAGAACCCTCCAGCCAGTTACGCGGAGTATGAGCAAGGTCCTGGATCCAACTATCTCTAGAACGGAGTGTCAATCAGAAGCTTCGTTCAATTATCTTCGCTCGGCTACCGTGAGCTACGGTAACTCTGTTCTCTCTCTCTCTTTTCTGATCCGATGTCAGGCTGACAACGCCGTCTCGACAAGATCGACTCGAGGGCGGGAGAATCCCGAAAGATAAGAAGATAGCCAAGTCGGTATTTGCGATTTCAACAGCTTGGAATGACATGCGCGAGCGAGCTGGCACGGTCGTTCTCCCCCTGGATATCGTCGTTCAAGGGAACCGCGCTAGGTTTCGCTTCCCCGCAAACTATAAACAGAAATTAAGGGAAAATAATCCCCATGGAATGCGCGTAGAGAGCAATCTGATCCGAAAAGATCATCGTCCGGATGAATGCTCGTGAACGAGCTCTCAAAAATGTAAAACGGCTGAACGCAGACGAGAAGGTTAGCTGCCAGTTCAAGGGACTGAGAATGCCGGGTGCGAGTATGCAAAGAGATGCGATGCTTTTTTCCCTGGAGACTCCGTCAAGTGGGGCCAATTCGTGCCACCGGCGGCGCCAGCAATCCAAGATAAAGTCCAGGGAAACGACGATGGCAACAACGACAGTTGTAGCTACAGCGGCGACGACAACAACACCAATGCAAGTGATCCTCGTCCTTCTGTCGCTTGCGAACTTCGCCGCTCCGGTGGGACACTTAGCGTCCTACACGACCTATCCGGCGAATAACACGTTTCGGTATTTCTGTTAGGCTAAAGGAGTGTGCTGAGTGAGCTAAACGTTCTCATTTGTTAACCCCTATTGAGTGAAATGGGTAGATACGAGCGAAGGACCCCCTGCCCCCTGGCCCCGTGGACAACTTGACAACAATGTTCGAGAGAAGAAAGACAATCAGGAGAATGTTATGAATCGGACAACTTCGGGTTTGTATTCTTCGACATGAAGCACGCATCGTCTCGCAATCAGCATTCAAGTGGTATTTGATCTTTAGGCTCAATCCCAAGCTGACTCCGTTCAGCTCAAGGTGGCTGAATAGAGATTTCGAAATTGAATGAGATTTCCAGATGATTGATTCTCGTGAAAACGATTCCGAAGACGCCATCCATTAATTATCTGTATAGATTTACTTTCCCAATAGTGTTCGCTTACTCCAACGTCCGACAATCGCTCTTTTACGAAAGCACTAATTAGGAACAAGCTCTTCTATATTTTGAAGAGTCACTTCTAAGCGTTCGCTATCTTCATTGGTTCTAGCAGCAAGGCTACAACGGTTGGATGCAAGTGAACGCTGCCGCCGCGAATATCAACGACGCCCGCCGCTGTGAGTCGTTACTGCCCCGAGGGCTGTTCTTTCTCTTCGGTTCAAGAGCACAGCTCATGTGTTGGTCAAGCGACAAGAAACAAAATAGCTTCTAGACGTGGAATTCGTTTTCAGTCGGCGGGGTAGTGATTGGTGAACAATTTGATTAATCGGTGGCTGTCGCGATGCCTTCGATGGCTGTCGCCGAAGCGCTCGGTGCTGGCGGAGGCGGAAATTTTCTCCTCAAGCAACAGATTGCAGCCTCAAAACTCAATTATGAAGAAGAACAGGAACGAACACCGCCCTCGTCTTTTATTTACCGAGTGAATATTCAGTTTCGCTACGACAACGACGACGACTCGGTCTGATGATGAAAGTTTCCCTTTCCCCATGATCGCTTCGGTGTCTCGTTCTACCGTAGAGCGACACTTTCTTCCTTCCTCCGAGTTTGGAGACAGCTTTCCTCTTTCGCTTGGGGCTTCTTCGAATACCGAGATCTCAGGATTCTTTTAATCGTTTCGTTCAATCTTCGATCAGACGCGCGAAAAATCGACAATGTCGCCATCGCGCGTTGCGTTGCCGTCGCCGAACTATCCGACAATGATCGGCGACATTCGTCTGTTATGGAGCCACGGCCGCCAATGAGTAAACAGTCTCAAGGGTTGAAGCGAATGCGAAAACACGACGTCTGCAATCCACGTTTAATTCCGAGCGGTATCTGAGTGAGACCAAGAGCAAATGTTGAGACGCCGCCACTGGATGTTGAAGCTCACGCTGTTCAGGTAGTCGAGTGATCGGATCAGGTTCAGTGAAGTCGAACCCAAGCCGGCGACTCGCTAACCATATCGAACATCATCTATTGGTAGTGTTAATTAGGCGAACGGATGATTGAGCATTCAGCGGCGGTGCTCTTCCGCCAAATGCAACAGTTTAATAATCAGTCTCGAGCTGATTGATTGATCTGACTTTGACCTGACAGCATAATGTGTCTCTCTAGTCAATGACATCTCGCTTCTAATGAGTCATCTACACAGAGACACGCACTCCCCGTTGTGCCCGAAACTGTAGGATCCCGAGGTCCTTTGAGGCTCTCTGTTGGAAAGTTTCTGAGAAAAGGGTCAACGAGCTTGAAACTAAGGAAGGAAAGTGGCACAATTAGGACGTCGGAGGCAAATGAAAAGCATCCGCTGGGAGCGAGTTGATGGCCAAGGGGAAGGTGGCCGAGCTCTGAAGGGAGGGAAGCAAGCAAGCAACAGATGGAAGCACTCGCAATGGGGCAGATTGTCAGTGGGCCGCCTCATCGTCGGATAAGATGGAACAACGTGCTCCGACTCTCTCTGTGTACATTTAAGTTCTAACCGGAAATTAGCACTGCTGCCAGAGTGACTCCGCTTCGTATTTCCTTCCTCGAATGTCCATTCCTTCGACCGACGTCCGAATCTTCATCCATCTCCCATGAACGGTGGTGCTTCGTTCGCTCAAGCTGTGCTCTCGAATCTAAAATAGACCTCCGACATGTCGCGAACCCTTTAGCATCGCTCCTCGATTGCATCGATGGGTGTGCTCGAGCTCCTATGGATTTGCGGAGTCGGATCGAAACTGAGACACTAATGAGTGCGTCTGGAACTTTCAATCAAACCGGGAATCGCTGAAATCAACTGAAATAATTGAAGCGTGCCGGCGGATCCGACCGAAGTCGCTCGCCTTGTACAAATTGAGCGGAGCGTGTGAGCTCCACCACTTGTCAAGAGTCCGCTGAAGTTCAAACGGCTCCAGCTTTCCTCACATTTGCGAATTTCTGGAGCAAGTTCGGTTCGTCGATAGTTTCAACAGGCGAATTATTAATAGCTCACCGAAGCGAGCATGCAATCTCAAGGATCGGACAGGCAACGATGCTCGCATGCTGCACGCGTCCGCGTCCGCTGACCTTAAGTATCCGCCTCGTTCCAGTTGAAGTTTGAGTTCTTCTGAGCTGACGGAGAGCAGCAGCAGCAGCAGCAGCAGTCCGACGGCTTACGACTCGGATCCAGCCGGGCGAGTCCGTCGATTTCAAAACGAATCAAGAAAAGGAGCTGAATCGTTTCTATCCGAAGCGTCCCGGAGCCGGGACAACTCTGGAATCGAACAGAATACTAGTCGAGACTCGGAAGCAAATCCAATCCGGGCCCTCGGAATCCAAAGTCAATAGAAAGAGAGTTCGCTACGAGTTCCGAGGCAATGAGAGGGAATTCTCCAGGGCCGAATATGACAGGAAAAGATCCTCCCTCACACGACACCCAGAGGAGGCAGACTAAGTCCTAGCTGCGTGAGCTTCAAGTTCCCGTGTTGGTCATCCTCTAGGCCGGGGGTTGCTCACAAATCCTGGTACGAAATCTCTCTCGTTTGATTCATTAGAAGCGAGACGCTTGAGAGCTCTACTCGAGTGCCTCGAAAAGATGCACTCAAATCCAAGTTTTTCTCCTCTTCGTTGCTGGTGCCAGAGATCTGAGTTGGTCAGGATTGTGACCGATGCGCCAGCAGAGTTCAAAGCCGAAGCGAAAAGTTTTGTTGTTTTTAGACAGTGAATGATGGAAGGCGGTGGGAGGCATAACGTGACAGGCGGATGAGCTGGCGGCTAACCTCGTCCAAGGCGCCCGCCCTAAGCCTCAAACCTCATTCCTCAGTCATCGGACAGGAAGTTTTGGATTTAGGCGAGAGCTCGGCCTCTTCTCGAAAGTTGTTCCAAGCGAGCTGTGTGTTGTGTTCATCACCTTCTCTGCCCAGAGCATTGATTTATTTTTAGGTTGGTCTCACACCACAGGAACTACTTCGTGGTCGGTCTGCCTTCGGTTGGTCAGGTAGGTGTTGGGAATAATTGCAGTTTGGAGGCGAATTGACGGACTCTCTCGAAGACAGCCCACCAACATCCAAGGAACCTCCAAGCCTCGATCGCTGCCCCGACGCTGATGCGCTCGTCCCATAGGGAACACGGCTGATTCTTCGATGCTCGAGAGACAAGATCCTAAATTAGGAACAGCCTACATCTCCGGCGGGAGCCTCTCCTCCGGAATCAGGTGTTGTTCCAAGGAGTTTTTGGTGAGAGCGCGCACGAGCTGAGCAAACCAAACTCACGATACGGTAGCTGACGGCACTCGATCATGAATGCCGGATTTCTGCGTTGATGCGTCCCCTATCCGCGAGAACGTACAGCAGCACTCAGAAGTATTCTCTGACCCCTCACTTCGTTATTGATTTCAACGGTGATGTAGAACTGTTGTCGGATAATCGGAGTTTCAAATCTTCAAAAAAACCGCCTGGAGGTCACACTTTTGAGCCGCCAAATCATCACTTTTCAATCAATAATAACATGTTAGATATCTTTCAAAAGTTCAGTTTCATGGCTTGATATCGTCGACACCTGAGTGCGCTCCGAGGACATGAAGACCTACATAGTTGGAGTCTTTTGTTGGTCGAAGAATTCCAGAGAATGTGCTCCAGGAAATACTTTTGAGCGCTGCTTCAGATCCAGATGGAAGGTGGAAATGCGGGAAATTCTTCAAAAACCCAATCTTCGACTCGAAGACTGCTCTGACAAGTGAGCCTTCACTTCCCGTTATGTCGAGAAGCCAGTTCAATAGAACTTTCTCAGGCATTATCCATTAATCACACTCCATCAATCCATGAATAAATTGATCGGAGGTTGATTACTTCGATGATATTTGCACAACAAAGTCATGGGCTTGAACAATAAGACGCACTTTGACCGAATATCCATCAATTCATATTGATTGATGGAGGTTCAAAAATGATTAATGTGCAGAATTATGGCGTTTGGGAGGCAGAGACGGATCAGTTTCATTGATCGAAGCTTTTCTGAAAATCGCAGCCAATTTCCCAAAATCCAAGCAGTCGAAACCGTGGCTTAATTCATGTTTTTTTGTGAGTCAGCAGAAATTCCAGGACATGTTTGGGGGTCACGGCCAAACGGGCCTCCTCTACTACCTGGGCCGAGCTACTCCGTGCACGTCATGCAATTGAGTGTGCTTGTCGTCCTTTCGGCAACTAGCAAATACGACTTCATTGTAACAACAACAACGAGGAGTTGGCACGTGTGTACAGAGAACGTCGCAGCTTGCTACGAAGGAGTGATAATTGCTCAAAGACGGTGGCATAAAAACAGTTTGGCATGAAGGGATCTGAGCCACGACTCACTTGGGTTTTGTTGCTCTCGATGTTGCTGCAACTTCTTGGCCAGAACGGTTTCAGGGGCAGCCCCGAATCGAGTCCGAGGAATTTTTTACGCCTCCCCCAACACTTTGAGACATAAAAATCTGTCCGCTGTCTGAGGAAGCACTATGTAAAAGGCGGGTAAAAACTGGCTCGAGTTGAGCTCAAGCGTCGTCGCCTCGATGTTCTCGCGGAGTTAAACAATCTCCCTCGAACAAAAGAAAACCAACTTTCTCGAGAGTTTTAGCCTGTCATTTGAATCAATGGTTTCTTGTGAAGTACTAACAAAAGACCCGCTGCCATCGCAATGAAAATTCAGACTTGATATCAACTCGGGAGAAGCAATCTCCGAACCGGCTCCAAAGCCTACAATCCTATTTCGCTTTTCTGAGGCGTCCTCTTCTTGGCGGACGAGAAGAAGAGGCTCGTGGGCCTATCGGCATTCAACACAGGCTGGCAGCGCTTCTAAATCTGGAGCCTCGGAGCAGAAATATTTCCACGCTCCGCCCGATTTCGGCTATCAGCTTGCATTCAGGCGCTCCTAGTCGGTCGTTCGTTCGCGGGCGCATATTAAGTGTCTCCATCGAATTCGCGGTGTTCCGGATTCGGATTCCATTTTCGCATCGAAATTTCCGGAGTGGAAGCCTTTTGTCTTTTCGAGAAGTTTGACTCGTTCCGTTCCTCCCTAGACGCTTGTTGAGATCTTTTTTTTCTCTGAATGAGATCGTAAATTTTTCACAACAGCGTTTTCCAAGCGAGACAATGTGTTGAGATCGTCGCTCTTTACGAGGTAATTCACTATGAGATCGCTCCAGTGCTGAGGGAAAAGGATTCTTCCCGCTAAGGAGTTCCGTTTTCGGTTCATTTCCCTTCGCTGGAATTCTAGAGCGACGGAAGGCGGGCTTCGATCGTGGCTGGCTCCTTGATTGCGGAGGAGATTCTGGGAAGAGGACGCAGGTCCGTTTCGTGTGTTTCGAATGAGGATCTAAATGTGGACCTGTTCTCTCAGACTCGGCTCTCTGATCCTACACCTCGTCCGCCGTTCGCACCTGTCATGATTAGCTGCTAAGTCAAGCTGCACCGGCTCAAAGCGGACCGAGTGACCGGACGGAAACCTTGTCTCCAACGAAACGAACAGAAGAGCAAAATCTGTTGGAGAGCTCCGCAAAAGCGGACGACCGACGGCCAGCAGGAACTTGACTCATGTTGGACAAGGGAAGCAATTGACAGATTAGATTTTCGGTCGGTGAGTTGCTCAGGAATTGAGTCAATGCCATTCCGTTCAGGACGACTGCTCCTTCTGGTTGGGTTAGTGCAACTTTTTACGCTCCACATCTCTTCCCAGGACACCTTGGCTCGCTTCTTCCCGATGAGTTCTTGCTCATCTGAGCCGCCTTCGTTCTTTTACTGTTGCTGTCTCTATTGGAAACATTTTCTCGTTGGCATCCCTTCATCTTGGGAGTTTGTTCGGAGGGCAACAAAACTCCCGGATCGTCCAGGCGACTCTAGAAATACGGTCCTCGGCGGAACAGAGACCGATGACGGTGGGATGAAGTTGAGCATTTCGAATAGGACATCGTCGACGCTTCGTTCCCCAGAGCTTCGTCAAAACCTCGCGATCGGGAACTGCACTACGTGAGGTGGGTTTCATCTTCTAAAAAGCTCACACATTCTACCATTTTTTTTTTTGAATTCGGAGCCTCAGCCTTTGGTCTCTGTTGGATGAGATGAACGATCGACAGCAGCTCGTTTGAAAGAACAGAAACAAAGCAGAAGATTCGCGCGACGCCAACGCCCACTCACACATTCACCCACTCATCCTTCCACGTAACGATTACGTGAGCAAAATCCAGGGAATTCATTTGACTCTCGTTCATCGAAAGTCAGGGTTGTCACCAAATTCACGAAATTCTTGAAACGAGACGAGATCCGGACGATTTTCTGCAGTGAAGTTGACGAACCGGAAATTCAGAACAGCTTTTCGTTCCGGAAAATATGATGCAGTTGCCGGAGTATTATTTCTTCCAGAAACTCAGAGAAAACGTTGGTTTGTCATCCTGGGTGAAACCAATGATATTCTTTTGTCCGTATCTACACCGCGGAACATCTGTGTTCTTAGTCAATGACGAGCCGGAATTCACCGCGTCAGTACAACGCCAAGTGCGGTGAGATCTACGGAGTTCCGGTCTGTTTTGGTGTGAGTCTTAATTCACGATCTCTCCCGGTTCCCGACCGCGCTAAGCCCGAGACTAAGTAGATCAAGCGCTGATTTCAACATTGTCGGAAATTCTCAAATCAGGATACATTGTTGATGGACGAGCTGGAGTCTCTCGCGATTTCCTTCATCTCCGAAATAGACAGAAATCGCGGTTCACCGCGGATGCGTTAAGATTAACAACTTGTTTCAATTTGGATCTTTCGCGTCCGATAAAATCGTTTCGTTGCTATCTGGCCGAACTGACCGCTGATGTCCGAATCAAACGAACACGTGATTGACGCTGAAACTTCTGAAGGCCACGAAGCGGCGCCGCTCACGTTGCTGTCGGCCCCGGCGAAGGATTTCGTTCGTCCGCTTCAATCGATCGCCGAATGAATGAACAAACGAAGCGACCCTCGATCGAACGGGACGGAACAACTTCGTCGACCCTGTTTGACGAGGACTTCTTCGTCGGCGGGCTGAGACTCTGTCAAACGAACGGTTTTGACTCCCTCCTTTTGTAACCTTCACCTTGGTGACAGGGAGCAGATCAGAATTCCGACGCTGACTCCTCGATTGGAATTCCGATTCGCCTCTCGATCGCGGGCAGACCGATGCGACGGAAGAAAAATTCCCAAATGCCTCCTGTGCGAAAGAAGAAAACGCTCGTTCCAATTGGTGTCATCGGTGAGCTCGCTCTCGACTCCGGAGTCACTCTCATGAAGTCGATTCGGTTTCCATACCGCGGGACCAGTTCCCATTCACGCACAGAGGGTCTTTGAACGACACTTTCGAGCTCACTAAGTGAATCAGGACAAAGGTCACTTCAATTGAGGACATTTGGCGTCACTTCCTCACAGTTGGTCGCAGGCTCTAAATGAGTCCGTGCTCAACAACCTCCTCAACGATCCGGACCGTCACGAATCGAGAAAATACACTGTACACAAAGTAATTCGAGCGACATACGGAGTTCTTCTTTTGTTCTTTGTACTCTCACGAATCGCGTGCACCAACCACTACGTTCAGTCGGTGACGGTGAAACACTAGGTGCGAGTGGGTTTTAATCTCTCGATTTCCTCCAGGATTCCTAATCAGAAAGTCAGTGCTCTGAAGGCTCTAATCAAGACTCGAAGCCGAACGTTCCAGATTTCATGCGGCGAGCTGACGCGGTAGCCGCAAACTTTTTTTCCAGCTCGGAAACCGATGAAGAGCGCTCAATTTCTCAAGACGTGATCAATAATTCATACGGATCACTCAGAATAGAAGCGGCGAGCCGGTGAAGAGCTCGAAAAATACGACGGAATAACGATCCTCGCCAGATCTCGGCACAGTGAAACGGTTTGTGAAGTCGAGAAGCGAGCCGGTGAGGTGTGCGCTGCCAGACCACGTTAGAGTCGTTAGAAGCGCTGGGGGAATTCAATCAGCACGTTCGAATTCACGCTCTTGGCTTCGAGAGTTACAGGTTGAAGATGCAAAGCACGTTATTTCTCTCGAGTATCTCGACCAGTTCCTTCATTGCTCGTTCCGCTTCCAGCGAACCGGTCTCTCCAGCATCGGCGGCGACGACAGCGGAGACGGTGACAACAACGACGAGGATCCAGTGGGCCGTCTGATGCCGCGTCCAGCAGCTGTTCGCTTCCCTTCCAGAGCTCGAGCCATTGAGCTTCATGAATAACATATCAGACAGACAACCAGTTACACTTTCGCATGGCTCACGCGTTTCGAGAAATCGATCATTTTGCCCTGTTTCGAGAAAGAAAATGAAACATTAACTCGGACAGCAGCCTCCGCTGAGGAGTTCGAACCCAGCTCCAAACTGAATCCTTTCACGAATTTCATCGAAACCAGTCGAACATTGCTGATCTGAAACACGAGAAGGTGGAGGACCACAAAACGGTTTGCTGCGGAGCATGGAAACGGTTTCGTTCGAGAACATCCATAAAATCTTCGGAACATCAGGCAACCTGGCAATCAAAGATCTTCGTTCGACCGAGGTCGCGACGGAGAACGAGAAGCTCAAGTATGAAAGGTTGACGAATGAATGGATTCAGTGACATTTCGTGACTCTCGCTATAGAGATCTCGTTTTCCCCTCGAAGCTTTCCCGAGTAAACGGTGCGTCATCCAGCCAGAAAATCGGCGATGAAGTCTGTCTGAGTGTTCTTGTGATCGATGATGTCGTGCCATCCATTTGTTCAATTCTCTTAGCTCAGCTCTGAATGATAACACTTTTGTTTCACGAGAACGAACACTCAGACCGCATATTCGAGTGTGGACATGAATTCTCAGAGGGAGGAATCAAAGGAAGAGAACGAGTCTTGTTTTGCAGTGGGTCCTGGAAGTGAAAAGCTCCACAATTCTCTTCGCTTCTCTCCCGTGCATCAGAAAGTTTCGCACACTGAGCAAACTGACAGTATAACTCGTCGACCGGCTCCTTGGCCAGCGAGTGTGGCTGCTTTTCGCCACGCTGACCCTCGCTAATATTTCACAAACCACACGGACAAACGATCCAAGCGGAAGCGGGTTTACTGACAGCATGCACATATATCTAAAGGGTTTATTCTCGACAACGATGACGAACATAAAGAAAACATCACCGACTTAGTCACCCGCTAGTCTAACTGGATGTCTGTCGCCCGAGAGAGAAAAAAGACAACACGTCACACTTTTTCAAACTCGTTAAAGTTTCACGTCGACGCTCTCGTTTCAATCTTGTTCCAACCGCAGGTTGTTGTCAAAACACCGACGACGGTCTGGCTCTTCCGACTCACTCAGAGCGTCTCACGCAGTATCTCAATCGATGGAAGCCTTTTTTTTCTGGAAGAAACGATCGAGGGAGGCTGGACAGCTTGCCTCGTTGATTCGTTCACTTGTCTGTTGCGACAGATCCGTGTTTGAGCGAACCAGTCGGCGCGGCCCTCGTATGCAGCGCCGGCTTGGGATTCAGGAATTAGAATGCAGCTGGGTCGCTGTTGTGCATGACGAAGCAAAACCCGACATCGCGTTTAGCGTCTGTAAGCGAATCCTCCTGTCTGTTTCTCTCTTCTCGCCGAAGAACGAAGAGAAAGCCCACATTGAAGTGATTTCCCTCCAGCTCGACAACGTTGTCAAAACGTTCCCGCTGTCTGTCCTCTGCTCGAACTGAGTCAAATGGCTCGGTGGCTGCGCCTCGTTCTCTCTCTCTCAGACATCGGTTTCTCGAATGCTCTACATATAACAAGCGCACAGCTAGATGCGATACTCAACGCGTTCCATTCCACCTCACTCGCGAGCTTAAATGCCTTCCAGGTTGCGAACAGCCGGTGATACGATTCGGGGCATTGTTAGCTACTCAGCCTGATTGAATGCGAGCATTCTCGTATTTCGGAGAAGACCTTGAAAGGTGTCTGGAGAATGATCTTCGGTGGAAGGATAGACTTCGTTCGCATTCTCCTTTTCGATATGTTACGTGAAAGCTCGATTTTTTGTGTAGAATCACTCGCCCGCACGAAGACGTTTCCAAACGGGAAGCAACAAGGTCCTCCATCCTGTGAAGCTGCGGCCAGATCGCGGTTGTGAACAACCTGGAGGGCAACATCGAATCAACATCGAACACCTTGCTCTACTGAACAAGCAGCCGCCGGTACGAAGGCAATATCTGCTTCTCGAAACATCACGTGACTCGTCGTGTTCTGCGAGACTCTGATCGCGCGATCCGGACCAGTTGTTTCTCTTTGGCTCCGTCGTGTGGCTTTCACACTTGGCTTGCACGTTTCGTGCCACATGCACATCCTCCCGAGCACGCACTCAAGACGGATAACAAGTGCGGGCGCGGGACAGCGTGCTCGCTATGATGATTCGAGTCAATAATTTGCTAGCGAGCTCTCGAAACCTTTCTCGAGACGAGTATTTGTTATCGCACTGGTCCAGCGACTCGGACAACGGTTGGAACGTGCTCGATAAGTCCGCGTTAGAAACAAATGGGGCTGTCCTCGGACCTAAGATAACTCGAGCTGTTCGGAGAGATCATTGTCAACCGGGCACCGAATTAGTGTTCGGCGGCCGCGTCATCTTTCTCCAATCGAGACGACAGCTGATCGTCGGAAAAGTCGAAGAAGGGAAACGTTCGTTCGGCCAGGAATATAGATACATAGATCCAGTGCAAAACTCAGCGAATTCACTTGCGAAACACAAAATTTAATTAGGCAAATGTTACCGCAAGGGCGCAACGCCTGGCGGGGTGGCTGTCTCGACATCGGTTGTCAAGTCGGTTTGGAATGCACCCGGCGAAGTCAAGTTGCGTCAATAGATTTGGAGAAGATGACGCTGCCAATGCTAAGCCCAAGTCATTCTATCTGACGGTTTACGTTTCGGCTGGTGTGGTATTCGTCACGCTTTCGATTCCCAGCCGCCGTCGTCGTCCTGGCGGTATTGGCATGCCAATACTTTTTGACTCGATTTCTGAAGTGTTTTCAATGCCGGCAAAGCAAACAACATTCAATCATAGCGGGTGCTGCATGCCTTCCATCCGCAACTCTTCTTGCGATCCCACCGATCGTCTTCTGAGTGAGTGGAAAGAAAACTTGAACTTCTTGAGCGTCTGCTTTTCAGCCTCAAAGATTCGAGAATGTCGTTGGATGTTCTTCAAGAAAAGCGAATCGAAAGACTGTCCACAACGGTTTCGAGCAAAATGACGACCATAAAACGAATTAAAGTATTCCAACGCTCTGTAGACTGCGGACGATTTGATGGAATAGTATTATCATCAAGAGCGATGTCTTTGAATGCACCGCCGCTTCTGAATGGCCTCGTCGACGAACAAAACCGTGGAGGAAACTAAATGGTTTTGGTGTACGGAGAATTCTCTCCCTGCACGAGGAGGACGTCTTCAGAGGGGGTTTTGAACATTTCCAAGTTGGGCGGTAAATCTCCGGATGATAGAAAGCTTTGTGGGCATTAGGTTTCCATTAGGGATCCTCTGTGAGCTCGGCTGGCCGGCTAGTTGGTCCACCGAGCGAGCGAGCAACCGAGCGAGTTGGTCCACACGCTATCCTTCGGACTAATGTGTCGCTGTTGTTCTTTAGCTTCGTCTGATTAACTTTCGCCACAAGATGAATTGCGATATGAATTGGATCGGTATACGCTACGCAGCGTAATGGCCGCGGCTGATGCCGTCGTCGATTCCGATATCCGATAAGATTCCGACGGAAGCGCTCAAGCCTTTCTGTGCTCGCTTCATGTAATAATGGTCTCTTCATGTTCATACAAAGCTTCAAGAACTCTTGTAATTTTCAGCAGCTCCTTGAAACCGCCGCTGGCTTGGAGGGGGAGAGAGAGAAAGAGAGACATGTTGGTTTAGTCGACAGAGATGTTCCTCGATAGACCGTTACGGCGGTGGCGCCGATCGTTTGCGGGGTAAGATCTTCTCTCCACTGTCTTCTTTTTCTGCCGCCGCCGTCGTCGTCACTGCTTTCTTTTTCTTCGGAAAGACGACGCCTTGACGACGCCCAGGTTTCGACAAAACGCCCGAGGCCCAATGGGGTAACCCGGGAAAGTGCCGAAAGCGATTCGAACCGCGAGCCGCGAAAAGTTTGGATCGTCGTTCATTCTGTTCGACCGTCGAGCTCTTTTTCATGTTTGTGTAAGGGTATGGACAACGGGGCTCGGTTTTATTGCCGTCGACGGACAAACGCACAAACGATCCGAACGAACGGATCAAATCAAGCAGGGTCTGACCGTCCGGGTGATTGTCGATCATGTCGATGAAATCGCCGCACTACGAAGCAAGGTGAAAATCGAGTCATAAATGTTTCCGGCTGGAGATCGGAATCTCGAGGCGAACCGCGCAATAAACGGGAGAATTGAAATGGGAGCCGGTGGGTGGAAAAGATGTGGAAGCACGAGGAGCAATCAAAAGCGAAACCCAATAGAGCACAGAACGAGATTCGATCATTGATCATAGCGGTTGTGCCACCACTTACTCGCTCCAGCTTCGTGGCAGAAACCGGTCCTTAACTTAGAGTTTACAACTTTAAGTAAGTTTTTCGTTCGTTTCCTCGAAAACGATGATCAACGAAAAGTTCCCTCCGAGCGATGTTCGACTCAATACGGACAGAGAGGGTGATGTTTGGCGCTCGGAACGACATCCTCGCTCACGGGCTCGCCAATGTAAATACTGAAACGTGAGACGCCCGATTCTAACCTATAAAGATAAAGTTGAGCTTTTGACGACCGGTCAGTGGCAAACAAGACGGTGGCGACTCTGCTGGACGCATTGCAGTCGAGCGGACAATGAGTTCGCCAAACCCCGAGACTCGCCTCAGTGTCTTTCGTATCCGTCAGGTGCTGGCGCGCAAGAACGAGAAGCGGCCTCGAAAAAGCCAATTTAATCGAACGCTCGAACGGACGGAAAAGGCAAGCAGACAGACACAAACACACACACACATGAAAGCAACCAAACAAGCCATCGAACGAGACTGACTGACTGACCGACCGAGCGAGCGACTCGAGTTTCTTGTTTCATAAACAGTTCTTAGCTAAGACTAAGTATCTGAACACCAGAACCGTTTAAGCGGCGGCCGCGGAGAAATCGAATGACGTGAAACGTCTTGTTTCTTGCCTTCTCGCGTAAAGGGCGCCGCTAACCGACCAACTGTTTAGAGTGGCTTGCCTCGGCCTGAGTGGCAGACATGCAAACAAAAGACTTTCGCGCAGATCTTGAATAGAGACAGCCTGTCGGTCGGTCGGTCGCTCGTCCATTCGCCAACCAATCAGTCGGGCTATCCCGACTTCCGGTCTCTCACTTGCGAAGTTTCTATCTTTGGGTCCCACGCAGCCATCGATCCGCCAGTCCATTCATTCGCTCGAAAAAACTAAAGAGAAGATTCGTTCACAGAAGGTTTGTTTTGAGACTCCGCCGTGCAGTGTTGGCACTGTGGCCAGTGTACAAAGGACGAGCATGACGAACTCGTCGGTTGGAGAAAGCGATGGAAAAACGAAAAGGAACGCTCCCCGCCGGCTGTTAGAGCTCACTGAACCGTGTTCAGAACACGGAGCCACTCTTCTATAGCACTCACCTCTTTCAGCACTGCCCATGACATCTTTCTTCTGTAGTGCTTTGCATTCCTTCTTCATGAACAGATGTTTTGTTCCGGTGCAGCCCATTGTGTTGCTTGTCGAGTTCTTGTTGGCGTGATCTTCGTTTTCTTCGTTGATCCTAAGGCCGCGTCTCCTGAATGTTCATGATTCAATTTGACGTTCCCCAAATCCTGCACAGCGAATCCAAGTCATACTCGACTTCGGGTCGTAGGCAATGTAAGACACTTGGAACGATCACGCACTCACTAAAGCAGTCCTGCACCGGCTCTCACAGGATTTCCGTCTCCTGACACCTGTCTCCTCGGGAGCTGAGCTTCGATCACCGGGTCCGGGATCGACTGACCGCGAAACGAGTCGTTTGAAAGAACTTCGGGAATATTCGCTAAAAGTGATAAAAGATCTATTGTCACCGATCAACTGGTCAAGTCACTGGTCCAGCACACTGGCAACAACATTTCCACACGATAGATGGATGGATAGATAGATGATTTTTCTCCGGCTTCGCGCGCACCGAACCAACAGTTCGAATGACAGAAGTCACATGGCTTTGCTGGTTCCCAGACCGGCCTGCGCGCCCGGGACGCGCCACGATCAGTTGTGTCTCTTTCTCCACACCTTTCCCAACGGCGAGCGAAGCAACCAACCAACCAGCCAGCCAGTCCGTTCGTCCGCTTGCCATCCAGCTGGCTAGCTAGTGAGCAAGCAGAGTTCCCTTTCCTACGTTGGGAAAGAGATTCACCCAGACTCGTTGTTGTATGTACTTTCCCAGTTGGTCGTGCTAACACCCTGTTTGTTTCTTGGACAGACACCTTCATTCGACAAACTTCATCCGTTCAGGCGACAGTCGGCGTGAATCGACTCGATCACGTGTTGTCCACTCAAACTTGTGGATTCTTGTCACGGCAACTTGAATGGATCGTTTTAGTGGTTACGAATGCGCGAGCTCTCGAAGCTCAACAGTCCTCTGCCGTTTCCATGTTTGAATTTATAGTTTCGTGATAACTATATCTCTCAGTTTGAATATTCGATTAGGTTTATTTTCATTCTGCTGCATTCATGAATTTGGTGTGGTGTATTTTTGGTAATTTTCGATCAGAGATCTCTTTAGTGATATAATAATTATATGGAATTTTAGATGTTTGTACGCGCCGTCGTCAATTACAATCAGGAATCAATAATTCTACCAATCAACGTCAATCTACCCATCAGAAATGTTGACTTTGCGGCGCGGTCTGAACCTGAGGTGTAGTTTTACACACAGCCACATAACTACTGCTTCGAACGAGAGGTTAGATCCGTAGGTTCGATTCTCCCCACCTAGGGTTCAGTTTCGAGAATGTTATCAATGATCTCTGTTTTCCGCGAGAGCGAAGTTATTCTGTGCAGTTGCCAACTTAGCTCCGGTACCAGACCGCCAGGCCACAAGCTGGATGATCCCTTCTGAGAGGGAATGCCTTTCGGGAGGAGCTCACAGGGAAAAACTTGGTCGCTCGCAAGACTACGCAATTTCACCCAGGATATATACCGTCAATCAGGGTGATGATGAGAACACTGATCCCTAACGACATGAAACAGGACCTGGCGCGGCTGAAATCAAGACTCGGAATCTTTCAACGGACTGCGTGAAGTTGGTCTGCGCGTACCTCTAAAGAGGTACGGTTGGCGGAATTCTCAAAGTTTTCTCATGGCTTCAGGCGATTTCAACCGTATTCGATCCGAAGAAATGATAGAACCCGATTTGACGGACTGCCGTGCAAACTTCACGTCCATTCAGCACACCATGTATCGAGAGGCGAAAACGTCCCTCGGGATTGCTAGCAGCAGGTCCTTCTCGTCAATAAACTCGAGTTTTCCGCCATCTCTTGAGACTGTTGACAAGAAAAAACGAACTGAGAATATGATTCGCAGAATCCGCCTAGAGTTTTCATATCAATTGAAGACAGTCGGAACGATCGACTTTGAATATGCCTAATGTTCGAGAGCAACGACACGCAGCCTGATTCCATCTGTCGAGTGGTGCGGATTTCGCATTCCATTGTAGCCATAAAACAGGAGATGATCAATAAATCATCGATCGATCCATCCAGCACAAAACCCTTGAGCGATAACCTCTGCTGACACCTTCGGTACAGATTCAAATCTGACAGAAAAATTATACAAGGCAACGGTTTCGAACTGTTCGTGCCAGGCATTGATTTCTCGCACTAAACGGTTTCGAGTCGACACGCATTGCTGGTAGGAAAATTCAACAGATCTCCATATTTCCCAAGAAAAGAGAGTTTTGAGGTTTCCTTCTATAGGTCCTTTGACGACAATTCTGAAATGCCTATGCGCCAGCCTGTATTCTTTAACCGGCCGATGTCCATGTGTCTGTCTCCAAAATTTTTCTCCTGTTCAATCGAAACTTTGTTGCCACACCCGCCCAGGAAAACCCGATCTATGCGACAAAAAAAAATACCAAGGGAACATCGAAATAGTCTCGGGGAAATGAGAGAAAGAAACGGGATCTACTGCGGGGGACTTAATATCTCATCTTTAGTGGATTCGAAATAAAAATCAAGAGAAATCGTTACCTGATCAGCGATTGTTATTTTCAGATCTGCCCCTCGAACCGGGCTGGAATTCGGTTGAGAACTTGATCTGTCTGCGTGAAATATCTCGAATCAATTTGGAAGCCAGGCGACTCTCATCAGTTTCAAAATTTGGCTTTACATGAATATCAACGGGTCCGCAGAACGAACATGAGAATGGTGACAACGAAGTTGGTCAGATTTGGAGTACAGCCCCGGCGATTTAAACTGCGAGGCGCCAACCCGCCAAAGCGGCGAGTCGAGCAGCTTTTCGATCCACTGGCCCGCAGGCATCTGCTTGCGCCTGCCGCTCGCTGCGCTCGCGAGTCTAGATGATATTCCCACTGCCCTAGCTGCAGCTATCGCAGACCGATGAATCACAACAGAATCATTTTCACAGTACTCGCCATCTGTGTGTTTACGTGGAGGGATGAGTCGCCGGGGCGCTAATCCACAAAAACCGATCATTCTGTCTTTGCCCGTTGAAGAAGTGGAAAGGACCTCGATGTGCCAGGTAGTTCGGATTTTGGGAAATTTCGAGGTGGGTTGAAACTTTCCACCGGTAGTATACTTAGTGTGGGTCCGATTCTTGGTGTAATCCAAACGGTTGTTGATCCAGGACCCGCGAAAGGGCACGCGTTCCGATGACATTCAAATCTTTTCGAGATTTCCAAACACAATCGAGCGAGAATCGACGGTCGCAGCGCGCTGTTCCCAGGTCACGATCACCGGAGAACTCTTGGGGAGAATAACGGAGACAAGGACTCATAACCTGAATGAGGTTCTGAGTGAGTGAAAAACTAGAACTCCTAGACGCGAAAGGTAGAAAGATCTCGGTCGGTCTAAGACGCCGCATGTCTCTTTCGTCTTTTTATCCAGGAATACGAATCTTCCTCAGAAAAGTTCAATCCGATTCAAGAGGAGCATCAAAGGTGCTGTTTGCAGAAGAGAGGGAGAAGTGTTTGTCATACCAAAACGCCGCAAGCCCGATGTCCGAGAAAGTTGGTAAACATTTCGCTATCGAATCGAGTCAACGCAACGTCGATGTGCCGTGCATCGATTGGCCGTTGGCAGCTCGATCGCGGAGGGGAAGAAGGAGCGAAGACCAAGTTTTATTCTCGTTTGTTGTCGAAGAGAGACATCAGAAGTTCAGGTGACTTTTTGAATGTTAACTTGAAAACGACTCCATACGACTGGCAAGATGATGAGCGACTGAAGGAACGAATTTCCTTTGTTTCAAACTCGTCGATCAATCAGTCAAGCTCCCCTAGAAGCATTCAGTTTGAAATCGAGAGCCGCGAATGAATCAAGTTCGGGGTCTACATACAAAACGACAAGAAAGTGTAATAAAGTATTATTGGTTCATGATGAAGGTTCCGAGAACCCTCGACGTCAATAGAGCACTGATGTTGTTCGAGCAGTAATGAAGCACTACACGACTCAAGTATATTAGATTGAGCCGTCGCAGCTCAAACAATATGTGTCCGTATTTCAATACATACACAACCGGAGGAGGGCTTTGATGGTGTTGTTTGATCAACAAACTGATAAACGGATGAACCGAGCGACGAACTCGAACATTCCTCGGGCTTTTCGCCGAAACGGGTCAGAGCAAACGAAAGAATCTCGAATCTCTTATAAATACAATCTAAATGTATCTAAGCGGCTCACCTTGCCACACTCGCCTTCCGTTTGCTTCGAACAATCTCGTTCTTGATTCCCCATGCACACAATTCCCCGGCAATCGGAATCTGAAGAGCTTCCCCGAGACTCGAGCGAAGAAACAGCGAACAGACTGAGACAGATCTCAAGTTTGCTCAGATTCAGAGGATATTGTCGATTGCGCAAGGACGAGAACACCGGTTGAATCACCGGCGCTAGCTGGATTTCACGTTTCAGGAAGTTTCCAGAATTTCCAGGAGCTCCTGTCGATTACATTCGACGAAGATGATTCCCCCCGCGGAACGTTTCGACGCTTTTAAAAACTTTGAGGTGACTTTTCCACGGTAATTTGAACAATCAGTCCCACCTATGCAGTTCTCAGAACCAAAAACAGAGGAAACACGTATTTGAGCCAGTTTTCCAAACATCTCGGTTAATCCTCAAGCTACGCGCCGGAGAAGCGTCGAACAATTTCATGAAACGATGGTGGTCATCGGGCGCCTGATCAGTTCACTCGCGGGGGACGAAATGTGCCGCTAAGAAAGACACGGCACAGGACTCTAACGCTGATCGTTGTTTGGAACGTGATCTCTCGAGGAGGTTTCACTCCGAAAGTTCACGCTGCTCATACCATTTTCGGAAACGGAGCGAGATAAGTGCTCGTTATGAGTGCAGGGTACTTCGATGCCCGGAGCTATCGTTCATCTTCAGTTCACGGAAAAGTTGCTGGTGTCAGGAGTGACGAAAACTTTCAGCGCGCGGAATTCGAAGTCGCGAGAATCCAAAGTTTCAAAGTCGACGACGACTGTCAATTAAGAATCGCGACGTGAGTTGCTTCCGGAGGATGAGTTTCACTTCCGAGCGTTGATATGCTCACGAGTCGACACATGGAGCTCGAGATGTCGATCAGGTGTACAAGAGATGAACTCGAGATTTTCGCCCGCTCGTAATGCATATTCGGTCCGCCGGGCAAAGCAGTCGCTGATCCGATGTCGAATGTGCTCAAGAGAAGATCTTCTGGTTGAACTCACTGTAATTGTATGTGTCGCATGTTGGCAACGAATGTACGGCTCAGACTCCGATCTGTAATCACATGAGAGATCAGTTCTTTCAAACAGTGCTGCCCATCCAGACCGGCTATTAGTGAGTCCAAGATTCAAGTGCTTACTGTTCAATCTGAGACGATTCCGAACAAGTCATTAGTATTTCTTGCTGAGAAGGCCGTGAGATATGAGTTCTGTTTTACGTGCGGTTTTGATTCATTTTCAACTCCAGAATCTTTGTCAACGAAAATCGTTTTTTTTCTTAGCATTCCTGGAGTTTTCGCTCAGACAGTATCGGGGACAAAGTCGTTTTTGCGTTCAGTGGCCTCACAATCCGCGGAAAATCAACAGGCCGTACGCGTAGTAATATTTTCATATTTGAACCACCCCTATCTCCTCAGTGGAGGTCTCGTTGCTCTCGCCGCGGGGTTTATCAGCTCTACTAGTTTCCGAAGATTCCAATTTGAGCTCCTGTTAACAATGAACGCTTCGATTAATCAACGGTTAGCAGCAGAATGTCGACGTGGACCTTCGGATCTTGAATCAATCACAATGAAGGATATCCGTTCCCTCACGACAAGGAGCCGTCCTTAACATTTCGCAAGCGGTCGACCAGCGGTCAACTGCAAGAGAAAATGTCACGATGAAATGAGAACTCAATTTTAAGCGGTCCTCTCGAGCTCGAGTAGCTGTGCAATTTGCGGTGCTCATGCCTGGTCAGCCTCGTTGAGATTCCATGATAATTGAGTGTCACTGACGACGAGTCCCTACCGCTGATCTTGTGAGGAGCTCATGATTGGGTAGAGTGTCATGAAGTATGGCTCGAATCTGCGACAATTTTCTCAGACATTCTCGAATTTCTTCCTCAGCGTTCCGAAAATTCCACCGAACTTCTATTATATTGGCGAGAATGGAAGCGAGGAAACGTCCCAGTCGCGCGGTAGCGGCAGCTGATTTCCTCCAGGAAGAGGAACAACCACCGGATTCGGAAGAAGAGCAACCCAATTATCGAAACAAAAAGCGCAAGACTTCGTGAGTTATCTGAAAGATATTCATAGGATTTCCCTTCGAGAGATTCTGTGCCGACTAGACCGACATCAATCCATGAATCACTTTCGATCATGATGCTTCATTTTCGATATGAATGCGGAAAGAAAATATTCAGTTCAAGTAGTTGATCGATCCCAAACCAGATGATTGAATGATCGCGTGCACCGGAAATAAGTTTCGTTCAGCCGAGGTAATGGCAGATGGTGTCATCGAGGCAGTAATAGAATCTCAAGCTCAAACGACCTGTTTCGTCCGAATCGTACAGGGGGAAATACAATCTTCTGACTCGCTCCCGCTAATGTACTCCACGCAACTAGAATCACTCATTAATATTCCATCTAGTAACTCAACTGAGGTCCAGTAATTTCTGAGTTCCCCTCTCGCTTCCTATATATAATCATCGAGTCCTGGACCCAATATCTGCTGTTCCACTGGATGAACATGCATTCGGCAACAGCAAAGACAAACGAATTCCATCGCGAGGAGCTTTGAATTCCATCAGATCAGAAAAATGCTCACACCGTCGCGTTTGTATCGCGCCCTTTCTCTCGCCTGCGTCCTCTATTGGTTGTTCCATTGTTTCGCAGATAGCACGAGGAAGAGAGTCAGGGAATTTGCTTTTCGGGTCGATGCAAAAACCCTTTTCACGTACAGAGACACCCGTACTCTCTCGCTCTCTCTTTCTCCGAAGCGACTGATACTCTCTGTCGCTTCCAGCAAAATCAAGATACGATAGAAAGTAAACTTCATCTGGTTCCTCGTCAAAGCCGCAAGCTGCATTCATTCATCGCGCAAACTTTGTTTCGGCTTGATGTTTCGCGAACACTTCAAAGCTGCAGACTTTGACAGGTTGACGCCACTGAACAGATGGCTTGAAGTGCAAAAAGGAGCTCCAGCTTTTGCGGTTGCTGCATCGCCGATTCGGAGCCGTCTCGAGGATTTTTAAGTGGAGCACGATGTTCATTAGGAAAAGCAAGCGAAATATTCATTCATCACGTTGTCGTACGTACCGTTGTCGCTGCAGGGAAGCGGGAGCAACAGCTTTTGGTTTTGCGAAATGAGCTCCATTAATGGACTCCACCCATAGTTAATTTTACTCAATGCGAGAGCGTTGGATGACGTTGCGACATGGTCGAATGAATAACTGTTTTAATTCTACTGTTGTGAGAATACAAATCATCTCTTGCGGCTGTCTTCGTCCTCATCCAGACTCTCGAAGACAAGTCCGAATCTTGATTATTGTTGAACTTGATTCGTTCTGCCGCGTGAATATAAACTCCGTCTTCCCTCTGAATCACGACGAAGAATCTTGGATTGCGTGAAGTTCCAAGCAATTAGAAAGAACGACTGGTGAGGAACTATCGATTGACAGAGTAATGATTCCTCTCGCAGACGCTCCGAAACCGAAGATTCGGACACCCTGCGTCAGATTCTCTTGATGGTTCAGAACAAGAAACTCTCACCGAAGAACGCTTTCACCTCCTTCGATATGGACACCGCGCTAGCCGAGCTGCGCAAAGAATCGAAAGCCACCAACGAAGTGAATTTCCCAATGTTGGGAATGTCGCTCGATGCCTCATCGAGAGTCTATGAATGTCGTGTCGAGAACACGTACCTGACATGCATGAATTTCGCGGCCAACTTCAAATCACTTTATAAGCCAAGCAATGCTACCGAAGTGTCTGGGGATGAGTCCCCGACTGAAGCCATGGAGTCGGAAGATGGTGCTCCACAGAAAAAGGAGGAAAGAGAGCGGCGCATTCGACATAGTAGGTTTCTTCGGGCTTTAAGCTTGCTTTCAACTTGATTGGGTCACAGCGAGATTGGGGATAATCGGAAGGAAGACATCCCGGCCGGGGCTGTGTCCATTCGAATAAGATAATTGATGGACAGACCCGGCCAAATTTCTTTCCAGATGCTTTCATTGTAGTGGATGAGTCGAAAATCACAAAACCGTTCCTCATCAACCTCGATTCAATGTCAATCCTGACACGGACCAACGAGGCGGAGAATTCGATGGGCAGAATCGCGAGCTTCCTCGCTCCTTCAGACCTTCACTCACCGGACTTACTACAGGAGCACTCTTGGTTAGGCATCGAATTTCCATCTTGAACTTGAAAAGAAAATGCGCATTATTTTCCTCAACCGAATCCATGGCGCCCATATGAGTTTAATCTTCCGTTTTTGAATGCTTCGCTTCTTTTCATTCTCGGCTTCGTCCTTTCCGCCTACTTAGGTATGAGGAGGGGCCATTGAGCAGTTTTCGCTCCGAGAATCCCATCGGTTTGGAAGCTTTTATCAAAGATGGAACCCTGCCGCTCATGGAATCCGAGGAATTTTTCTGTTGTGAAAGCCAAACGTCGGACGGAGGAGATCTAAGGGTCGAAGCAACGGTGTCCGATGACGAATATGTAAATGGACGACTTATCGGAAAAGAGCTTATCGATCCCGACGGAAATTTGACGTGAATCCTGGAAATCGATGTGCACGCAATACGAAGAATAAATCTTAATACTTTACTCACAGGATTTCGGCGCGAGTCTCAATTCTCCTTTTTCACTCGGATTCGAGGATCAGGAAGAAACACCGCCAATCGGTAAAAATTGATACAAATCAGAATTCATCTAAAATGTGAAACAAAAACCGAATCCTTATCTGTTACGACTATGTTGGGATTCACTCAGAGCGATGATTTGGAAGACTTTCACTTCAACTCAACAATTTCTATTTCTAGCGGCTGACAACGATGAAACCGTTCAGATTCCTGAGTTCAAAGGGCTTCCGGGCATTGCTCAGGATGAAGCTACCCAAAGGACGCGAATCCAGTTCACGGAAGCCACACTGAGCAGATGGGATCGAAACAACGATTTCAACATTAAGGATTATCGGGGCCTGTTCGACGTCGACAACCTCAGACGACTTTTCTTGCTGCCTAATGTCGTCGTTGAACTTGTTTTCCCTCCGTCGAACCCAAGCCGTTCGGCTCCTACGGGCTCTACAATATCAAGTCACGAACAATCGGAACCAGAGGAGCAGATTCAAGATTTCACGGATCCCGACAACGGTCTGGATGACTTCACAGTCGGACATAATGACTTTCAAGCGAGTTTTGTGTCAGTTCAAGAGACTGCACCCGAAGAAGGCGACACTTTGAGCGATAATAATCCTTCGTGCCATGTCTTGAAAGAACCTCAACAATCGAAGTACTTGAGGAGGGCCAGGATCGTGAACATGAAAGAAATCAAACAGAAGATGATGCAAATCCTTGAACGGGAGTTGAAGAATCGCGGTGAGTTTCGGAAACAACGCTTGACCCATAGCGTGCACCATGAACAACTCGATCATTGAAAAGCCCCCTTTCGTCGAGAGCATTTCGATAATGATGATCAGAGCTCTTCTCGATTCCAGGCGTGATCTCTCTCAGAGAGGTGTACCCCCAGCTCCTGACTGTTTTGTCATCGTCGAATCGGAGAGATCTCAACTTCCACATCGCTTTCTTGGCTTTGTTATCATTAGCCAATGACGAAAAACTCGACTTGGAACCGGATACTGACGGTGATGTGATGATCACCAGGATTCGGGAAACAACTTAGCACTTCAAGGAATTCTACATCCTAAAACGTTTCGAGCGTCCGCGTGTCCTGGGATTGACGACTTGTCCTAAACTTGGTCGTGAACAACGATCGAATAAACTGATGAGCGTCAACTGTGATTTGTATGAATCGGCTCGTGGGAATCGAAGCATCTCGGACCGCCTCTTTCAATGAAATCACATCGACGAGTTATCGCCACCCCCAGCTCACCGCGAGTCATGTTCACTTTCGTATCAATTTTGCGTTTACAACACAGCCCAACGCGATTCCTACAGGTCTCGTTAACCAATTGCTCAGATCGAGCTCGTGTCATCAGAGAACGTACTGAGAGGATCCCGTCAAAAAATGTCTTTACACTCCTCCGGAAGTCAACATCAGATAAAAGCAAATTACGGTGTCATAAATGAACTGGATCATGGAAGGTGGGAATAGGAAAAACTTATCTAATGGAGCTGCTAGAGACGTCTTAGGAATTTCTGAATGAATAAGGACAAAATCGAGCCACGAAGCCGGAGCAAAAAAGCATGACAACCGAGCTCCAAGGATGGCACGAGGCTTCGTCCAAGGGCGGAGCTCTATGCGGCGGCTTGCGGCAAAAAGTCCGTAGCTCGCACTGCTGACGACAGTGAAACGGGAAAGCGCGCACTAGGGGTCAAGTTCACTCTCTCGGAGCCGTACAGAGTCAGTAAGGGTTAGAGGCCTCATCCTCCGTGTCGCTCGATTGCTTAAACTCGGAGCAGAGTTTTCCTCTCGTGATACCTGGAAACTGCAAAGCATCTCTTGGATCTAGTTATTATGTGGATTATACTTGACTGTACGCAAAAATTCAAGATCAAGTTGGGTCAAGCCCAGCTGCGCAGACTCGTCATGTGAGCACCGCTTGACCCAATAGTCGCCTGGATGCGCAACGTTCAGATCGAAGTCAGACAAAGCTTTTATAAAATCTTGGCGTGAACACCAAAAGGCCTAAGGGGAGATGGAGTTTTCGGGAGATGAGTTTCTGAGTCCCTGAAAACAAAGTGAGCCGTCATGCCCACCGACAGCCTCGTCATCTCGCGGGTCTTCACCCGAACTCTGTTCTCGTGGGGGCCGGGGAGCAGTCCGTGCTGTCGCGCTGCTCAGCGACCGCTTAACCGCATAAAGACCAACTGTCGGAACTGTCAAAGCCATTTTTAGGAGACATCCCATTCGAAGTTTGCCTTCGGCAATGGCAGATAGGCGGTCGACGAGCCCGTTGAGTCGTCGGAAGCGTTTTGGCGAGATTAAATCTAGAAAATTTCCACCGTAGATCAGTGCTGTCCTCGGCGGATGATTCCAGCCTTTTTGTACAACCATTCAACGAGAACCAGAATCTTTAAGAGCTCGGTTCGTCTGAGCAACACTCAATGAAGTTAAGCTTCGTGGATATCGTGTGGAGCCCGCGAACTTCCCAGACGTCGATCACCCTCATCGAGCAAGGGAGGAGTCGAAGAGAGAAAGAGTCCTGCAGTCACGATTTCCACGAAAACGGACGTTCGATACGAGCGAATTCGGGAACACTGAAATTGAATTTGAGGAAGCGTTTCGAAAGTTTAGAAGGTAGCTGCGCTCCAACACCGATTCCGCCGTGGTGCCAAACTCTCAAGCATTTACCTCTGGAAACGAGGTGGAACGACCGGATTCCGGATTGGAAATCGCGGATCCCTCCTCTAATTCGGTTTGGGTGATGTTCTCGCATGACGAGTATCACCGCTCAAGGTTATCCCGTGCGAGTTCCCGTGTTTGGCGCACGCTCTGAGTTCGGGGAAAACCTATTCCAGAGTATTTTCCATGATTGATGAAGTTTGTACAAATCGTCTTCCGCAATAAAAGATGATGCAGTGATGCACTGAGCGTCATTGTACAAACAACGATCAATATTAATGAGAAGCTTCGATACGATCGATGAGAGTCAGCTGGAAAAATACGTTGAATTACCGCTCCAGAGAAATATGGAGTTTATTCAGCCAAGGACTCGCGCCGCATATATAAAGCGCATCTGCGTCTTTGAGCCCATCGGAGATCTCACAGACCGTATCAACGGAAGCGTCCGCGAAATGAAGTTCTTCCTTCTAGCTTTGGTGATTGCCTGTTTCCAAGAAGACATCTTGGTTTCGGGAAACACGGACAAAATTATCACAGTTTTCCTCAAAGTCGTCGACAAGGTAGTGCCCGCCGACCAGGTCGCCCAAATCAAGGTACGCGGACTCCGGTCCTGTTTCGTTTGCTCAACTTCCGAGTCCGTCTAATGAGCTATTCCCTTCGGGCGTCGGGCGGAACGAAGCTGTCGACTCTCCGAACTGATCGGAATTCTTCTCTTCAACTCGGAAAGCGAGGGCTCCGTTGAGTCATTAATAATATTCACTGATTTCTTCAGGAGAAAGTCGAGAACATGAGACCGTGCCTGGATCACATCAGTAAGAATGTTGAGGATCAGCTTGTGGAGAAGTACATGCAGTATATTTTCCCGATGTCGATCAAATGCAAGATGGGGAGAGGAGATATCATCAACAACAAAGAGGAGAAACAGAAATTCAGGGACTGCATGCATGTAAGTCGGGTTTGCATTTTGTTCCTACCAAAGTAGATTTCATGGGAACTAATCGTTAGAACATTACTCATCGATAGAAGGACGTATAGATAGGACCCAACACTATTCGCAAAAACTCCTAGCAGTGTCTATTATGGATAGCGTACAACGGGAACTGCGAAAGGCACAATAAGACGCAGCTCCTGTTTGCGAAAAAAGTGCGAACTTCAACGAGATGAGAAGTCCGAATCTTTTGTTGAATCTGGAATTTCGTCCGATGATATACTCAAGAAAGAAAATATCTACATTCTCAATACGTAGTCGTAACGCAGATGATTTTCTCACTTTCACAGACCGAGATGGAGAAATTCACGGCGCCGCTGAGTGATAAAGATAGAGCTGCTTTTGATGAAACTCATGAATGTATGCGTGGAGTCGACGATGAAGAGTGATCGATTGCGTTTCGCACTCAACGAACTACGTTTCCACCCGTCTTTGATTGGGTTTCACAGGTTTTCTGAAAGTTTCATGGCATATCCCTCCCTTTTGTTTCTCTCTCCCGAAGATTAGGATTACACTCTTGAGTCGCGTGTTAAGATTCTCAAAATGAAGGTATAACTCGAAATCGCGATAAACAGCTTCTTGATCGTTGCCGATGAGCCCAATAGTTATTTCAAGATTTCTTCACTGCGCTGTGGTCAACGTTAAGTGTTAAGACTACGTCAGATGGACTGCGGATAAGATAGGAACCGATCAGTTATCATCAGATACGGAAGTCTTTTGAAAGATTTGAATAAAGCACGATGATGGTTACCGGAAAGGCTGAGCGCAGGCTCCGAGCATGAGAGATCACATAAAATGGTGGTTAATAGAGTTTTGAATCTGTGTTTGGAGTCGGACTTTTAGTCGCTATCAAGAAACGCTTCTATCGTACGCTAGCGAGAACTATCAGAATTAGTACTCATGATGCATTTCCATCACCGATATCATCGATGGGTCGACGTGGTCAGTTCCTGAGAGCGGAATGCAACAGAGTTTTTCATGGGCTGATGTATTCTACGCCTGAAGCTTTCCCTTGGATTTGCATGGAGACGAGCAAACGGAAAATATCGAATATGCATACACGGACTTCCCTTTCATCCGAATAGATTTCGAGCGATTTCGACTCCATCGTTTAGTCCTGATCGGTCGCTCTCAGACCGACCTCCAAAGACAACAGCCAGCTTGACACAAATATAGCCGTCAGTACAGACAGCTAATCTACATTTTCGGCACGCATCGAGGAATGTGTCGCTTTGTTGATCATCGATTCGAAAAAGAATCGACACCGACAGCGTCCTGCGAGACAGTTATTCTCGTCGTGGAAAGAAGCGATTTTGAGCAAAGCAGAATTCAAAAATGGACTCGAGAGTCACCGCGAGAAGCCGCTCTTATATCCCTGAGGTATCATGGGGTTCACTTTTTGAAAACACAATCACGTGTCTGTATCTTACCATCTCGACCTGAAAAAGTTCAGGACATTCTTGGAAGCGTTTTAGAGAGACAAGATCTCCGGTGCTTCTCCTGGACAATGCTTTCAAATTCTGAGGAAAAGATCGCAATTTGTTCCGAGCCTTGTTGACCCGTTAGAAACAGATCACGTGACCCTTGCATTCAATCGCTTCGAGAGTAGAGTCGTGGCGTCTTTTCAGGTATCTACGTGAGTTTCCAATTTTGTTTTGTGGAGGTATCAACCTGTACTTGAAAACTATTTTTATGCCCAACTCTACTGGGTTGCTTTTTCGATTCTCCTTTATCTCATCAAGTCCATCGGCACTATTCGTTATCCCCGAAAATCCTATTCCACAATTGGGATCGGCCGCAATGGCTGAGTATGAGCCACTTTGCTGATCCTCAATAGCCGCTCGAATGAAGAATACCTACGCTTTGCTTACTCTTTTAACGGGGGTCATAAATTGCTCTTAGTTGTATGATGTTGATGATTCCCATGTCCCGCTACAGCATTCGCAGTGTGTCCTGTAGTGGATTCCGTTTGAGTTCGCGAGGATCCTTCAAAAGATCCAGTCAACTGTCTAGCTTTACGTTTGGCCGCACGGCAGGATTGCCTCGGCTGCTTCTAGCATTGCTACTGCACTGACTGCTGAGAGATTCGAGTGCGCTCAGTTCTCTCACAATGAACACCAGAGTTATTCTCCCTAGCGTCGTCATCATCTGTCGTAAGTGCTCTCCACTCGGCTTTTCTTGTTGTCAATTCGCTCAAGAGTTCTCTGAATGAGTTACCAACTCGAAGCGGCCCTCGATGCATTCCGCAGTGATCATTGGACTCATCGTCGTTTTTGGCAACACTGACTCCTCGTCAGCGAGCCAAGACCAACAACCAACACCGGTTCGATCGGAGGCTCCAGCTCAGCTGACAGTGCTAGAACCTCAACTGCAGCATGTCGCTCTGTTGTTCCGGCACACTGTACGAGCGCCGCGTGTTTTTCCACCGAACGACTCTCTGCTCAGACCTGAATTATTCCCGCGCGGAGTGGAGCGGAGCACTAGAGAAGGACTCATAGCAACGCGCAACGCAACTCTGATTTGGAGAGACTGGTACAAGGATTTTTTGAAGGGTGAGCCAATCTTGAAATCATTGTCAAAATCATCATCGGGAAAAGAGATAGATAGAGAATGATGACTTCTTGGATCCGTCAGGTGATCCGAACGAAGTGTACGCCAGGAGCTCTCAGGCTGACCGGTGCTACGAAACGATGTCGATGGTGGTGAATACGTGGTATCCTTCACCGGACGATATTCCGCTGAGCCAAGTGGCGATTCGGATGCCGCCTCGGGGCCACGATAAATATGTCGAACATTGCGGCAACATGCGTTACATCACTCGAGACTACGATCCCACGCATCAAATTCCGGACTCGATTTTCGCCGAAGAAGGCTTCCGAACCGTTGGAGACTATGTGGATTTCCTCAGAACACGAGTAAGAACTCAGCAAGATATGCTGGAGCATTTGCTCTAGAATCCGATTTTCAGAAGCAGCAATGATGTCGACGATCTGATCAAGGTTCCGGCTCGATCTAGTCCCGGGATTAATTCCCGGATTTTGTTTGATTGTTTCAGACGAAGCTCAAGAACGAAAGTGTGAACTTTTTCTATATGGCGTACATGGAAGGATTCCTTTCGCTCGACTACGAGAATGCTTTCACGCGAGAAGATCACTGGATGTTCAACTATCCAAAGACGAGGGAATTCTCTCGGCTGTATTTGCTCGACCTCAGTATCAACGTTATGGCGCCATAATACGCTCACTATCTGATGAACGGAATTGCGGATGAGCTTGAAAAAGCCGCTGAGAAGACTTCACGATTCAAGCTGTCCTTGTTTTCTTTTCACGACCTGAATCTTCTCTCAGTTCTTCGTGCTCTTGGTCAAAGAGGGAAATTGACGGACCCGCTCGCTGTGATTGCGTTCGAGCTTTGGAAAAACCATGACGGCTTCAGAATCGCGCTCAGGATGAGCGAGGGAATGACGACGGATTGGAAGTACAAAGCAGGCGAGTACTTAAAAGTCTCCAACGGCACCTCTGAGATCAACGCGCTTCCTGAAGTTGTAACTCTCATGAGAACATTCTACCAATCACAACTCAATCTGACCAGCTGTGGGTACTTCGAGCCAGATGCGATGATTTGAGCTATCTCGTTTCGAACACTCAACTTGAGTCGTGGATCAACAACCGAATTCGGTCAATTTCACTCGGATTTTTGGTCGTTGTTCCTTCTGAAACTACTATTGCTCATCGAGGACCTCTTTCGAGTTCGAAATACTCGAAATCTATATTTTCAGATGAATTGTGTACCGGCCCAATAAACGATAACAAGCAGTTTATTAGAAGATTGAATCGTTGTTACAACGCCAGTATTCCTAGTTTGTTCTGCGATTGTTGAGAAACATCTTAAGAAATCAACAAATCGTCTCTCCTTAGAAAATGCCACCTAAAATCACTCAATCAGCTCTCGTCACACAATCACGGGCGCTCATACATATCAAACTAACAGCGTAACTCCTCTTGAAAAACGTTTCCGCTCGGGGTATATCTTAACATTCGAGTTCAAAGATTTGAAGTGCGCAAAGAAGCAACGCCAGAAGCCCGGAGGCGATTCCCGAGGGATATTTGTTGAATACGAACTTTCAGGATGGCCCGGATTCAATTCTAGAAACCGGTGGCGAGGTCAGCTTAGGACGGAAGAGGAGAAAAATCCTGCCATACGAGTTTTGCCCCCCTCGTTGGAAAGTGAAACCAATCGCTCGATCGATTGACGGAGTGATCGATACATAGATCGCCCGATATTCCACAACCCACATCTCCTTCGAACAACGACAGGAGCATCCTCGAATTCCTCTCATTGCTTTGAAGTTTCCGCCAGAGCAGCCAGACTTGAGAAAGATTCTTTTGAAGGGTTGAGCTTGGCGCTCGAAGCTCGATTCAGTTCGATGAAATGTTTGAGATCGTCTTCGATCGGGCCGGTGAACGGTGACGGATCCACTCCACAGCTCAGGAGCAATTCTCGACAGTCTCCGGTGGGCGTCATCGTCACCTGCGAATAATGAACGAGAGTTCAAGGGCAATCGACAAAGTTACCCCTTTCACAGAGGGAACGGAGATGGAAGTGATGATGCCTGATGTCCGAGGTGACGAATCGATAAAAAAAAAGCTGACCCACCTTCGCGAGGCAAACAGCCTTTACGAAGCTGTCGCTCACGCCGATCATCTTCTGCTCGAAGAAGAAATCGCGCCCTTCTATGTAGACGAGCTGAAAACGGAAGGTCAAGACCCGGTTATTAATGTGAATTTTTGGTTTGGGACTGGAAGATGGGAACGTCACGGAGCGGAAAGACAGAGCCGTCGATTTGCACCAACCTTTGTCGTTATTCTGTATCTTTCGAAACAGGTCACTTGTCTCCTGTACCGTACAGCCACCGCGGCAATGACGCACCACCGATCTTTCCTGTTCGCCAAGAATATCGACTGCAAGAGTCCTGAATTTGCCGCGAACGAACCCCGCGCGTACTCGAAGTTCCTCAGGTATTTCGCGTGGTTCATGTGCCACATGTAGTCCAAGTCTATAGGCAAGCATATACCTGTGAGAGAAAATTGTTCCGATCAGATATATCTCCCCCTGGAACAGGGGCTATGGCCTGGCCCGAATCCGATACTTATGGTTTCTGCTACTTATACTCTTTGACCAAATAGTGCCGTGCGTTGAACCTTCAAACAGTGTCGCATTAAAGGGGGACGGAGGGAGCGCTCGTAGCGGGCGCAGTCCCGAGGGGGCGCCTGAATCACATCGTCTGCGTCAGTAGAGTGGAAGTTTCGATCGTTTCCGACAAAGTTATTTCCATGGAAACATCGAAATGTCCGAGTGGGCGGGATCAAGCAGTGGTATTTCCACGTGTAATAACGGCAAGTTCTCATTGGCGACCTTGCCGAGACCACCAATTCAGAAAGGCGTTGAACATGCCTAGAGCGGTTGGCTCACTTCCACCGCGATGTTTGAGATGGATCTCACTTGTAGCAATCATGAATGGCGTGACACCATTATAACTATACGAATGCGTCAGAGATGAGATAGATATTCATTCTCCAACCGCGATGTTCACACTGGTTTCAGGGTTTCTTGCAATGTAATTTGCTCACGCTCAAACTGAAAGAATGAGTGATCTCCTGCGGTCAATTTCGCTGATTGCGAGTCAGCAGGTAGGGGTCTAAAATTATGAACGAAGGAAAGTTCTCGTCAATAATAAAATTTCGTCCTTGAATTTTCCGTAGAGGTTAGAACATGAGAACACACGATGTCGGATCACAGAAGTCGGACAGTGTATTATTCCAGAGCATTTGTTTACGAAATTCTAGAGCCCAGAAGTCGCTTGAGCGGAGGGAAAGCGGAAGTACAGAACGTCTCGTGGACCAAAATCTTAAAAGCTTCATTCGATCGATTGTTATCATGTGATTTGATGTCGATCGATGCAGCCACGCGAATTCCCCCTTCGAGGTACCACTTAAGTAGGGGACACTGACGTTTTTTTCGAGAGATCAATTCCGGTTTTTTAATCGGGAACTCAATTCAAATCAAGTTGACTTTGGCCGACGAACGGAAACAGATTCTCAACGAACAGAGTTAATCATTCTTTGACGAGAGTTTCCGGTCATACCTCATAGTCGAGTAATCACAATCATACTAGGCTACAACATGCGTCCCAATCACGAACCAATCGTTCAGTCCGAAAGTTGACAGCTACATCTGTGCCGGTTTGCTCGCGCTCCTGCAGTTTCTCTCGCTTGAAATTTTCGGAGCGATATGGGGCTGAGGGCGTGGAGTTTTGTTATCACTCACGAATCGAATCGATATTCCAAGGCGGATGAATCTCACTCCAGCTCTCACTTCGTTCACAGAGCGTCATCCTGAATTTTCCTGAGCGAAACGCAACGATCGATGGCTCGAATGTTGCATTTGCTTCCTGTCCGATGCAAATCGCAGGAGAACAATGGGGGAACGAAACAGCTCGTCAATCGATTTCTAGCCGCTCGCAATTCCCGCAAGAAGAGAAGCGCTCGTGACGATTCTCTAGGCGACGTCAAACTCTGTAAACCAGGAGCTAACGATCTCAACAAGGAAACCCCAGCTGATTGCGGTCAACGTTCTTGACCTCGAAATCGCTCTGCTCGTGGCACTCGGACTGCCAACCGATTAGCACCATAAGCGAAGCGGACAGCCTACAAAGAATTCACTGAATAATCACTCACCCAGAGATTCTCCTTCTTCATGTACACCGTGGATTTGTTTTTTTATTCCCACCAGATAAGGGTAGTAGAGCCAAAACATTTTAGCAAAGTATGTGACATCGAAAACTATGCAAGCTGCAGCTAACAGTGTACTTATCAGACCCATGATCCGATAGTGATCGAATCAGGGTCTCGGTCTAAGTGTGCTGATTTTTTGCGAAGAATTAAATTTGCTTGCTCTCGGCCGGTGGTGTCAGATCGCCCACATGCCAGAGAGAGGAGGAGGACAGTTTCGCGCACGCGCACTCAGGAGTACAGGCTCTCGTTCCTAGGAGGGCGAGCACCGGTAAACAGAACGCAGACCACAACAACAGTTGTCATTATCCAAATCCAGGAGCGCGAACAATGGTTGTCTTTCTCTGAGGCCCATCGTGCTTGAGCTCTACCTCTAGTTGAGATCTCTGAAGTCATCGATCGCTCTCAAGGGTGTAAAACCATGAAACTCCTCTTCTCTGCTGGACGAGCATTTTGCCGTCTATTTGCCGTCAAAGTTGTACTCGCGTATGTCCAGATTGTTTCCACAAGAAAGCGTCCCTGAGTCGAGGATCGCTCACGAAACCACAAGCTTTGAAGTTCTACGAAAAAATGAATCATTCATGCCTTGGGAACTCAAAACCCGAGAAATAGATTCCCCCGGAAGCCCCAGAATGATTGATGAAGGGATACTAACGAAGACTGACTCCGACGTCTCCCTGCGCTGCGCCACGGTGAAAAGTTTTCTGAACATCAACTTGTGTCTCATATCAGCTTGAATACCAATCCTGAAACAAACTTGGGAGAAGAGCCCAGCTTAGTCAGAAATGAGCTTCCGGATGAATGCAAAATTATTAAGGTAGGACTTTTCGTCTTTATGTAAATTTCATCTTACAATATTGTCACCGCGATCGTACAAAATCATGAGCTCACAAATAAATCGTCGGATTTCGCAAACTCAACATCCTGTTAAGAAAATATACATACACGAGGTTGTCGAATATACACAGCTCGATTGTCCTTTGAACACTACATGTGGCGCTAGTGGGCCAGCGAATGAACGTCTTATCATGTGCGAAAAACTTCAACTCTGTACAAAATGGGCGGGGAGGAATTCGGTATCGACATCACAGTCATGGAACTACAACAGGTCCCCGCACCGGTCTTATGAATCGTTCTCGTATGGGTCACAATAGTCTGCTCCGCAGTCACGAAATTCGAGAAGAAATTATTTTCCGCCTAGGACCCTGTTGATTCGATGAAAACGATCGATTTTTGTATTGGGTTTGTCCAGAGCTTGGATGTTGCTGCCTTTTCTTACTAAAGGCCGCTGACGAAGTTTTTTGACTCAATACACAAGAGAAGTATATTCCGCGTACTTCAGCCTGAAGTTCTGCCATGCGGGAATATCGAAATCAGGCGGTTTGTAAAAAGGTCGCGGGATCGCTGAGGATTTTCCTGAGAATGATGGACTCGATCTTCTCTCGGATCGAGATCTACTGGGTGTGAGCTGCTCGCTCTGTTCCTGATCTGGTGTTCGTTGCGCGAGAGGAGATCTCGACTTTCTCGATTGTGATTTCGCTTGTTGAGGGCTTTTCAGTTGCGCCTCCTGTTTCTGGGCGGCCTGATCGAACATCTTGGTCAGAGATCTCCTCGCAGCGTTTTCTCCCTTGCTCTTCTTCTTCTGCTGAGGTTCTTTTGCTGCTTTGACGGTGGACGGTTCTTCCAGCTGATCCACGGACTGACTCCTAGATCTGTTGGAAGAGCTCCCGGGGCCCTTCGTCGAAGCACTGCCAACGGACGTTTTCGATTGAGTCACTGGCAAAGCGCTCAACCCCAACGATACCCGATTGGTGGTCATCCATTTCCGGAGTGCCTTGACGAAAGGCATTATCATGAAGAAATGGTTCGAGTTCATACCGAGTTTATCGGCCGGTGTGGGGTCTTTTTTGTAAGACGGCAAATCACAAATGTTGAACCAACGGATAGATCGGATTTCCTTCTTGGTTCTTGGAAGGAAAATCGTATCTCGAGACACTCCGGGTATGATATACAAACGTTGATCGTGATCACCCACTCTTCTCTCGAGGAATAATCTTTTGTTTAGGAGGGGCGTGCAGTCAAACCCTGTTTCTTCCAGGACTTCACGCGCCGCGCATTGATGAGGCTTCTCGCCTTCATTGATTTTGCCTTTCGGGAATCCCCATGTGCTTTTGCTCCAATATCCTTGAACCAGCAACACATTCTGATACGAATCGTCAATCTGTGGAAACGGAAGAAAAATATCAAAAAAGCTGCATCCAACCTTGAGTTTTTTTAATCTCGAGAATTGAGCAGATTTCGATCTCCAAACCAACACATGTTCGTGGGTGAGCATAGCACATCTGCAGAGAGACAGTTACTTACTAGAATACAACCGAATGTTGGGACAGCGAACTTGTACTGCTTCCAGGTTGCTATGATTTCGTCCGTACGCTTGGCAAATTTCGTCATGCCAGGTATGTGTGAAAACAGTTCGAACGTGAACTGACTCATGGAGAGCGAAGGCAGTGTGCTTCCGTCTCCCGCGTAGTAATCCAGATAAAACCAATACGCAAGCTCGACCTGAAAAGGAACACAACGCCAATGATAATTGAGTTTTTCGCTCCCTATCGTGAACTTCCGTCAATCCAGGACATCTTTGATGCTATGAAAGGGGATGCGGGTGGCACAGTTCCCAACATAATATGATCTAGGCGAAAACAACGATATTTACCTGGAAGCACAGGCGAGTGGGATCTTTCTTTTCCTCTGGAGGGAGATGAATCAGAAAACGACTGCCCAAGTCATCAAGAATCTCTGTTGGGACAACCATTCTGTAGCTTCTGACGCACAAATTAGCTCAGAAAAAAGGGAGGCACACACTGGGCAGGGCGAGAAAAAACCCGACAGGATCACAAGCTAAGTGCTGCGTTGAAAGACTATCTCTCCTTTGGAAGTCAGAGTCCCTGTTCTTGTTGATTCCACTGATTGACGGAGGGACTTGCCTCTCATCACAGTAACCACCGACTCTCCTCCTCAAGCTGACACAGAGGGTAAACAAAGATCCACTGAGCGGGAAGTCGTCTGCTGGGTGGCCAAACAAAGTCCCTGAAACGAATCTCGAGAAGACTCGCAGATTCACTGTCGAGAGCTCACGACTTGGGATGAACCGCTAGTTGGACCTAGAACAGAGTTGTCCGAACACCGACACATTCGAGTGCACATAGAGTGAGATTCGTTTGGAGAGTCAGCCTTTATGTACGACGAACGAAAGGCTATCACTGCATCTGCACTCTGGAACATGCGGTTTCCCGAATTGGGATCGAGCTCCCGAGAGAATAGGGCAGCAATACCGCAAACTTTTATCTCTCGCGAATGACCTGCTTCTCGTCCGCCCTCTCTTGACCATTCCCAGAAGATAACAGTGGGAACTCCCACAGGGGTTTATATCTTATTGTAGCAATTTGGAGCAAACATGAAAGCGAGAATGACTAGAGGGACTTAATATTCTAGGAAATCATTATCAAAGGTGCAATCGTTATCAACGGATCGCAAATCAGGAAAATTCATCGATTGCTCATTCGGCTCGCGCGAATTCAGAAGGTTCTCGATTGCCCCACAGATTTTGTGACAGTCGATTCTTCAAGAATAAGTCGTGAATTATCACAATATTTCGTAGACTAAAGTCATCGATCATTTATTTTTGCTGAGTGCAGATTTGTTAAAACGCCTCCCGTGATTGAAGTGAAGCGATTGCTCAAGGTTGAGTTCCGTTCGAATTGGAAGTTGTACAACGGAGTCATTTCACGACGAAAGCACCACAAAACGTTTCCTCGCACAAATCGACATGAATCCAGGTTTCAACATCAGTTATTGCGGTCGCTTCTTTCGGAGCAAAGGCGTCACGGGGATCTTGCCGTTCTGAGTTTCCACGGGGTAAGATGACCTGGAAATTAATTTATTCCTTTGTAGAAGTTCTTGCTATAGGGAAGTCTCCTTATACAGGGAACATGGAGGCATTTGTATTCTACGGAAACTATACGAACTGGAGATGTGGGGGGACTTGCGAGTTGCGATGTTTCAACACCCAGCTTCTCTCAGGATCCGTCGGACTTCTCGGTCCGCCGTTCTTCAAGTCCTCGAGGTTTTTGGGGTTCATGAACTGAGCCTCTTCATCATCCCCTAGCCCGAGGCCACCCAAACCTACCGATCGACCTCCGCGACTCGAAGCGTACGATGCATCAAGATCACTGTGAACGAAATATTCAATTGAAGCAAAATGATCATTGATTCGGCAATAATTCACGAGCAGAAAGCACGAGCCAGCATTATACTTCATATATCGAGTTCAGAGATGAGGATTTCGATTGCGGACCAAGCTCCTTTTCAAATTTCATGACGGATCTCTAAGGTTTTGATATACTGTTGCGCACCATTTGTAGTTCAGATCACTGATACTTTCGAATGTAGCACTCAGCTTCGGGTCAGCGGGAGCGGGCAGAGGCTTGTCATACATGGCCGGAGGACTGGGGAAGTCTTCTTCATGAGGAACAAACTTGCATCCGGCAACACAAGACGCTCCTGGAAAGGACGTTCAAATCGGCGCGTTAGTGTCTACAGGGTCGTTATGCTTATGAATTAAACTTTTTTTCAATGGAAAATGAGTCGAGAGTGAGAACATTCCTCTTAATGCTACGAAACCCCTATTCCCGCGGAGAACCGTCTTCAGTGCAGTATGAGTTCACTAGGTCGTTGGGATTTACCTCTGTGGGCACAAGTCGACGAGCGAGGCAGATGATAAGAGGGTCGAGGTCTCTGATCGCACCGCGACATGTCTCTTTCGTGCAGTAGGGAACGCGTTGAATAACTTCGCTGCATTAAATTTTGATCCTGATGGTACGGCGCTGGCATGCTGTAATAATTGCAGGATTATCACTAGAATTCCTCCGAAAAAATCGTTGACGGTTCCGGTCGGTCCCGCATTTCGGGGGTCGTCGATCGTACAATACCGAGTCTGGAAATACGACTTCCCATGTTTCGTATCAAAACTGAAAACTCCAAACAAACCTCTTCACTGAGAACGAATCGTAGTCCGAACAAGCCGAAGCCGAAAACTTATTGGGCTCACGGAACTCTTTCCAAGCTCGTTCGTCTACGTAGGAATAGCGATCTCTCTGAGAATCCCCAGGGAGTCGGAGCGGCGGCGGCATTCTCTGTCTCTCGAGATCCATCATCGAAGTGAACGTCCTCGAGGTGTTCAAGTCCCCGATTCCAGCAGCCCTTCGTTCGCTGAGCGTTGTGGCACAAACCCTCTTTTCCAGCTCGTTCTTCACGAGTTTCAATCTCCGAATTTCCTCGTCTTTCTCCCGAAGTTTCCGCTCCACATCATCTGCGGAAACGTCACTGTACCGAGACGAAATGGGCAAACCGTTCTGATTAGGGCTCTTCCGCCTGCGAAACAAAAAAAGTTACAAAGAGTCAGAAGTTCAGCTGCAAAATGTCGCAATCCCCGTCGTATCTCCGCAAGATACTGCCAACGTTCTGCGCCAAGATCGCGGATATTAGTCCACTCAGGTCATAAGAAACAATTCTAAATGTCTGTGTTTTCGATAAAAACGTCACGTCCAATCCGTAGAGATCACGGAAGTATCTTTTTCTCTTTCAGATATTTCACATTGAGTTTACCTCGGTCTCGGGAGTGGTATATTGTTCTGATAAATGATGTCATGAAGACCGGAGATCTTCTTCTGGCTGTATTCCTTCGTTTTATCGTATTTGTCGATTAGCGTTGAAACATAATCCTGAGCGTTCTTCAGCTCAACTCTCGTTCGCGACAGCTCGAAATTCGATTTCTGAAGCTCGCTGCGGAGTCGTTCCACTTCAAGATCGTAGCCTTCCTTAACAAGCTCCATGGTAGCTTCGTGTTGCTTCTCGCTATAGCTACCGAGCTGAACGTTTTCTTGGTGGATTCTAGATTGCTCTTTCAATTGATCCCTCTCATCACGGATCTTGTCGAGTTCTTCCTCAACATTCTTCATCTGATCCACCTGGGACTGGAGACGTTCTTTCTCTTCACGGATTTGATTGAGCGCCAATCGTAACTCTGTGACTTCCATCTTAGTGGTGGCATTCTCTTGAGAAGTAACCGCCATATTCATGATGTCACGACACAAGGAGTTCAGAATTCCGCCGTCGACAGTGTCTCCGTTTTTAGCTCGGATGACTGTCGCCGTGATCTCTTTCAGTTCCTCTTGACAACGGCTCAGCTGAAAAAATTGATTGAATCATTTCACCAAAACTCCATAAGAGCTGACTTATCAGTAGAGCTTGGAAGTTCAGGCATTAATCACTTTTGAACCTCCATCAATCAATATGAATTGATGGATATTCGGTGAAATAGTGCCAGATTGTTCCAGTCCGCGACTTTGTTGGGCGAATATCATCGAAGGATCGACCTCCGATCCATTCATCCATGGATTGATGGAGGCTGATAAATGAATAATGCCTAAACTTCCAAGCTCTACTTATCAGTAACGTCCATCATACACTATTCTGAATAATTACAGAAGGATCCACACCTCGATCGAGGACTCCCGAAGCTTTCGCTTGAGCTGGTCAGCTTCGCTTGTCAGTTCCACGATGCGACACTTGACGTGGTCCTCCGCGTTCCGAGCCAATCGACTCAAGTTATGGTTCTCCACCTGGAGTTCTTTTACTTTCTTCTGGTTCTCTAGAGCTTTATCAATCACACCCAACAGCTGTTCGTCATTCATAACGGGAGCCTGCACGTCGACAAGCTCAAGTTTGTTGATCAGACTCTTCCTGAAGGTTCTCCACAGCTCGACGTCACTCGCGGTAACAGTGGGATCTCGCAGTCGGAGTTCCGTGATTTCCGCCCGCATTTTCGAGTGCTCCGATTTCAAATCGTCGAAGTCATCGGTCAACCTCGAAAATTTTTGATTTTCTACCTCCAGCTGTGAATCGGAATCCTCATGTTTTAATCGAACGAACCTCGATGCCGTCATCAACAAGAGTCGCGTACGCATTGCAAGGACTGATCTTTACCTTTTCCGTCAACTCTTTGATTTGGATGCGATTCTTTCCTATTTCCGTCTCCTTCTCGCTGATCGTGTGCCGTAGGCCGGCTTCCAAAGATTCGAATTCCATCTTGGAGTTTTCAGCTTTGTGTTTGAATGTTTCGAAATCGCTCTCCAGTGACGCGAGTTTCTACAGAAGCTCCGCGATGTGAGCATGGTCTTGTGATGATTCCTCCCGGCACGTGTCAAGTTCGAGCTGGAATCCAGAATGTTTGACTGATATTGGTGTTAGTGGTGATTCGCTTTTAAATTGCATCTTTTCGGATGGTCGTTCTTCCGTTGGATCCGATTCTGATTTGGCTCACCTTCAATTCATTTTCACGATTTCTCAAAGTCATCATTTCATCAAGCAGGAGACGTTTCTCCTCTGCGATAGTTGCGGCCGCTTCATCTGATTTCGTCTGAAGTTCCGAAAGTCTTCCGTCGAGCTCAGACACTTTGGCGTCGAACTCGTTGCCACATGTGGTTAGAAGAGTTTCTAGTCGTTCTATCTCTGACTTGTATTTGTCATTTTGTTCGATTAATTCGGCTTTCTCTCGCTCAAAATCTCCAATGGAACTCTGGAGGGTTCCCAACTGATTTCGAGCAGAACAGAGTTCATCTTCGGTGGATGTACACTGTTTTTTGATTTCAGCTATCTCTTCTTCGGTTTCTTTCTGTCGCCGCGTGGACTGCTCCTCCAAACACTCCATTCCCGAAGTCGTGATTTGTAAGCGTTTGCGCAGATCTTCCCGATCCAGTTGAGCCTCTTGTAATTCCTCTTCCTTAGTAGCGAGCTTGGTTTCCATGGATTCGATTTCATTTTCCATGACGGAAAGACGCTCGCTCTGATCACTGATAATCGCGTCATTTTCAGAGATGGTGGCGGACGCCTGATCCAAGGCTTCCTGTGGAAGGAATAGGACCACTTCAAACAGAGCCAAGGTAGCGAGATCGAGAGTCAACGAAGCGTGATCGATCGATGACTGGATAATGGAACAAACCTGCATGAATAGTTTGTCGGCCGACTCTGAAGAGACAAGATCTTTCAGCTCAGAAATCTTGGCTTCGAGGGCGGCGATTTCATTGCGCTGATCGTTTATGGTTGTTTCGAGTATTGCATTCTTCCCTTTGAGATCGTCATGTTCCCTCCCGTGGATCTCGTGCTGCTCTGCAATTTGACCTTCAGCATGAAAACTCAATCCATAGCTCGCAGTGTAAATGAGCTCTACATACTTTCGATTCAAAGGGTTGATGTCAGATGGTTACCAATTCAACTTGCCTTTGACTTCCTCGAGCTGGGTGCAGTTCGCTATGTAGTTTTTCTTTAGGTTACGATGTTTCCCTTCGAGTGCCTTCAGTTTGAGTTCGGTTTCCGCCAGAGATTTCTGATTGTGATCTGATTGATCCCTCAAACTCTCCTCGGATTTTTTGCGTTGTTCGACTTCAATTTTCAAAAGATCATTGTGGTTTTGGAGGCTTTTGACTTCTTCGACAGCTTGTTTGAAAGAAATTTCAAGAGTTCTCTTCGCCTCTTCCTCAACCCGAAGCTTTGCTTCCAGCACGGAAATATCTTTCTTCATTTTGGATTGTGATTCGATATGAATATTCAGCTGAGTGTAGATCTCCGCGCGTTCTATTTTCAGCTTCTCGATTTCTGTGTACAGCGTTTGTCTCTGAAGATTCGCCTCGCTCAAATCCTGCTCAAGGTTGGTGATACGACGCTCGAGTTTCGTCTTCTCTTCAGTGTGAGTTCTGCGGTCGTCACCGAGCTGAGCGTTCATCGATTTCAGAGTTTCCGTAAAAGTGGACGTCGCCCTCGATAATTCTGATTCGACAGATGAAATCCGAGCTGACTTCTCCAATACCTGGGACCGTAGATCATCAACCAAACTGGTTTGAGCTGCAAAAACGAGCACCTGATAGAATCCCTAAAAGACACGAGAATTTATCCGGTTATGGGAAGCTTTGTTTTTTCTCAGGTCCTGAACACAGGTTCTGAACAAAAGAAATCATGTGTGCTTACATCTGAGCTGCTCCTCGATCAAACCCTTGATCCGATCCATTTCGCTGAATTTGCTCTGAGTCTCTTCGATTTGTCCTTTCAGCAATTGCACTTTGTTCTCGAGATATTTGCGTCGCTCTTCGAGTTTCTGCTTGATTTCGGTGACGCTTCCTAATTCAGATTGAAGACGCTCTCCCTCACTCTGAGCAAATTGCAATTTGGTGGAAAGCTCGTTTGCTTGCGTTGCCGCATGCGTTATCGTTTCGAGATGACTCCGTATTTGAGCTGGAAGAACGGGATCATCCGTGACTGATCGACTCTGAATCATGTCGAAAAGAATCATTTTCTGGATACAACATCGAGCCTCCGTTATCAGGGAAAGGCTGAAGAAGGAATGTCAAATCCCAAAACGGTTTCAGGCGCAAATGCATTTATTTTTGAGTTCAGAGGAAGTCTCACCTCTGAGCTCTTCAACTTGGCTCTCCAACGCAGTGATTTGTTCTCGCTTCATCTGGTTCGAGAGCTGTAGATCGGCGATCTCGACGTTCTTTGATGATAGCTCCGTTTTCGCAGCCTCGAGCTCATTCCGGAGCTCGTCACCAGAAGTTTTCAACTCTGCTACAATGAGATCCTGCACTGCATCTCCAAGATTCTCTCCATCTGGCAAACTGTCCAGCGTATCATTGGACCGGTTCCGGTGCCTGAAATCACATCAGATATTGAAGCGAATTCCGAAGAGGGAAATCAGCGCATTCTAACCGATTGCCTCCGACGTTCTACGAAGGACGCACGAATGCTGATGCCGCGACATACCTGACGAGAGAAATATCCAAACGTTGCTCCTCGAGACGATCCCTGAGTGCGCTCATCTCGTCAGCGGCCTGGGAAATTTCTTCATCTCTTTCGATTATTGTAGCTTCTAGTATTTGAATTCTGGCCTTCAGATCTTTGATTTTCTTCTCATCTTGGAGGAGTTTTGTTTCGAGTTCTTCTGCGCGCAGTTTCTCGTCGAAAAACTTCTGCTCGTACTCTTGCAACTGCTGAATCTGTTTCTGGAGCATTTTCAGTCTCCCAGCCGAAATCTCGTTCTGGATCGTCGGGACGGCGTTGTGATTCTCGTTCGATTCCGAATCGATGACCTCCCGCAAAAAGCGCACTCGGTTCTGGAGCTCTTTCAGCTCTCGATCCTTAGCCTCTGCTTGTTGTTTCATGTCGGCTTCGAGATGATCATAACGCTCGCGCATGATCAAGAGATCGCCTCGAAGTTTAATAACCTGGCGAAATGAGGAATTCAATGATTCTGATGTCCTGATTGGAGATTTTTAGGATCTATAGATTTTCCTTTTCAAATTGACAAAGTTTAACGCAAAACTATAGCGACGAAGAGAGAGTACCTCTTGGTTGTACTTTTCGCGAACTCGAAGTCGGTTTTCAGGGGTTCTCATGACGACGTTCAGGGGCGAAAGCGGTGTTCTGCTATGAATGGAAGATAAGGAGGAATTCATCGATGACCCACTTGATGTTGAAATATCGTTCTCTGAATTCTCCGTCCAAGTTGATAAAAGTTTCCGAATCTTCGCCGCCACATCATCATCCTTGAAAACGATTTCGCAGAACTCTTTGATGGAGTCCACCTGGGGTAACCGGTCAGTCATTAAAGAAATGCTCAAAATCTAGACAAAGCATCCGTATCTGACTGAATTCCGAGTTAGAGTGGGGAATACAGAACTGACTTCTGCTCCTTGGTAAGCACAGAGATTCCGCAGACGTTCGGGCAGGCCTTGGTCCAGAGACGATGAGGCTTTTGAAAGATCCTGGGCGATGAGTGCACCTACTGAAAGCGCCGCCACGTAACACAATTCAAGGCGGTCTCCCCGAGCGCATTTCGCTACACAAAGCGATCCTTCTACTTGAGGGAAGAAATTCCGAAGATGAACTTTCAAGCGACGAAAGTTGTCCTGTGGAGAGTTCGTTGAAGAGCTGTAAGAAAGCTGAAATTTAGGAAGCCAACGAAGACCACACTCGTCGATTACATTCCGGACGTTTAGGCGCCGGTGGAACCAAGACTTCCGAGACACGCCAACCCTTTGCCGCTTTTCGTTCATTCCACGGAAGACGCATATCTGAAATTCTCGACTGCTGTCGCGAATTCGAAGTACTTACATAGAAAACAAGTCCAGCAATTTCGTTCCTCCACGGAGCTGCTTGTACGACTTCACGTTGACGCCGTAGGCGCTCAGCTGGAATTCAAAGAATAATTCGAGTCAGAAAGTACCGCGAGAGGAATACCGACATGCACGGGCCTTGAGTCGCTGGAAACAATAGGGATCTCATCCGAATTCGTCACAAAAAAACTAAAGAACGGTTGCAAGCGATGACACCCCAAGCCGAGAGTACGGAGCCGAAGGAAATGCTATGTGCAAACAGATAAGATTTGCTCCAGATAGACCCGAAGCAGATTAGGTGCGATCAGGATTATACCCCGCTTCCGTGAGCTTCGATTCACTTCATTTTTCTTCCCTAGTCTCATCCTGTCTCCTCTCCGATTGTCCGCTCTTACAGATGGCTCGACTGTGATACGCACCAAAACCTCGAGAAAACTAGTCATGTTGAATTATCACAAGTAGCACATCTGAACTTTTCCGAAACGCAGTTTGAGTAAAGCACCGGTCTCCAACTGATCAACAGCGCTTTAGGAACTTCAGCGCAACAGACAGTTGGCGCTGTTGCCGCTTCCTGAGAATTCAAACCGAGTACCCGACAAAAACAGATTCCGGAGCCCGGCCGCCAAGATTCAAAAACATGTTCCGCTGTTTTCTTTTCGCTGTGTGGCCCATGTTCGTTCCCCCCGTTATTAATGATATGCGATTCACATCTTACTCCCATACACTTGGTGGAGTTCCAGATCCCAAAGTTCGCTTGCGGTCGGCTTCTCCGGCTCGATTCGCAGATCTTCTAGCTCCCTGGCCGTGGTCCGAGCGATTGTCCTTTCCTCCTCAATCTCTCTCAATATCAATAACAAGAAGCACGTTGTGGGGGAAAACTGTTCTCTGTCTAGGTGGATTTTTTTGTATTTGTATTTCCCGCTTGGCATCGATTTAGTTGTGGAGTACCTCTTCACTGAGATCCTGATCTTTGACAGAGAATAAACCAACTGACTACCGGTGCCACTTGTGGATTGTGAATGGTGTTGTGGCTCTAGAGGAGTCGACGTTCGATTTCGACCAGGATCATTTCGAACACGATGTCTACCGAATCAGGAAACTGCTCTGAGCATCCAGGATACGCGTTGTTCAAGAAATTGGGAAGTCCGAAATATGTGGTCGCTCCAATGGTGGATGCCAGTGAACTGCCATGGCGTTTACTTTCTCGGAAATACCGCGCACAGCTGTGTTACACTCCGATGTACAATGCCAAATGTTTCGTCAACAGCGCGGAATATCGGGAAACTTTCAGAACCTGCAAAGAAGACCGGCCCCTCATAGTTCAGGTGAGGATCGGCTAAGATTGTGGAGACCCCTCGTCGAGGGGATACCCTCGATACCTCCGCCCGTGCTGATTGTCTGCTTCGTTGACAGTTTTGCGCCAACGATCCGGAGATCTTCAGTCGAGCCTGCGGTCTTGTTGCTGGTAATTGCGATGCGGTTGACCTCAACCTCGGTTGCCCGCAGGCCATAGCGAGAGCAGGACACTTTGGAGCCTTCCTGCAGGACGAATGGGACCTTGTCGCATCCATGAGTGAGCTCTGAATTTCGCGAAACCAATATTTTAACAATATCGATCAGGAAAGTCTGGATGTGCGGTGAGCTGACTCGTTTTCCGATGAAATTCCAGTTAGCAGAGCGCGTAAAGATCACCCTGAACTAGCCATCACGGCTAAGATTCGGGTGTTTGAAGATGTTCAGAAGACCGTCGATTATGCCAAGAGTCTAGTCGCCGCAGGAGTCTCCATCCTCACCGTCCACGGGAGAACACGGGAGCAGAAAGGTCGTGTGACGGGAGTGGCGAGCTGGGAGCACATTAAAGCAGTGAAGTGAGCATTCCGTGACTCCTCGCTCAAACCATGTGTTGAAGGCTTGGATTTCTGTTGCTTGGTCAGATGTATTCTGGGAATATCTCGCGCTGGTGCCACCGAAAGCTCTGTGTTTGACAGGTGCTCGATCTTTTTCAGGAAAAACGTGCCGGTTCCGGTTTTCGCTAACGGCAATATCCGCTATTTCGAAGACGTCGAAAAATGCTTGACCGAAACTGGAGTTGACAGTGTGATGACCGCAGAGGGCAATTTGCACAACCCTGCCCTCTACTCCGGTACCAATCCGCCCATATGCGAAATCGCTCGTGAATACCTCGATCTCGTGAGATCTTACCCGTGTCCACTGTCCTACGTACGGGGACATGTATTCAAAATCTTCCATCATGCGTAAGTTCGTGCACACGGAGCGAATTCTCAGAAATTCAGCCTTGTTTCCTTCGGCCTCACGAAGAGGGCTGATGCCGAAGTCTGAATTTTGAGTCGAACTGAATCGCACTTCCAGCATCCACTCAAAAGATAATCACGACATCCGGGACTTGCTTGGCAACGCGAAAAACCTCGAAACCATCATCGAATTGACCGACGAACTGGAGAAAAGATTGACAAACGCCCCTGATAGTCGACAGCTAACGGAGTGGGAAGTTTTGTCTGGTTTGAAACCTTTGGGCATCGCAAAATGTCAGCCGTATGTGAGACCAGAGTGAGTACCGAGGCTTTTTTCCAAAAGAGTTCTTTCGAGGAAGCACCTCATCCACCTGATTCACTGGAGATTGATTGACTTTCGCAGTCCGAATGAAACAGAAGAGAACCACACTCTGCGGCGGGAACCCAAAGAGACACTGAGTCACTTGATCGACCACGTTCAGAAGTTGGAAACACCGCCCGATGTAGATCTGAATGCGCTCTCGAAAAACAAGTTGAAAAAACTGAAGCGATATCCACGCCGATGTTTCAACATACTCAGCGAGAAAACCACGTTCTCGCTCTGTAAAGGCAAGGATTGCAGGAACCCAAAGGTGAGAAACTCGGGAGTTTGGTTGTCCACATCATCGAAATGGTCCGCCGCCGTACAGTTCAACTTGATTTCTCATTCATTCTTATTCAGGGTACCAGGTGTGAATTCGCGATGTGTAGAGCCTGCTGCCGATCCAATGCTCGGCTTGAGCGCTTGACCTGTGAGACACATAACGCATTCTTCGCGAAAGCAACCACGCCCGTTGTTGAAACTTCGTGAACCAGCTCACTCTGGAGATGTTTATTCGAGATGTGGTCAATCGTCGGATATCGAACCAGCACCGAGTGTGTTCGACTGAAGCGACTCTTCCAGAAAACGACTGTGATCTGTGGTCTGCGTGCCACCATAGGTACTTGGACTATTGCGATTCTTGTCATAGTTGATCTGTTCGCCGTGTTTCCGCCCTCCGTAAGATGCACGGTGTACCAGTCGCGCTTTACGAGGGCTGGTTCGCGAATCGGTCGGCGACAATGTAAGACAGGAAAATAAATTAAAGAATACCACTCGTCTCCGCTCGCCGACCTGGTTAACTCGATGAGATTCTTGGGAGAGAGGGAAAGGCAAAAGAAGTGCCGAAGAAAATCGAATCATCCATACGTTACAGACTGTCTCCAAAACTTCCGGTCTATTCGGTGGTTGGTCTCTTGGTTATCTAGCCTTGTTCAGCTAAACCATTTCTTCGATCTGCTGGCGGGTTTTCTACCTGGGCGGATACCCATCTCGGGAGGCTTCAACGCCTGCAGGTTTCTTTCTCCTAGGGAGGGCTCCTATCCTCGTCGGTTTCTTTCCCCACGTATTTCTCACCCGGGCAGGCTTCCATTCCGGCGGGGTTCTCCCTCGGATGGGTTGGTTTCTTCACTGGCAACGCAGATAAGCTTATTCTTTAATCTGATTGCTAATGGATCGCGAAACCGGGTCCAGGTTGCGCTGCCTGCCGAACCTATGAGGTCCTCTGCGCGCCGTCTACAGGTTGAATTCGTTTCATTTCCTATTCGGTCTGTTGTTAAATCGAGCCAGAGAATATCGCCATCGTAATCAACGACCCTGGGAACCCCCGAACACGTTTTTACTCAACCCGGGATAGGCAAACGGACGGACAGACTGTACGCTTTCATAAATGGGTTGGTACCGGACTCGAATTCTCGCGTCTCTTTCGAAGACCACGAGTCCAAGTGGAAAATGCCCGATCGGTGACCCATTGATAGTTGGATTTTACATAAGATAAGCTCGTGAGCCACGCACGGAAACCCACCAAAACTCAAGCCTAGGTTCAGGATTTACCCTTGAGAACGTGCGCACAATTCAATTCAGAAACTCCCGGATCGAAAGCTTTATCGAGCAAAATAATCTGAAAGCCTCTCGGATTCTACCGCAATTCATCGCAGCGTCGGGAATCCGCATCGATTCCATGGGAATCTACGAAAGTGAAATGCGACAGACGTTTCCGTCGGAATCAGAGCACTCTCCAATTCAGGAGATTGGATTTTCGAAACAGAATCAACGATGATTTTCTTACATTCGAGGCCGCTACAAGATCGATCACTGACAGGTGGCAGGGTCCAGCGAATCGCACAAGAAGCCTTATGACCAGATTGAAAAACTCGAAAAAGATTGAAAATGGATGCTTCCTCTCGGTTTATTCGAAGTAGAGGAACTTGAACTACAGCAGATGGAAAAATCTTTTGATTCAGATGTGGCAGCTGAGTGATCGGTTCACACAAAAGGTTGACACTTTTATTGACGACCTTAGAGAACAGTTTATGACGTTATATACACAAGTACGCCGAAGACACTCCCGACAGATGGGAACTTTGATGAAAATCCCATCCGAAGGTTCTCGTACATTCAAGCAATTCGAACTCATTCACTTGGTGCAGGTGTGGAGATGTCCAGAAACTCCTCGACTCGTTATCGGTCCCCGATATATAGCCCTTAGCATGAAAATTATGCTTGAACGCTAGATCCTGATGAAACTGGTTGCTTGACGTGAATACGGCAGCAGCTCCAATGAGAAGATGATCGATGGAATTCAAAGTTGATGATTTACTACTTCAATAAAAGTACCACTGACTGGGCAGCTGACCGATTGGTCGAGAAAATAATTCAAGATTCAATTAAGAAAATCATTGAAAATTACGAAGTGAATTTGGCTCAAAATAAATTTATGCAGTCACTTCACGAAGGCAACCACTCGTCGCTCGGTAGCCGTGAAGAGCCAGTCGCTTTGACCGCAGGATGCGAATCCCTCTCGTACTCATGCGTGCAGATCCACAGTCGAACTCTAGACTTCAAGACGTGTTGAATCTCTCTATCATCACAAACTCTCACAACATTCAATCCAGGTGAGTCACTCCGTTTCTTATGCGTCACATCCGGAGATTGGTCTTCACACACAAATCGCTCGAGCTCTTCAAGATTCTACCAACGCAGCAGCATTATCAAATTCAGTCTCCTCGACGCTTGACGCTCGCTCTCTTTATTCGGTCGGACGCCATCAGATGGCTTCAGAGCCTTCAGCGCAAACTCATCTCTTCGACGTTTTCTTCATATTTTTTGTAAATTCTCTCACTTGGTTGCCTTCAAATAATCGATATTAGATTAGATAGAAAATATGAATTCCAAACGCCAATACGATCGTTACCTCAGTCGGTGAAGGACGCACTTTCGGCAACAACTTTCGGCGGTTGCCGCCTGATATTTTCTATATTAACTAACTCCGAATTTATTTATAAGCATATTTATATGATGAAGACGTGCACAAAAGGAAACACGCATAGTTTGTTGAGCGCCTAGTCTGTTTCTCCTACTCGCCATTGATCATCGAGTCGTCGTCGGTTGCGTTCTTGTTGTGGTAGGCTTCGAGGGCGCTTTGAATATTCTCGGCGTTGTATTTGCATTTGGGACTGCCACATCCGCAGAGGAACGATTTGTATTTGATCACCCAGAATTTCTCGCCGTAGTCGAATCTGTGAACGATCACAATGGTGTGAGTTGTTTTCTCTTACCAGAATGAGAAGAACACGGATATATAGCATAGCAGAATTTTCCGGAGGGATGGCGACGTTGGATTATACCGCAAGAAGACTCACCCGAGCTGCTCTCCCGCTGATATGTCTCTGGTCGCAAACAACGCAATTCGCGGGAACCGCAAGTCATGGTGATCGACATAAACACGAACCGGATGAACGTTGGCATCGCAACAATGATTAATAAATCTTGAAACGTTACCATAATGCCTGGCATCTAAACAAAACGTATCTCCGTCTCTGTAATCGGAGCAGAAAATTTGTAGCGGAATTTGGGAACGATTCCGGAATACAATCTGTACGATGCAAAGCTCACAGCGTCCTCCGCCGAACTCACCTGTTCTCGAGATCAAATAGGTAACTGTCGTCTTCGCGCTGATCGGCCTCCTTATCCGTGATAATCTCACCAACATACTCGCACACGAATGTGCCTTTGGGAATTTCTTGAAGGGCCCGGACACCCCAACCCGTGAGTTGGGTTTTGTACAGCTCCATATGCACCCTATAAAATCCATAGATTACTCGTTCTGACGGAAACCTCTCGCTTCCAGAACGGAAGACAATTAACCTCTGCCTGGATGTACAGAGTGAATTCTCACAAGATCCGAACATTTACTCACTGTATGCCTCGTTGGAGAACACGGTTTTCGCAGTTGGTGTAGCAAGCGCAGGCTCGGTTGCATTCAAAAATGATCGGTGGATCCTTGAAGTTGAAGTTGTCCACCAGTCGGTTGTCCCGGTACCAGCAACCATTCCCCAGCTGCGTGCATTGGCAGGACGTCGACGTACAATCGTCTTGACACTTGCAGGATTGTAGCGACTGAATGGTCGTATCGATATTCAGCAGCGTGGTTTCACAGTTGTTCGTCAAATACATGAAGTCGGTCGGTATTGCACGATCATCGTCGATTTCGTTCACTACGCGAATTGAGTGCTTCTCCTTCCCTCGTGAAATGTCCCTGTGAACGACTCTGGGGAATGGTTTCAGCTTCCGGGCGTTCTTGATTGCTTTCTTGATCTCCAGACTCAATAGTATGGCGTGATAGCAGGGGGAGTTTTTGTCCTTCACAACGTCGATAGCTTTCTGTCCGGCTTCGTTCAAAGCTGCGACATCCGCGTCTCGACCCAGCAATAACATAACCATCTCGTACTTGTCTTGGCGGGCGGCAACATGCAACGGGGTATCGCCCAATTCGTTCCGAGAGTTAACGTCTGATCCCAGATCAATGTACATGAGAGAGATATCGACAGTCCCAGAGTAAGCTGACCAATGGAGCGCGGTGTTACCCTCGGCATCTTTGATGTTGGGGTTCGCTCCATGTTTAAGTAGCAGCAGGACTACGTTTGCATGTTGGTGTTCCGACGCCCAGACGATCGGCGTCCAGCCTCCTTCGTCTTGAGCGTTGACTTGAGATGTAGAGCGTTTGAGTATTATCTGGACTATATCGAGCAGACCAGCTTTACTCGCTAAATGAAGGCACGTCATTCCGTCTTCGCCGCATTTTGAAGAATCTGCACCCATGGCGATCAAGCACCTCGCCGCTTTCCTTTGCCCAGCGGTGATTGCCGTCATGAAAGGCGTGTACAGACCGGTATCGAGAGCGTCGACCGAACAGCCCGCCCGAACGAGAATGTGACAGATTTCCACGTGTCCGCCTTCGGCGGCCACATGCAGGGCTGTATAGTTGTCCTCTTCAGAAAACTCTGTACACAAATCCACTCCGGACATGATGGCGTGCACAACTTTCTCAACATCTCCGGATTTGGCTGCGGAGTACAGCGTCTTGGCGGTCACGCGCGGTGCCATGGCCTTACTGAAGCTCTGAGCGGCCCGAGTGATTTTGCTCACCGACGGACACCACGCAGTGTTGCATGTTATTAGCGACGCATCATTAACGACAATATCAACTTCTTCGCCCTCGGGGTCTTGGGGCTCTTTCATTCCTGGCAATGTCAACGCAGGTCGTTCGACGTCTTCGTTCGTGTCGCGTACTCGTCCTAGGCTCATCTTGGCACGCGGTCCGGTCGAGGATATTTTCTGACTGAAGCTCACGATCGGAGCGGTTTCACTTTCCAATTCTAATTTGATCTGAAAAGATGCAACAATCGTGTGAATTCCCGAAAAATATGATCTGGCTTTTGTGAGTGAGTGATATTCAACACTTCACGGGACTCCCCCATCATTGTATAGAGGGATGGAAATCTTACCATCTTGAGATTGTTTGATTGACCACAATGAGGACAACATTCGGACACCGCTCCGACCGTTTCGTGGGCGAGTGGACGGAACGTGCAGTCTTTGTGGTAGAAGTGTCTCTGCCAGTTGACACCCTCCAATTTTCTGCAGAGCATGAACTCGCCTTGAGTGCAGAACACTCCGCAGGTGGGACAACATTGATGGTTGAGCAAGCGAACTGTGTGACCTTCACACAACACCGAGAAAGGAACTTTCTGAGAAGCACGATACATGTCGTAGTTTTTGATTTTCTTTGAGCAACCAATTATGCGGCCGGAGATTCCATCGAGTGCTTGACAGTAGAAGTCGTTGCCCGCCGTAGTGGGAGGGGGATGCGACAACGGCAACGAGAGACAATGGCAACGGTAAAGTGTAATCGATTTATCAACCTGCAAGATGAAAAACAATCTCAATTCCACGGTTATTCTAACCTCCCGTCATATCCTCGAACTTCTAGCTTAGACTTTGCGAGCTCCCAGAAACCATGAAAACCTACCAGATGCTCGACTTTATAGTTGGAGGGCACGATCGATGCCTCTTGTGGGTAGTACGGGACCAGCGCAGTATCGTTCACTGTACTGGAAATTTGAGAGCTTCGGGTCGAGCGCGGTGCGTCTTCTGGCGCAGTTGAGATCTCCCCAGCTGCCTCAGCAAACGTGGGATCATCGATATCTACGAGATTCTCATCATATCTCCTTTTAACCCGATTTCGAGTCTTCACTGAAGATAAAATGCTGTTCGCGTTGCCTTCCTCAACGTTGCCGTCAGCTTTGCCAGGAATGGGTCTGGTTGAATCTTCGCTGCGTTTTCGACTTTCAACCTTTTGCGAGGAAGCTACTACGGGTATTTCAGGAACTGCGTCGTTGCTCCTACTGTTAGGACTGCTGCAGCTTGCACTGACTACTTCTACTTTCGGCTCGATTGTAGTTTCAACAGTGGTGGTTTCAACTTTGCTATTGGAGCTGTTGTTTCGACCATCCTTTGAAACGTCCTCGTCGTCCTCATCGTCCTCGATGGGAATTTCGAGTTTCATTTCTTCCTCTTCGTCCTCCTCATCGTAAGCAGGATCCTGATATACATCGTCCTTGGTATCCTCGAATTCTGCGTCATCTTCCATGTCGACATCGTCTTCGTGATCTCGATCCGCGTCGTGGTCAACATCGGACTCTTTGTCGTCTTCCTCGTCTTCGTCCTCTTCGAGAGGTCTTTTACCTATTTTCGATGCGTTTGCGCATTCAGCCGCAGAATCTCCTTCTGTGAAAGACTCCTGAGTCGATTCGCTCTCGACATCGTCAGCTGCGGCGTTTTCTGAAGCTGCAAGGAAAGAGACACGCTCAGGGTTGAAATTTTCCGTTGGAGTTCAACGATGGCTGTCGCAAAATGTCTCAATGAAGCTTAAAAGCACGCTGAGGAGTCATACCCGACAAAGACTTGGATTTCGACTTTGCTTTCGGCCGTTTTTTCGTTTTTCCGAGAGAATAGGTCATTCCCTTGAAGTATTTCCGTCGTTTTATCTCTTTCTTTGAAAAAGCGTTCCTGTGCTGCTGTTCGCTCGAAGGAATCGACGCAGAATCCTGAGAGGAGGTCGAGTGAGTAGGAGACTTGATCCATCTTTCTTCCAACTGCTCAGAGCTTTTCTCCACTTGGGCGGAGCTTTTCTCCACCTGCACAGAAGTTTTCTCAACCTGACAACAAAGACCAAGCCACCAGAGGCGTGCAGGAGTTAGAGTAGAAAAGTGCGGGGTAAGGATTCGTCTTTCGAGAGAAATGAAGCGAAGCAAACGGTGTTAATCACCGTGAAATATTAGCTGCCATGGCTGTGCATTACCAAGTTACCACCCAAAAGCTTTGCACAGCCCTGAACGAGAATACGAGATTCTATATTCTCTCAAAATCATCGAATGATAGTGTCTACGGTATCACAGCCATGGCCCATAAACGAAGCAATACCGGAAGCGAGTGCAGGCACACCTTCTTGTTAGCGGGAAGCCTCCTGGAGTTAGAGGATCGGCCGACTACCTTGGCTTGTTCGGTTATTCCTTTTTTGCGAGTTGGTGGTGAGGCTGTTTCAGGTGTGAGGATGACACCTGCACTACGTCTGGTACGAATTTCACTGTCTGCAAGAGTGGACTTTTTTGAGTAACGTCGTCTGACGCATGCCTGCAGCTCCGACATTGGTTGCATCTGGAAAATCATCGCCTCACCTCGGGCAGCTGTCGTGGGGTGTTCTGGCTCGGAATGACGTCCTCGTTTCACGGGTTGCGGGGCTCGTGTTCGAGGCCGACTCAGGGGCTTGCCCTCCATTTGACGAGCTGGAGCAGAGAATATCCTTAGATCGAACACATGTCTCCGCTTTGCGAGTCTCTCCTCACGACCAGTGATCGTGGTTTAACGCTGACGGTACTCGACTTTGTGGACACCTGTTTCCGAAGACTCCCGCTTCAACCAGGAACTAGAACAGTTCGCTCCAGATAGAGGTTCCCTCACGCGGTTGTCTCTGGCTAAAAAACCCATGAGTACCAGAGCCGTGTCTTCTCTAAGAAGATGATGTCGTTCGAAACAAAGAGCCTGATCATGAAGCTCAAGCTCAGCGAGCGCTCCGGGCGCAATTCGAAACACCGTTCTCTCGGTCATTCTTGGCAATCATTATACTCTTACAGAAAAAGCTTCACGGAAGACCGATCCATTTGAGCAAAGAACGGAGAGAAGTCTAAGCAAGCAACAAAACAAACCTAATCTTGTTTATGAAATCCTTGCAAGTTTCTCGCCACTGTGTCTCTGGGAAAGGCACTAGAGCGTTGAACCCTGTGTCAGAGGCCTAATCTCGTTGAGACTGTCTCCCAATAAAACTATGGAGACATTAAAAGATCTGACAGAAAAATTCAACTCACTTAACGGGAGACCAATTTTTGAAATGTCCACCTGCAAACGGAACAGAAACCGGCGTCCCTGCGGCGGCTCCAACAACGTCCGCCGCTCCAAAGCTCTTTCACACCACACGAACTGCCAGCGAGCGCGGGTCACCGAACTAAGGACCAACTCTCAGTACAGTCCATGCAATTTATTCGGAGACCATTGTCTCTATAGCGTCCGAAAGTGTGGCTGGTCCCACCGAATCGCGGTCGCGTCTTATCCGTGAAAACTGTGACAAAAGCTGCTGATGTGCAGGTTTCTCTCCGCCTGATCACGAACAGAAAAACAACGCCCGTTTGTTGGCGCGCAGCGGCGGCGGCACAGACATACCAATAACAAACCCCGGCCTTTGTTGGATGCACACGGAACCAAAGCGCAAGGATTCCTCGCTCCGACGGAGTGTCTCTGAGCTCCTGTACCTCATCTCCTAAGTATGCGATGAATGCTCCCGCGAGCAAAAGCCTGATATATTGGTTCCAGGCTCACAAGAACGAGTTCGATGAGTATCCCGAAACGGCAGACGATGTTCATACTCAAATCTTCGCGCCTAAACTTCACCATTGACCCAGGCCAGACATCCAATTTTCTGGAACGGCGAAACGGTTGAACCGGCCGTTCCTAGGAACGGCAAGGAACGGTATCTTAACTATACGTTCCAAAGGAGAGGAAGGCAGAAAAGGTCGGAAATTGATCACCATCATTTGCAGGAAGCCCCTGCAAATGATGATGAGGATCTTTGCTGAAAATATGCGTAATGGGTGTTTTTCAGTGCCGTTCTTCAGAAATGGAAGGCAAATACCACGATTGAAGGAGGAAAGATCATGACTAGGGATCGCAACCGGGATCTGAGAACTGGGAATTTCCCGGGAAAAATCCCGATTCCCGAAAATGGAATTTCCAGGGAATCCCGGATCTCGCGGCCCGCACTCCTTTGGGATCCGCGGCCTGTATTTCCTGGGGATCCCGTTTTTGAGTGATGATACCAACAAGCGTAGCCTTGAGTTTGGTTTCCGAAGAAAGGAAACCCGAGTCCGAGGAGCCAAAAATGGGGCATTGATCAAAACTCGTAGCACATTCACCCGAGAGGCTGTGTCGACAGCGGACAGTATTCAGTAATACAAATCGTTGATTTCCAGACTCTTGAACAGGGGTACCATACAATCCATCAGATAACGATATTTCAAATACATCTTTCCCGGAAGGTTTTCCGGTGCCCTTTTGCGGCTTTCCAGAAGCCTTTTCCGTCTTCCCGGTGCCTTTCTTGGCTTTCCCGGAGCTTTTTCCCGGCTTTCCCGATGCCTTCACCGCCCTTCCCGGAGCTTTTCCCGTCTTTTCCGGAGACTTTTCCGCCTTCCCTGCATTCTCGAGGATCCAGTTTTTCCTGGGATCTGAGAAATCCTGAGATTTCCCGGGAACAGTAGAAAATCCCGCGAAGGAAAAACAGAATCTCTGCAAACTTGAAGGTTGCAGTGAATTGCCCCACGCTTGCAGCAGTTGGGTGGGCTCACGCCACTGTAACTCTAATTCAGTAATTCAGGCCTCCAAGCCTCGTCACAAGGATTGGTTTCATGCTGACCTGTGAACACATTCCTCGAATTCCCCTTTGAGCTCGAGAACCAAACCCGTTCCTTCGGAAATGTGTCAAAGAGACTGCTCTTCACCCCAGAGCTCACAGTGAACCCAAATTATCGAGTTCTGCAGCGGAAGTCATCAGAAAATGTGGATTCAGCCTGCATCAGTTCGAGAACTCAAGGAAGCATTCCGAAAACCCAGAGAACCTATAAATCTATGTGGTCAGTCTTCCTGATGTATCGAGAGAGATGAAAGCGCCTAACGAAGCGATAAGCGATTCCGAGAAACAATGGAGCTTAATGGAGATCAATTACAGCCGAACCCAGGGGATCTGTCGGGAGATCGGATCTGATTCTCCCGGAAGCGTTGGTCGCTGATGCCGGAGTCCGTAAACCTGGAAGACCACAGGATGTAGAAAACGACAAAAGCTCACCAGAGGAGCCGCACACGGCTTCCATCATGTGTTCTGTAATTCTGTGTCAGTAAAGGGCATCACGAAGTTACAAACGACTGCATATGTACATATTGCGGAGAGTTCTGCACACGCTATCACGTCTATGATTGCCGCAAAGGCGAGAACGTTGATCTGTCTGCTCCTTCCTAATAACCCAGATTACTACCATTATATCATCATAATCGATCAGGAGGACATACGACCTTTCCGAAATAATTTGGTTGACGGTGGTAGGGTTACTATTTTGGAGGGCTTATATTTCAGAGGGGCTTTTATTTCAAGAAATACGGTATATAAGTTCTATAAGCATCCCGGAAAGACAGATGATATTCAGACTCAGATCTTCGCTCCTAAACTTCACTATTGACCTGACCTGGGCTCGGCTCTGTGTTGAACAAGACCTGGCCATGAATTCTCGACTGATTGACCAGCCCAGACTCCGAATATAGAGATGACTCCCCGTATGAGATCACTCCAGTCGTCCCCTGGTGGTCTGCGGGTGTGAATGAGGCTATCATGCTTGCCGAGGAACTCTACGGACTTCGCGTGGTCCGGCTTCGTAGAAGAATGTCTAGGTGGAGGTGAATTGAATACCATTCTTTTAAACACATACAGCAAACAAAGAGCCTCTTAGTTGGTAATACCCGCCAGCGTCGATGATGATCAGACGGAAGATTCCCGTCCGACGTCCAGGTCTGCATGACAATCCTCATAGAATTGGAAAATATCCATGTATGTATATGGTTTGAAGTCCTGATAGATTCCCCTCTGCCGAAAGATGGAGTTGGGATCAAAAAGTCACTCCAGTAGAGTCGCTAGGGTTTTCGAAATTCCGCATCGGGGTCATTATGATTGACGGCTCGAGAGTAGAATCGTTTGCAATTTGAATTCGCGCGGCGTTCTCTCCCTTCAGAGTCGACAACCCTCTCCTTCTGTTTGGTTTCAGCTTTCAAAAGGAGCGTAGACTAGAGCGTGCTTGTGGTTCACGCAGTGGATTCAAACAGAAGCAATGTCGGACAAGCAAGGTTCAGGTGGCAGTGGAGGGTCGTCTCTGAGTAAACCTCCACCGATGATCTACATTTGCGGCGACTGTCATCACGAGAATGAGATGAAGCTTTCAGATCCGATCCGCTGCAGGTGAGTTGGTCTCGGAGAGTCGAGGCGAGAATTCAGTCGATTCCCTTCTGCAGAGTTTCACATAGTTACGTCGTTCAAGATGTGGAGGAACATCGTTCACAATCAGAACGTTCTGTTTTGCAAGGGAGAACTAACGAAACACGGTTTTATTGTTGACAGGGAGTGCGGATACCGGATAATGTACAAACGCCGTACGAAGAGACACATGGTTTTCGACGCTCGATGAAACTCAGGATAAGTCTGTTGCTTCCACCGGAGAGATCGCCTCTTATTGTATATACAAGATAATGTTATTGATGAATTCTTCGATAATTCGATAAATGAATCTGAGATCCGCGAATAGCTTCATCCTTCCATGGTGACTGTTTTCTATGCTTAAGATTGAAATCCACGGTGTGGGAGGATCACATTTTATTATCTTGGCTGTGCCTGAATATAAGTTGGCACCCAACCGATGTCTCAATACGAAATCAGACATGCGATCTAGAGGGGAAAAGATGTAGAATGGTGAAGATGATGCTTTCCATGATTTCATAAATGCTCACGAAAGCCATTCCAACGAAGCTCCCGAGGAAGCCTCCAACTTCGTTCATCATTTTCCCAAACTGCGGAGAAAGTACATAAACTACCAACCGATTCGAGAGCAAAATTTTCGAACTAGATGAATACTTCTCTCGACGGAAAACTCACAGAATAGGTCGCAGAAACAGAAAGAATTTCCTCATTTATGTCATTGAAGTACACGAAGACCTCTGCATACCTGAAATTCGCAATAAGGAATTCGCAAAAAACTTGCCGCGGCAGAATAAGCTCGAATCGGCATCACGTCTTCCAATACCGATTTATTCGCTCCAGATTTAACGTTGGAAAAAACACTTACGCACTTTTTGCGGTGTTGCTGCGCGTTATTATAAATCTGCGGAAATGAAAAGCTTCAGTGGCCTGGAAACTAAGGGTCATTGAATCGAATCGAGTGTTTCAAATAAGTTTTTGCTTGTGATCAGTCAGAATCTAGAGACTTACTGTTTCACTCCTGAGATGAGTATACGTCACCTGCCTCCTAAAAAGAGCATCTCTGAAAACGAATAGTTGTCGTTGGGTTGCAGTTCAGAGTTGGGTTGATGTAACCCATTTATTTGGGTACGTCATCTCACCTGCATTTTGGAGGACAGGAACATCTGATCGGTCTGTTGTATTTCCTTGCTGTATCCAACGGCGCCCTCGTGAACTCATCATTACAGGTGAAGTTCGTCTCATGTCCAGGTCCTGTGGAGAATAGAGCAATATGAAATGAATATTACGGAGGTCACAAAAGAGAGAATCAAAATCAGGTGGGGGCACTCACGAGACATCCGTTCGACACAAGTCAGAGCGTAATCGAAGTTTTCGTGTCGCTTCTCACAATCGCAAACATCTATGACATTAATCGCTCGACAAATAAAATCGCAAATCTGAAATACCGGAAACAGCAGCTCTCATCAAACGATGCGCGAACGGGTCATGCTGCGATCATCATTCATTCCAAAAATGCAATTACCACGGCGCTATAACGTTTTCCGCTGAGATGATTGGCGAGGTTGGGGTTCAGATCGAGGACGTTCTGTGGCCAACTCTTCTCAGGCTGACATCGAGTATCAAATGGAGAATCCAACAAGAGCACGATTTCCTGCATCATTCGTTCATTTAACACTCCACAGTAATATCGATTCTTGATCACTGATCATCCTGAGAGGCACCATATGATCAAACATATCCTTCACCGCCAGGTTTCAAAGAGTTTGGAAGGATTCCGGGTAGCGTAATTTATTTTCGTATTTCGGGAGGCTGGAGGAAAATACCGGCTTTAAAAGTGAACTAAACGGTTTTGGGGCATATCATGCCCACAGATGGGAGAGGCATCTTCGCGCCCTGTAATCTCATTGATTTGCGGCGGGCTCACCGAGGAACCTCTGACCGTTGCTCGGGTCCATACGCGCGCATAGCAACCAGCCTCTCCGAGCGAATTCGTATGACGGAAGGAACTCCGCTGGTGCCTCTAGCGAAATTTCCGATTTTGAAGCTAAGTGCATAATTCATATTTCATCGAGAATTGAAATCATAAACGAAGCTTGCTTCGATAAAACATTGGATGATCACGATTCATGGAAATGGGTTCTGCATTCAAAGAATTTCATGGTAAAACCAACATGTTCGGGAGGAGGCGTTTAGGCATGCGTATGAAACCTGCCCCAAATATAAAATTTCGAATCCGGAGAAGAAGAAAAGCGGCGTCAAGAACGATCGCAAATAAATGAGTCAAGAACCATATCTAGCCAATCGAGACACGAATCCCTCGTCAAGGGGAGTTTTTGGCATTGTACTCTGCTAATTGTGAGCCAATCGACGGATTCCCGGCTTCAACTCAGATCGTCCGTTCATGTGGCGCAACAGATCATTGCCCCGAAAAAATTTGGCTCAGATTCACCCGTCAACTTCTCCAACCTTTCCAATTGCCACGTAAGTCCTCCGATCGGCTGGCACATATATTCCGCCACGGGACACATCAGCGGCATCGACTACGCTATGCGCCATGAGGACGAACCCCTTCTCGGCTTGGTAAGGAAGGTACTCGTCTTCATTCAGGTCCAAAACTAGATGCAGTCCTTCGGACGGATCAACCGGGTCCGTGATCTCCAAAATTTCCTCCCGTTCGTTGCCGGTGAGATTCCGACGCAGCTCTCTCTCGAACAGCGTGAAGCACATCCCGTACTCAGGGTTCGACGATGCTTTCATCGTGATCAAATCCGGCCTGAGGGAGCGAGTCGGTTCGACATTAACGTAGACTCTCGGCAGGGAGACACTTTTATCACCAAATCTCAGCACCTACCTCAGGCAGTTTTTTCGAGAGAGCTGGCAGGATTTTATAACTGAACTCCAGTGGATCGTGTGCTGTCTCACCGCTTCCAGGACACGACCCCGTGATTCTGACCCGAGTGACTTGTTCATTATTCCAGGGCTCAGCGAAAGCATCAGGAAAACATCTTGCCTTGTCTGCGGAAGTCGACTCCGATTCAAAAGGAATCATTCGCGAAAAAATCTCTTCCAGGTCTATGAACATCAAACAATTTTCCTGCCAAAGTACAGCTTTCCCTCACGTGGTCGGTTTGAGTACAAATCCTGTCTCTGAAGTCTGGGAAGATTTCATCGTCGCGACAAAAGCTGCTCTTGCGCAAATAGTTCAGATTACAAATTGTGACAGCAGGGAATTCCAATGTGTCAGACTCCGATGTTCCAATTGAGATGGCCGTCCCATACCTGAGAAAAAATCTCGACGTGATATTCCGTTGCTGCATTCAGGGAGACAAATTCCGATTCCTAATTATGTTAGAGATAGCATTAGAACCAAAAATGGTTCTTCGAAAAAAAGTTGGGGTGGATATACTCACTGGAAATATTTCGCAAGCACGCCGTTGACGTAATATCCCAAGCAGCCCACCAAGGAAATATAAGTCGCAAGCCAGATTGTGAACCGGAACCAATTCCCGTAAGTACGAACAAGACGATCCAAGCCTGTCACAATCGAGACAGAGTTAGCTCGGAATCTCTCGAGTCGTTTGACGAGCGAAGTAATGAGCGAACGAATCCCTCTTCGGGGAAATATGTTCGATTCGGGATGAAAGATGGGCCGTGATTTGATCGAATAGAGCCCCTCGAAGACCTTCATAATGCCTACAGCTTACCCCAGGGGTTCACTATCTCCGGAATTTCTCGCGATATAGATACATTATTCCTCATTGCTCAGACCGCGTTCACTAAATCAGGACGTGGCTGTTTTTAAATTATGACGCATACGTACCAGTTGTTCCACCCAGAAACATCTCATCTACGATATGATGGAATGTTCTCGGGGATTTCTTCACTGAGAGTTTTGCCAGGACTTTGAATTTTGTCCTGTAACGACGTCGCCGTGCCGCAGCGTTGCTACAAAAGACATCGGTTGAATCCTAGAGATTGACCGATGTCGCGCGAGGTACCATCAACTCGTTCCTAGACTCAATCTTGAATCGTGACGATAGAGGCTTTGGCACAGGTATCGGCTTCTCGAACTCTGGCTTCTTGCGCGGAGCCATTGCCCTGGTTGGAACACTTCGCGAAATTTCATGGGCTGAATGCTTGCCACTCCGCCACCTGTCTGCTGACAGGAATCAGGACCGAAGAACAACTCACTAGTTCTCAACTAAGGTGACTGAAGGCCAGTCGTAAACAGGTATCGAATCGATACTGCTCGCGCTGAATTATATCCGGTTCAGAAAGCTGAGGTTTCGTCTGGGATACGCCTCCTCATTGTTGAACAGGGCAGATCGTTGCCAACGAACCGATCTGGTTCTGCTACACCCGGTCGCATTTGGAAAAGAATACATCGTCATCTGGAAACTCCTTGCCGAAATCAGTCGTTGTTCCACCGATTCAACGACTCTTATGACAGAGGACGTCCGAACAAGGCCGCACAGTTATGTTGTCTCTGACTGATGAGTCTTTCAAAGTGGTGGGCCTCATTTGAACTCCACTCGAGGAGTGAAACCCTCACTATTTTCGGATTTATTTGCTTTTGATATACCTAGTTAGGAATCAGTAAGCAAGAGTGACTCAATCTGATTCAAGCCGCAGCTTTTATTTCTGGTGTCTCCTCAGGGAACGAAGATTTGAGAAGAATTCAAAACTCTTGGATACGTAAGGATTCAACGCGGAAATATAGAGGTTTTCCACAATTTCGAAAATGCTCATGAATGCCATTCCGACGAAAGAGCCCATGAATCCTCCAACTTCGTTCAACATCGTCGTCCACTGAAAATCAGAAATGATTTCCTGCAACACTGTCTGATTATTATTATTAGAGCCTGGAAGTTTAGGCATTAATCATTTTTGACCCTCCATCTATCCATATGAATTGATGGATATATGAGTATCTGATGCTCGATTGTTGTAGCCCAGGCCGTGACTAAGCGAAGATCATCGATGTGGTCGACCTCCGATCAACTATTTTATGAATTGATGGGCAGTGAGATTAATGAATAATGCCCAAACTTCTAGGCTCTACTGATTATGTACAAAGATTGATACATCTATCGCACAGACGGATGCTACAAACTGTATAGGTTGCCGTGACGTTGATCGTGTCTTGCTTCTTCTCCTCGAAGTATACGAACACTTCGGCCAAGCTTGAAAAGGAGTGAAAGTTTTAGAAACGGAATACATATCCGATCAAGAGAATCCATGTAAGAGTGAACAGCCTTACCGTCTTCGAATATTTGGGCGCGCTTTCATTTTCTCGATTTCTCGGGAGTCGTCGAGCTGAAGGCGAAAGAGTGACATGACCTCGGGAACGAGTATTTGGAACCGGAGTCGTAAGCAATGTGATGTCTAGGGCTGCGCAAAATATGCATAAAAAATCAAGAATTCGTATACTGCATGCTTCAAAAATCAGCATCAATATTCGATACACAGGCGATTCGATACTCAGGACTCGGCAGTATAGGGAATTAACATGAGGAGCAAGGGCCTTCATTGGAGGATTTACAGTTTACTTCAAACACGATGCATATCTCGGCCATCCCGACCGCGATCGCACTCGAAAAGGCCGTTAGACAACCGTGAATGCATGTTTGAAGCTCCCTTTTGTCAGGACGTTCACTCATGGGACAATCTTCTAAAACACTTCAGTAGAGGTATCGGAATATTCCTGGTAGCAGGAGCAATCAATCATATTCTCCGTAATTCTTCACCGAAAAAGCAATGTGAAATCGATGTGCTTTCAAATACGCGCCCAGCTCCCAAAATCCGAAGATAGGCGGTTTATGCTTGAAAATGAGTGAGACATAGAATGCACAGCCCTTCTGACGCCACAACGTTCTCGCTGGTTACTATTACGATTGGAGTTACCACAGAGTTCAGAATGGAGGCGTATGACACCTGTTTCGTGTACATGACTTCTCTGAAACAAGAAATTTGGTCATGTGCTAGAGTTCTCGGCACGTATAAGCCTGTTGTCCAACACAATTGGACTTCGAAGCTCATCACATCAGACCTGCATCTTTTCGGACAAGCACACTTGGTGGTCTTCCGGTATTTTTCCGCCGTTGCCAATGGATTTTCGGTGTACTCCCTCTTACACGTGAAGTTGTCTTCCCCTGAAGGTGCAGAAATTTTCCCGTATTCCATCTGGAAATTATTTTCATTCTGCTCCGCACACATCACGCCAAATATCATCCATTATAATCGGTCTCACGATAAATTTTCTCTAAGCAGAGGAGAGCGTATTCCAGATTCCCAGTCCGAGCCTCGCATTCGCAGACTTCGATAAGGTTCACGGCACGACAGATGTGTTCACAAGACTGCGTGGGATGAGAAAACTTGAGTTAATCAGGCGATCTCCCGCTTCTTCCCTGACAACTCGCAAAAGAAAAAGGAAATATCAGCTTTAGCTATTGTGAGTCACCGCAACGCTGTAGGGTTTGCCATGAATTGCTTTTTCCACGAAAGCGTTCGATTTCACTATAGCTTTCGGCCACGATCTAACATCTTGGCACTGCGTGTCATATGGGGACTCCAGGAGGGAAGCCGTTTTCTGAAAAGGTGAAAAAACAGAATCATTTGAGCTCATCAAACTTCCCGAACACATCTCGGAACTCCAGGAGTAGTTTCTTCGGAAAAAGTTTCCCATTAGATTGCGAAGTGTTGAATGGCAATGGACCGCCATATAGTTGTCGTTCCTTTCATCGAAATCAAACTTTCCATTTGAATGAGAAAACTGACTCAGAATCGTTGAGTCAATAAAATGCATCACCCTGTGTAGAGCCACAAATGTCGCTCGGTTGATTGGTACTAAAATGCCGTCCGTCGATACGTCCGCTTCATCCATAGACCGATGGATCATGAGGAAGAAGCCTTCTTCAACCAAAAATGGAAGATATTCAGCATTGTGGGCATCCAGAACCAAATGGAGACCGTCCGAGGGATAGTCGTCATGTTTGATCCTGAGAAAATCCTTCCTGCTAGACTCGTTGAATCGGTCTCCTCGCTTTACTGTCTTCCGATCGAACAAAGTGTAGCAGAGTCCATATTCAGAGTTGACGGTCCCTTTTATACTTATGAATTCCGAACTGAAATTCAGATGATCCAGAGATTAGAGGATACCCGACATTTTACTTTCTTTTCTCGAAACGAGAGAGACCTCACCTACGACAATCCTTGCCTCCTAGAAAGCACTTCAGGATTGTGGACTCCCACGATATTGTGTGTTTAGCGATGGCTTCGAAGACATCCTCGCGGCTCACGGATGTGCGATTGTCGTCCATTCTCAAAACGCCGTAGGAGAGTCTGGCAAAGACATCCTGCCTGCTCTGGAGTACGAATCAAAGCATTGAACTCCGATGAAGGCTTGAAAACGCTCATTTTTTCGACAGTTTGTTTGAAGATCTACACCTGTTCGTCGTTGCATAACGATTGTCGGGTCTCAGCAGGGAACGATGAATCAATACAGAAAGTACTCTTCCGCAAATAGTTCAGATTGCATATCGTCACAGCTGGAACCTTGGGAGTCTGCAGTTCATTCAGTCCGATGGAACTTTCCGTCATGAACCTGAAAGCGTTTCTGTGCTCCTAAGGCGACTTCGTTGAGCCTTCTGTTCAAACGTGCTTCGTCGAGCGGTTATATCAAATCTTACTTGGTGTACTTGGCGAAAACGTTCTGTACGAAAAATATCATACACGCTATCAGGAACACATAGGATGTGAGCCAGATTCCAAACCTGAACCAGTTGTCGCGCGCGTCCATAACACGTTCGAGTCCTGCGCCGATCGAAATTCGAGCTTAAGTTTTTAACTCATCACAGGGATGTAACTAGTAGATGTGCTACCTGGAGCAGAAGTCGAAAAATACGGCAATCACGTCCCCTTCAGCGGAGGTGGTACTCGTGGATGGCAGCGCAATGCATACCTTCACAATCTGACCTTTGAGTCTCCTGCTTAAAAAACAGATGAAGGTTCCAAACCATACCTGTAGTTCCTTCAGCGAGCATGTGGCGCAGTCGAGCGACGGTATCTTCTTCATGTTTCTGAGCTGCGAAGCTTGCAACGACTCTGAACTTCGCAAGAAGCTCTCGTCTCCGGTTTGGCCTGTACTCGCACTTCCTCCTGCGACACTTCGCTCGCATGACAACGCTTACTCGAGGCAGCCGAGACGTTAGAATCTCTCCTTTTTAGAACCAGATTTCTGCTCTGGATCAGAAGTCCGCTTGCATCTGCAACGTCGGCTACCGACGTAAGAGCCTCAAGGATCCAGAATCATTCTCAAACCTGAACGAGGGACCGCGAAATCGACTTTGTGCATAACAAATCGCTTCCGTTTTGTGGAAGAAGCTGGCCTTGGAATTTATTTTTAGATGCGAAGCTTGCGCGGACTGAGGCACGTGAATCACTCCCATCTCGAGCCGAGATGAAGAAGTAACGTGAGCTACTTTTGAAGCGGTCCAAGTTCAAATTTCGCGTGTTCCGACCCAAAGATCCGGTTCCAAGCAGAGCCAAGATCCGCCCCGTGAATCTCGCGATATAGGAAACGAATACTCAGCAGTCAGACCTTCAATTTGGATCGTTAAAAATGTTCGCAAACTCGGCTGGAGTCTATCGTTTGGCAGAAGACGGATTTGAATGTCTACCGCTGTATTAGCTTAGTTTCGTGGTGGGGTGAACCTTCTTCTCATCATACAGACAATCATGGTCGCGAAGGTTCTTTGCTACTTTCTTTCTTAGCAGGAGCAGCCGGCTTAATTGGCCACCCTGGGTAATAGGCCCACCAGCTTATTCGGCCCGAAATGCTTGGTCCGGAAAAACATACGATACAAACAATGCTATTTTCACCCGTTTGATCGGCCCGGGAACCCCGATAATGGGTTCTTTGAAAGATGCATCGGTCCCTACGTTTCAAGTAGGGACCGATGTTCCTGAATCGACAAATGTCCTCATTCCTCCGGTTCCAACGAAGTTTGTGTGGGGCCAAAATCCATGTGCGAGTCACGATAATTAGAAGGATCAACTGAACCTTTCTAGGTGGAAAACTCAAGAAAATGTTTTGTAAATAGTTACAAAAACGAATTTCGCGAAAAGTATGCGGTGAAAAACGATTATCGATTCCATTCGTCAACTATTTATAAATCTCTGTTGAAAATCGAACTCCTCCTCCATTCAAGTTGCCCCACTCAGTTTGCGGTGTTATTCGCCGCCTCGGACGCGCCCGAGCTGTTTGACAATACTTTGCTGCAGTGCGCTCAGATTTCTTTCAACATCCACGTTGTGGGGACCACGAGAATCCAGCTGACCCTTCCGGTCAAAAGCGAAGGTTTGAGCTTACGCACTGGATATTTATTGATCTTCCACATGCGCATATGAACCCTTCCATCTCAGGGACTGCCACGGACTTGGCTCTTCCTTGTTTTTTGGCGTCGTCTTTCTCGAGTACGAATACGGTGCGCTTCCTCCTCGGTGTTGACTCTGACCCTTCCAACGCTCTCTGTTCACGCGAGCCGAGACATCCTCTCTAATTCAAACCAGATATCTTCAAATTGGAAATCTGCTTCCATCCGATGCTCGACTACTGACAACAGGATCTTCAAAATCAAGAATCATTCTCTAATCTAATATAAGAACCTCGATATCAACATTAAGAATCGTTTCCCGTTTGTGGAAGAAGCTGGCCTTGAAATTTATTTTTGATGCGCGGACTGTTGAACATGAATCACTCGAATTTTCACCGAAGTGGAAAAGATAACGTGAGCTTTCCCCGAAACGGTCTAAGTTCCGCATTCGCGTTTGACGACTCGAGGATCCGATTCCAAACAGAGCTTAAATCCGCCCCATAAATCTTACGATACAATACATCGAACAACTACTCAGAAGTCAGAGTTTCTATTTCGAACGAATAGGTCGTCACTCAAGATTGCCTCTTCAGACCACTGTCTTTCAGATCCTAAGTGTATCGTTGCCTGTCTACATGTCTTAACTAAATTCATCCATCTCCTCATGGGTGAATATAATCGATGAGATTGCTGATTCTTCGTTTGATTCCCCATCGGCATCTGTCATTTCGAGTTTTTGTCAATTTCTCAGCAATCGGGCAGCATCGTTTTGCTCTACGAAGGGAGTTGTCTCAGAATGTCTCGACCTAAGCGGTAGAAGAAAG